>JAPMUY010003760.1:0-600000 GCA_026901105.3 Galaxias olidus
CACACACCTATAAGGCTAGGACAACCAGCTAACGTTTAACTTTGTTATCTTTTAATAATTACGGAATTGTTTACAGTAAATAAGTGGACAAAGTATATATTGTTTTCCATTTGAAATGTCTAAATACTGTGCTATAACAGCTTATATTTACCTTGTGATATAGCGGATAAAAATCTTTTGCAGGACAGTCCACCTTCTTTGTTTTTTTAATTTGTAATCTTTTTCTATTGACTGTATAATCATGTTCACCATTTTCACAAGGCTAAAAATTGTCATAAAAAAGGTGTAGAAATTGTTATTCATTACACAAATTATTTTCTATCACAGTGAGTATGAAAACTATAAAAAAAATCTGGAATTGAAATGCATGTATTTTAAGGCAACTATAATTACAGATGTAAAAGTGTCTTTGTGTAGGGTACTCAAACAATGGACATTAAACCAAACACAAGATATTTAAAAGTTACAACATATTTACTTTCAAGTATGAGGGTGGCTTCATAATTTTTACACCTGTCATTGACATGAGCTAAAGATTTGATCAGTGTGTAAATTAATTTTGAAGGAAACTGAAGGCTTGCCAAAATATTTGGGATGTGTATTTATGCAATTTTATAAAATGTTTAAAAAAATTATATATTGTCTCATTCCCTATCAAATTATACAATATTTATTGAAGAGTAATAAAAAAAGAAGTGCCATGTACATTTTAAAAATGGACTGTAGAGGTACACTCCAAATATTTGTTTAGAATATATGTATTTTGGGTAAATACACAATAACATGTTAAATATGTTAATAGGTTAATTGGTGACTCTAAAATTGTCCGTAGGTGTGAATGTGAGTGTGAGATGTTGTCTGTCCCTATGTGTCAGCCCTGTGATAGACTGGCGATCTGTCCAGGGTGTACCCCGCCTCTCGCCCTGTGTCGGCTGGGATAGGCTCCAGCCCCCCACTGGTAGTATAAATGAAAAACACTTGTGACTTCTGCTTTTTTGTGTGCATGGCATGGCAGTTTGCAATTAAGTTTTGTCGTACATGTAGTACGTAAACGCACATACAGGTGTCCAAATTTGTAAAGTATATTCGAACACTCTTCAAATAACAAAAGAGCAGTAGGTCTAGAGAAAACTAAAACATTTGTGTGGAACTTAGAGAATATACATTAGTGATAGATCCATCTCTTTACCCAAACCAGCAAAACAGTACATCGCTTGCAAAAGCATACAGTATTAAAAACTTTGTTTTTGTATCAGTGTACACAAAAACCATCATTTGATAACATGTGAAGCACCAAGCACTGCACTGGTAGTTACATGAAAACACTTCTGACTTCTGCTTTTTTGTGTGCATGGCATACCTGCAATGTAGTACGTAAACGCACATACAGGTGTCCAGTATAGGTCTAGAGGAAAACTAAAACAGATTTGGTTGAACTCATTGCCCAGCGATGATACCCAGTATAGCGGCTCAGATAAGCTCATGCTCATCCCCTGGTTGACAACATGATCAACCACAGTCACTCTGACGTAATCAGTTACTGTATTGTGTTCCTGACTCCCCTACCTCTTCCTCATCCCTGTCTTCTCCTTGTCCCCTATCCTACTTCACCTCCTAGACTTCCTCTAGTTCTAGCCCATCCTATTCTGTCCAATATTGGCCTCCATTATTGTCCCAACCAAATGTTTACCCGAAGCCTATTTATAGTACTCAAGCTCTGATTTGTAAGTGAACTCATAATCTAAAAGTAATTCTGCATGTGTCAATGTGGAAAATCAATTGGCAAAATAGTGTGGCAATGTACAGACCAATGTTTACAGGTTTTGCTGGAAGTGTGTTAATATATATTGCAAACTGAGTGTAAAGCAGTGACTTGTGTTTATAGGTTTGAAAAAAGTGTGTTTATAAATTACAAACTGAGCGTAAAGCCGAGAATGTGCATTCAGTTTGGCACAATTGATAAATCCATTGGCTCCAAGTGTTAATGGTTTCAGTGATTGTGCCTCAATAATCACTTTTACTGTGTAAGCAATTAGAAGTAACTGTAATTGATGAACACAACCTACTCTTACCATAAAGTAAAAGACGTTAATGTCAGACATCAGTTAGTGCCTCAACTGAACGGACAAATCCGGACACATGGCTCTTTGTGCGATGTAAAATTACAAAAGAGGGTGGTAGCCAATCTGTTAAAGGGAAAAAAACGTCAGTTTAGAATACCAACCTTTATAAAGAAAAATTTGCTCTGAACTAACCTTTTGATTCTGAAATATATGTTACAAAAGCAAAGATCACAATTCATTAATTATTTTATAGATTGGAAATTAATGTGATACTTTCAACTAAACTTTAAGAAATAAAAATGTACTACAAAAATGTTACGCATACACTATAATGTTAACCATTGCAATCCATGTTTAATGTAAGTTTGATCCACGTTAAAAACAATGCCCCTTAAAACAGAGGAAATACTTATCTCAACTCACCTATGGAAATATCATTTTATTGCATGGCAGTAACTGTATGCAGTAATGTAAAAACTGAAAACAGAAAAATGTAACAAATTAAAATGCTGATATATGCACTCAGTAGCAAACACAATAACTTAAACATTGAATTAGTCGTTAGTCTATAACATGAAATACCTGACACTAAAGCCAGGTGATTGGGTCATAAGTACAGGTAGACATGCACAGTGGCATGTTACATGAAACACCAGGCACTGAAGCCAGGTGTTTTGGTCACAAGTACAGGTAGACATATATAGTTCCCTGTTATATGAAACACCGGGCTCTAAAGCAAGGTGTTTGGGTCATAAGTACAGGTGGACATACATAGTTCCCTATTAAATGAAACACCGGGCACTGAAGCCAGGTGTTTGGGTCATAGGTACAGCTACACATACATAGTTTACTGTGAAATGTAATACCGGGCACTGAAGCCAGGTGTTTGGGTCATAGGTACAGCTGCACATACATAGTTCCCTGTTATATGAAACACCGGGCTCTGAAGCAAGGTGTTTGGGTCATAAGTACAGGTGGACATACATAGTTCCCTATTAAATGAAACACCGGGCTCTGAAGCCAGGTGTTTGGGTCATAAGTACTGGTAGACATACATAGTTCCTTGTTAAATGAAACACCGGGCTCTGAAGCCAGGTGTTTGGGTCATAAGTACAGGTAGTCATACATAGTTGACTGTGAAATGAAATACCGGGCACTGAAGCCAGGTGTTTGGGTCATAGGTACAGCTACACATACATAGTTCCCTGTTATATGTAATACCGGGCACTGAAGCCAGGTGTTTGGGTCATAGGTACAGCTGCACATACATAGTTCCCTGTTATATGAAACACCGGGCTCTGAAGCAAGGTGTTTGGGTCATAAGTACAGGTGGACATACATAGTTCCCTATTAAATGAAACACCGGGCTCTGAAGCCAGGTGTTTGGGTCATAAGTACTGGTAGACATACATAGTTCCTTGTTAAATGATACACCGGGCTCTAAAGCCAGGTGTTTGGGTCATAAGTACAGGTAGCACATACATAGTTGACTGTGAAATGAAACACCGGGCTCTGAAGCCAGGTGTTTGGGTCATAGGTACAGCTACACATACATAGTTCCCTGTTACATGAAACACCGGGCTCTGAAGCCAGGTGTTTGGGTCATAAGTACAGGTGGACATACATACAAAATTACTTGCATTAGAGTATTAATAAGAACATTTTTAATAAACTAACTCTAACACGAAAGGAGACCAACGACATACCTGACCAATCGTTTCTTGTTTTTTGGATTATTGCGCGCTTTTTAAAGTACATAAGTGCGCATGTTCGGTGACCTTCATTCAAATTTTTGTTTTGTTTTAGCCACGCCTTAATGTTGACGACAGACTCGAATCACCGGGTTTTTAGTGAGACCCGCTATGAAAGCGGGAGAGCCAGAACGAAGCATGGCCGACCACAAGGAGGTATGTCTTAGAAAACGTACAATATTCATGCACAATTGGTGTAACATAGCGTATCATTCATTTGCTTGACGGGTAATTAAGATATTTAATACCTTACATTGCATTACTAGCCACAGTATCCGTGAACATGACGTTAGCTAGCTAGCTAGCATGTGTTTTTGTTGTGATTGTGAAAGTCAATCTACTATATTTTGTTTATGTCTGTATAACAAGCAGTTACAAAATGCTGCCAGGCCTGTTGTTGCCTTGTTAAGAAGTGCCTTGGCTAATGAAGCTGAGTCATCTTCTCAAAACCGTAAGTATGTTGTGAAATGTATGTGAGATGACCTGGCAGTGTGTTCCCAGAAGCTACTTGTGTAGCAATTTAAAACAATAAAACATAACATTAACATGGTCCGCGGAAGCATGCTGATATGTTTACATTTTTGGTTTGCTGCTAACATCCAGTTTCTCCCCTTCTCAATTTTATATTTGAATTATAGGGCCATTATCTTGCACTCATCTGTCCGCATCCTACCGATGCTTCAGCAGATATGCTCAGGCATGAAGCTGTATGAGTTTTGCGAGATTATTGTACAGCAACCACACAACTTCCAACAGCTGTTTGTTCCTGGCCTTTTGGAAAAGGTCAGTATTATGTCATTAGCTGATTTTCTCAAAGAATCTCAAACAAGCTGATGTGATATTTAGCATGAAGCATTTTGTGTTTTTCCTCACCCAAGCCGGATTCTGAATTCCTGATTCACTGAGACGCCAGAGGGAATCAAAAATTGTGAACTTCTTGCAAGATTTCCTCCAGAGCATTGAAGATGAAGGTAATACTATTGCACAGAAATTTTATAAACCTATTTGTCTTAGAATGTTATGTGAAGTAACCTTTTCAGTCCGAATATGACACAAATTAAATCTTTCTGTATTCTCCCCTCATTAACAATTTTGTATCACTATCCTAAGTCGTGTGTGTGTGTGTGTGTGTGTGTGTGTGTGTGTGTGTGTGTGTGTGTGTGTGTGTGTGTGTGTGTGTGTGTCACTCTATTTGAAGATAAAACTTTTAATCATGTAGGTCTTACATAGTTCTGTTTTGAGAATAAAACAATGATAACATGAAGCAGGAATACCTAATTTGGCTCTCTTCATGAAAATATCCATATACTTAAAAATAGCATTAGAAAGTAATAGGCAATTTCATTAATATTGTTTGGGTGAATATATGCAGTCATTTATTTATTTATATGTTTTACCAACATGTTTCAGAGGAAGAAGAGAGCTTTGTGGTAGAAGGGACCACCGTGAAGAAAACAAAGAGTGATCTTGAGGATGGACATGGGAGCTAGATGGAGACAACAGATGGACTGGAGAGAGATGAAGATGAGATGGAGAAACACAAGATCACATTCAGTTGCTTTCTTCAATGGCTTACTGGACAGGCACATGTCCCCATCACCACAACAGAGAGAGAGAGAGAAATTTAAGATTCAAATTGAATTCGCCCACGATTGTGTATGGTACACACACCATATGTTTTCCAGTTGTCAATGCATGCTCCAACTCTATAACATTTCTGACACAGCACCTCAGCTCATATCCAGAGTTTGTGAGCATTATAACACAGGCTGTTAGTAACAGTGAGGAGTTTGGTCGTGCACAGATGTGCTTTCTGTCGAACCAGTCTTTGTTCCGACTTAATTTGACATGGTTTTCAATAAAGCAGCTCTGCCTTGAGAGCAACATCACATGTATAATTCATGTCTATGTTCAAGATGAGTAGAGAATGTTACTGTTGTTGTGGCCAAATTTGGGCATCCTATCGTATGTTCCGGCCTGTGATGTGGTTCAGGGGTGAGGGGACGGTCAGAGCGAAGGCCAGGTCACCCAAGAGACAGTGTGGGCCTTTTGGAGACACTGAAGGCTAGAAGTTTGTGTTTTAAGTCATAACATTAAGTCATGTCTTAGTTTCCTTTGTACGTGTCTTTAGATATGCTGATTATGAACATGTGATCCATCTTGTCCAATATAATGATTGTTTATCTTATAGACCTATATACTCGTTAGAACCTTGTCAACTAATCAGAACTTACTATGTCGTTAGACTGATCTAACTGTAGTATTTTCTCTGTGTACAGACTCTGACTCAGACTCTGTAGTAATCAATAAAATTGTACTTGATCTTTTCATGGTTTCTCCCTCTCATTAATTGTTTATTTTCTGTCATAGATTGAAATTATCCATTACACTATCCAGAAAAAGATGGTGAGAGTAATAAAAAAATTGAAATCCCCATTATATAGTTTTCACGTTTTTATTATATGTGGAAAATAATATAAAGAAATGCCCTTCTCTGAGTAGGTATGTCCAAACTTTTGACTGGCACTGCATATATCATGTATAATTTATGTCTATCTTCAACATGAGAAAATGTTACTATCCAGAAAAAAACACAATAACCTAGGCTTATTGACATGCATATAAAACTAATCTATAATACATTTACCTTAAGGTAACACCTTACAATACGGTACACAAAAATTAGTAGTTACTAAGGAATGGTAAGGATGAATCAGGAATGACCTGATAATTAATGAATCGTTAATAGTCCCTGAATAACTCAGAATTGAGTACTATATAGTAGATGAGCTACTTCAGAACAGACTGGGAGATACTATATTAATGACTCAGAGTAGGTAAAGTTCCTTGACTGGAGTGTTGGGGTCGATTGGCTCAAATATTGACTGAAGTTATTCAGTTACTTCCTCTGGACTAAAAGGGCACTCAAATTATATTTAGGGACACAACGGTAACTGGGTCCACCCACTTACTGCCAAAAAGAAAAACCACTCGCGAGCGAGCAGGGAAATGTTTTGCCAGCAGGAGAGCAATGATTGTAGTCCTGTATGTCCTGCGCTCAATCACGCGCTCCTTCCCATTCTGGGCGCGCTCAAAGCATGGTTTTCACCTCGCTGGCTACAATATTGCTCGCGCGGGGAGAAATATTCCGCACACGAGTCCTGTAAAAGTGCTCGCAAAAATAATGTGCGAGCGCGGTTGTTTAAATTGCGCGCGCGAGGATCTCATTTGCACGCGCGGATTTTGGCAGTGATATGCCGCCATAAAAAAGTGCATGATGTAATTAAAGAATTTGCTTATGATGGTCATTGCTCTTTATACATGTAAAATAAAATATACAATTCAAAGACACATTGATTTAAACTTTTGAATTTATGAAATGTAGTTTAATCTCTATGGGTCAGAGAGTATCCAGTTTACAACCAAGTTGCACTGTTCCTTCACTCCAACCCGTAGAAACGAGAGAGAGAGGGGTGGTGGACAGACCTGTTTTTTCTTAATGTATTGCCAGGATTATGTGACAGCAAGGAACCCTCTTTTGGACATTCAGCATTCACTATAACCGTAATGATCAAAATGCTACAAACAATAAACATGCATCATTTAATTTTGTATTTTCTTGAGTAAAATATAGAATGTAGCCTACGTTGCCGTTAGTGCAGGATTTAACACAAGAACCACCAGGGGTTGCTGTATACCAAAAACAGCAAACTGCTCAAACGTACCCGTACTATCATTGTATTACAGTTTTGTTTACAATCGCTAACATGCTTTTGTCCAATCTGTTGTCACATTTCAAAACTCTAAACAGAATAACCATCTTTGTGCACTATACTAATAACACAATCCATGTTGTTTTTACGCAATACGCAGTAAATAAACACGTTTCTAAAATTGCTTAAATATTCTTTACAGTCAAGTTTACCCAATACCAAAATGATGGATCTTTCTTTTCTTTTTACAAATATTTTCACAGCCTGCCAGAAATGAAAGCATTATGTTCAAAACCTTACAGTATAAATCATTTCGCAACAGCAGCAGCTCAAAAGCTATATTGAAACATGATAAGCATTTTTGAATGAACATATTGAAACATGCAGTTTTAACAGTAAAAAAGTTGAAATCATAGCGACAACAGCAGCTCAAAAGCAATACTGAAACATCTGAGCTAGCCTTATATTGGCAGGCACTTCTCATTGATGCGTTCATTGCGTTGGTCTGGCTTACTCTTCGCTGACTGGTTACAGAAAATATGAACTTACTGGCTATGCAAAACAAAGGGCAGGGCTCATTACCCTACTTGAAAACGCCATTAAACAAACGGCGTCTTGGACAGGTTTTAACACGCATAAAAAAGAGTTTTAATGCACCTCACTAGAACGCCGTGAAAAACGGAGTTTCTTTTGCCCTTTTTACGCCGTAAAAAACGCCGCCCTGCCATTGAGTGGCATTAAAAGAACCGTTCTACACTTTGTATGCTGTAAAATAAGGCGTTTCGTTTAACAGAACACGTCTGATTGGGAGAAGGGTCCAACTGCAGACAAAAACATGGCGGCGCAACTAGGCATTCGGGCGAGCCCCCGGACGTACGACGGGTCAGCCCCCGGACGTACGAGTCAGCCCCCGGATGAAGAATCATGGAGCTCTACTTCGCACCAGCGCCGTTGAAAGAGATATGGCTCTAAATGGCTCTACTTGAGGCATAAAACAGGCCCACTATATGGGCACAACCGCCACTGTAATACACATGACTGTCCAGCGGCAGCGGTAATGTTCTTGAGCGTTGAATGCAAAACTTCACAGATCTATCGAGAGATCTGATTGGTTTTCTTGCACGTGGAGTCCAGGAGCGCGTAAGTAACATACATTTGTCTAAATGCGGGCATATTAATATTATCTACAATACCCATGTATTATTCACATTAACTTATTATATTGTAAGTTATACTGTCTGACTTTACAATTGAACAGAATTAGGTCATGTTATCAAATTCGCAGCAAACCGATAATGTTAGCCATTGGTTGTAGTTAACCCATAGCATGGGTTCTTAGAAAAAAAGGCCTTTGCTTTAAATTAAATAAAAAGCACATGTACCTTTTATTTTAATTTAAGAAATTATTAACACGACCTCACATCATTCATCATAGCAAGTTCGCGTTTAGTAGATAAATCGCATAAATATGTTCCGTTTTATTACAATAAATTCCTTTTTTATTCAAGAAATGAAATAGCAAATGTACTTTAAGGGTATGTCTAAAAACACTGTCTAGTTAAGTAATTGTGTACTACTGCACCTGTGTTTTGGTAGAATACAATAGGTTTAATAAAAAGGAAAAATAGTTATATTCCCGAAAACGAAAAAAAGATTAATTGGAAGCTTCATACTTTTGCATTTTTATTTTTTTAATCTGTGTCCCATTGGATTTGCACCAGTTCTTAACTAATATTTATTATCCAATCATTCCTAATATTGTTATTATGGGTTAATTCATTTACAAAAAAAATCCGTATTGTAGGCCTATGTATGAACAACGTCTACATACTGCATAGAGATACGGGAATAGTGACTGTAGTTGGTTAGTTTATTTGTCATCACCACCTGGCAGGTTCACCAACACCTAGCAGTTAGACAGCTGGTACATTTCTGTCAGCAGGATGTAACAGAACCAGTAATGTATTTTAACTTTTAGTGTTTTAGTCATATTTTGTCTGTTTTATGTTAAGCCAATTTATGTTTTTCTTGTTTTCATTTTTTTCTGAAGTAATTGGAAGCACATGGCTACCCCCAGTATCTCCCCAGGACAAGTATCCCCCCAGGACAACCAGTGCCAAGCGCACCAGGTTTAATAAGAGTCAGTGGAAAGCCATCAATAGCAGGGTAAAGTACTCAATAGTGTAATTTTTTTTTATCTGATCAATAAAGGGCATTCTGATTGATAAGAGAATGTTAGTCTTTTGTATTTGCTGTTTTCTTGATCAAAATGTTGTACCATGTTACATAGTAACATTCCATAGCCACGCTATCTAAGGCTACTGTATCACATATGTGTACACACATGCATTTCACAAAGGAACGAGTCCACCTGTCTTTGGCATGAAAAGCAGTATTTTGAGATTTATTTATTTTTATTGAGGTCAGCTCTTTGTGAGTGACTGAAGAAGATCTGCAAACAGCTCTTTGTGAGTGGCTGAAGAAGATCTGCAAACAGTGGAGATAACACAAGCAATTGCAGGCAAATAAATTGAAGGATCTATGTGTCCCTGAGTTGCTTAGCCCAATTGTGGAATTCACTCATTAGCGTTGAACATTGGGGGGAAGAACAGCTTGCCATGGATTGGCCACAAATTTTGCAAACCGGATATACAGTGCTGTGAAAAGTATTTGCCCCCTTACAGATTTCTTCTGTTTTTGCTTCTTTGTCACACTTAAATTTTTCAGATCATCAAACAAATATTTATATCAGACAAAGACAACCTGAGGGAATACAAAATGCAGTTTTTAAATGATGATTTCATTTATTAAGGGAAAAAAAGCTATCCAAACCAACCTCGCCCTATGTGAAAAAGTAATTGCCCCCTAAACCTAATAACTGGTTGTGCCACCCTTGGCGGCAACAACTGCAATCAAGCGTTTGCGATAACTGACAATGAGTCTTTCACACCGCTGTGGAGGAATTTTGGCCCACCCTTCTTTGTAGAATTGTTTTAATTCAGCCACATTGGAAGGTTTTCGAGCATGAACGGCCTGTTTAAGGTCATGCCACAACATCTCAATCGGATTTAAGTCCGGACTTTGACTAGGCCACTCCAAAACCTTCATTTAGTTTTTTTTTTAGACATTCAGAGGTGGACTTGCTGGTGTGCTTTGGATCATTGTCCTGCTGCATTACACAAATGCGCTTGAGCTTAAGGTCACGGACTGATGGCCGGACATTCTCCTTCAGGATTTTCTGGTAGAGAGCAGAATTCATGGTTCCATCAATTACGGCAAGTCGCCAAGGTCCTGAAGCAGCAAAGCAGCCCCAGACCATCACACTACCACCACCATGTTTGACTGTCGGTATGATGTTCTTTTCCTGAAATGCTGTGTTAGTTTTACGCCAGATGTAACGGGACGCACATTTTCCAAAAAGTTCCACTTTTGTCTCGTCAGTCCACAGAATATTTTCCCAAGTCTTGGGGATCATCAAGATGTTTTTTGGCAAATGTGAGACAGGCCTTTGTGTTCTTTTTGGTCAGCAGAGGTTTTTGCCTTGGAACTTTCCCATGGATACCATGTTTGCCCAGTCTCTTTCTTATTGTTGAATTATGAACACTGACGTTAACTGAGGCAAGTGAGGCCTGCGGTGCTTTAGATGTTCTGGGTTCTTTTGTGACCTCCTGGATGAGTCGTCAATGCGCTCTTGGAGTAATTTTGGTAGGTCGGCCACTCCTGGGAAGGTTCACCACTGTTCCATGTTTTCTCCATTTGTGGATAATGGCCCTCACTGTGGTTCGCTGGAGTCCCATAGCCTTAGAAATGGCTTTGTAACCCTTTCCAGACTGATAGATGTCAATGACTTTGTTTCTCATCTGTTCTTAAATTTCTTCAGATCGGGGAGTGATGTGTTGCTTTTTGAGATCTTTTAGCCTAGTTCATGTTGTCAGACAGGTTCTATTTAAGTGATTTCTTGATTCTACAGTTCTGGCCGTAATCAGGCCTGGGTGTGGCTAGTGAAATTGAACTCAGCAGTGAACTCAGCTTTCCAAAAAATTTGGTTAATCACAGTTAATTCATGATTTAAATGTAACTTCACAAAACCATCTCTTAAGCTAAATAATAATTGTATTCAGTTCGTCATCATCTATGGACGGATAGTTATGAGGGTTTGTTCGCATTTTGGTCTGGTTGTGAAACTGCCCGGCGTAAAGCTTAATTTGCCTTTCTTATATGGCTGTGCTCTTCGACAAACTACATCCAATCAAAGTTTAAATTCTGGCGGCTAAAACGGGCCGGTCAATCAGTCCGCGGTCACGTTACGCTGTATTGTATCACCCAGTGAGCAATAGTTATTAGTAGCACCCAGTGTAAGCAATGGATTAACTGATATTGCATATGAATGTATGGCAGTTTAAGGCTTCCATATGAATGCAATAAATCATTTGAAAGTTGTGTTTGAGAATGTAAACTAACTGAATACCCACTACTAGGGAATTAGTAAGAATATCTAAGAGAAAATAACTTGGGAGCGAAACAGCAACACCAAATACCATTAAATTGCAGCCTCGGCAAATGTAACGACTAACGTCCCCTATATTCTATAGCCTATTTTAAGATGTAGCCTAGTTCAGAGCTTATTTACCGGCTCATGTGACATCATTATAAACGCGTTGATTGGATGTTACATGTCGAAGTGCACTTTGGGAGTCACAGAAATTTTTACTGCGACAGACGAGTCGCCACACGGACGGATCTCTGTCACACAGACGAATCTCGACACAGACGAATCGTTACACACGCACAGATCTCGAGAATGCAGATCTCTGCCACGGCATAAGTGTAGCAAAAGTCACGTGTAAACACGCATCCAATTGAGAGGCCCGCGTGAGTTGTAATTAATGCTTGTCTGTATTTTCAGCTCTTGCAGCAAAATACTTAGACTTTTAGCCATTAATATCCACGTACGTATTTACAGATTTGTCTACACATTTACAGATCTATATTCACGCATTCACAGATTTGTCTAGACATATACAACTCTCAATACACTTGCAAATCTGAATACAGACGGATATTTTTCATACACTTACAAACCTGATGACGCATGCACGGATTGAGATACAGATACACAACTCTCCACACGCATTTGCAAATAGTTTTGCTACAATAATGACCCGATACATTTGTACATGGACTCATGGCCGCCGCCGTCAGTATTGCCAGTATTGCCATGGCAAAACTACTTCTCAAACAAGTATTGCCTGGCAATACTACTTTTTCGCAGACCACACAGAGTTTATTTCATGTAGACGACCTCAGCAACTTTCAACAAAAATCAAATTTTACGTAATGAATAAACTGATTGCATCTGCTGCGATATATGATCACGTTCAAACTTGATCAATGGACACGATGCGGCTGTAGTACGCGTGCACTTTGTTTAGAGGTTGCATTGTTCCTGTCTAGTCTCCAGCCAGGCCGCTACTACCAGAGACAGCGGGAAACAGCTCGGGACGTGACGGTCGTGACCGATGCTCAAGCTAGACTTCACATGTTATTATTCTACACTGACTGTAAAACAAATTAATACATATGTACATGAATGGAGTTTGTATGTGGTTAGACAAGTACACGACTGTAGCTGTCAGCTGTTGATGAGACTTAATTCATGATGTATACAGATAGATATTATAATTGTCTTGAAGGTGCAGTATGTAGTTCTAGAGAATTGGGGAACAAATTGCAAGAATTTGAATCAAAACACTCAAAAAGGTCAACCTCCTGAGTCATTGGTCCCTCCTATCCGTTTCAATGGCCCACCCCACACATGCCCGTGCGCGCTCTGACTTGACTTCATGAGCCTGAGCAAGGTACTGTTTCATAAATCATGTGTATGTTGTGCATATTTTTGGTTCTCACCAACAACGCATAAAGCGATGTCTGACTCCGGACACAAATGAGCGTTTCCATAGTAACGACATACAGTTAGCTAACGTTAACAAAAATTATTTCATAATTTGATTCCCCTATTAGTATGAGCTAGTGCATGAGAATCGTTTTTATTTAGCTGCTATTGGCACCATACGTTGCCGCGTATATCCAACATATTCATGTAAACGAATAATGCATTTTTTTACATAAATCTGGCGCGATACTTCCTAATGTTCTAAAACTGCACTTGGTGATTTGACAAGCCAAGTCTTTTGCAACGACATGCAACGACTTCAACCGCCTTGCAACTACAGAACTAGTTCACACTGCTGCTACGTTTGTCTGCGATGTGAATTGTAACAACATCCTTGTTTGGAGGGTGAAGCTGTAAGCAGGAATTTTACGAGTGTGCACGCAAGGTGATTGACAGGCAGGTAGCCCTTACTCCTTGCAAAAACTCCTGATTGGTTGGGGATAGGCGGGCGTCCCTAGATTTTTTAAAAGCTGATTACAAGTCCCACCGTGCTCATATACTATGGCGTACCTTCTCTCTGAGCATTTGACTTAATGATATCCTCCTGGAGGTATGTTATAAACATTAAAAAAACATAAAGATGTAATCTATTGCTAGAAATTCAAACTTACATACTGCACCTTTAATGGGGGTTCATACTTCTTGGCCACCGCCCAGTGATATTATTCATAATTACATAAATTAATTGTAGTTATTCACACATGTTTCACATTTAAAATACAATAACAGCACAGTACAAAATAGGTAGCTTTATGAGTTCTTTATCTAATGCATACACCATATTATGGTGATTGGCGAGAAAGTTTGGCAATACTACTTTTACACTGGTGATGGCACCTCTGCATGGACTAGTGAAGCACATAACACACAACACACAAAAAATGCTCAGGTTTCAAGTTTTCAGGTTTCATGTTTTTTTCAAAATATGTGTTTCAAATTGAAAAAACTGAGTTTAACTTATTTGTTTTCTACGCGATATTTACCAGAGGGGGCCAGAGCCAGCTCTAATTTTATTTAGACATTAATATCATATTTTAAACATAGGGTAAATTCTGCCCTATAAGCCTAGGTCATACCCGTCAGTGTTATAATAAAAAAAAACGAATGTTTCCTATATAAATGCGCCTGAGAATAATAGATTAAGTTCTTAGTCAGGTGAAATTTGATTAATAATGGGTTCTGATAAAAAGCTATGGTGTGAAAAACAATGGTCCAATCATGAAGTAAAGTTTAGTAACCACCTAGCCAAATTAAAAGAGACTGCAACCATTTGTTATTGGTTATATGTTTATTTCATACTTTGCATTTCGAATTTTATAGAAACAGTATGGATGACAAACCGTGACAATTTGTTTTCTTAACGATATTTCTCAGAGAGGGCCAAAGCCACCTTGGTCAAGAATTTGTCCACAACCACATGCACCTCAGGGGTGAACTCCGCTGGAAACATGCCGGCCAGCACCACCATTAGACAGTGGGAAAGGATCTGAAACAACGTATGAGTGCAATAATTGTTCACGCATTTTGTCCAGACAGTTTAAAATGAAGTAATAATTCATTTTATTTAGTTTTAGTTTTATAAGTACAGGCTACCTTTGAAGTTGGCTGGGTCCACGCGCAGAGTGAAGGCGTGCAGCTCACTGAGAGTAAGTAAACCCCCGACCAGGTCATCAATTATGGAAACTGCATCCAGTACTCCTGTCACGAAAGTCAATCCATGTCTCCTGACACCAGCAGAACCGGGGCTCAGGTCCTTCCAGTGGGAGAAGTAAGTCTTGGTCTGAGGGCATAGACAATCATCCTTAGAGCAAGTTACATTGATATGTTAACTTTTCTCACAGCAGCTATCCATATCCATTACCACTGTCAAAATTGCGTTTTCTTTAACTGAGAGAACATCGTTCCATCGTTCCAGATGTTCGAAGCTTGACCACCTACTTTCCCGAAAATGTCTGTGACGATCTTTTTGTCTTTCGCAGAGTGACTCATTTTTAATGATGCCTTTCCGAAGGATACGGCTTCAATGTGTCCTGACAATATTTATATAATTTGAGATGACAGTTGTAAGAGTAGCCCATGGCTCCACCTTAATGTTTCCGAAAAATGTATTGCAAGATACGATTACCCTAAATTACCACTTTATTACTGATTAAGTAAACACTACTTTTATAGGCAATGTATAATGTTGTAGGGTATAGGCCTGTTAATAAAAACGTTTATTGGAGAAGGTGCACATTTTTTATTTATTTTACGACCTAGTCCTACGATAAAAAATGAGTTAAATGAAGCTAGAAATACAAAGGCAACAGTTTGCATGGGTCTTTTTACGTAACAATATGATATTTTCTGAGTTAATGCAGTTCTTTCATATAATGTAATATACTATATGAAAAGAATGAATACAACAAAAATCGGTATTTAAGCCCAACTAAAAATGTTCTATCGCTTTGACTTATTATCCCATTATAACAATAATCATTGGGTGAGTTTCTTAAAAAATGTACGTTTTGTAAACTTAAAAAATGATGACCCATGTATACACTTGTAGGCTATTATATTACGGTGTTTCTTTAGTATTAACTACACATGATGGATTTTAAGCATAATTATTTTTCCATAATGAATGATTACATGTTTATCTTACATTGCAGATTACAGAAGGTTATCCTTGATAAATGAATACGCATAACATAGAAGTTTTAACCAATTTTTTTGATAGGCCTACTGCCAATTAATAACGTTCTGTCACACCGATTATGCCAAACCAACCCCATATCAGCTTATGGGAGGAGTTAAGAGACGCCTATAAATTTAACTAACAGGGTAATTGACACAAGATACTAAGATCTTATTGTCTCAAAGTATCAACATGGTTCAGTGGACAGACTTCGAGCGTTCGACGATCCAGGACATTTTCTCCAAGCTCGACTATGCAGTCGTGGGCCAACTGGCTCTTGCCAGGTAAGGTGCCAGGTTTTTTCTTTCAGCACTATATTGTATAAATTTCCACATATTTTATTACAACTTTCAGATTGCTTCATTTTAATAATCTGCATTTTCTTTAAGGTGCCTGATTGTTTATCCTTGGACCCAGAGATACTTCGCCAATTTTGGAAACCTTTACAACGCCGAGGCCATAATGGGTAACCCGATGGTCGCTGCACACGGACTTACAGTCCTTCACGGACTGGACCGTGCTGTGAAGAACATGGATGATATCAAAAACACATACGCCGAGCTGAGCGTGCTGCATTCTGAGAAACTTCATGTGGACCCCGACAACTTCAGGGTACAGCCCTCTTGACATTTGGCAGGGTACATTTCTTCTTCATTTATATTTATATATATATATATATATAATTTGTTAAATCATAATTTTTCTGCTTTACAGCTGTTGGCTGACTGTCTAACTATCGTCCTCGCTGCGCAAATGGGCAAAGCTTTTACACCCGACGTCCAGCGTGCTTTCCAAAAGTTCCTGGCTGTCGTCGTGAACGCCCTGGGCAGGCAGTATCACTAGAGGCTCAGCATCTATCACCAGAAAAACAAATCCTTTATTAAATTCATAAATTTGAATATTTTTTGAAGGCAAATAAAAGTTTGATTTGGAAAAAAAGAGACCGTAGATAACATGCCATCCTTCTCATCTTTACTGTTTGTATGTGTGCATGTATGGATGTGGTCAGTGGAGAGGCATATACTAATTTATTTAATTCACAATGTAGGGGAGACAGAGGAGAGTCCTCACACTTTTCACACTGTCTGACATTTACTGGGCACAATACATCAAAACGGTACACTTAGACTTTTTGTGTATTTTTAGAGTAACTTACTGGCAACACTGTTGTACTTTACACTGTTGCACTTTGGTTTAACAGTAACTTACTGAAAACACTTTTGCCAGCAAGTTACTGTATTATGGTTTACAGTATCCTGGCTGTAATGACATTTTACAGTGAGGAAACAGGTACTGTAATTACCTAGGGCAGTATATTACTGTAAAAAAATACAGTAATACTCTAATCATTAGTACTGTATTCACTTTGAGCCAGTAGTTCTAAAATTACTATTACTGTATTATTAATTAATACACTTAATAGATAAAAGAATTGCACTTAAAATAAAATGTTATTTAAAAAAAAAAGAGGTTTAGTTAACGTTAATTGATATTACATAAAATGTACATATAAACAATACTTCAAACTTATTGAATACATAATTTAAAATACTTGAGCTCCCATTTAATGAATATCCAAATGTGCCATTCACAGAACATAGAGAAAAACCTTCAAAACAACCTATAATAACTAAAGCTGCGGGTTTTGAAAAAGTGTACCTTAAATTGCCGAGTTCAAATAACAAGTGACTTTATTTTGGTTGCCTGTGTACTTACTACTGTGACCTAATTAGAGGTCTTCCACTCAAACTCTGTCAGCTCTGGGGGAAAGGTTGTGACACGAGGGTTGACCATTGATACTTTTCTCTGAACTAAAGCCCCCGTCTTGGCTGTACACTTTGTTCCATCTTCTGGGTTAATTCTCATTAAAAACCTTTAAAGAAAGCAATGAATATAGCCAATAGTTAATTAAAAGTAAAATTATATATATTATGTTATTATAATAAAAAGGAATCGTGTGTGCAAGTTGTTAAAGTGTTATGCTCACTACTGCATCAGCTCCAGAGTGGCACAGGCAGACTCCTGGTACTCTATGTTTAGAACATAGTGACAGCCAAAAAACGTAGCCAAGGCTGCTGCAAAGTCCTCTTGACTAGTGAGGACGTAGACCACCTTCCCTTCTACACTCACATTCCAGCAAGTTGCTGTAAGTAGAGTATTTCCTGAAAAACACCAACACAATGTTAGTAGAAAAAAGGTAAAGTAATTTTTAAGTGCTACAACAGAAAAAAGCAAATATTTCCCTTCCCAAGCATGACGAGCCTTGGAGTGACCGGCAAGCTCACATGTGCCTCAATATCCATCTTGGTTGCTATGACCTAAAATAATACACAAAATGGTATTTGGTTAATCATTTTTGCACAATAAAGAAAAATGTATTTGTTTTTGTATGCCTGTAATACTCTCAATTATTACTATTTGTTTTATTTGTATACAGCATACTTACATTTGCTGGAATTAAAATGGAGTCCTCTTTTTCTTTAAAATGTTTCAGGACCAGAAGAATGGCAGCAATTGCGGTAAGGTCCTGATGTCCTGCTCTATTTCATAGAGCAGATCCTGTGTCTCTTTCCCCCACTTAAGTTTTAGACGTTGAAAAAAGTTAAGATTTATTCTACCCTTGGTTGAGAGAGCTTCACTAAGGCAATTGAAAATTTCTATGCCAGCAAGTGACTTGATGTGGGCACAGAGTCTTCTTTTGGTAAAAGAAATGGCCATTGATCTTGTATTTCATTAATGGTTGGAGGAGCACAAGCATTTATAATGGGACGCTGATGTATGTACGTATGTTAGGGCCATGCATTCCTCCACATCTCTCATATCTGCACCTTTGGGGCCCACAGTTCCAAAGATGGCGGTCAGAGCTTTTCTCTTCTCTTCCAATCAATCCACCGTCTTGCCCTCTGGAAGATTTTTTTGGCTGCAAATTTATGCACCCATATATGCCGACTGCGGAACGCACTGCCAAGCTTTCAACACTTTCATCCCTTTCTTTATAGGCTCTCTTGGGCTTTCGGATACGATCACTCATGTTTCTCCGATTGACGTGCTCGACTCTAGTCTTCAGCTGGGTGAGCAGGTAGTGGTAGCCATTCCCCAGTTGTTGTCCTTCCTCTGTCCTGTCTAAAAAGGTTGCTGGATGCTGTAAAGCAATAGCTTTGGCTATTTCAGCACAGGCGGTTCTGTTGGGATTTGGGTAGTGCGCTCTCATTACATCCACTACGAGCCTCACCATTGCCCTTCTGCTTCCAGGGTCAGCCCTATGTCCTTTGGATAGGCCAATGTAATTCCTGGGGGCATCCTTTCCCAAGGGACCTGGAACTTGCTGAACCAAAAGCTGGTGCACACTTGTGGTTGGGTTGGAGGTAGTGGCCTAGGGGAACTTCACTATTCTGACTCTGTCTCTGGTGGTGGAGAGCAGACTGGAAGCTCATAGGATGAATCTTAAAAGGCAGATTTACAGGTAGCAAATGTCATCATCATCATCATCCGCTTTGTCCGGGGTCGGGTCGCGGAGGTAGCAGTTCCAGCAGGGCATCCCAAACTTCCCTTTCCCGGGCCACATTAGCCAGCTCTGACTGGGGGATTCCAAGGCGTTCCCAGGCCAGTGTGGAGATATAATCCCTCCACCTGGTCCTAGGTCTGCTCCGCGGCCTCCGCCCAGCTGGACTTTCCTGGAACACCTCCCTAGGGAGGCGGCCAGGTGGCATCCTTACTAGATGCCCGAACCACCTCAACTGGCTCCTTTCTACGCAAAGAAGCAGCGGCTCTACTCCGAGTCCCTCACGAATGGCTGAACTTCTCACCCTATCCCTAAGGGAGATGCCAGCCACCCTCAACTCATTTCCGCCGCTTGTATCCGCGATCTCGTTCTTTCGGTCATGACCCACCCTTCATGACCATAGGTGAGAGTAGGAACGAAGATAGACCGGTAGATTGAGAGCTTTGCCTTCTGGCTCAGCTCTCTCTTCGTCACAACGGTGCGATAAAGCGACTGCAACACCGCACCCACTGCTCCAATTCTCCGGCCCATTTCTTGTTCCATTTTCCCCTCACTCGAGAAAAAGACCCCGGAATACTTGAACTCCTTCACTTGGGGTAAAGACTCATTCCCTACTTGGAGTAGACAATCCATCGGTTTCCTGCTGAGAACCATGGCCTCAGATTTGGAGGTGAGACCAATTACAGAAAATGTATTCATTTAAATATTCCTTTATTCCCTGCTTCTAGACCACATTCTCAGGAAAATGTACATAAATTGACCTTGAAGAAACACCCTCTAATAAATATGAATATTTGTTTATCTATTTCTTTGGTAAAATGAGAACTGAACCTGGAAAATACAGTATGTTCTTCTAGAGGGAAACACATTCTTCTCTTAAAATACAATAAAATAAAAATAAACCATCTTTTTGCGCAATATATTTTTATACATTTGTTACCTGGTGCTGGAAAGAAGGGTTCGACCGATAGTCGAAGCTTGGATTGAGGAGGAACAATGCGGTTTCCGGCCTGGTCGTGGAACAACGGACCAGCTTTTTACCCTCGCGAGGATCTTTGAGGGGGCCTGGGAGTATGCCAATCTGGTCTACACGTGTTTTGTGGATTTGCAGAAGGCGTGTGATCGGGTTCCCCGGGAGATACTGTGGGAGGTGCTGCGAGAGTATGGGGTGAGGGGGTCTCTTCTTAGGGCCATCCAATCTCTGTACTCCCAAAGCGAGAGCTGTGTCCGGGTCTTCAGCAGTAAGTCGGACTCGTGAAGGTGAAGGTTGGCCTCCTCTAAGGCTGCGCTTTGTCACCTATCCTTTTTGTGGTATTCATGGACAGGATCTCACGGCGTAGCCTCGGGGGAGGGGGGCTGCGGGTTGGTGGGCAGAGGATTGCATCCCTGCTTTTTGCAGATGATGGGGTCCTGATGGCATCATCGGTCTGCGACCTGCAGCACTCATTGGATCGGTTCGCAGCCGAGTGTGAAGCGGCTGGGATGAGGATCAGCACCTCCAAATCTGAGGCCATGGTTCTCAGCAGGAAACCGATGGATTGTCTACTCCAAGTAGGGAATGAGTCTTTACCCCAAGTGAAGGAGTTCAAGTATCTCGGGGTCTTGTTCTCACGACCAGGCCGGAAACCGCATTGTTCCTCCCCAATCCGAGCTTTGACTATCGGTCGAACCCTTCTTTCTAGCACCAGGTAACAAATGTACAAACATATATTGCTCAAAAAGATGGTTTATTTTATTTTATTGAATTTTAAGAGAAGAATGTGTTTCCCTCTAGATAACATACTGTATGTTCCAGATTCAGTTCTCATTTTACCAAAGAAATAGATAAACAAATATTCATATTTATTAGAGGGTGTTTCTTCAAGGTCAATTTATGTACATTTTCCTGAGAATGTGGTCTAGAAGCAGGGAATAAAGGAATATTTAAATGAATACATTTTCTGTAATTGGTCTCACCTCCAAATCTGAGGCCATGGTTCTCAGCAGGAAACCGATGGATATTCTACTCCAAGTAGGGAATGAGTCTTTACCCCAAGTGAAGGAGTTCAAGTATTTTGGGGTCTTGTTCTCGAGTGAGGGCAAAATGGAACGAGAGATGGGCCGGAGAATTGGAGCAGCGGGTGCGGAGTTGCAGTCGCTTTATCGCACCGTTGTGACAAAGAGAGAGCTGAGCCAGAAAGCAAAGCTCTCAATCTACCGGTCTATCTTTGTTCCTACTCTCACCTATGGTCATGAAGGGTGGGTCATGACCGAAAGAACGAGATCGCGGATACAAGCGGCGGAAATGAGTTTCCTCCGGAGGGTGGCTGGCATCTCCCTTAGGGATAGGGTGAGAAGTTCAGCCATTCGTGAGGGACTCGGAGTAGAGCCGCTGCTTCTTTGCGTAGAAAGGAGCCAGTTGAGGTGGTTCGGGCATCTAGTAAGGATGCCACCTGGCCGCCTCCCTAGGGAGGTGTTCCAGGAAAGTCCAGCTGGGCGGAGGCCGCGGAGCAGACCTAGGACCAGGTGGAGGGATTATATCTCCACACTGGCCTGGGAACGCCTTGGAATCCCCCAGTCAGAGCTGGTAAATGTGGCCCGAGAAAGGGAAGTTTGGGATGCCCTGCTGGAACTGCTACCTCCGCGACCCGACCCTGGACAAAGCGGATGAAGATGATGATGATGAGATGATGATGATGGTCTCACCTCCTTGTTTGAAGGATTCATTTATGGCATTGAATTGGCGTCAGTAGGTGATGTAGGGCATCTTCCTGGACATACTGTAGATCACTATATTGCAAAACTCCAATAACTCCCTGAAGGTGCTCAACCGCATCTCTAAGCTTCTCATGTGGGAGCTCTGGCAGTGATATCAGGATGTCATTTTGAAGCTTTTTCATGTCCATACCTACACTAGTTTAAGAACAGTATACTGAGTGATGCAGGGAAACAACAGAGAGGCCTGACATTTTATAAACAGTAAGAGAGTAATAATCCGCCAGATCATTTACATTAACACACTCAAATTTGTTCTCAGAGTCATGTAGACAATGAACTCCAAGAAGCACCAAGGGCACTGACTGATATATCCCTACAACAAAATGTATTTTTGAGTGACTAACTAGGGTCAGTGATATTTTCCCAAATATGTACCCTTCATTGTTGCGATCTATGACACCTACTGTAATTAGTACAACTGTATAGGTACTGTAATTAGAATTTTACTGTTACTGTATTTATCAAGGGATTTCAAAAATTTTACTGAACATGCAATGTACACTACAGTTATATACTGTAAACTATGTATACAGTATTTTACTGGTCATTATACAGTTATTTACTGTAGTAAAAAGGAGAACCGTGTATGAATGTCATAGCAAATTAAAGAAACAAGTCTTGGGCACATATTTCTTATTCATTACATCTCCATGTTTCAGTACGGAGTTGTAAGATTGTTCATGCGTCTTTCTCATTTGATGTTTATTTTTCCCTGCTCTGAGTCTGTATATGTCCGCACAATTTTGAGCAAATGCCAGGCCATTACAGTATAATTTGAACAAAATAACATAACCTTGTGAAAGCTCCAAATCTAGCTAAAACCCTGCAGTTTCTGCCAAGGTAACGGTAAATATAAATTATATGATTGATTCGATAGCATTAGGAAAACTTAACGTTACGTGTCAAAGTGCCTGCTCTCGCTTTGGAAGCATGCAGTGACATTCACCTCAGTGCGGTGCTAACTTCGCCCTTCAGTTTAGCCAGATTGCATAAGATAGTTATGGTTAACATCAGCCACTGCCCTCTTGATAGTTGGGTAGGGCGCCTTGATTACCTACTTTTCAAGTGGTTGCATGTGTAGAAGTGAACATGTAAACCAGGGCCATTTATGTTAATTCCACTTAGGAGTCAGGACTAACACGTCGACGAAATTTTACTAAAACTTAAACTTGGCTTTAATGCTACTACAATTTTCAGTAAGCAACAAAATTAAAATTGCTTCTCAAATAGAACACTGGACTCTTCAGGGTGTGGGCTAATTTGAATATAATGTCTACAGACATCCCCCAAACCTAAGAGGCTTGGTTATTAAAGAAAACTGCAGAGGGCTAAACATATGGGCACAGACATACTCACTCAAGGTGACCTTAATGTCAACCCGCATTATTAACCAAATGAATCAGTGATAATAACTATCAAAAACCCCAAAAGTATGTGTAGAAATATATATGTAATGAAGAACATGATACATCAAAAGCTACGGCAAATGCACCACTGGTGCATGTTGGGAAGACCCCGCCCCCGGAACCGGACGTTATACCTAATTGTACATCTACTTCCAAGCTACTTGATTGTTTTAAGTTAGCTTCTCTCTAAACAATGTAAGCAAATTGTTTTCTTCACCCTGCAAGTAACCATAACTTTATTAAAACAAGTGAGAAGTACAAATTGTTGATAGCCGAGTAAAGTTAACTAGTGTATGTAAGTCAGGATAGCTATCGGATAGAGGGTATCAGTCTTGCATCAATAGTGAATTCCACTGTATACAAAATGTTGCATGCATGTCTGCACTGTATTTTATTTTCACCGCTTACAGTCATTAAATATTGTTCAGCAAATATTGGACTCAAATATTGGACTAAAAGAGAGTTGCAAGCCTGCAAAGGTAGTTATTTAAAGCTTTGAATGGGTCCACTGGGTTCTGGAGGTGTGGTTACAGCAATTGCACAGTTGGCGTGGCCTGGGGTGGTGGGATCCGATGTGATATCAAGGCCCCAAATGCCTGGCGGTGCCCCTGGATGTGAGGGAAATAAGAGCATACACTGTAAAAAATGTCAGTGAATTTGACAGTGAAATGCTGTTAAATCATGACATCAAAAAAGTGTAAATAGATAAACAATGAATTAGTGTTTAATTTACAGTAACATTTTGTAAAAGACTGAACCAAACACAACCGTTTATTTTAAAGTAAAAATATGTTAAAGGAATCATATTACGTGGCATAATATACAGATTACTGTATTTTAAACACAGAAACTGTAATACAAAAAGCAACACAATAAAGTAAAAATTACAGGATGTCAGTGTTAAAATAATGTTTTACGTCAGTTAATTAATACTGTAGCGTCCCGGGGACGGGGCATTCCCAGCATGCACCAGGTGGTGCATTTATCATAGAATTTGTTGTATTACTGTTGTTAATGACAAATATTTCTGCCCATTCTTTTGGGTTGTTTTGATAGTTATTAACGCTGCTTAATTTAGTTAATAATGCCAGTTGACATTAGGGTCACCTTGAGTGAGTATGTCAGTTCCAATATTCTTATCCCCTTGCAGGTTTTCCCTCACGTTGTACCCCTGAAAAGGTTACTCAAGATCTAGGTCACTTCTTCTGAACCGAATAAGTTGCTAAGACCTTTGAATCTGTCTGTGTGATGTATAAAGACACATTATATTAATATGCTAAAAGTTAAAGGTAGATGTGTGACAATTAAGCTGTATGCTCTTAAATTAAATTTTATTTCATTTTTTTTTTTTATATTATTTTAATAATTATTGTTTTCTAAATACTTTGTAATTTTATGCTGTTTTACAATCATAGTTCTACTATTTTCAATCATATTTTTTTATTTGTTTAAATTTAGATTTTTTTGTATTCTCTGTTATGTGAAGCACATTCAGCTGCACTTGTTGTATGAAATGCGCTATACAATTAAAGATTATTATTATTATTATTATTACCTGATCATGATGAATATACAGAAATGCATGTTAAAGGACAGTTATCTAATGACACTTTCACAGTGAAACAATGTAACAGGATATACCTGTTTGAAATGTAATTTTCAACAGATTTTAACCGTAAAATGTACAGGTTGTTCTTTAAAGATGTTTACAGTTTTACCGTATTTTTTACAAATTTATTCTGGTAACCACAGCTGCCAGGTGTTTTGTATTGTGTCAAAAGTAATACAATTTAAGGAATTAGCAGAAGCCGAATGTAGGCGTTCTAGTGTGACTCTCTTCCAATTACCTGACCTAAATACGACCTAATGCCTGTCATGTTCTGTGTTTTTTATTCAAATTTAAGTTGCATTATACAATAAACCATATTTTTTGGTGTAAATAGGCCTATAAGCGAATATAAAACGTTAAACAAGGTTCAGTAAGAAAAAACAAAAAATCACCTCAACAGAAAATATGGAATATAATTTCATCGTTTTACAGTCCTGTATATTTCCTCATAGTTTCCATATACCTAATGGACGAAAAATAACCGATTTTCCTATGGGGTATTTTGACCATATACAATTTCTCTCTGTATTTATTTTTTTATATATTTTGAACAATGTATATTAAATATATAAGATACAACCTTGCACTTGTCTTTCATTTTTTTCCAATATGTTGGATAGGTCCATTCATGTTTCCTGCATTTAATGTCGGCATAATCCCTGAGAATATAAGCCTTTTGGGGTTTCAGAAAAGTTCTATTTAAAATGTATTTTTATTATAAGTAATATAGCTGCGATTGAGTTCTTATAGGGTCAGTTTGATAGAAAACTCTATGATGGTGTGAACAACAATGGTCCAGTCAAAGAGTGAAGTTTGGTAACCCCCTCATACAAATTACAAGAAAAAACAACAATTTGCTATCGGTCATCATGTTTATTTCATCATTTGTTTTGGTTGTTTTTAATTGTACAAACATGGTTTACACAGCTCGACTGTTTTCTTAACGATATTTCTCAGAAAGGGCCAGAGCCACCTTGGCCAAGAATTTGTCCACAGCCACATGGACCTCGGGGGTGAACTCCGCTGGAAACATGCCGGCCAGCACCACCAGCAGACAGTGGAAAAGGATCTGAAACAACGTATAAGTGCAATTATTGTTCACGCATTTTGGGGCCAGTATCATACAGTTTAAAAGTAAGTATCTATAGGCTACCTACCTTAAAGTTGGCTGGGTCCACGCGCAGAGTGAAGGCGTGCAGCTCACTGAGAGTAAGTAAACCCCCGACCAGGTCATCAATTTTGGAAACTGCATCCAGCACTCCTGTCATGACAGTCAATCCATGTCTCTTGACATCAGCAGAACCGGGGCTCAGGTCCTTCCAGTGGGAGAAGTAGGTTTTGGTCTGCGGGTAGACGACAATCATCCTAAAAAGCAAGTTACATATGTTACACTTATTTCACAGCAGAAATCCACATCAAACTGTATTCAGTAAATATAATAGTTGTGTGTGCTCTTTTACCGAGAGAGAGCATCGTTCCCGATGTCCCCAGCTTTTCCACCTACTTTCCCGAAAAAGTCTGTGACGATCTTTTTGTCTTTGGCGGAGAGACTCATTTTTTACTGCTGCCTTTACGAAGGATGCTGCTTCAATGTATACCCTCGATATTTATATGATTTGAGAGGGCTTTTGTATAGGAGTTGCCCACATAGGCTCCACCTTAATGTTCCAACAGGCCCCTTGCAAGATAAAACATAATAGGCAATACTCAATTATTGATTATATACATTTTCATTTATTAACCAGTTTAAGGGAATTATTTTAGGATATGCCAAACACAAACATTTTAGGCTACACATTTACAATTATTACTTAGGTTGATTTGTTGTTGATTTGATCTTTTGGGTGTTGTCGACAAAATGGTTTGTGTAATCTTAAGGTTAAGAGTGCTCAGATAAGCTATCTCAACAGAAGCACAACAAACTTTTGGCTTGGGCACAATTGCAGTTATTAAGTCTACCCATGCAGCATGCACATAATTTTCTCAAAAACTAGGTAGGGCAACAACTTATTTGCTTTACATTTTCAACACCAAATGTACAATAGCGTACTCAATGAGTACAATAACATGTTTAGATTAATCAATAACAACAATAACATTACAATAACAACGTTTTTTATACTCCATGTGTTTGTTCTTGAAAATGTAGAATGTATTTCTTCATTGGAAAATTTGGCAAACCGTCACCGCGTTGTAACAACCTGGAGGAAATGCATTCTGTCAGCGTTGTGCCTTAAAGCATATTCAGTCCAGGCTTCAGAGCTCTATCGTTCTTTAACGGTGACCTTTGAACACTAGATTGGTTAATTAGAAACCATCGTGCCAAAACATATGCTAATTTCTGCCCTGGATATGTATAACAGGTTTAAATAACATGTTGTATTAGCTACGTAGGCTATGTGTATGTAATTCTTGGGCAGCTTGAACATCATTGTATAAACAGCCCAAATTAAAACCACCAAATAACTTTGCATTCATTTATAAACTTAGACATTTAGCTGACAAACTGACTAAACATTCATTGTAAATATATTTAAGTGATACTGTTTTCCAAGCGCTGAAACTACCACAGATGGGAATTTATGCCAAGAAGCTTGGATGTCCGGGGTAAACGCAGGTCCCAACTTAGAGGCCACCACAATGGCCAGGCAATCACCAAGCAGCTGTAAAATATAAAAAGTTGCATTAATTGATAGACATAGACCTGTAGCAAGAGCTAATCGACGATACACATAGCGGCGGAAAGTAACGTGTTTTAACTGATTACATGAGGGCCATCAATCTATAGTTTACATAATATCGAAGCAATGACTTGAGCAAAATAACAAAATCAGTCATTGAAATGTCATAAGTATATTCAGACCTATAAGCGCTTTGTGGAAGCATCTTTCACAATCATCAATTTTTACGCAGTGACCTTGATAGTTTTATCCCATTTCAGAAATTCTAAATTTAATGGGAATGGTGTGTAAACTGCAATCTTATAGGTTCTAGGTTTGCAGTTCAAGAATTAAGACCGGAATGGGCTGGGCAACAAAATATATGGGTCACTTGAATTATAATTGAAAATGTATTGCATTTGATAGACACCCAACTCTTTACATTATGGTGGCTCACATATGCTTCTGGTAGTTTTCTTTCTGTTTTCTCAGAATTATGACCATGATCTGTTTCTGTTTTCACTCACAATTATGACCTTTCTGTCTTTGGCTGTTATGTCCTGCCCCAAATTCTGACCCTTCAACTTTGTCATCACCAGACCACTAGTGCTGCGTGCAAGCGCCACCTAAGGTAGGCTACCCAAATACGAACCAAACTAGACGGAGGGATTTTCCATTCTTGGAGAAAAAACCGCCTGCAAATTCAACTAAACTTTAATAAACGTTTTCCCGCCATATTAAGCAGGCACTCGCCACACATTGGGTTATAGCTTAACCCAAGGCTGCCTGAAGCACACCGAGAACAAGTGAAGTGAGTTAGCCACTCTACTATGAAGGCCAGAATAAGTATTTCTGAGATGCTTTTTTTTACTATACCAGGTGCTATGGCCCAAAATAATTGGATGAGACGTTTTAGGGAAAGATTGGAGCTTGATATTGGTCTGACATAAACTTTGGATATTAATATGGTAAAGTTAACAGATATTCTAGACATGTCTCAGTATAAAGTTAACAGGATGCACTTGAGCTCAATTTGGAGCGCAATGGGTTCTGACAACTTAATACTTACATATTTTAATTTGTACTTGTGTTCAGTTTTTCTTACTGGCTATTGTGTATAGACTGATGGGCAAGAAAGTAAATAAAAAATAAAACAAATTATAATCTGTGATAGAAGTCTCCAAAGCCAGTGTAAATGGTAGGCCTACTAATACCTAACATTTGCGCAAAACACAAGCACACTTACTCTGAAGTTATCTGGATCAACGTGCAATTTTTCAGAATGCAACATGCTGAGTGCTGCATAGGTGTTTTTGATGTCATCCATATTTTTCACAGCCTTTTCCAGGCCTTCAAGCACAACTATGCCATGACGGGACACGTTGGCGTTATCCATTATAGAAGCAGCATCAGTGAAAGTTCCAAAGGAACTAAAGTATCTCTGAGTCCATGGGTAAACAATTAGACACCTGAAAAAATAGAGAGATTGGGGCATTTTACGAAGTGATCATTTATTTGCAAAATGTTAATCATATGATGATATATTATGAATATATTATGAATGTATATAATTTCCTTATGCGGCCTAACGATAACTATAACGATTTATGGTTTCACTGTTCTCCGCTAAGTTATCGAACACGCTCATCTGACTTGGATCGAATTCAAATATTCTTTTATAGTTATCGTTATGGTAATGGTCCTATGTGTGGAGGCCGCCTAACACGGTTATTTCTTACCTTGCTGAGGTTAGGGGTCCAACGACGTCGATTTAAATTTTTTCCCCAAACTGTTGCAATAGCCTTACGATCAGCATCTGTCCACTCAACCATTTTTAAAATATGTAATAGGCCTACTGTTCAATAGTTTTGAAATAGGTTCTCTCAAAAAGGAGGATACTTCGTCAATTTCATTTATATTAATTCGCCGGCCATTGCTGGCAATTAATCAAACGAATCAAATTGTAGAATATGACGCACGTAAATTCGCGATCCTAGCAGTCTTATCAGTCATCACCAGACCACTAAGCCTGGTGTATCAACTTTATAGTGTTAATTACATACATTGTGTTGAAATGGTTTTGCAAATGATGATTCATGCAGCCCCAATTTCATGCGGTTTACCACAGTGCTTTGAGTTTTGTTACTAAATAGTTTGAAGGATGGTCTTTTCTTAGTGTAAGGAGAGAAAAATTGTATCAAGTTGCCTTTTACTCTATTTTTTTTCTTTTCCTTACGTTACCTTGCAAATCCAGTGTTACTATGTAGGACACGCTCACGGGACTAATAAATAAATGGAACTGTCAGGAACCGGGCTAACACACGGGTAGTTGCGACCCAATAGCGGAACCTGAACCCAATAGGTCGAACGGAAGGTCTTCAAAGAACACACGGAACACGGAGTAGTCAAGGACAAGGTAGAACTCTTTACTGGGACACCAACAAAACGTAATGACAGACAAAGGATGGGTAACACAAGCAGGGCTATATAAAGGGCAAACGAAGCATAAGGAAACCAATTAACCAAACGACACACAGGTGAAAACAATAGAACACTAATGAACTGAGACGGTGTAGCCTCAGGAGCTGTCCTTGGTCCTGATCCTCCCTCAGGTAGGCACAGGAGGATCCTGGCCCTGACAGGAACAACGGGTTTGAGCTGTTTGTTTCGATTGAGCATGTATTGGGGGGATATGAGAGTTGAAGAGTTTCCTTGTTTTGGTTGAAATTTAAATATCTGTATTGTAAAACATTTAAATTTTTTGCTTATTTTTATTTTCTTCATGTTTTGTTTAATTGTAATGTCAATGTCAGTGTAAAAAAATAAGATAATAATAATAATACATTTTGATTTGCTGGAGCCAGTTGAGGTGGTTCGGGCATCTAGTAAGGATGCCACCTGGCCGCCTCCCTAGGGAGGTGTTCCAGGCACGTCCAGCTGGGCGGAGGCCGCGGGGCAGACCTAGGACCAGGTGGAGGGATTATATCTCCACACTGGCCTGGGAACGCCTTGGAATCCCCCAGTCAGAGCTGGTTAATGTGGCCCGGGAAAGGGAAGTTTGGGATGCCCTGCTTGAACTGCTACCTCCGCGACCCGACCCCGGACAAAGCGGATGACGATGATGATGATGATGATGATTTGATTTGCTGTCACTCCCATTCCATAGTTTTGCATGATTAGTTATACACGTTTCGCAAATGTTGTTATATTCATCTGTATTGATGGTTAGTTGAGTTTAGCAAGTTGGGTGGTCAGGATTCAAAGCTTCATTGTCTCGAATTTGTGAAGACTAAAGGTGATCCTTTTAATAAATTTATTATTCATATAATATGATGCTTCATAGCCAAATGATGCCATATAATTAAACAATAATAACAAAGAACACAATATAGGAAACATTGTAACCTTTTAAATCAACTTTTGCAATCATAAATTAAACGTTATAGTTGATGACTTGTTGGCATCAGACATGAAATATCAAGCTCAATTTGGTTTATCTTAAGCAAACTGAAAGGCGTTTATTCTTGAAAACATTTGGAAATACTCCAAACGGTGATAACTTAGAGCTGGGTGTGTCCTCATGGACTGTTTCAATATAAAAGCGATCAAAACGGAGAGTTTTTTTTACTGAACTTTATGTCAGTGACTCCTCTGTAAAGTCTAAATGAGTCTCACTCCTCAGGACAAGGCAGCGGTCAAGGCCTTCTGGGCCAAGGTGTCTCCCAGAGCTGACGACATTGGAAGTGAAGCTCTTTCAAGGTGAGTCCTATTTTGATGATTATTAAATTGCTCAACACTAATGTGACATGATAAATTATTATTATAATTTTACTTGCACTGCAGGATGTTGGTGGTGTACCCTCAGACCAAGACCTACTTCTCCCACTGGAAGGACCTTAGCCCCGGTTCTGCCCCAGTTAAGAAGCACGGGAAGACAATCATGGGAGGAGTTGGAGAAGCAGTTGCCAAAATAGACGATCTTGTCGGTGGCCTTCTTACTCTTAGCGAGCTGCACGCATTCCAGTTGCGTGTGGATCCATCTAACTTCAAGGTAAATATAATTAATAGAGGTTGATTGAACACGATAGGCCTTGCCAGCCATTTGCCTAAATTGTAGATGTTCTCTACTTTCAGATCCTGTGCCACAACATCCTTGTTGTTCTGGCCATCATGTATCCCACTGATTTTAATCCTGAGGTTCACGTGGCTATTGACAAGTTCCTTAGTGCTCTTTCTCTGGCTCTGTCTGAGAAGTACCGATAAAGAGATCAAAAACAGTAACATTGTTTTCTGTTTTGTGAAACTAAAAGTGATTAAAGGTTCTGAAGTAAAACATTTGGGTGTCTCACTGTGATTGTCTTGGGCTGCTTGAGGAGGAGGAGGAGGAGGAGGAGGAGGAGGAGGAGGGGGCGGTGATATTCTTCATTTAGAGTGACCTATAACCGTCCATCTGTCATTTAAGTTAAGCTTTTACTACAGATTATTTTTTTACTAACTTCAAAGAATAAAAAATAGATCCTAAATAAATCACTTTCTTCTTTTCTTTAGTCAATTTTATATATTTTTTGCTCTTGATAGTGTAAAAACTATTATTTTTCAAGTTAGGCCTTACAGTCCATACATGTGACAAAATAACAGGTGTAACATTACTTTTGAATAAATTGCTCATCTTTACATCACTAAAATTTTGAAAATGTTTTATCAAACAGGTATTCTGAGTACAATGTGATAAAGAATCCTTACAAAACTTGAAGCAATATGTTAAACACATTTTCACTATAAAAATATTTTTGTAAAACTGACTGGAATTTGTTTTAAGGAACTTAACTTCCAATAATAATAATAATAATAATAATAATAATAATAATAAGGAGAATAGGTTACATGAAATATACAAGAAAAGACGTGGAATAATATAAGTTTAATATTAGAATAGTCGTGTAATATCTATTTAATTTAATAATATTATAATAATAGGAATATTTTAATAATATTAGAATTGACTGATGACCAATAAAATAAGGTTAATTGTTTAAACTAATGTAATGGTCCAGTTATATGCATATGTGAATAAGAATATGCATGAATTTTAGGCCTACGCCTACTTGATTTGGATTTGTGTGTGTGTTTGTGTGTGTGTGTGTGTGTGTGTGTGTGTGTGTGTAAATTGGTGAATGCAAGTGAGAAAAATAACGATTAACTTAACATTTGGCTGACATTTTATTAATTGTGACTGAACAACAACTTATTAGTCAATGACGGTCATCAATATCAAGCTGTTTTCAGTGGTACTGCCTGCCCAGGGCGCTCACAACCACTCTCAGGAACTTTTGGAAAGCCGCCTGGATGTTGGGAGTGAAAGCTGCACCCAGTTGTGCGGCAACTACAATGGTCAGGCAGTCGGCCAACAACTGCAATAAGAACAGAACAGAACAACGTGGACATTAGCATGGCAGAACAACATTCTGAATGATAGATTGCACCCCTTAAACATTACACAAAAAGGCCAAAGGTGTATTACCCTGAAGTTGTCGGGGTCCACGTGCAATTTTTCAGAGTGCAGCGCGCTCAGCTCAGCATAGGTGGCATTGATATTGTCCATGTTCTTCACAGCGCGGTCCAGTCCATGAAGTACGGTCTTTCCGTGAGCTGCAACCATTGGGTTTCCCATTATGGCAGCGGCATTGTAGAGGTTTCCAAAGTTGGCAAAGTACCTCTGGGTCCAGGGGTACACGATCAGACATCTGCATGGTAATTAAAATGATTTAGGGTAACTACTATTTAAGTGCATGACAGTAGAGTTTTGCTCACTGAGTTATTTCCATGCTTGCGCAATTTACGCATGAGTAGGCCCCTACTTTCGATGGGGCAATGTAATAAAGAGTAGCATGTCAGGTACACCAGCAGCACCATATTACACGGAGTATTACCTTGAAAGAGCTGCGGGGCCTACGACCTCGTAGTCCATCTTAGAGAAGATGTCCGTAATGGTGGAGCGCTCAAAATCTGTCCACTCAACCATGTTGCTGACTTTTTGATTTTTGTGGTCCCTGGATCCTGCTCCCAGCGAAGACCTACTCAGCCTTTTAAATGACATTGTCACCCCTCCCAAATCCTAAGATTGGTTAGAAAATAGTGGGCTGGTCAAGCGAAGCATTCAGTTTTGTTAAGTCATGATAACAGTCATGTTGAAGCCCCACTACCATCCAAATTCAATTCTATGCATTTATTAAGGTTAGGTTAGGCCAATTTTGTCTCCAACTCAAATCCTAATGCAACCTTTCCACTGTGTAAAATAATATTTAAACTTGCTTAAACTGTAAAAAAACGTTTTTGATGGTGGCAGTTCGTTCAAACTATTTAAATTAGTTTCAATTAACATAATTATTTGTGAGATTATATGTTTTGTCAGGTTTGTTAAAAAAAATCATCATTAAGACTAATCCAAGTCCGTCTTAAACATTTTAGGCAGGATAGGTTTGGTGTTAAACTGTGCAGTCATCTATTTACGCAATCACTTGTTCAAATTGCCTCTATTTCTTATGTATACACTCGCCATCTGGCGACAGGCATAAAGCGCCTATTGCGCTTCTTAGAAAAACGAGCGGTAGGCCTATTGTCAGCGCGGTATGAGACATGCACCATTAGGTTATAACATTAATTGAATGTGTTGTGCTGTAGGCTATCTTTATATATTATAGTTTTTTGTTTAGTGTTTGAATGTTTCAAACGCGTTGAAATTGCATCAAACGCAGGGAGCACAAAACTAAATACAATGTTTCATTAGGCAATCTGATTCTGGGTATAATGGAGACATGCAGGAAAAGCCTTATAGGCAACTGGTTCAAATTATTTTATCAAAAGCTTGTTCCAGCAGTTCTGCAATGTAGAGGGAAATGTCACTTCTACTCTACATAGATAATTAGATATTACACTGTATCAGTACCAGTCAAAAGCTTGGAACGCTTTCCCATTCACTTGAATAGGAAAGTGTGTCCAAACATTTGACTCTCCGGGGCTGAGGTCGAATTCTTTATTTTTCTTAGTAAGGTTCCTAACTGAGTGAAATGACCCGGAAGTATCTATGTGGCAGCCATGATAAGGAGCCTACTGTTCGAAATCTCTAAGTGATAATGAAAGATGCTTCAATGCTTCCTAACTTGTGTACTTTAGCATAGGATACACTGCACCATCCTTTACGAAAGGAAAGAAGCAAATGCCGCCCCACAATTCCTTGTGGCAGCAATATGTAAAGCGATACACCATTCAGCCGTCGATCGACATGACCGATAAGGGATGTGCACAGATCATATAGCCTAATTGTTTATTAAGCATTTTCCATCTTATGTTATGCCCTATCTTGCAAATATGCTTATTTGTTTTCAAATGTCAACATGTTAGACACTTAAGAATCATAATATGAAACTAGCAGATTTGTATGCCTAACATAAATGCATAACTTGCATACATTTGACGATTAGGCTTCATACAATCATATAAATTGGGATTCATGCGTGGCAATAAATGAGTTGACAGGGGGAAGAGGACGTGAGCAAAGTAACATTTCGTTTCATTTTTGTGACAGGTAACCCATAGCCTATTCCATTTTTAATTCCAACCTTGGTAATAAAGTAGGTTAATATATTTATCCGGCTTGCCCACGTTTATATAGGCCTATAGGCCATGAAACAACGTGGTGACAACGAACGGGCGAAGTAGGCTATCTAAGATGCGCTTTTTGTAGGCTATAGTTCATCTTCGGGACATTGTGAACGACCCACGAAAACCACCGTCGCATGACTACGTAGCATAGTGTAAGTGCAGTCGGATTCCTTTAACAACGCAAATGTCTTTTCTTAAGTCCTTATGAATTCTCCTTCCTATCTTTACTTAACTTTATGACGTTTTCCCTCGGGGTTAAGGAAAAGTACATAGTGAAAGTCATTAGGACGTACTTTATTGAAGAATTCGGATCCAGCCTGGTTGTGTCCCCGATATACGTGTATATTTCAATAAATGTGTTGTTTGATGATAGCTGCGATATCTCTCTGTTAAAACATAATATCTAATGTTTTCAAAAAGCTTTCCACAATTATTTTTATTGATACACACATTTTAGTTAGTAAAACCTAGACCAGTTTAAGAAAAGGTATAGGGCAATGAGAGTCACAGCGAACGTAAGAATTAGCAGGATTTATTTAAAAAAATTTAGGCGGAACTAACATATCTGTTGTAGTTGCGCTAATACAGCATTTAGTGTGACAAAACAAAGCATTTGTCAACGTAGCCTCTAAACTATTAGCACGCGCAAATAGGTTAGCTATCGAACAGTTTATAGTATCTTAATATAGGCAAGTCTTTTCCCGTCACCAAAAACTTATTTTTTTAATGTATTTAGGCAACGTTAGTTAGACCCGATATTGAAAACGCAGCTAACACATTAGCTAGCAATGCTACCATGTACAATCCTTCTTCCTCTGATTGGCTTGGGGATCGAAAGTCGATGTACAAACAATCACAAAATAGCCTCTACAAAAGTGGTGAAAAAACCAGTCCAATAAGTGTCATATTGGTCAGTTCTGGCAGTAGAGGAAATAAATTACTTTTCAGGTATCCATTTCAGAGAGTTGCTGAATGTCCATCCTCCCTAACGTGTAAGTATCTTAACTTTTGTCCTTGATTTCTTTTAGTACTAGTATGCAGTAACCATCATTAATTTCCAAGTTCTTGCTTTTGTAATATGGAATATATACTGTATACTACTACTAGTAATATACATATGCTCAACCTTTTTGGCATGTGAGCTAACGTTTGCTAAATATTTCTACCAGCAAAACAGCGAAGTCCATACGCGCTGAACACATCTGGAGAGGTTTTAGAGGATCAGGATGGGGATTCAAGGTAGACTCCACTGTAGTTTTAAACATGACACCCTGATACTACCACCTCTGTTATGACATGACTAATTAGTTTGCATATAAAAATGACCTTAACATGAAATAAATATGCTGATTGATGCGTTAGAAGGGTACATGATTGCGTTGTCTTCAACGACTCACATTAGGGTACAATAGACTTCTGGAAGATATTTGGATGATTTGTGATGGAATGACCCCCTAGCTAAATAATGCACAAAGTCTGATCATCTAATTGTGACCAAATTGCCATTGGGTGTCTTATTATTGTTTAAACCGATTATAAATTACCTTGACATTTTTGCAACAGAGGTCTATATTGAACATTAAAGTTACTAGAGGCAGTTTATCTGTAGGAGGTGATTTTGGCGATCCCTACCATTTGCTTAGTGTAATGGTTCTCCCTAACTTTGCAAAGAAGACATGCAGAATGCTCCTGGTCATTGCATTTCACTAGCACGATCGACTATATTCCAAGCATGGGCATTTCTTCCTGATTTAGTGACGCACTTCCTTGTGCCATAAAGCAATAGAGAGCCTAAGTCCTCCCTTTCCGGTTGAACACCATGGAACCTTATTTCGCAAAAAAAATATGTATGGTAGTCAAGGGCGAGAGACAGCTTATGTTCTGATTTCGAATGAATTGTGCCATGAAGTACACATTTTTATTTGTTTTTTATTTTATTTATTTATTTTTTTATTTTTATTTTTTTCAAATTGTAAATCTTTATTGTTATAAACATATCTGCTGATACTTCCTTGTTTTATACTTTTAGTATTAGGTCACAAGTGAAAAAAATGTATTTAATAAATCCTTCAATTATCAAAACAGATGTACAGTTTATACAAGTCCTCTTTGCTGTGAACGGTATAACATGCGCAAAAATGTGTAGTAGTGAACAAAACAGTATAAAAATGCTGTTGATGGCTTTATTGTTGGTTCAGTTCTAAACTCTCTGTTTGTATATGGTCAATCCTTGTTTGTTGAGCTCTTTGATGTGCTGTTCTCTCTCTTGGTCCAAAAGAGATTGCAATGCTTTTCTGCGTACCATGGTCAGGGCTATCTTTCCTAACTCAGTCTCTGTCTGTTGGGTGTGCTCGCTCAGTTTCTGGGCCTTGGTGGAACTACTCTGTGTAGAATACTCAAACTTGGCCTTCTGCAGCAGACATTCGATACTCTCAATTTCCGCAATGCGGACTTCCGTCTCCTGCTCTTTCTTGATTCTGTGTCTTGTCTTTTCCACAAGCTTGTTTTTCGACCTCCTTTCCACACAGCCAAACATCCTGCCTCAACATTGTACCCATAGACGTTTATAAGAATCCAAAAAGTCCCTTCTATATTCAAAATTACCAGTATCCAGTGTCCCTCATTGTCTGTCTTGTGCTCTATAACCTTCCCAGGACAGTTATTGAAGCATATAGCGACACCTGCTGACCTGTTAGTTCCATGGCTTAATAACATAGTATCCCCCCATTGATTTCTCCAAAATGTTCTGTCCTCCTCGTTGGAATGAGTCTCTTGAAAAAAGATGCACTGTGCCTTTTGTCCCTTGCAAAATAAAAATAAGGCTTTTCTTTTTGTATTGTCTTTAAGCCCCCTGGTATTTAATGAAATAAAAGAAAGTTTTGAACTGAACATATAACAATGAAAAATGTAAATAAAGTCTTTACTTTAGAGTGTTTAGATTATTGAAGAAAGGGTAGTAACAAATGTCCCTCTATTATAACGTGTGTCTCGGATAAACAGTTGAGAAAATGTATACATATCTTTAGATTTTTATGGGTATATCTGCACATTCTCTATGAAAGCATAGGGTCCGCGAAAGAATGCTCTTTTGTTTTGATCCCGTGCCTCTTTAATCCTAGGCCAAAGCCTCTTCCTCGCCTCTCGGTCCTCTTGTATCAGATCCTCCGCAAACCCAATTCCAACCGCTTTGCAGACCTCTGAGTCCTTTGAGGATTTCCAAATCGTATCTCTGCATTCTCGTTTTACAAACTGGATGATCACCTGCCTTGTGCGATTTGGCTCCTTCTTGCCAATGCGATGAACCGTATCCACCATGTCGTGCATGCTCCACGGCACCCCGGGCACAATTTTGGAGAGAGTGGCAATAACTGTACCTTTTATGTCTTCATTTTCTTTTTCCTTGAGTCCTTTGATACGTAGATTCCATCTCCGTTTATATCTTTCCTGATCTTTGCATTTTTCTTTTGTGATAGTCAGCTCTTCCTGAAGCGTAGCAACTTGTTGTTCGAGTACCGCTGTCTTGTTTTTGTATTCAGTTACCTCTCCTTTCAGCTCCGTTATGAGCGCGCAGTTAGCCTCCATCTTAGCAGAGATTTCTTCCATCTTCTTTTCTAGTTGTTCAAATCTATCTGCCAGATTTTGCACCGCCAGAAGTATTTTCTTTGACGTTGAAGCGGTGTCTTCGGGTTGCTTTTCGTCTTCAGGTTTTGTCTTTTTCGTGGTTTGTTGTTTCTTACTCGGAGTAACCGGTGGGGCGCTGCGTTTATTCCCGCCGGTGGTACTTTCGCTCGACATTTCTTTTTCGTAGTAGTCGTGATCCATTCAGAACAAAAAGAGACTATATATTCGATATGTATTTCTTCTTTTGAGACGACCAAATAAGACTTTACGTCTCGTTTATTTCAACTTTCGAGGGATAAGATTAGGAGCCCGGGAAAGTGTTGCTGCTCAGAGCGCCATCTTGCCATGAAGTACACATATGATGTTGGTCAATTTAAAAGATAGTTTTGCATGTCAAGAAAGTCACAGTCTGTCCTTAAACTATTGAAGTATACATCTGTGAAAATACGTAATTTGAAAACTACAAACCGAACAGTCGCGTAAGGGCTTACATTAGCTAGCTGGCGTGACTCATTTAACACTCACCAAAACCTTGTAGAGCAGGTCCCATATGCTAGTTCTAACTGAACTCACATACTCCCCTTTTGCATAGCTACCGCTCTTATCTTGGGCAACTTGTAATGATTATTACTTTTTCCCTCGTTCTGGAAGAAAGAGGTGAAATGTGAAAAAATCACTGGTGACGCACACTGTGCGAGACGAGAGATGTAGTTCATTGAGAAGGTTAACACAAAACTCAGCATTACTTTCATGTTTTACGACAAACTTGCTTCTTTTTTGACGCGCAAAATAATCTTTTAAATTGACAAACATCATATTTGTAATTCGTGGCACAATTCAAACGGCATCAAAAGAAAAGTTATTTATCGCCGTTGACTACCATACATATTTTTTTCCGAGATAAGGTCCCATGGTGGTCAACCGGAAGGGGCGGACTTAGACTGTTTGTTTGTCACAGTTTCGTGGGAGATCGTACCCGATGGCAGCAAAAATAGTGTTAAATATTTCGAATTTTTTCAGTCTCTCATAGACATTACAATGTGCTATCAGAAGAAATGTATTGATGATTGGATAATATAAAAAGGTTGCCTATAGTGGCTTTAAAGCCGAATCTGGTTCGCTATTAGGTTAATATAATATAATTAGTCACCTTTTGCACATATTTTCAGTATAGACTTTATTTGAAATGTATATATTTTTAGCCATCGATAATGTTAACACAATGGTCTAAGAAGGCATACTGACAAAGCAAAACGTAGGCCTATATTTTTTAAGCTTAACAATTATAAATCAAAAATACAAAGATGTTATTTCGAAGATGATATTTCAACTCAGTACTTAGTAAAAACAGCTTTGGAACCGCATTCTCCTGTCTTCATATAGCCTCAAAAGTAAAAACAAATCGGTGCCTTTCAAAAACATGTACAATCCATTGAATTTGCTGCAGGTGGACTTAAATTAAGTTCTAGAGACAGCTCAATGATTCACAAAGAAAATGGGATGTACTAGTGCTTAATGTATAGTGCCACAATGAAGGGTCTATGGAGTTTCAATAAACGTGTGTTTGATGGCTAAGAAGGTTTATATAAATTTTAAATTAAATCTTTAACACTGTGAAGTGTGCCAGGAACAAAGTGGTCTAAATACTTCCTGAACCTACTGAATAACACATCAATGTTACTGCTTATATGTTGATGTATTTTAAATGAGAGAACAGAGCAAACGCCAAGCCATAATTATCCAGGCTGTCGCTAGTTTGTTTGGAGTTTTTTTTATTTTTGAACAAAAAAGACAAAAGCTTTAGGCATTTCCCTTATAACTTTAAGACCTGTCTTGTGTTACTAAAGTGTTTGTCTTTTATTTTTATTTCTGATAGACAAATGTGGTGACAAAACATTGCGGTGTCTTCGGCCAAGTTTTCACTCAGATTCACGTTCCTATGTTCAAACCAATAGTTAACTATTAGAGTCCGCCATGTTCTTACATGCTTATAATACATTATGGTAATTTACTATGCTGGTTAACATCAAAGCTGTTTACATTACACTGCATTTTATGTTGCTATCGTATAAATGTAAGCAAGATAGTCCTGGTGAGTCTGTCACCTATAACCTCATTGATCCTCAGGTTTCTGTGGGTAAAATAAAATCATTCACCTATTTTGCTGGCAACTAATGAGGTAACACCAAGGCTGGCATGCTTTGAAAAGGAACATCAATGTGCTTATTTACATTTTCAAGTCACTCCAGTGGTGTACTTGTTAAATTTTGTTTTGATGTCCCTGTTATGTATTTTTTCCAATTGTCTGCTGCATTTTTTTTCTTTTGTTTGCATTTTCTTTTTTTGTGGCCCAATTCCCATTTCAGAGAACAAACTCCGCTAACTGATGAACAGTTGGTAGCAGGGTAAGACCGAAATCATTCTAAACCACTTCTCAACCTCCTTTGTTTAGATCACCCTTTATTTACCCCTTTATCTACCCCTTCTCTTTCCTGTTTTGTGTCTTGCATATATATATCTAAGGATATATATGAGAACTCCAACTCCAAATTCTCACATTCTTTGTAAATGACCAGTTTCAGGTCCATTGATTCCCTGGTTTGGTGTATTCGCTGCTATAATTATGTGTTGTCTCTTGCTTTAAGCCTCACGACATGTTAATTTCACAACGTAGGGTATAGGATGGATTATCTTAGTAAAAACATATTTAATTGCTGTCAAAATTAATTGTTGTCAAAGTAAAATCGTTCCTAGTGAGGGTTTTGAATAGAATGAAGCCCATCCTAATTTTGCATCGTAAGTGAACACCATGGTTGATTCTTTTGGGTTGAGGATGAATCTGGCCTGCAGCATGAGCAATGTAAAACAGCATGAGTCTGCCACCTCCCCTGTGCATAGGAATAGCCTTTTTTTCTACTAGGGGGGCCTTTAACTGTTCACCCTTTCTTTTCTTCATGTATTCACACAAGCCGCTTACTTTGATGTCAAGTCATCGACTGACCACTTACTCCCTCAGCCTCTTTGCTCAGACGGACAATTGCTTCAACTTCAAGCATATATTGATGTCCCGTAATCTAAAATAAAATAAACAAATAAATAACTAAATTGAACAGATCTGATTCAATTGGAGCATTCTTATTTGTCCTGGCTGCATCTGCCCAGCTCATCCTGCACTCTGCAGCTTGACTTACGGAACTATGTGCCCTTCTCTTAGGTTCTCAGACATCATCCTCGCCACGATCCTCGCCACCAAGTCTGATATGTGTGGGAAGAAATTTGAGCTGAAGATTGATAATGTTCGCTTTGTTGGACACCCGACCCTCCTTCAGCATCCTCATAGTATTCAGGTGAGAAAGTTGCATTGTGTATCTGAGACGAGGGCTATATTTACTCTGGATTTGTTGGTAAGATTTATTATTTATTTTTGAATTAATTATACGATTATAGAAGCTAACCTGGCCTATACTCTGCTCAAGCTCAAGCTATGGCCAGCAAGCTTGCGTAGCTTGCCTTTGAAACAGAACAATAAGTAATAGAGAAGGACAAGGAGCAAATATTTAGAGCTCATGGAGTGCTAGTGTGCCAGTCAGACCATGGTCTTATTTGTCAGTATGTGAATCACAAATCAATTTAGCTGATACTCATTTGAGGACCATGGAAAAATATGTTTATTCATATTGTTTTAGCAGTTTTGGTTCCACCAAGCAGCCAGATCATGAATATGATGTAAATTGTAAGTCACTCAATATGTCCTGCCCCATTTCTCGGTGTGCTGAGAGCATGTTGCATCTAGTGGAATAAATGCTTCGTGTAGAAAGTTGATGTCAACAGTGCCCACAAACTATACTCATAGTGGAGAAACTGTAAATTGGTATGGGCATCATGAAATACGCTTAATACGATGTGTTATTACACTTATTTAGCTATTGTAAGTTTTGACAGTATTTTTTTTTACAATAATATTGATCTTGAATTAACTGAATAAAATCTATCAGCTTCTACTTAATAAATAATTTGTCATCATATTAATACATATAATATATTGTGTATATTATGTATAAAATATATTGCGTATATAATTGATATAATAATAATTGTTCAGCCCAATTTAGACAGACAAGTGTTGACCAAGATATATGACATGATGATTTGTAGAAGTTATTAAATTTTATGGCAGTTTCTTTTTTTGTAAACTTTTTTACAGGTGTCCAAAACAGACCCTTCACCTAAAAGAGAGATGCCTACCATGATCCTTTTCAGTGTGGTGTTTGCTCTAAGGGTATGCAAACACTGTGTTATCTATATCACATTTAGATATGAATTAAATTCTTCCTACAGATATATTCTTATTTTTGTAAGGTTATATCTATTCACTTTAGCAATGAAGAAAAATAGCAAAAGTATCTACTGTAAGACTTAAAGAATGCTATTTTAATCTAATTCAATTAAATAAATCCCCTTAGTGTTGACTTGGGTGAACTTGGGGTGAGACAAGGTCATCACTATCTTTCTCTGTAAGGGGATGGGTGGTATTTTGTTGATAATATTCTGTGAAAGAGGACAGTCTGCCTAATCATGCCGCTCTGCATGGTGCTACCCACCCATAATCATGTCAGCTTGGATGGCTCAGCCTGGTAAAATGCTGAGTCACTAATCTTACTAGCTTAGGCTCAGCTGAGATGGTACTGAATATGCACAATCATGTTAGGTACTCTGTATCTGCCCAGCTGAGATGGCACCTAATATGTAGAGTCACGTTAGGTATTCTGGATCTGCCCAACAACGCTGTATGTGCTTTCTCCCTGCCATGAGCTGTGTTCTCTGGCAACTTGCTTAAAAATGACTCTGCAGTGCAGATAATCTATGTTTACGCATTAGGCATTTATTAGAAGAAAAGTTTATTCATTATAGTTTGAGATAACTATATGTTTAAACAAAAATGTGTTTGCAATTCACCTACCACAGTTCAATTTTTATTGCATACAAGTATTTTTATTTCTCAAATTAAAGACATAGTTTGATCAATAAGTATATGAAAACTTGTCGGGCGAACAATTTTGTCTGAGTTTTATTGGCATCCTAAAAGACAGTTCCCTACTTGTTAATACATATTCTAAAATGCTGCTTTTTGAGCTTCTTTTTGTTTTTGTTTTTGACGGGATATTTATTTAAAACAATAACACGTTTATAACAAGTGTGCTACACAGGGGCTAATAGAAAATGATGTCCAAAAATGTGTGTTGACATAAAGCATTATGAAATAGGGCTTTTGAAAGTGTCCTATTTTCATACTTGACCTTCAAAAGAATATTTAAAGAATAGAGGAAGAGAGGAAGATGAGGGCCCCAATACATTTGTGGGTGCAAAAATTGCTTTTGGCTTGTCCAAATTTTTTTTCCTGGGTAATCTATAGTCTACTATGAAACTATACAATTTAAATGCGTAAAAGAGTACTGAAAAAGTATTTGCATTTAGGGTGAAAGCATGTTAACATATTGTGATACTTTTTCTATGGTCTAGACCAGGGTGATTCAAATGTGTATTTTCTTTGTGTCCCTCTGTCAGGCTAATGCTGATCCCTCTGTGATCAGCTGCATGCACAACCTGTCTCGGCGCATCGCCATCGCCCTGCAGCACGAGGAACGGCGATGCCAGTACCTTACCAGAGAAGCCAAGTTGATGCTTGCTATGCAGGACGAGGTCACCACCATGACTGAGAGTGAGTTTCGCCTCTCTATTTACCTAAAACAAATCACAATAAAGTAGGTTAATAACAAACGTAGCAATTCTTACGCCGCAGAAACAATTAGTATTCTATTGGTGGTTTTGGTTTAATTATGTCCATCAGTTTTTAAGTCTTTTTCCGGGTTTTTGTTAATAGCAGATGGCAGCCCTCAGTCTCCTTTCAGACAAATACTTCCAAAGTGCAAATTGGCCAGGGACTTGAAGGAGGCCTACGACAGGTAAAATAAATCTTTTATTTTTATGTCAGCTTTTAATGAAGGTAACGTCTGAATGATTTACATCCGTCTCGGTGTGGTTTAATTTTTCAGTCTTTGTACAACTGGGGTTGTCAGACTCCACATTAACAACTGGCTAGAGGTGAGCTTCTGTCTTCCCCACAAAATCCACCGAGTGGGAGGCAACCATATCCCACCAGAGGCACTGGAGCGCAGTCTGAAAGCCATCAGGTGTGTTTGTCAACCCTGTTTGGTTATCATGAGAGTATTTGTGCTATTGCATGTGTATGAAATTATATATTTTTTATTAATACAGAGGTAAATGACTTGGGAATATAAATGAGTTTATATATTTATGAGTTGTTGTCACTATTGGCTTCATACACATTATTTGTGAAATGGTTATATGTGTATGTGCCATATTTATAATACTTTATAATGTAATACGGAGAAGCCCTACCTCTGCCAGGAACTGCGTGACCACAGCGTCACCCTGTGGCCTATTTTATTATTGTTATTTGTTAAAGTTACATTATCTTTTCTGCATCCAACTTATTGAGAGAGTGAGAAATAAGACATGTTGTTAGCATAAACAAGTCGTTGCCCCTGGGCCATTTTGTTAGCTTCTGAATTCACTAGCAGGCATCCAGGGGTCTGTTTATCGAATCATCCTTAAAATATATCCTTTAAACTAATGAAATGGGTATTTAAGTTGACATTTGAAACAAGAAATCATTCTGTTCGGAAAGGTTAAAATATTATAGTATCAATCCATATCAACATTAATAAAACCGTCTTATACGTATATATTTTTTCTTTTAAGTATGAAAATGGGGTTGAATATATCAATTTTTTTGAACATGAGAAAAAAACACTGTTGGATAATTCAGTAAAGTTTTTGTGTTCTGTTAATCCGTGGTGTTTCCCCCCTCAGACCCTATCATGCTCTTCTGCTGCTGGACAGTGAGAAGGACTTGATGGCCCAGCTGCCCCTGGACTGCTCTCCTGCTCTGGTACGCCTCATCAAAACCTGCTCAGCCGTCAAGAACCTTCAGCAGCTGGCTCAGGATGCTGACCTGGCTCTTCTGCAGGTCAGGTTCAGATTCATGGCATTGACTGAATACTGAAGCAAGATTGAAAGCTTGGGTCAAATTTTTATAAATAAGTGATGACATTGCTCCTAGCAGGGTCATTTTGATAGGGTTGCACTTAATAGACTCATAGTCTTTGATGCCTATTCTAGGTAATGCAGTAATTTTGAATAAAAGAATCTACCAATTTAGTGTAATGTATTTTTCTGGTTGCCCTGTATGCAAACACTAGTGACACCCACTGGTAATGTTAATAATCTACAAGTGACAGTTTTTGCACCCTTAAAAAATAACAAAAAGCTTTTACATTAAAAATAGTAATGACAGATAACGTTTGCAGTATAACATTTAAATGGTGTATAATCCTTCAAAGACCTCTGAAATAGCCGTGGGCATTAAACTAAGATAAACATTCTTCTTATAGATCTTTCAGATTGCAGCTCATTTGGTGTACTGGGGCAAGGCTATTATCGTCTACCCTCTGTGTGAGAACAACGTATACATGCTGTCCCCTCATGCTAACATCTGCCTGTAAGTATCTGTGGTGTGATCAGTCACCTTCTCTCACTCTCAATCTCTGCCATGCCTCAATGCTACTGTGTGTGCGCTGAGAGATCACAGGGCTAACGAACCAGCAGGCTAGAGTCCACCCATCCATGTCTCTGCCACATATTAGCTGTCAATCATTTTTATTCTGCTATTGTTAAAGGATGATCTCTCCGAAATCTGTGCCTTGTGAGTTTACTACATCTGGTAGACCCATTTATTTGCGACAGATGAACTTACTTTGACATAATTAGGTTTATTTACGTCTTAAGAGATATTTACTACTCAAACTCTTGTCAATGGAAGTGCAAAAGAATCAACCTATGCTGTGTCTGGTGGGTTCTATTTTAGGTACTCTCCGCTGGCGGAGCAGTTTTCCCAGCAGTTTTCTGGACACGACCTTCCGTCTGTGTTAGCCAAGTTCTCCCTGCCTGTCTCACTAGCTGAGTTCAGAAACCCACTGGAAGCGCCTGTGCAGGAGGTAGGTTTATTCAAAAGGCCCTGTAAAGTTCCCCTTTACAAAGTGATGAACTATAAAAAAAGAAGACAGCCACATCAGCTCCAGCCTTTGAGTCCTCCATTTTTAATGAGAACTAGATCAGAACACAGACTCTCTTGGCACTATTTTGAGCTGTGCTGGAACCCCCTAGAGGGTTTTTATATCTTATTCAACCTGACAGTATAAAACACATAAACGGGGTTATTGAGGACTCCTCGTCCTTCAGCTGTTCAGGTATTGCTCTGTGACTGACTGTTTTAATGTGGCCCTTTGTCAATGCCTATGGACAGGCCCAGTTGATCCAGATGGTGGTGTGGATGCTGCAGCGCCGCCTGCTGATCCAGCTGCACACGTACGTCTGCCTGCTGGTGCCCCCCAGCGAGGAGGAGCCTGGTCTCAGGGACGAGGAGCCTCTCCCGGTAGCGCGAGTCGGGGGCCGAAGCCTCAGCACGCCCAGTGCTCTCAGCTTTGGATCCCCAAGTAAGTTTCTCATGTGTCGCCCAAACAACAACCAAGTTGTTAAAACCAGTCGGTTTGTTAAATACACAATTTATAATATTGTCGTGGTGCATAATGATAGGAATCCACTTGCCATGTCTGCCCTCTCCTGTTGTAGCGAGCAGTGATGACATGACACTGACCAGTCCAAGCATGGACAACTCGACTGCTGAGCTGTTGTCTGGAGGAGACTCTCCTCTTAATAAGAGGGTGATGGAGACACTGCTGTCGAGCCTGAGTGAGCATGAGAGGCAGGTCATCCTCAACATCCCTGCTGCTCAGTGCCCTGAGGACCTGCGTATGTTTGCAAGGTATGCATGCTGCTGCTCCACTCATGCCGGTATTTAATGTAACGCTCTCATTCTGGTGTTTTGGTGGTATCTGGTATCTGGTTTCTCCCACTTTGTACCCTCCTGCATAAAAGCTGTGCGGTAAAAGTCTGACTGTGTGGCACATGCAACTTTTGCACTGTACTGTATCTTGTTGACATAATGGTTTGAAGTGTTGGGAAATCAAATTTTCAAGTGACTAAATAATATTTTTGGGAAATACAGTTCTGGTACTGTCAAGTCTGTATAGGTGCAGATGCGAGAAAAGGTTTTTAGGACCCTGTTCAAGCTATCAAATCAGCAGTGTTGCTGTTTTGCTTTACAAATGTGATTAGAGGCTTAGAAGGGGTTGTCTTGCGGTGCATTTTCTCTGCTAATGTTTCTGCAGATGAGCCTTTCCCTACCAAATTAACTGCAGTGGTGTTTATTGCCAGGCTGCTGCACTACTTCAGAGGACATCACCACCTGGAAGAAATCATGTATAATGAGAACATGAGACGCTCACAGCTCAAGACGCTCTTTGACAAGTTCCGCAGTGTGCTGGTGGTGACCAACCATGAGGATCCCATCATCTCCCTCTTCCAGTCACCTCTGGAATAGGACCTTGACCTGGAATTACCTTTTCAATACATAGGTTTTACTCATGTATTGTTTATTTAAATTATTTAACAGTTTAAACAGTACCCATAATTATGGCTTTAGAATATTGCACAAGGCTTACTAACCCATGTAATACCAGATGTGGTACAGTTGATCCATCTCTTAACAACCCAGCAAAAAGTGGTACATTCTGGAATGATCATTCCAGACCACAGGCTGCTTCCCCTCAGGAGTGCTAAAAGACAGCAGAGGAGGATCGAAAGATGCCAAACTTCAGAAGCTGTTTTTTTTTTTTGGGGACGATCAGCACATTCCAAACATCTGTGAAGTCAATGAGAGAACCATTGCTCATGCAAAGACATTTATTTAAAAATGCAGGAGGTGGATTGGAGAATAACTTATATATATCGTTGCTTGTGGTTCAGAAGGAGTAAGTAGGCATAACTACTGATTCCAGGTTGAAATGTTTGTGATATAATAAAGAAACAGAATGTTTTATTGACACAGTCAACCATTCATTCGTTTTCCTACAGTAATTAGGAATTGGCATAGGAAAAAATCTGCTTTGTTATGTTATCTGTTATTTAGAATCAGAGCAATCAGATTAATATTGCTATTACACACGCATCTACCACAAATAATAGGGGTTAAACATTTTTTTGTTTTTGTTGTTTTATGTATTTAAACACTTTACTTGTGCAATTATGGGTTCCCAACGGTATCATGGTAGTCTAAACTCGGTGTAGCTCATCAGGGTTCCATATCTGTCTGTTATCAGACTGCTCCCCTAACTGTTATTGGATTGCCACCCAGAGTGTTTCTCAGCGTCTTTATTCACAACGCTCACACAGGGGTGACCCCGAATATAAAAGCGGAAGGGTTTAGTGGCCCATTCATCGTGGGACTCGACGCCAATACGAGTTGCTGTCACCACCTCACGCTTGTCAGACGGTCCTGTTTGGGTGTCTTTCTCCAGCCAAACCTCTGGGTCAGAGGCAATGTCTCTGCGGTCAAAACAGCGAGGAATGTCCAGAGCCTGACAAAGTTTGGAGGGTCCATTACAGAGCTCTTTGTCCTTCAGCAGCCGTGCTCCCTCCCTTCTCTTGGCTTCCCGCAGCTGTCTCATGAGGGGTTGGCCCTGTAGAGGCTCTAGGGCACGTAAAAGCACAGCAGCGCCTTCCCCTGCCCAGCACAACAACAAAAAAAATGCCAGTTAGCAAGGCTCCGCTTATTTTATTTTAGCCAGCAAGAACGATAAACGGTGCATGGGTCTGCAGCACATCAAAACATCTGAATTGTATAACGGCTGAACACATCCATATATTTGAGTTTTGAATCCTCTTTACAATATCATTAACATAAAGTAAATTGTCCTGACATGATTACTCAGCCAGAAGGTAATTAAACTATACAACCGTTTGTTTCTTAAAGTAAATTGAAGTACATGGAAAAGAAAACGAGAGAACATATGCAAGATCACTTCAGGCATGTGTGCCAGGCAAACTTTTCCAACTTTGGGTTGAGTTTTACTCCTTAAACCAACTTTTGGGAAAATATACCTATGATAGATATACTTACTTTACAACAATATATACAAGTCATCAGATACTGTTTTTATGTTTGATAACAGTACTCGTAAAGCTAAATGCAACTAAAATGATTGATTTGTGAATACAATGACTGTTAATCGGAGCCCTATTTACTTTTACTGTTATTGGTGGTATTGTTAGCCTTCATTACAATGGAAATCTACTTTTGTTGGAGGCCAAATTAAATAGCTTGCTGTAGGCATGACTTTGTCTGGGCAAGTACAGTAAGGTGCTCAAAAGTTGGCGAATGCCTTTAATGTAGAAAGTTTTTTTTTAAATGTTTCAGTACCTTGACTGGAGACATTCATACAAAGATAGATGCCATAGATGGGATACACATAGATTGTTCCTGGCTTCATAAACATTGCAGTGTTCCTTGCAGTGCGCTTTCCTCCTGCTGAGTGAGAAGCTTTGTCTTCCCCACCAAGGTAGGCCTCAGTCTCCACCACTCTCGCTCGCAGCTCAGTGCCATCTGCACACCGGCGTACCAAAACCTGGCACAAAGACAAGCAAACTATTAAATTTCAGACGAGACAACTATTCAGTTCCACCCAACCCTCCTTTAAATTTGTATTTCAAGTGAAAACAGACCCAGGCCCGGCCCATACTGTATGTGTTGTGCGTTTCTTGTAAACCAGCAGATGGGGTGTGTGCGCAAGTGTTGGCTGTTTCTGAATCCAAAAAGAGTCCCACCACGCGCTTGGGAGGCAGTCAAGACTTATATGGATAATGATGCATAAAAAATACCCGTGTGGTTTTATTAAGGCTTGATAACTAGGTACGTGACTCCTTGTCATACAGTGAAGTTTTCAAAATGAATATAATAGCTATTAGTATAGCCCTACTTGGCAAACTCTTAAAAACACAATGTAGGCTAATAAATCTATTTCGAGATTAGTAAAAGCTCCACTAATATTTTCTCATTACAGTGTATTATTGTATTTTCGGTACCTTGCCAAGAAAAGCTTTAGCCAAACAGATACAAGATTGATCGAAGAAATCAGCGCCAAGTCTGTTATCCTGTTCTTTGAATAAATACCGACTCTTCTCTGGTGTAGCTTCAACATCACCCAGGCACGTCGTCTGAGTAGGTGATGATACGCAGAAATCAGTAGTGTGCTCGCCCACAGACACAGCTGGTGTTAGGACAATCTTCCTTTTTCGCCCAGCCATTGCGGTTTTGTATTTGGATAGAAAGGTTAAGGTAACTAACCGTAACTGGCAAGATAGTTACGCAATAGAGTGAGAGTATGCTAAACTAATTTCCACCACACCATAAATCGGATATCAAATAATTCAATGTTACTTTGCTTGACTATTTTGTTGACGTTATAGCTCGCTAGTTTGCAGTTAGCTATTGCTATTTACCAGCTAACGAAAGTTATCATATCGATTACAAAAGAAAACACCCGTGTCAATTTCAAACCAGGAAACCTGTCTATTTAACAACTTCAATGGCTACACAAATGTCATGTCAATTTTATTTTAGACAACGTGGTAAAATGGTTGCAAACACTGTTACATTGCAAGAAAGACCAGTGTTTCGATGGTCTTAAAGGTACAGAGCGCTCATTTTTGGTTTAACACGATCAAAGCTTATTATGATACTGCTAGATAAGTACATTTTTTATAGAAATTAGGTGACTGGTAATGGCCTGTAGTCTTGAAATATTTATCCATTATTGAAAATGACTGACAATGGTCCAGTGGTATTTAGCAGCTTCTAACAATTTAAGTTAAGTAAGTTTGTGCCAGTAGCCAACCTCTTATGTCACAGGCATTATATATTTCCCCCAGTTATCGGCTTATCATACATACAGGCACTTTAACTGTGCCAGTTTGACTCGTGTTTAAGTTGACCTGCGCCATGTGCCTGGCAAGAATGGTACTTGATTTGCACTACAGCACACTGGGGTAAACACTACCTAAATAATTTTTTTCCTGTTTTTTGCTGTAGGCCTATATCTCAGCATAGCTCCCGCTAAGTCTAGTCTCTTCTTTGCTATACTAAAATTATATACTGGTGTGCCCAATTATCTGAAGGTGTGCACATAGAAATAGTTTATCTTGGTGATAGCATGGGAAACTTTCACTGCCCAGTTTCCTGGAAGTATTAAGCTAGATCAAAGGGTAGTTTGGGCCATGCTAACCTGACAGATTGTGCGGGTTTTGGTTTCTTGCTTGGCCCCTTTATCCTCTTCCCCTTCTTGCTTTATGGTTCTGTCATCAGAATTAAAGAGTTGTGCTCCGCAACCCCTGACTCAATGCCTGCTGCGCCTGGTCCCTTGAGTCTTTACAGTGGTTGAGCACTGGACTCGCTGAAGAACAGAAGCAAGCATGATGCATGCCTGTCCCATGGTTCAATGGCAAGCCCCACTGAAGCATTTACCAGCCATTTACACTTGGGAGAAGTGACTTTGAAGTTGTAGTCTGTTTCCATGCAACCGACTGCTGATTTGAGGACAGTTACACACCAGAAAACAACTCTATCCTCTAAATCTTCTTCCAGCCAAACGCTAGTCCTGAGACTAATTGGCCGTAGAGATGCAGCCCTTATGGCAGTGTTTATGTTTTCCATGAGCATAACATGATTCTGGATGATCAACATTTAGCAGATCCTTGTCTAGGCCTGATGTCAATACTGGTCAGAATTTGTAACATTAAACCTTCATGTCTGACCTGTTTAAATCAGTCTAGAAAAATGTCATGATCTAACTACACCGCAAACTGTTAAAATAAAAACATTTTTAATCTATGTGGTGCCAAATTCCACAATGAATGTCAGAACTTAATGGCAGTGATATAAGAGAGTTGCCCCTTCTACAGTGCCTCACTGGTTTAGCCAAGCCTTTGGAGGTGTGCCAAAGAGAGCAGCATGCTTGTGGAGTGATGGTCTTATGTGAATGCAATTTCAGAAATAGGTGAAGGGCACACATGAGGTTGCAAGAAGGTAAATTGATATGCTTCAGTAACTTAAGGATGGCATAAACATTCTCAGATCTAATATTTGCTAGGCTAATATTTATGATGCCATGGCAGCTGTCCTGTAGTAACTTTTAGCACTTGCTTCTGCGTGACCAATGACATAACTATCCCGAGTTAGGCTAGACCATATTCAAATGACGGTGCTGTATTAAGTAATATATTTAGATATATAGTATTGAATCCTCTCATGCTTTATGAACATGTTGATAGTCAGATCTACAAATATCCTGGAATGAAAATGTATGTTATTTAAAATGTACTTAACTTAAAATGTCCATTTAATATTGTCATATTAAAACATGAATTACAGATCATCAGTGCCTCCTACTTTTGATTTCAGAGCGACAGAGCGATGGAAAAAGTAAAAGGTAATAACCAAAAAGCATATTTGGTAGCAGCAGCCAGCTGTGCTTGCATGATTCTGTCATTAAATGCCTGACATACCGAGGCCATTGAAAACATAGTGCATCTATCTATCAGTTAGCAGTGCTGGTTACATCTGAGCCTGGCACACAAGTTTCACATCAATTGCTACGGATGAGCTGAGGCGCCAGCACTTGGCTGTACTATCGCAGTCTGTCTCCCTTTCATCTGAAACAGAAAATGTGGCTGTGACAATGCCTCTTTGCAGTGATGCCAAAGTCTAGAGCGATGCACAGATGGATACTCCCCATGCAAGAGACAGAAGACATCCTCAGCACTAACTTGGTAAATATCATAGAAACACCACTAGTCATGGAAGCTGAGCTATATTGGAGGGGCTGTGATCTTCTTGAGGAAACTTACTTCTAAGTAGCTGCACCAAAAATATGTCTATGGTGTATTTGATGCTACCTAGAATCGTAATACATGTTTATTTTAAAGGGCTTGATTGCTTTCTCATTTGGGCAACATGTTGCAGACCACAGACACAGGAAGAATAGACACCATTTGGCAATTTCTTGACTGAATTTACATTTTGTAATCTGTCGTGTTAAAGTCAGTGAATCTAAATAATGCCCACATTCTGTTAGCGTGAAATAATTTACCTAATGAATGTTTAAACAGATACAGTGCTGTGCAAAAGTATTTGCCCCCTTGCAGATACTTATTGTTTTTGCACATTTGTCACACTTAAATGTTTCAGATTATCAAACAAATTTTCATATCAGACAAAGATAACCTGAGTAAATACAAAAAGCTGTTTTTAAATGATGATTTCATTTATTAAGGGAAAAAAGCTATCCAAACCAACCTGGCCCTATGTGAAAAAGTAATTGCCCCCCCCCCCCCTCTTGTTAAATCATGAATTAACTGATATTAACCAAATTTTTGGGAAAGCTGAGTTCAATTTCACTAGCCACACCCAGGCCTGATTACTGCCAGAACTGTAGAATCAAGAAATCACTTAAATAGAACCTGTCTGACAACATGAAGTAGTCCAAAAGATCTCAAAAAGCAACACATCATGCCCCGATCTGAAGAAATTCAAGAACAGATGAGAAACAAAGTAATTGACATCTATCAGTCTGGAAAGGGTTACAAAGCCATGTCTAAGGCTTTGGGACTCCAGCGAACCACAGTGAGAGCCATTATCCACAAATGGAGAAAACATGGTGGTGAACAACAGTGGTGAACCTTCCCAGGAGTGGCCGGCCTTCTAAAATTACTCCAGGAGCGCATCGACTCATCCAGGAGGTCACAAAAGAACCCAGAACAACATCTAAAGCACCGCAGGCCTCACTTGCCTCAGTTAAGGTCAGTGTTCATGATTCAACAATAAGAAAGAGACTGGGCAAACATGGTATCCATGGGAGAGTTCCAAGGCGAAAACCACTGCTGACCAAAAAGAACTCAAAGGCCCGTCTCACATTTGCCAATAAACATCTTGATGATCCCCAAGACTTGGGGAAATATTCTGTGGACTGATGAGACAAAAGTGGACATTTTTGGAAGGTGTGCGTCCCGTTACATCTGGCGTAAAACTAACACAGCATTTCAGGAAAAGAACATCATACCGACATTCAAACATGGTGGTGGTAGTGTGATGGTCTGGGGCTGGTTTGCTGCTTCAGAACCTGGGCGACTTGCCGAAATTGATGGAACCATGAATTCTGCTCTCAACCAGAAAATCCTGAAGGAGAATGTCCGGCCATCAGTGTGTGACCTTAAGCTCCAGCACATTTGTGTTATGCAGCAGGACAATGATCCGAAGCACACCAGCAAGTCAACCTCTGAATGGCTCAAAAAACCCCAAATGAAGGTTTTGGAGTGGCCTAGTCAAACTCCGGACTTAAATCCGATTGAGATGCTGTGGCATGACCTTAAACAGGCCGTTCATGCTCAAAAACCCTCCAATGTGGCTGAATTAAAACAGTTCTGCAAAGAAGAGTGGGCCAAAATTCCTCCACAGCGATGTGAAAGACTTATTGCCAGTTATCGCAATAGCTTGATTGCAGTTGTTGCCGCCAAGGGTGGCACAACCAGTTATTAGGTTTAGGGGGCAATTACTTTTTCACATAGGGCCAGGTTGGTTTGGATAGCTTTTTTCCCTTAATAAATGAAATCATCATTTAAAAACAGCATTTTGTATTTACTCAGGTTATTTTGTCTGATATAAACATTTGTTTGATAATCTGAAACATTTAAGTGTGACAAATGTGCAAAAACAATAAGTATCTGTAAGGGGGCAAATACTTTTGCACAGCACTGTATATGACAGCACTTCTTTATCAGCACAACTAACTAGCTTAGTGAATTTCGAAGAAAAGGAGATGGTAAAGCACACTTTGAGTAATTTTAAGTCATTTTTTGAGTCAAGTAAAATTAAAGTCTAGTAATATGCTAATCTTTACCCAGAAGCAAAGCAAAAGGGGGGGGGGGGGGGGGGGGGGGGCGCTTTATGGTTGGGGTGACCAGCCAAACACAAAGTTTCTTATATGCAGTCATAACTTTAGAGTGCATGTTTCCAGCATTGCTCTCCCCGATGGCCTCGCTAAATTTAACCTGATATCTTTGTCAGCTGACAGCAAATCCAAGTGTTACTTATGGTATCAGGCTCCATAGCCCTTGACGACTGGAATTTCTTTCCCACTCTGCTTCTCTTTCACTGTTATCCTCACACAGACACGGAATCAAAAATATAATGTTGACATGCTGTCATTCTCAGACTAAGGTTGCTATTTAGTGCCTAAACAATTGCCTGAAAATTTTCTAAATGTTTCTACAAAAGGTAACCTCTGCATATGTTTGTTTTGTTATTAAATCAAGTGCATGGATTTAAATAATTTTAGGGCAGATGACTGTAAACACAAAAGGTACACACTGTTGATGTTATACCCCGATCTCTTACTTACACTGCGGATGCTAGTGGGCGTATGCTTCCGTATTGATGGAGTTCTTCTTAAACTGATGATCATTAATGTTTCACGATAGTTTTCTATTGTTTGCTGCAGCGGTGTCAGGTGAGCTGCAGGTGGGCTGGGTTTTCAGTAGGTGGAAGAGGCAGGGTTACTCCATATCTGCTGGGAAGCAGCTCAGACGGACAGGTAACCTCTTTTTCAGACACGCTTCAAGAGAAACAGCTGTTGAACCTGTTCACTCTCAGTCAACATTGAGCATGGCTTTCAACAGTGACAGTCTAACAACTCTAAATGTGCAGTTGTTGAAAAGCTTTCAATTAGTTGAAAGTGAAAATTTCCCCCCTTAAATTCTTTCCTTTCTTTTATCATTCGAAAGATAAATTATTTGTATTTTTTCATTTTGCTCTTTGTAGAAGAAGAAAAATAAATCTTTACATTTTCAGCTTTCTTTAGCAAGGTTGTGAGAGGGGAAAAGAGGCCAGGGGAAAAGAGGCTAAATGCAGTCTCAGTAAAGCTTTATTGGAATAAGGGAGTAGGGGTTGGCTCAAAACAAACACACACATGCCTTTAATCCATTAATTGAAACACAAATTTATTTTTCTCTTCTTTTCCAGCTTTCCTCTGCTCTAGCAGTTTGGCTTTATGCTTGTTGTTTGATCTACATACAAGCTGTCGGTTAGTACTTGTGTTGTTCTGGCCTATCCTATTATTTAGATTCTCTCAACTTTATATGAACCAACTTGTTATTTCTTGCGTTATTTTCTTGCAGATAAGCTATATGATGAGGTACTATAGCAGGTTAAGGAACAGAACAGCCTGAATATTTGAAAACAATTACAATCATGGATGAACAATATCTTCACTGCCTTGAAGTCCAGAAATAACGATGGTCTCTTCTGCACTTCTCTTTTGCTTGACGTGAGAGGAAACAGTTTATGAGCCAATTGATGGTGTTCCTTTGGTTAAACATGGCCCTTGTGCTCAACCCTTTTATCTGTGTCTGATTGATGGGGATTCAGGGGACCTAAAGTGCTCTCACAGGTCTAGCAATGCTTCCTAGCCACTGCCTTTGCCATGGCTTCACCCCTCCCTCTTCCCTCTTTCTGACCTCAAGGGATAGTTCACCATTAATTATGGCTACTTCATGGTATATCAATCAGCAGCTCCCTGAAGACCCCAGTCTATGCCGCCTGTAATGGATGTATATATTTTTCTTAGGAACACTTGAGTTACCAATATTATCCCAAGTTCATCGCTATTCAGAGCTAAGAGTGAAATTATGATATAGTGATAATAGATTACAATATATTATTATTTTCTTGTGTTTGTGCATGGATTAATAAAAGTACATTTTGCAACAGCGTTTTGGTAATGGGTGTAGAGAGCTAAAATGTTTAATTCAGCCTCACTCCAACAGCCGTTTGAATCTTTTGGTGGAGCTCAGGGAGCTTTGAGTCAATGTAATACAGAGGAGGAAATACTTGTTAAACAACTTGTAAATACATTGTAGTTTCTAGCACTGGAAGCCTTACTGTAGGTTAAAAATCCCTTGAAGTTCCCTTTACAGATTTCTGGCTTAAAGTTCAGGCTTACATTGCATTCAAATTAAGCATGTCTAGGCAAGATTAAGTAAACCAACTACAGTAATTCTATTAACCTGCTATTTCCATTACGTTGCTAGAAATAACTCTGCCTTTTACAGCTGGGGAAAAAACATGCCCAAGCATAGAAAACATGAATGCATCGACAACTGCTTCTATAGGCTCTGTGTAGTGGAGTAGTTGTTTGATGGAATGTGGAGGCATCCTTCGGAAGGTTCCCCAAACTAGTGAGCTGCTTGGGGGATAGGAGCATGAGCCATACATATGGAAAACGAACTAAACAGAGCTCCATGTCATCACCTTTGTAACCTCTTGTCTCCAATCATCAGACTATCTTTTCTCTTATTCTCCCAGGTGAAAATAGGCTTTCACTGAAAACATGATGGAATGGTGTGGTCTTCTCATTTCAACAAGGGCTACGTTCTCTGTAACTGTCTGGGGAGCCCATAGACAAGCCAAAGACAATTGTCAATCAAACATAGTGTAGATTTGTTTGCGCTATTAGAGAGGCAAAAATAAATCAGGCCTGACAGTTGCTAATCATCTCATACATAAAGTAGACTTAAATAAACCAACTAAGTGTATGGCAGGATGCACCACTAGAGTGTTGTCACAGTTGCAGATAATTACTCTGGAAAACAGGATGTGAAAGGCCTGCAGTGCACCTAAAGTTGGAGACGTGACTGGAAATTCCCTGGGGATAAGTAGCCTATGACTGAGTGTAAACTATGGTAAAACATGAAATGCTACAAATGTCAATGATGAGCTTTTTTGGCATGCACACAACTCTGAGCTAATATCCGATTGCGAGTCATCTACGTTTCTGATTTCTAAGTTTTATCAAAATTAAAATCAAGGTCAGATTGTCAATTACTTGAAGTAACATTTCAAAGTAACATTTGAAAACTACATTCCAGAAATAAGTGAACATCGCAACGATAGAAGGAAAACAGTAGGCCCTAATGCCTTTAGAAATATTATGAATGGGATATCAGATCCACTTATTATATTAATCTGGCAAGAAATAAAAAACAAGATCGGCTATTTGAGAATGCTAAATCAACCAGGCTTTATAGCATAGAATTCAATGGTTAGGCTACTCCCAATCCATCGTCGCTGAGTGAAGCAGCTCCTCCCCGTGTAAACCTATTGGTAGTGGAGTCTGACGGGAATGGCTTACGAGATAGACATTCGGTGTAGGGCGGGGCTCGCGATCCGTGGCTTCCACCGGCTGAAACTTACCCCGCTGGATCCAGAGTGTGGGAATCTGCTGGAAAATACGTGGGAATAAGAAATACTAGAGCACTCATTAGGATTGATTATCCTTTTTGCTTTATGCCTGGATAAATAACACTGTCAGGTGGAAAGGAATCTGCAATTGTACATTCGGACAAAATTAGTAGCCCCGGTCGGTTCCTTGATCATAATGAAGTGACACATCGCACCTTAACAACTGGGACTTCAAAAATCTTTAGAGCCAGGTTGTTAATACCTGAAAATATCTGACCTGCTTTTCTTAAGGGTAAGTCATAAGAATGAAATGATTTGCATGATTAGGATTGAGCGATCGTACATCGCAAGCAGGCTATAATACCACTGGCCGGCATATTCTGCCAGCGGGGAATTAAGTCTTCAATATTTCAAATGAAACACCTGACATTGTAAGGTTTTGCCGCGCAGCAGGCCTGAGCTGAGAGTAGTTATACCCGGCTCACATTTGCCTTCAAATTTTGTGTGTAAAGTCTATAGGCTCCTGTGCAGCAGTAGGCTAGTGTGGTTAATAGCCTACGCCTACATAGGCTCTATGGAATGTGAAGTAACATAGTATAAGTATGGGACTGCATGCCTCTCCTTATTAGAATCATAATGAAGCCAAGATCACGTTATTATAATTACTACTATTTTTTTGACGAAGTCCTATACTTTTTTAAAGCTTTAAAGTCACTAATACATCAAAGTTTGATATCTTCATGTTCAGAAACACTGATGTGTTATCACTAGTGACAATCTATACTCGTTTATTTAGACCTTTGCACTACTAATGGTAACTTATCTAACATTGATTCAGTTGTGTTGACAGCATAATCAAGATAGTAATAATTCTAGCTGCAAGGTTTACATGTTAACCTTCAATGCCCTACAGTACGCTGGGAAGTGAGCACATAGGCAGTGCATAGAGATGATGGATGTATTCAAATCTGAGTTATTTTGGCTAATAATCTAGGAGCACATGGCTGGCCCTGATTTCTGTGCCCAGTGTTCCTGAAACATTATCTCATAGAGAAGGGATAATGATGAGAGGTGATGTAATCACACAGATAAAGATTGGCCATGGTGTGGAATAGTGACAGTCATATTCATCTTCTGTATCTGATCCAACTGGACCTGAGAGAGAGAGAGTGCGTGTGTATTTGTGTGTTTGTGTGTGTGTGTGTGTGTGTGTGTGTGTGTGTGTGTGTGTGTGTGTGTGTGTGTGTGTGTGTGTGTGTGTGTGTGTGTGTGTGTGTGTGTGTGTGTGTGTTTGTATGTATGTATGTGCAAAACAGAAATAGGCAGGCTCTCTTAGAAAAACAATGGGGAATCTGGAGCTGGCATGGGAGAAGGCATGTGGAACAGTGAGGCCTGGCCTGTATTGGGTGGATGGTATGTGTGTGTTTCAGGGAGCTGCTGGGAGGGCATACTGTAGCTAGTCATGTCTGCATGAGTCATTGTGCAGGATCTGTCTATCAGTCACCCTGGCCAAGTGTGCAACCCTGTCTGTCGTAGTGGTGTTTATTTGAGTTGAACCTTATCCTCAATATTCAATATATGTAGTGGTGAGACTGTTCCTTTGTAGATTGCGGGTCTAGATCAATAAGATGATGCAGCCTTTACGGGATACACAGCGGTGACTTTTCTCTTGGAATGTGCCGCTTGTTATGAAATCACGCCTGTTCTCCATAACAACCACACCGCTGTTGGCTTGGATTGGATTGTTCTGCATTTTTGTTCTGGACAATGCTCTCTCTCTCTCTCTCTCTCTCTCTCTCTCTCTCTCTCTCTCTCTCTCTCTCTCTCTCTCTCTCTCTCTCTCGCAGCCTCCCTGACATGAGGTTCATTGTGCTGAGCAGTTCCATGTGTGCACGGCATATGGTCCTCTAAATCACCCAGGGCTACTCCAGTATCGAAAGCATCTGCATCACATGAGATGCAGACTGGCCCAATGAACCACCACCTCTGTACTTTCAGAATGACCTGTAATCGACCATTATTATCAACTTGGAATGTTCTGTTTTGACCAAGATTAAAAAAGAACCAATCTGTCTCATTTTCTTTACGCACAACAAGTTGCAGTGTGCTGTAGACTAAAATCACATTTACTATCCAAATGTTTTTAAACAAACCCTTTGAACTTATTTTATAATTATTATTATAATTCTATATTGTGTTAACACTTTGCACAGCTGATCATGAAAGCTGTAATACTGTCCATAAACCGATTTTAAAAGGTTGCAAATATAGGGCAAGGCAACAGTGTATTTTGCCTGCAGTTAAGCATGTTAACAAACTTGTTTTTCTGCTTCAGTGACAGTATGAGTGTTGTTCTGGCCAAGCTAATAGTTTGAGACTGTTAATGATGGTTGCAGACAATGGGGCTTCAAAGCATGCTGAATTTACAGACTCTTAATGATGACAGAGAGTCTGTGAGGCGAGCCACATTTAATTTTGTCTTGAGTAGCTCTACCAGTAGAGGCTTTAACTTTGATGTGATTTTAGTATGGTAATCCTTCATCAACAGCAACATCAATCTGCAGATCTCACAGCACATTGTCTTGCTTTATCCTAGTGTTGCCATTTTTTATTTGTAATTTATGAAAATCATGATGCTTTATTTCAGTAATACTCAAAGACATCAGGCTTTGAGGGTTTATGTAAGAGTTAACGAAAATATTTTGCACTAGCTTGGCTTAAACACTTGGCTTTTATAATGAGTCAATTCTTATGCAAGTGATGTTTAGGCCAAAAATGTGTAAAGAGTAGGATAATGTATTCCTCTCCAGTTTGTGTTGTATGATCAGTTTGTTTGATCATGGACGCTGTTTACTGAAACTCCTCTTTCCTTCGGCTTCACGACTTTAACTGAATAAATAGACAAACGCTCGGCTTTCCTGAGTGCATCCTGCCAGTGTTTGGGGCTTGATTATTGAAGTCCCACAGTCGTGGAGCCAAAGCTGCCAATCCCGTTACATCTCTCAAGTGGCATGCTGCAGAGGCCACCCGGTCTGCAACCAGCGAACCGAGTTGTAAGGCTGTACTGCAGCAGCCGCAGCAGGGCTATTTCAGGTCTGCCCTGGTCTCGAAGGCTCTGTCTGCCAGCAAGTCACTCTGCCCCCCTGCTAGTCAACAGCTCATCTATCAAGGTCCCAGGCAGCCATACTTGAATCGGCACCCACAGGAATCCCCGGAAATCTGGATACACAGGCTTCCTGTGTTATGATTGGGATGGGAGGGGATGTGGTTTTCCTCAAATAGAATTTTGGGATTAGGATGAATTGTTTAGCGTTACTGTTTTGTTTGTAGCTGATTATAAGGTATGGGCTTAGACTCAGAAGATCTCATTATCCGTTCATCCTTCGGGAGCTTTGTGCATCTCATAGCCAGGTTTGGCTCTGACTGGGATGATTCCTGAGTCTGGTTACCCCGAGGGGCACGTAATATTCGGGGCTGTGGGAATGTTGTGGGTGTGCCCAGCCAACCGGCGCTCCAAGGAGCTGCAACAACTCTGTTTGTACTTTGATCTTCCCGCGCGAGTCTCAAGCACTCTCTGGGTGTGTGTTTTCCCACATAGATAACCCAATAAACTCTGTGAATGGGCTCCTTGGACAGAATAAGTGTTTTCCTAGCCTGCTGGCATACTGGGGAAAAATTATATTAGATTGAGAGCAGAAACTGTATACATGGTTTAACACAATAAAAACCCATGGCATGGTATGCAGTTTGCTACATACCCTGTGCCACGCGTCCAACCTGTTTTGTTCTCTAATGGTGGAATGGCACTATTTCAATGATTAACCACAAGGACTGAAAATGGCAGGACACATTTAGACCATTTCCTTTTTATCATGTGAGGAAGTGAGAGTGTAACGTTTTGCAATAGCTTACTTCCAAGAAAGATTACATTTAGTAATGCCGCTATAATTTTGTTTTCGCCTGTTCATCACTTTATCAGAATCTGTGGATGAATCAAGATAAAGCACCAAGTTAAAGTACTTACTGGCTGGCCTAGTGACAAACAATTGTAACAGAGAAGATGAGAGTGCAGTTTTAAATAGGGCGTCCTGCATCTCCAATCCTGTCTTTGGCCCGGCAAGCCCTCAGACCCTGGGGACTGTGAATCCTCATTGTGGTCCAAAGTGGTAAACTCATGCAGACTGTTCCCTGGTTTGGAGCGTGTACACACAGTTATATCTGGACAGCCTCAGAAGTCCCACCAGCATCACATACCATGGGGCTAAACTCACTCGGACAGCATTTCCCAGAAACGAGGGTGTGCATTGGACTTTTAATATGACTTGGCCTTCACTGGCTTTTGGGAGGAGGTGGATTCAGGAATGACTAATGATAACTGACAAGGCAACCACTTTGGTCCTTGTGAGTGCACTTCACATTCTGCTGAATGGTTGCTCTCCGAAAGGTTGACGGAGAGCTTGACATACCACCGTCAGGAACTATATGATCTAAGACCTGCCTCATGCATGCCTTGGCCTCCCTATTTGCAACGTTCTGTGGTAATAAAGTCCTCCAAGATTTTTGTATGACTTTGTTCCATCAATCTGATGCCTTTGTATGACTTTGTTCCATCAATCTGATGCCTTAATATCCCACTGATGATTAATATGACTTTGCCCTTTGTGATTTGACATCTGGTCCCATAAGTATGTTGTTCTCTGTGGTTCGTCTGCCCTCCCGCACCACTGCTGTTTATTCTACACTGTCTGTGCCATGCCCTTTCCATTCCATTTGGCAGGTTGTGGATTCTGGCTTTGCAATGCTTCAGGGAAGATGATGTAAAGTCTCTCAGTCATGCCACCCGTGCGAACGCGCCCTGGCACAAACGCAACCACATTCCTCACCACGTGGGACGTAGCCTAGCCCTCTGTCCAGTATAGCAGACAGTCAGAGCCCGATGACAACACCAACAAATTGAACGGGGATTGTAAATAAGAAGAAATCAATGCGGGGTGTCTGTACTCTTGGGATATAACTCTGATACCAATTACGGTTTTGTTTTTCTACTCCCCATTCTGCTTCCCAAACAGCGACTATGTATAACCAGACCACATTGCCACAGATAGTGTAAGTATTTCCTCTTGTGTGGGATCGACTTGACGTACGGGATAAAATCACTGAGCTCATGTCCGCAGAGGAGTCTGTGTTTTCCTAAGTTGTATCAAGAGTTTGATGGCCTCCCCCTCACTGGGCCAGTGGTGGTCCCAGGGGGATCTACTCCGGCCTTCCCAGCCTTCCTGTGTCTGTTTGGGAGTTTCCACTCCTCCCCTTGCACAGCTGGCTGCAGCATGAACTGCTCTAGTGTAAAACCTTCTGAATAATGGCACTAACATTGGCTTGTTCTGTGAAAGATATAGTGAAAAGTTTTACGCGTGGTTCTCACAATGGGGTCTCGTTTCTTCAACAAGACTACTCCTTTTAACTTTAGCCCCCCGGAAATGGCTCAGTATGTGAGTTGTAAACCCCACTAGATCATATCAGGAGGATAAGGTTTTGCTAAGCAAATAGTACCCTTGTTCACAAAGTTAATAGTTTTGGCTGGGGTTGGGGGAGCTTTGATGTTGACGTACGTGGGAATGTAAGGCCTGGGAGCTGAGAGTGGCCGTGGGAATCGGTGCACGTTCTCTTGGTGTGAGTAAGCACCTGTCTGTCGGTGCTCACTGCAAGTCAGAGCACCGCACTTTCTAAAAAGTTCTCTTAGTCTTTGGGTTTGACTTTAATGACGTCTCACCTGTTCCTGTTCATCTTATGTCTTATGTCTTATGTCCGTTTCCAACGTTTTGCGGATGAAAGGGACGTATCATTTGTAATGGAGCGTCATGGAAATTACTTTAATGTTATTCCTAGAACTGATTTGTTTTTCCCCTTACAATTCCATAGAGATATACTACAAAGGTAAATGGGTTTAGGTCCAACTAATGCCATAAGCAGACAACGGCTTTGTGTTTTTGTCAGTGTATGGACTGCCTATGGACGAACAGCACATCCTAACCCCCTACTGTGCTGCCACATTTTTCTCCTGGGATTTTCACCACGATAACTGGTTCAGCTCATGGATTTAATTCAGCATGCACTTGAAAGGTGCAGTAGAGGAGTCAAGTGTGGTTTAGAGCTTCCCCTTCCTTTGACTGTGAGGGCACCCTCTCCTGACTTCTTTCTCGGCTGAATTGCTCAGCAGAGCTTTGCTGCTGTGCTGTCTGTCGCAGCCTGTCACATTTCCCAGTGAGCCCTGCACACGTACCCCCCCCCCCCCCCCCCCCCGACACCCCCCACACACTCGCAAAATCGCACTCACACATACAGACACACAAATTGGATTTTACGGGGATCGATATAACGTCGAGCAGCAATCCGCATTCTCTGTGTCATTTGTTTACAAATCTGTCAAGGTCCTCCAATGGCTGAGGAAGGTCTCATTGACCCGATACATCATTTTTAAAAATAATTTGACAAAGTGATGCCTTGGAGGCTGTATCTCTGTACGAGATAAAATATAGAGTTTTTCCTCAAAAACCCTCTGTGATGTGTGAAAGATGGACGTGAATCTTAATGAGCCATAAAGGTCAGTCCAATTTTCATGAGCGGATTATAGAGGCTTTGCGTGATATTACCAAAGATATAACACCGTAGTCCTATTCATGTGCCCATTACACACAAACGACAAAGCCCTTTGGATTTAACCAATTAGCAAGTAGTTTCAATATTATGAAAAGTTTGAAGAGTGCACACAGTGGGAAGACTAATTCATTCCAAGCTCTCTGGGACAGCAAATTATTTAAAATTTTCTTTGCTTGTTTAGCACAGACACGGGTAAGCCAGAGCTGCAGTGGATCCTGGTTCCAGAAGAAATCTATTGGTGCTCTGGCTGGTGGCAATGTTCCCTCTGTTCAGTTCAGTAGCATGTCTACCTCGTTTGCCTTTATTGAGGAGTATAGTCTGAATTGGACTGTTCCAGTTCCCTCTTTTACCTAAGGTCATGCATAATTCGGCTAATACCTTTTGCTTCAGCATGGCCATGCTTCGCCTGTTCCCTTCAATGAAAGCAGCGACTCTGATTTCACACTCACTCATCTCTTTTTTTGGCCTGTTCCCTGGGAAGAGGATGCATTCTTCGCTGTAGAATAGAATGAGATGCGTCATGGACAGTGATAGAATGAAAGGGATGTTTCTGTGCGTGTGCGTGTGCGTGTGCGTGTGCGTGTGCGTGTGTGTGTGTGTGTGTGTGTGTTATTGTTTGTTGTTTCCATGGCCGTGCGTGCCGGACATGGAGAAGCGACCCAGACAGCAGTGTGTTTCCTGTCTCCATTTGTGCCTCTGCTCTGCACTTCCTTCCCGCTCTTCTCAAACAAGCATTAATGTTGTATCTCCGTGCTGGTGGTCTCTCCTGGAGGATGTTAAGGCCACAAAGCTGATAGTGCCTCTTTGTGAAGTATTTTTAGTTCTGGTGATTGGTCACGTTTAAAGTCCAGTGAGTTGGTTAGCGCTGACAGTCCAGGCCAAGCTTAAAGCTCTCAGTTTTTCGATCTTCATAACTGCCCTTTCAACCTGACACAGCAGGAATCCCCCCCTGCCCGGATTCGATCTGTGCCACCGTCGAGTCTTGTGCCTCGCATAGACAAATGAGCTACACAAAGAATTTGCAGACGCTTTCGTTTCGATCGTTAAGGCCTGGTTTTCACTCCTTACGATCAAGGGTTGGATCAGTTGAGGAACAATGGCCATCGTTCAGCCCATTGCGCATCAGCTCGATGTAGAACGTACAATGCGGCCTTTTATCGACTCGTTTCAGGCTGATATCATGCTGGAAACTCTTTCGATGGAGATCACATGCTGTTTGGGCATGCTGCTGCTGAGAATCCCCTCTTACTCACTTAGCAGGAAAGCGTCTGACTTCCTCTACACAATAAGGTGCTTGTCTGCATTTGGGGAAGGTCTATAGGAGCTGATCCACAGGGGTTAGTAGAGAAAGATGGTCTGTTCTCAGTTGTCGTCATAAGCCATTTCTCTTTTTGACGCCGTAGATCTCTACTGACGGTGTCAAACTGTGATAGGTTCAGGAGGTCAAACACTCACGCTAATGCCCTGGCACAAAGGCAACTGGAAATGTTATTGATTGTTTGATTGTGGGACGGGAAGAGAGTGGATGAAGAGTTCCTCACCATTTGCATAATGTATCATGTCAGTCTGCTTTGACAGCCCGTCTGAATACGGGAAACAATTCTCAAAATAGAACTGTTCCCTACTAACGCTGGCTCTTTTTTTTTTTTGCATTGACGCACAGGTGATTATACGCTACTGTTGTTTGTTGAGAGTATACAATTAGGTTACAATGGGTTATAGTGAATTATGAGATAATTTAGGGAAGTGTTGTGTTTTGTTTTTAACATTTCATGTGATTCAGCGTTATTATATTTGATTATCTTCACTGTGAAAATAATTAAATTGCTTTCCAGGATTTTATGTGAACATATAAATTGATATCAATTGTATTGCAAAGGTAGATAGTCCTGCTACCACACATACCCAACCACACCCAACCGCATCAGTCTATTTTGGGATCACATTGTTCAACCACTCACCTCCCTGGCCTTTGACACAGTTGACATGTGGTGTGGCCCTCTGACCTTGTGACTGTCACACACGAGGTAGTTTCGTATTAACCCAATTGAACTCTTAGCCTTCCCATCTAATAAAAGTGCTGCTCAGCCTCTTTTTTCTGCTCACGTTATTATCTCTGCTAACAGACATTTTCAAAGCTCCAGTGAGTGTCTGGGTATGACGGGTTTGGGAAGGAGAGACCTGACCAACCATGTCTAGCTCAAGTTAAACTCCATGGTCATCTGCAGGGGTATGACGTTAGAAGGCTCTATAGCAATCCCCCACCATAGTGGTCTGTTGTCTAACAGCACGGGTTACATAAGTCTAATGTTTAGACAATATAGCATAGTGGTCTGCACGAGATTCAACAGACAATATAAGAACTGAACTGTCCCTGTAAGTGAATGGTCATGTAACGCAGAGTTCCACTGTGTCTCCAGAGTATCGGGTCCTTAAAGTCCCTCAAGACGAGTAGTTCACTGAAATAGATATCTTTTGTGTGCAATCGGGTTTTCTGGACTGGGCGTATGGGAGAAAAGGGAAGTCGAGGGTGTTTTGCTTTCGACTGCATCCTTTAGATTAGAAAGACAAACGCTTGCGGTGACTCAAGACAAGATACGGATTTATTTAGTGAAGCTTGTTTTTTCCGTCAAAGTGAAGACCTGTGCATGCATGTAGTTGTGTACCATCTATTTCTAGTGCTGTGGGCTGAGAGAGGAACATTAGCAGATACTGAGCAAGGCGGCACTGTAGCCAGTCTGCCAGGCAAATGGGCCAAGTATAGTGTGCATCCAAGCGCCAATGAGAACTACACAGTGAATAATTTAGCAGTGTAGAGCGGCTAAATAATTCAAATATTGAAATATTGAATTATCCACCGTGGCAATAATGTTGCTTCTCTATGAAAGGAGGGATCAAACTTTCTGGCCAGCAAAGCATTCTTGTTGGCTGACATGATTATGTTTATATACATGGTAGGTACAAAATATTTGTGTACTCGTAATATAAATCAGCCAATAAACCCATTTCACCTTTTCATGAACCACCTCCGGGAGGATATTGCAACCGCACAAAACGTAATAGGATTTATTGATAATAGCGCCCGGGACACTTTCTGGATCAGCAGGCTGTTCGCAAAGAATCGTAGGGTGAGAAGGTTATACTATTTTTGTGATAGCTATATTACATTTTGAAGGAATCATATTTGCCTTTTCAATTGCATCTTATCTTGGGATCAATAGCCAGATGTTTTTCATGTTGGTGAACGGTTTCATAATGCGGCACGGCACATTGGCCATTGAGCTTTATAAATAGGCCGCTTGAACACAGCACAAACTTTTGAAAGCCCTTTAATTCTACCATACACTGTTCACACCTCAGCCAGTAGATATTGTCATTTAGCAAACACTGCAATGACAGTCGCAGAGGCTGGCCTTGCACCCTGAGCAGCAAATTCACACTCACTCAGGATTGGAACCACTCTGACCAGAGTGTTGACTTTGCACTGTAAAATTCCTCTGTGTGCTGGTAAGCAGAGCTGGCCCTCTGAGCAAACATAGGGAGGAAAGGCATGAGCTTCCCCAGCCGTCTGGGCCTGTCAACCATGCCCGTCCACCCACCCTCCCTGGCTGCCCCAGAAGCCCCACCCGGCCTGCCCTCCCCAGGACACTTGATCCCTGGGTCAGCTGCAGTGGATATTCCTGTTTTGTGTGTTGGTTTTTTAGTGTTAGTCGGGGCTGCTTTGGGGTGACAGCCTGTCACATGTCACTGTGTCATTTCAGCGCGGTTCAGCGGCAAACCGAATCCTAAGGGAGTGCAGCAGCTCTGGCTTCTTCTGGCGTGCGGTACACAGTACGGGGAGGGGGCTGCTTTCCGCCTGTGTCAGACGAGTTTACACCCAGACTACAGAGGACCTGGAGCAGAACCCGTCCTTCCTTTTCTCTTAAAAACCTCTGGAACACATTCCCGTGGTGGTGCCATGAGCATGGAGGCCATGTGTTGGAGTCACACTGCTCTGTCAGTCCCGAGAGGCGCACGGCGAGCCAGAGATGAAGAGGGCAGACAGAGTGGCAGAGAGGAAAAAAGGGCGACGCTAGCACGACCGCACCCCTTGTCCTCGCACTGTTCCACCAACTGCCTTCGCTCCGCCCCTCTCCTGTGTTGTCACCTGGTGTCATTGTCTCCTCTCCGACATGACGCGTCTATTTTTAGTCCCTTAATCAGTTTCTGTTTCAGAAGTCATCCGTGGCACCCAAACAAAGTAACAGCGACTTTGCCGGTTCCTGTCAGCTTGGTAATTGGGCGTGCTTGGAGCCAGTGTGTGCTATTAAAAGATCAAAAGCGGCGTTCTGCAATTAATGCACAGATGGCCCTCAGAGGGGTGAAAGTTGCTCAACGCGAGGCAGCCGTGGCATTAAGTGCAATTGATTCACGTCTGGATCTCTTATCTGGGTCAATTGCCAGATCAGATGTTTCTGCAAATTGCTTTGCGTATTCTCTGTATTCCATGATGATAAGGACTGATCTTGTGTTGATCTTTACCTTCAGACCCCAGTTCACAGAGCCTGACTAAAGAAAATCTTTTGTTGACATAGAGCTAATTCTCTTAGTTTCAGAAAAAACGTCATTCTTAGGGAATTAGATCTATAGCAATTAAAGACAATAAAAATATATATTCAAATGAGTACATACATATTTCTTTACAATCTTCACCCATGTGAGCGACTGAGATAAAAACTGAGAGCGGGAGGGCGAGGGAGATTTTGTTTGGATAAGAGTGAGCTGCTGAATAGCATATTTCCCTTCCATTGTTTCATTTAATGCCAAGCTCTGCTTCCAACGCAGATGGAGACGGCCTAGCGGTAGTAGGAGGAGCGTCCGCTCTAAACGATGACTACAGCTGCAGCACGCTGATAGTCTGCTTGGAGTCTTACAGGCAGGTTCAATGTACTCAAAGGATGTGTGTTCATAGGTCAGAGAGCTTGTAATAGGGAAGTGTATTTCAAGACATTGCGATTCATATTACTCGGTAAGAGGATGAGCGTTTGTGTTTGCCTATGTGTGTGTGCGTGCACACCTAATTTACAGCGATAAGCGAAGTTTACATACTCTGTAAATAAACCATTTTTCAGAGTTGAATTGAACATAATTTATCTAGGTGTAAAGACTATAGAGACAAACAAAACGTTCAGCAGTGTGAGTGAGGCTGAACAAAAGAGGAAGAAGACAGAGGAGTGGGAGCCTGAGGCCAGGAAATGCTGCGCTGAGGAAGGAAGTGTCAAGCCTTCTCGGTACACACATTAATGAGTTCATCCATCAGGTTGCCGGCCAGTGCGCACGCTAGGCGGCCTTCCTCCGCTCACCCAGCATGACCGCTCAACATAGCCCAGCAGGGCCTCTTCTACAGGCTGTCTTCTAACTAGCAGAGAGTGTCGCCCTCAATGAGACACCCCGCTCTTTTGTCTATGAAAGACGGTCCATAAGCGGCCTAGCTAAGCTGCCCGTACTGCTTAGATAGTAATGGGGATCCCTGCACTGCAGGGTTAGCTTGCGGTTTTCACCTGGATTTCAAAGAATGTGTGAAAGGAATGTCATGCTGACTTAGGCAATTACATATTCAAGCTATGTCCCTGTAGAGATGGGGTTTTTTTTTTAAATGAATGTACAATGTAAGAGTAAAGTAACATTTTCAGAACTTTTAAATTGATTAGTACTTGTGGACCAAATTGGTAAAAAGGACAAGGCAGTAAATTCAATTGTGCACAAAAACATATTATTGTTAATAGAGCATTGTGCTCGATAATACTACAGTATGATGCATCGTATGTGGTCAGGGTGCCTCATCGTAGCTTATGATTGCCGAGAATAACGGCATTTAAAAAAGTCTGTTTTCAATGCATGTTTAGCTGTGGTAATGCGGCATCGAGTTTCTGTTCCTTGCGGTTTGCGGTAGCCTTATGTGACACACAATGAGGCCCCAACCCACCCCCCTCACCCTCACCCACCCACGCCCTTTCACACAAGGCTGTCGAGGGATACGGTTAGAGCGACTGTCATCAGACCTTTCCACTGTTTGCCTCCAAGCCACACACTGTACAGCTGGGCCTCCATTGTCACAAGTCAATGCCTTCCTTTGCATGATTTAAAGCCCATTTATCATGTCATTATAATTATAGATGTCCTAAAAACTTATTTCAATAAGAAAGAGAGAGAATGTGTGTGCGTGCGTGCGTGCGTGCGTGCGTGCGTGCGTGCGTGCGTGCGTGCGTGCGGCGCAGTGCCCCGAGTTCAGGACAATAGACTCCCATCTCCCTGGAGAGACAGAGCACTGTGGTTTAGCCTGTCAAAAGGTGTGGATGCCTGCTGGACATATCCAGCCCTGCACCTGGAGAGAGGCCCGGCCTGTCCTCTATGTTTTGCCTGCCTGCCTTTCCTCTGCTGTCTAATGGAGAGAAATCGCCCGGCGATGCTAGAGTGACTCCAGAAAGGCCCAGCAGGCTGTGGAATTGTTGTAAATGTGCCTCTTGATGGAGTAGGAAGTGTTCGTTTCTCACGCGCGGCAGGCCTGGGTCCACGGCAGGAAGCTAATCTTACCCAGTCCAGGGCTAAGTATGGCAGTGGGGGTGTTTTCTTCTCTTCACACGGGAACCACGTAGCCAAAACAAAACAAGCACCCAAATTAAATCAGGTCTGAAAAATGTTGTTTTTCTAAGTGAGGACGGAGAGCGTTATCGTTGTGGGAAAGCTATCCTAATGCTAGGAATGGTTTCTATGCAACCCTAATACCGCAGCATTCCAAGTAGAAAAGTAAGATATGCTCGAGATATTAGGTCATTGGTGATTCAAGAAATAGAACTGATGTGTATGTAGTAGTACTAGTAGTGGTGCTGTTGAAATGATAGTGACAGCATTGGGGAGCAACATATACACATAGAGTTCATGAGGGACAAGTTTAGACGTGGTTTTCTTTAGGTGTGTTCGTTGGAAAGAGGAAATGTGCTGCACGAGGCAAGGAACAGATAATCCCGTCCTCTGGAGAATAGCCAACTTCGTACAATGCCATCCGCTCTGCTCCTCTCAAGGACATCTGCTCCTCTCAAGGACATCCTCCGTACAAAGTACATCTGAGATGGGGACTGACCCTGAGATCTACTGTAAAACCTTGGTAAAAGGCCTCTAGCTGGACTCTTAATTATCCTGGTGAGGGGAGATGGCTGCCATGTTCAGTACTCCCATGTGATAGACTTGTGTCTGGTATAATTGTGTGTGTGTGTGTGTGTGTGTGTGAGTGTGAGTGTGAGAGCGTGCGTGCGTGCGTGCGCTCCTGAGGCTTGTCCAACTCTCCACTTCCTCCACACGAGTCTCAGACACCTGCCAAGTCAGCTGCCATGTTGACTTTGGAGGAGGACGATAGTCCTGGCTTTCCAATGCGCACTGCTGACTGTCCAAGGTTGGACATTTACCTTGGGTCTCAGAGGGATGTGAAGCACGCCAGACATGTGAAGGCTCTCCCCTCCATTCTCCTATTATTAAAGCAATCTTTCTTCAGCAGGCAAGACAGCAGATCAAAGATCAAAGGGTATATGGAGATGTGGTTGTTTGCATAACACGCACACACACACACACACACAAACACACACACACACACACACACACACACTTAGATGGAAAGAGAGAGAGTGAGATTGCCGGAGTCTGAGAAGAAAAAGAGAGCGAGACAACAGGCAGCACTGTAATGGGTTGGCAGCAAGACGTCGAGGGGTCGCAGAATGTGAGGCGCCAAACGCCCCCAGCCCCGTGCCTCTCCAAACCCTGGTGGTGGGCAGCGGAGCGCAGGCTCACCAGTAGCCACAGCCAAGAGAGGGGCCACGCTAAAACAACAACGACCAGAGCTCTGGCTCCGGGGATGGGGAATCGAATGACGCTGAGCGCGGGGGACAATTACGCTGCCCACCTCTCTCCTGCCCCCCGATACGATCTGCAGGCTCTCCTGCGCTGCATCAAGGAGCATTAGGGAACCCTGCTGTTTGACTTAATGGCAAATGTAATCATATGTCGGGTGGGCTGAGGCCCCTGGGGCTGCGGAGTGCGCAGGGTGGGTGGCGACCTGGTCAGAGACTGTTAAGTGGGCTGACAGATTTGTCTTTCCCCCCTCCGACCGTCTCAGTAGGCGTAGTTGGCTACTACATTATGGTTCGGTAGGACATGGTGATTCATCTCAGTGGGACTCTGGAGAGACTGTCGACAGTCCTTCTACCAGCAGCCGACCTGCTGTCAAAGCAAGGAAGCAGAACCAGCACCGTCACTAAGAGTCTGGGTTGGAACTGGAGCCGTGAGCGTGCAGCGAAATGCGTCTCATTTGGACTGTCCCTGTCCTCATCCTCCTAGAAGCTGAGAAGAGAAGCCATACTCACTCTCTCTCGCTCGCTCTCTCTCTCTCTCTCTCTCTCTCGGTTTCCCGGTGCTCTATTGTCTCTCTCTCTCCCGAACCCTTCCCAAGTCTCGCCTTCACAAAGTTGCCCTCGTTGTCGGCAACTGCCTGCTTTGTTCCTGTCTGCCCGGCTAATCCGGCCGAGTCATCCCAGAGCCAGGCAGACACAAAAGGCCGGGGAGGTCGGGCAGCATTCCATAGCAGAGCCCACTCGGTGCACCGGGCCTCAACCCTCCTCCCAGGGTGGCAGGGAGTGGGTGGCGACGCTGCGCCCTTTGTGCTCACAGCACTGGAGCCAGGCCTGACTACTGAACTCCGCTCGCCGCACGCTCTAAGCAGCACTGCGCTCTCCACATGTCACCTTGTCCCAGTGTAAACGCCGCTCCCGCTTCTGAGGCGTTGACACATGACGGACCTTGATCAATGCTGACTGAGGGAGGGGAACCGATGGAGTGTGAAGTCAGCTGTCAATGGTGAGGCCTGGGGTTGTGGCTAAATGTTAACACACCGTGGCTGACCTCTGCGCGGGGGCCTCTCCGCCCGGATAGCCGTCACCGCCTCGGGCTCTCGCTAGGCTGCTGTGGCTCTGCCACCCCGCTGACCTCCATTGTCAGCCACACCGGCTTCACAGAGGGATTTATGTTTTGTTTGAGCGCTCCCATCATCACCCGGGCTAAAACAGGAGCGTGCACTGTGGTAAAAGGGACCCCAAGCAGATGTGGACGCTTGTAGTTGCGGACTCTCCAGATACAAGGCGCCGTAACCGGAGAAGTGAGGAGTTTCCGATGCAATTGAAAGTCTAAAAGCACCCAGCCCGTAAGCCTGCGAGGCATTTCCGCAAAGTAAGACTCACTGTGGGAAAGATATGACATGTGACAAGGGAGTTGGTTTATTCACACTCGCTGGGTTTCGTAATGGCACCACGCGCTGCGCTCCACCCACCCTGCACTCCGAGTTGTTGTTTTTTCTCTGTACTGGCTGGAAGGCAGTCATTCATTCACACCTTCCTGTCTGCTATTGAGTGATGAGTTGTCATTATCTTTCTTAAAATAAAGAAAAGTACACCTGTGTTTGGGGAATTTCTAAAAAAAGCCATCTGAGAGTTTGAAGGACACACACACACAGTAGGAACTGTACCACTGCTTTAGATTCCAGTAAAGATTTAAAAAACATTCCCACTGTGAATTCCCAGCCGGGCAGAGACGTCTTGACTGTGGTTGGGCTGCGCTAATGAAGGCCTGCTAATGATGATGGGGTTTCTGTGGTGGGGAGGTTGTCTAATGGGGAGGTTCTCTGCTCACCGCCCGCGGTCGTTGAAGCTTCCCTATAGGAACATACCAGGAGAACACACATAGTCCACATATAGAGGCACGGTTATCAGTGGCTGAAGGCAAGGGGGCAGACAAACTCGGAACATTTTCACAGCTAGGTGAGAGATTAAGTTTGATTTAATCTCTGCCGTTTTAAGGATTAGAGTTTGAACAGTAAACGTTCCTATTACTACAGCACAAATATTTATTTGGTGTAGTTTGGTGAAATGGTTCCATATGTGGTGCTACTGTAAACTGGTCTCTAGAATTTCCATTTGTCGGTTTCCCATTTTGTAACACAATCTTTATGACACACAACAAACCTATAAAATGTGAAATTTCAAGGAGCGTTAGTGCCCTCTAGTGTAAGTAAGTCAGGGCAACGCAAATAGTACATCATAATGCATATAGACATCCATGTCTTAACGAGGGCATGTGATTATAAATGTAATGTTTTCATTGCATTGAGTAACAGTTATACAAAAATGTTTTCCATCTGGTGTTTTCTCCCCCCTCTCTCTCTCTCTCTCTCTCTCTCTCTCTCTCTCTCTCTCTCTCTCTCTCTCTCTCTCTCTCTCTCTCTCTCTCTCTCTCTCTCTCCCCCCAGCTGGCAGGCGCGGGGTGGGGCAGGGAGCATGGCTGAGCCACGCCATGAGAGCACCAGCAGCCTGCAGAGGAAGAAGCCTCCTTGGCTCAAACTAGACATTCCCACTGCTCAGGTGTCACTTGACGAGCCACGCACCTTTGTTCAGGTACGCATTGATGTCTTACCTATGTCCCCTTATGACATAGCAATTTGCTAATCAGTCTTTTCCGTCTTGTAGTTTGCTCTCTCATATTTACTTTGACATGTTACGATGTAATGATTTTGGTGTTTAATGCGTTGCCTCTCCAGCCAATGAAGAGACAGGGTTTTTTGCGCAGTATCAGCATGCCTGTAGAGACCACTCACCTCCAGTCCCCGCCCCGCGACCTCTTTGACCCCCGCCGGCCAGCCCTGCAGCGTCAGTCCTCCATCACACAGACCATTAAGAGGTGAGACAAAATGGAGGTTGGTTGATTTGTTTTCTTATCAGGTGTTAAACTACAGAATGAGTTTGCAGAAAACTACAGAATGAGATCTGATTACCTGCTCCCTTCATTTAGAAATACAATACCCTGCACTGTAATCAGAAAATGGCAGAACATTTTGTTTTTGGAGAGCGCATGAAATCTGCTTCGTGTTTGGTTATACATAGTGTTGAGCAATATAATGTGCCAGTGGCTTTGGACATGTCAGACAGGCATGAGACTATACTGTATGTCGCATAGCCTAATGACGCCCGTTTTCCATTCTGGTTGGCTGGTACAATTGTATTCTGTTGGGTCCAAACCCGTTCGTGTGGAAACTTGGGCTGAGCAGTGGATATGGTGATGACATGCATAAGGCATGGGTTCAGCTGAGCCTAACATTTTTTATTCTGTTCTGTATTACAGAATAATACGAAATTGCTTTGCATGTGTCTGTGCGGTCTTGTCACAATCTTTATGCAGCTTGAATGATATACTCTTTTCCTACTTGTTCTTATTGGCATGAATGTGCATGAGTCATGCTAACAACTGGTGCTTTCAAATGGTTATGCTTTAATAATTCAACGTACGTTGGGGCCTTACTAACTGTCAGCGTTACCCTTTTAGCTCTGGCTGTATTCCACTCAAGCTGCAGTTTCTTTCTCACTTCTGTTCTTCTTTCTTTCTTTCTTTCTTTCCCTTTCCTTCTCTCCCCTGCCCTTTTTTTCCCTCTCCTCCTCCTGGCTGTGCTCTGACCATCCACAGCAGCAGGAGAGTGCACTTTGAGCGGATTAACACTGTACCTGTTAAGGGACAGCGGGCTGCCCGCCGCTGCTCCAGGAAGCACTACTCCCTCTCCAGAACCCTGCTCAGGTACTGCTGGAGGAGGACCTCCCCACAGGGCACATCCATGGGGGCTGGGGCTGGTCAGTTCAGGCCCCTTCTGAAGACTGAAAAGAGCATTGCTATTCTACTTAATGTAAGAACACGCCATCTAGTGATGTGCTAGTGTAGAAATAGCAAAGAGACACACGAATTATGTTGACAGGAGAAGGACACGGTTAAAGCTGGTAGCGGCACTCGGGTCTGCCCAGCCTGCTTTGTCAAACGTTGCCTCACGCATGACTCAAGCCAATCTCCGGGGACGAGGGATTGTTTTCCCCCCCCAGTTCTCACCGGCTGTGATCGGCGTTGCTGTGAGTCATCCCATTGACACCCCTGATTCATAGCAGATTAGTCACAACAGCAGGGCCAAAATCCAAATCTGCCAGTTTCTTGGAGTAAACAAGACGCTCACATTCCGTTGTGGTTGGCGTGGCTCATGGCCCAGCCGCAGCCCTGTAGCCTTAGACATACAGGAGTCTTATCTGCACATTGTGTTCCCTAAAGGAGCCCGCATGTCACCGGTGGGCTATTATTGATTTGGACAAACTGACCGTGACTCAATGAAAGTGTGCTGGGATGGTTAAAACCCTCTGGCAATGGGGTTTGTTTTGGAACGGCTGCCTGGCGTGGGCCCTCAGTGGACACAGATTAGATTAAGCTGGCTGATGCCGAGGCAATCCAGGTGTTCATGCAAGCTGGCGTCTATTTTTAGCGTCAAGGGTCGCTAGGGGCCACGGCCATCGCGATGACATGCCTTGTTCAGGTCCAGTGCCCGCAGCTGGACGGACAGCTAGTCAGAGGGGCTGTTGACGCACACAGGAAAGAGGGGTTTGTAAGGACATAGGAGGGAAAGACAAGCAACTCTCTGTTTCCTCGGAAAATAACGCTAGACTATAGGAGAACGAATGGAAACTGTCAGCCATGAGGGAGGTATCAACCTATTGGGTTGTAACGGCTTCCAAGGCTTTGCTTTATTTTTGGCTAATGATCTATTGGCGGTGTTTTACACAGCACTTAAGGCCCGTAAACGTTTTGAAGCACACCTTTTTAGCAGGTAATGAGCTATTCCGATGCGCCGCTCGTTCTTCCTGTGTTTCTCTTTGGAATGTTTCCACTTCCTGCCCTGAGGGTTTAATAGACCTTTTTTTTGTACTTGTTTCTTTCCGTTTATTGACGTCGACGAACACTGACGTTTGTGGTGGACACAAACCTTTATTAAGTTCTTTAAGTGCTCATTATAGCATGCCCCTTAACCTTTACCTCTCCCTGTCTATCTCGGGTATGTAAAAAGATACAGACAAATAAATGAAACTAAGTAATTAACTAATTTATTTGCAAACACCTAGTGAGTTAGTGAACTGAAATGAACTGAACGGGAGAACAGAGCACTACATTTACAATGGCTTCATCAATAAACAAGAAATGTCGTTATACATGGGAGCGGGAGCCATGTGAACGGTTGAATTGTGTGTTTGCTTTTCTGGAAGAGAGTGACATACAGGCTGACAGAGACAGAGACAGAGACAGAGACAGAGACAGAGACAGAGACAGAGACAGAGACAGAGACAGAGACAGAGACAGAGACAGAGACAGAGACAGAGACAGAGACAGAGACAGAGACAGAGACAGAGACAGAGACAGAGAGGCATATAGAAAGTAACAGTTTGAGACACAAATAAGTGAGGTGGAAATGGTCTGTGTGAGCCTGTGTGAGGAGGGTTGGGGGGGGGGGGGTGGCGTCCAGCTTAACATGCCTAGGCATATCCTCTTTTACTGTCCCTATTACTTTCACTCTCAAGGGCATTCCTCTTTGTGGGAAATGGGGTCTTATCAGTTCACTGCATGTTTGCCCACCTTCTCTTCCACGTAGCACCTACAAGAGCAATATCTATCACTTGTACTCTATCTCAGTCTGTGGACAGTTTCATTGTGCTAGATAGCAGCTGTTGAATCTCGTGTGTGTGAAGGAAGGCCTAGGGAAGCAGTGGTTGCCGAGAAAGAGAGTGCGCTCGGCTTTGTGCAATGTGTGTCCCCCGGACTGAGAGGCCGGTGTTTGTGGTGGCAGGGGCACAGCGGACTGGTTCGGGGTCAGTAAGGACGGCGACGCCACCCAGAAATGGCAGCGGAAGAGCCTGCGCCACTGCAGCCTGCGCTATGGCAAGCTCAAACCCCAAGTGATCCGAGAGATGGACTTGCCCAGCCAGGACAACATCTCCCTGACCAGCACGGAGACTCCTCCCCCTCTCTACGTCCCCTCCTCCCAGCATGGCATGCAAAAGGTATGGTAGTGGTAGAATTAAAATATGTTTGTTCGATTCCAAACTCTACGTTCAATTCAATGCATAAAATTACATGGTTAGTTCTATACTCTTTTCTGTTGAACTTCTACTGTACACGCAATTCCCATTGAACATCCACTTTTCAAAGTGCCTTGTCCTCTTGCCCACTTATCCTCAGATCGTGGACCCATTGGCGCGTGGGCGAGCGTTCCGTATGGTGGAGGAGGTGGACGGATACAGCGTGCCTCAGACTCCCATCACCCCCGGCGCCGCCTCGCTCTGCTCCTTCACCAGCTCCCGCTCGGGCCTCAACCGGCTGCCGCGGCGACGCAAGAGGGAGTCTGTGGCCAAGATGAGCTTCAGGGCAGCGGCAGCGCTGGTGAAGGTGAGCAACAGCCTAAGGGATCATAGCCAAGAATTAGCTTACCCATGTAAATGAAAACGATTTGTGTGACCTACGGCATCTTCGAACAATGCAGTTTTATCAAAACTGGTTTATTTATTTTTAAAGAAATTTTATAGCTCTGAGCTCATGGCTTCTTTTTCATACTGATTGACGAATTGACTTTCACATAAAGTATGTAGTTTGTCTAGTAATTACACTGAAGTACTGTGGTCACCTTAGTTATGGAATATTTTGATATCCGATGAATTTAAATGTCCATGTGTTTAATTAGCTTCCAACAGAATGGAATCTTACATCCTACTAGTGTCCTTGATATTTGACGGCTGTGAGTGTGTGTCTGTTGTGCGTGCTGTGTGGGCCAGGGGCGCTCTTTGCGAGACAACACCCTACGGCGGACCCATCGGCGCAGCTTCACCCCTGCCAGCTTCATGGACGAGGACGTGGTGGACTTCACCGACGAGCTGGACACCTCCTTCTTCGCCAGAGTAAGGAAGACGCACTGTGATGTCATGTTACTATCCCACAACAGCTTCTGAAAAATCTACCCACAGCATCACCTAGAGGACTCCAGCAGAACTGCAGGGTGGCGGACGTGGGGGGGACCTGTTTCAATAAAGGGTTAGATTCCCAGTGCTGTACTCAGACCCGCTTTCTCCCCACCTTTTTCCCAGGACATTATGATGCACGATGAGTTGTCCACGTATGCTGACGAAGTGTTCGAGTCTCCGTCAGAGGCCGCCGTGAAGGACGCGGAGCCCAGCAGTAAGCTGGAGGAGACAGAGCTGACAGGCAGCGCTCTGGATAAGAGTGAACTAGAGAGGAGCCACCTCATGCTGTGAGTCCCACCCCAGCACGTGCACAGTCAACCCCCACTGACCAAACGCACACATTGGGAAAGAGACTCAGAATCAGCAAATGTTAATTACTCATTGCCTTCTCATCTTTTGCAATCGATCTCGCCTCCTGCCAGACCTTTGGAGCGAGGCTGGCGCAAAGCCAAAGAGGGAACCCCGGGTCCGCCCAAGGTGCCCCTGCGCCAGGAGGTGGTGAGCCTCAACGGCCAGCGGCGGGGGCAGCGCATCGTTGTGCCCGTCAAGAAGCTCTTCGCCCGGGAGAAGAGGCCGTACGGCCTGGGCATGGTGGGGAAGCTCACCAACCGCACGTACCGCAAGCGCATTGACAGCTACGTGAAGAGGCAGATCGACGACATGGACGACCATAGGTATTGATCACGCAACCTGCTTTAACCCCTCCACCATACAAAAAATAAGAATAAATAAATATACTGAGAGTTGTGTTGGCCTACTACACTGTCACTATACAACATCCTTCTCCAAAGAATGGTGCGGTGCTGCTGCAGGTTTGAGTCCTGATCTACGCATATCGTACTGACATAGACACTGTCTCCATCCAGGCCTTTCTTCACATACTGGATAACTTTTGTCCACTTGCTGATAACTATCCTGGCAGTATGCATCTATGGGATTGCACCAGTGGGCTTCTCCCAGCACGAGACTGTTGATTCTGTAAGTACCGGCTCCTCGCAGAGAAACTCCTTGTGTGTCAGAGTACCTTCATTAGAGTTTAGCCCCGAGTCACATCACAGGAGGTTTAGGACTAATATGGGACATTTCATGTTTGTTTCTTGAAGGTTTTAAGAAACAAAGGTGTATATGAAAATGTCAAGTTTGTACAGCAGGAGAATTTCTGGATTGGGCCTAGTTCGGTAAGAACAACTCTCATGATCTCATCTTTTCATCTCACATTTTCTTTTTTTCCCCCTGCCCTAATATTGTAGGTTCTGTTTTTTTGTTATATTTTTCCCTGAGTGTCTTTCTTCTAACTGGTGTGTGATCGTCCTCAGGAGGATCTGATTCACTTGGGGGCCAAGTTCTCTCCGTGCATGAGGCAGGACAGGCAGGTGCATGAGCTGATAAGGGAAAAGAGAGCCGTGGAAGGCAACTCTGCCTGCTGTGTGAGGAACGACCGCTCGGGCTGTGTTCAAACCTCCGAGGAGGAATGCTCGGTCAGTCGACGCGTGTTCTTTATATCTTTTCCACTTTGTTTTTTTACTCTCCATTTACCTCACCCTTCGGTATCTTACTGATCTAGGATGTTGAAAACGATCTTGTTTTCTTCTGTGTCTGACCTTAGAGCACTCTGGCTGTGTGGGTAAAATGGCCCCAGCATTCCAGCACTCCTCAGCTGGATGGCAAAGACCGACAGCACGGCTCAGTGTGCCATCAGGACCCCAGGTAAGGCCCACTATCACTACACGCACGCACGCACGCACACACACACACACACACACACACACACACACACACACACACACACACACACACACACACACACACACACACACACACACACATATTCAATTTCATTGACTAAAGCCGGCTGCTGCACAGAAAATCTTTATAACCGTTTACCCCACCCACAGAACATGTCTAGAGCCAGCATCAGTGTCGCCTCACGAGTGGCCGGACAACATAACCAAGTGGCCTGTGAGTATGGTGCGACCCTGTGGTACAGTTTAGCTGCACAAAGGTCTTAAAGAGGCCCGTGTTGACGTGACTTCCTGCGGTGTGGTTTTCAGATATGCACCAGGTACACCACAGGAAACCACACAAACCTGCCCCACATCGACTGCACCATCACAGGCCGGCCCTGCTGCATCGGCACCAAGGGGAGGTCAGGGGAACCTTAACAAGCTCTTTAATAACGCCACTGTTGTGACTGTGACTGCACGTGTTTTGCTCAGAACCCAGATGGGCAGTGAGTTATTAAGGTCGAGTCTAAACTGGTTCTCCCTTGCCTTAGGTGCGAAATCACATCTCGGGAATATTGTGATTTCATGAATGGCTACTTCCATGAGGAGGCAACCCTCTGTTCCCAAGTAAGCATCTGGTTGTTGTTTTTTTATATTTATTCTGACACTCACGTGTTCTAGCTCACCTGAAAGCAGGCCACCTGAGTCCCTGGCCCAGACAGCGACTGACCTTCATATTACAGCAGCTTCCAAATGGGTTAATGGGGCTGCTTGAGTTAGCATGGAGGGGTCTGCAGCGAGAGATTAAGTTGTGTTTACTCTAAACAAAACGTGCCATGCCACTTAGTTTAACTCCTCTTGATTGTGTGGGCAAGTTGCCCAGGCTATAATCCCCTTTTCTCTAAAGGACAGACAACATTGTCTCTGCCAAGGCTGGCAAGGCTCCTAATTATAAATGCAGTGTTCCTGTAAATGTGCTATTCACTTCGATAGATTCTCTCTAAATATACCCTGCTTGGCACATAGGCTAGGCTCGTCGTAAAGCCTCTGAGTCTGGGATGCGGGATATGATTGCCCTTGTAACTGCTATTGACTGTGCCATGTCCTCCTAATGTCTTTTATAAACGTAGCTTTTAGGGCACCCTTGTAAAAGAGATGTCCATCTTGACTTGGATGGTTTAAATAAAGGCTTAATAAAAAAACTGAATGATGGAAACTGAATGATGGAAAGATGATTTGCTGATGACGTTCCGTCAGGTTCACTGCATGGATGATGTGTGTGGCCTGCTGCCTTTCCTGAACCCGGAGGTCCCCGATCAGTTCTACAGGCTCTGGCTCTCTCTCTTTCTGCACGCCGGGTGAGTGTGTGTGTGTGGCTGTCCGGCCTAGGCCATTCTACCGCCTGTCAAATGATTGGATTGACATTCAGAACAAAGGTGTGCGACCCCACAACGTGGCGTACAATGCCTGTCTGAATAATGTAGCACGAGTAGGAGTCCTTCCCCGAGCACACTTCACACCCGCTGACTGTGCCAGCATTAAACGTAGAAACTCGTGTCTCGGGCAATTAAAGAAAGTGTCCTCTTAGCTCACGCTCCTTAGCATTCAGTTAGATCCCTGTCGTTGATAGGGTGAAGTCATTGCTGGTTGGCTGTTGAGGTATTTACCTCTCGTAAATCGGATTATCTTCCCAACACGTGGAGAGGTCAAACTCTCCATACTTGCTTTTACACACAGACCGCTGCTCACGCCAGTGTACAGACACACACACACACACACACACACATGTACATCCTACTGTGCACATGCATTCTTTAAGCTAAATACAGTATATGCAAACCACAAGCAGCGCATGCCTAGAGCCAATACTTTTTTTATAAAAAAGTTGCATTGATTTGCTAAAGTCATCGATGGCCAAAATACAGTATGAACATCACATTTTCTGCATGTGGTAACTATTGATATGATTATTGATATTGTGTCCCATGTACTTCATGGCACCCCAGGATCTTGCACTGTCTGGTGTCGGTGGGTTTCCAAATGACTATCCTGAGGGACCTGGAAAAGCTGGCTGGGTGGCTGCGCATCTCCATCATCTATATCCTCAGTGGCATCACAGGCAACCTGGCCAGTGCCATCTTCTTGCCCTACCGCGCTGAGGTGATAATGCATTAACAAAGATACATATGTATCTTTGCATGAACAAAGATACATGTTCATGAGTCATGATCATTTGTGTCTCCCGGCACTGGAGAGCCGGTGTATTGTGTGGATGTCTGTTTGTGTTCTCTGGTGAACTGTTCCATCTCTGCTCCCCACTTTTTTTCTAGGTGGGTCCGGCAGGCTCCCAGTTTGGGATCTTGGCCTGCCTGTTTGTGGAGCTGTTCCAGAGCTGGCAGATCTTGGCTCAGCCCTGGAGGGCCTTCATCAAGCTGCTGTGCGTGGTTCTCTTCCTCTTTGCCTTCGGCCTGCTGCCCTGGATCGACAACTTTGCCCACATCTGTGGCTTCATCTCCGGCTTCTTCTTGTCCTTTGCCTTCTTACCCTACATCAGCTTCGGACGCATGGACATGTACCGCAAGCGCTGCCAGATCATGGTCTTTTTGCTGGTGTTTGTGGGGCTCTTTGCAGGCCTCGCGGTGCTATTCTACGTCTACCCCATCAAGTGTGAGTGGTGCGAGCTGCTCACGTGCATCCCTTTCACGGACAAGTTCTGTGAGAAGTACGACCTCAATGCACACCTCCACTGAGCCCTTCCAAAGGGGAAGTGGAGCGCAGGTGAAGGACATCAGGTTGAGATATGTGAAACAGCAGATTTAATGAATCCATGTCTTTGTCCTGCCCTAATGGGGCCAGGGGGAGGAGAGCTTTATCCTCTCCCGCTCTGGCTTGGGTAACTCATGCTTGTGTTGTTTTTTTTTTTACTATGTCAGTATATGTAGGAATGCCACTGCACCCACCAAGAGTACTTCCTCTTTTCGTGTATCTCTTTAATCCCCAACCGTTCACTTCTCCACTGGCCAGCAAACCTAGTGTAAGACAATTTGAGGCCCCATCAAAGCTTCCTGCAGGGCTTTTAAAAAGAGAGCACTGGTACAGAAAGAAGGAAAATCTTCTCTCTTTTTCAATATTATATTTTTTATTTTCATATTTTACCTGTCACAGTCTAGGAGTATGTTTTATTACTATTCAGGCAACCTTTAAAAAAAAAAACAGGGACAAAAATCGAACAGTAATACCTTTGGTGCCTTGTTGATAAATGTACCAACTACTGCCATATTTTTGTTACAATACGTTGAGCACTCGGATTTTATCCTTTTGTTTATTGCTTCCTTCGAAGTGATGATTGATTAAATAACGGTAGTGTTCTAGCTGCCTGTCGACTTACATGTAACTGAATACAACAGTAAAAAAGCTAAAAGCCACAACAGATGTCAGTCTTATTTTATCTTTAATAGTGAGAAACAAATACTGTGATATTGTGTTTCAATAAAGGATACATTACATATCTTATCAAATGTTCATCTGCCTGTCCTAAATAGCATTATCTTTCCTTAAGTGGTTCAACTGAACCGCCATGCACATCATTTTATATTTGATGTTACCATTTAACTTAAGCTACTTGAGGAAAAAAAGGAATGCCAGCAGTTTGATTGTCGGCAACAAATCTCTTTATTGCATCAGTAAGACAAGTGCAAGTCACATAAAGACAATCAAGGAAGTGGCCATGGCCTCAGGCCTATTCCTCACACAAGGATTCATTCAGTTTACAAAAATAGAATAATATTTACAGAACACTAGAGTATTAATCACTCCACAATCATCTCTATTACATTACAAAAGTCCAAAAGTTATAATTTAAAGTTTACGGAGTCATCAGCTAAAACAATGATTCTCACATTAATACTTTTTCTGTAATATACATTTTGAATGTTGATAAATAATATATATATATATATAAATTCTTACAAAAGCAAGATGATGTTTTACTGACTATTTAAAACACCTTTTATTGGGATCCGACGTTTTGCTGTGTACCTGTGCTGTTCTATACAAGTTCCCTAATTCCTAGGTAGGTATGCAGTTACTTCTATTCGTCTTGCAGTGGGCAAGTGACGCTGTGATAGACTGACAGTGGAGTGTCGCACATTGCTGCTACTGACAGTGATAAGGGTGTGTACTCCTGGAGCCACTGGCGCACACTAAGCCTGTTCTTCTGTCCATTTGTCTGTGTGTTGAGGTCTTGAGGGTTGTCAGTGCTACCCAGTGTCTGTTGGTTGATAAGTTGGTCAGCAGCCGCTGTTCCGTCGTGCGTAGGCCAAACCGCCCAGCGTGTACTCCATTTCCTGAAACGCCATGTTGCCCACTGCGATGTCTGAGGGACCCATCTGCTTGAAGCCTGCGTTTTTGTAGAAGGGCGCGAGGAAGTCCTCACAGATCAGCACGGCTCGCCGGAGGCCGGACACACAGCGCAGATACTGCAGGTAGCGCCACAGGAGGATGGAGCCCTTGCCCTGCTGCCGACAGTGGCGGTGCACTGATAGCACATGGATGTGAGCAGTGGGCGAGTCTGGAACATGATGTGTCATGGCCTCCTATGATAAAAGGTTTGTCAGACCAAATACACAAAGACAGCTTTGAGGAAGCATAGCGACAAAGTAAATATGATATGTGCTGCAGCAGAGTAGAGGGAAAACTCAGTGCAGAATAATGCAAGATCCACTGGCCCCTTTGCTTAAAGCATCGTTTGCCTTCCCTAATATGCCCTTATATTAACAATTTTGGTTGAGGTGTCTTACCTGTGCGAGTTTCTCCATGCCCCAGCCAGAGCCAATGATGAAAGCCACAAGCTGCCCCTCCTCGAACCAGCCCAAAGAGAGCTCCGGACACTGGCCCAGGAAGTTCAGCACCTCATCCAGTGTGAGGGGACACTCACCGGACACAGAGACGAATGCTGGTGGAGGAAACACACAATATAATCAAGACAAAGTGCTGGAATATTGCTGGATAGTTGGTACCTCATCGGACACGTTTTCCGATTCTGAATGGTAACTTAACTAATATGCTATATAAACGCAAACTTACCCTCCCGCTCGATCTCAAACACGCTGATGGCATCTTGTGGAGTGAGGTTCCTGAATTCACTGGCAGGGAGGGTGTGTCGCCTCCGAGTGCCGGCCAGCATTGGAAGGGGTCTCTTGAAGGAAGGCTTCAGAAAGGGTGAGTTGTTAACTGGATGAGTCATTGTATCTGCCTAAAACAAAGGGTAAGCCTAAGCGTATTTCCTGTCTTACTTTACTTTCTCTCTATCTGCTCCTCTGGAGAGGCTGTGCTTGACTGAATAAGGACAAGTATGTGCCTACCAGTGACCAGAGCTGCGACCACAAATATCAAGCCTGTCAATTTCTATCTGTTGCGCTGAGGATCCTGTTCTCTCTGCTTGTTCCACTCGCTTGTGAACTGTAATTGTCTTCAGTTCAGCAGACAATATCCTGAGCTTATTTTCTCTCCTCCTCTTCTGCTCCTCAACTATCTCACCCCTCCCTCTTCCCTCCCCTCTCCCTCGGGCCCCCCACCCTCTGATCTTCTCAAGTAATCCTTTGAAACTATCGGAAATCTGTCTTGAGCACGTGAGAACTGGAGCACGTGTGCTTTGAAATTGAAATGTCTAAATCTCACAGTGTTAAATGGTCAAAGCTCTGTCCCCAGAATGTGTGCTCACGCGGTGTGTACAGATGATCGAACGTGTCTTTACGTGGTACTATTTTCAGCGGTGGAAGTAATTAATTACAAGTAATAACGATACTGTAATTGAGTAGCTTTTTTGTGTACTTGTACTTTTTTAATAACTTTTCCTAGTCAGTCATTTTACTTTTACTTAAGTATGGTTTGAATTAAGTATAGTAGTTCACTACATTTCTACACTCATCCATTACTGAGTAAATTATTTATTTTGGCTTTGAAATTATGAAAACAATTTTGCAAGATAGAAAAAAAGTGTCAAGACACCAGTCAACTGCATCACGCCAAAAACAGGCCAACCAGATCAACATGTTATGCATTCGTCAAAACACCGGTGCCTGTTGTTTGATTTTCCGAAGTCTGAAGAGGGGGACAGAAGAAAGTATGAAGGTAACTCCAGAGCAGACTCGCATGGAGGATGCAAATCCCAGGCCACATCTGAATGAGATGTTTATTTTCAAGCACAGAAAAGGTGAGTGTGGTAATGCAGTGTAAGCTTTCACAGATTTCACAGCTTATAAATCATGTACCTCGAACTTGGCGAAACATGTAAAGGTAAGCTGTTTCTAGCAGCAGTTAATGTTGGCCGTGTGTGCGTGTGTGTGTGTGTGTGTGTGTGTGTGTGTGTGTGTGTGTGTGTGTGTGTGTGTGTGTGTGTGTGTGTGTGTGTGTGTGTGTGTGTGTGTGTGTGTGTGACTGGTTAGCCAAAAAGGGACACGTTTTATAATGTTTAATCGGTTACGGTATGTTATCATGTGTGGCAGTTTGTTGTTAAAAAAATGGAGGAGATTAATGTTGGTTAGTTTAAGTTATGTTGTTTACTTTTAGGCTTGGACAAGTATTATTGGTATTAGATGAGGGCTACTCCCCTACCCAAACCAATTATTTGGTTATTTTTGGGAATTAGATATGTAATCCATGTCCTGCCCAAACACAGTTGGTATTACTACTTAATAATTAGGTTCCAACTGTACAACCATTGCTTCTTTTTTCAGTTCAGAATGTGTACTCAGTAGCTTTTACTTTGAGTATTTTTTAAGTGAGCTACTTTTTACTTGAGTAATTTTTTTTTACACAAGTACTTTTACTTTTACTTGATATATTATAATTTCGGTTAAGTAACGGTACTTCTACTTGAGTACGATATTTTTGTACTCTTTACACCTATTTCTCCAGATCACGATATGCGCACCACATGTGTAGGCAAGAGTCACGCAGGACTGATGAAGGAGTCTGTATGGTCATGGGCACATGCAGCTGCCAGACAACAAAGAGAGGTGCTGCTGAATGAAGTTGATAAAGAGGATGTCAGTGTTCGGCTTGTTATGCCATGTTGGTCTGGGGAGACCGAGGCCATGTGAGCTTGGGGGCACATCAATACAGAGGACGATTTTAGTGGATTGCTCTCAGGCTGATTTCATGCCTCAAAGGGGTTTAGCTTAGCCGCTAATTAAATGAGAATGCAAATCTACTGTTGAGTAAACCTGTTTACGCTTGCTCCACAGTTAGATCCAGATGGCAAGATGTGTCTATAACTACCCGAAGAGTGCTTTGAGACCAACTGCTATTAAGTGTACCTTGACTCATACCATATGGGATGATGTCCCAACTATATCATTATAACTAATCATAATCATATAATTGGTTATTTGAGAAATTCTAAAGATTGTCATATTTATCTCATGCACAACCGATAATTATGTGATTTTGCACATTATGACTGTCAATTTACTGTTACAATCTGTATCGACCATGTTGATCTGTACCTGTTACAAATCATTGTGAATATAATATTACAAGATACAATGTATTTTTATGTAATGTAATTTTTTTTACAAATACTTTTAAAACCGCTGAATAATTAATGTGCTCATGATCAAAAAATTTATACATGATATAAATTGAGCATTGATCCAAAATACCTTCAATCCAATTGAAATCTGGCAAGACGAAATGTGCAAAAACAACTTAATGATTGCCCTGCGCGGCTGAACAATAAAAACAGGTAGTCTGGTTACATGAAAATATCTAATTGGTAGATTTAATTATTATCTTTACCATACAGCTTTCTCTTAAACCAGTTATTTTTAGTTACAAAGCCACAAAAAACGTGTTGCTATTCAAATACTTACGGTCGGCACAAGAGTAGTCAGAATGCCCAACAATATTTAAAAGAAAATTGGAGGGAAATTGAAGGTGAACACATTTAGTTTTTTAGGGATAATTTGCCATTTGCTTTATCCTCTAATCCCTCAGATTGTGGTTGAGAGTTTAGGGAGTGGTTTGGTTTTGCTTTCAGATATTATCTCGGGATCTTTTAGGGATTATAGCACAATGGAGCTTTCAGACAGGCAAGGTGGAGCCGTTTATACATTTGATGGTGGGGGTAATTGTAATTTCAGTAGCGATAAATAAAAACAAAAATACAACAAATAATTCATTTAGTCTTTATTGTTATAGACATGCTATTAGATAGGACAGTTGGATATTGGTTTTACAGAGAGCCACAGACCACCTAATGTGGCGTTATCCTGGATACCAGGTTGATAATTATTGGAACAAGAACAAGAAGGCACAGTGTAAAAGTTGAAATGGCACATAATCAAACGGAGAAGGAAAAACAAACAGTATTACTCAAAAGCCATAAAATGTCTTAAGCTGTACAAAAGATCACATGCCTAAGATAGCCAGTTAATTAAAGTTACGCACTTGTATTGCAAAGAGCATACATGATTTTGTAATAAACAACCAACTAAACCCACTTTTAACCATAATTACTTTAGCAAATAATCTATTATTGATACAAAGATTAGATACAAAATATTTGTAAATGCAAACATAAATTTAATATTGTTTTGCAACAATAGTAAAGTGTCTTGATATATTTTGCAATAACATGAAGTTGTATATTTAGAAGAAAAAAAAAACAGCTGTACATTAACATCAAAACCACTTGGGCTACAGACTTGAAACGCTGTATAATCATAACAGTTTAACTAGGAGAATGCTAATGCCTAAAGCAACAAGTAGCCATATCTGTGTAGCTATGAAAGGCACATACATTAGACCTATATGCATGGTGCTTTATGTTAAGGATCCAGGTAAGGCATTGACAGTCAGACAAATGCTTGAACCCAACCTGAAGCTACATCACTTAGCAGATGTTGATGAGTTTGGACACATCTAAGACATATAGTCCTACAGTCAACATACTTAAAGCGTATCGACTTGTTGCCAGCTCTAAATACTTCTATTCAGCTATTACGTTCGCAAAATTGGGCAAGCTTGCTTATTCATCAGTCAAAATTAAGATCATGTGCATTATGCTAAGCCTAGTTCCATTATTTAAATGTTCCATAATATACAAATATACAATTTAGTAACTAACTGCACACAATTCTAATATGGTTGATACACAGATAACACAATTAAATGTATAAAACACAAACATACATGTTTAAGACAATTCATCTCGATTGCCCTCATTATTCAATTTAGGACATACATTAACATTTAATGAGACGGCATGAAGGACAATATTCAATCTATTTTAAAATGTCACATTTTCACTTGTAGGTTAAATCAATATTCCTAAAACACTATCGACTTTGTTTTACATCAGGAATGGTATTGGTGAACTATGATTAGTGGAAATCACAGTGTATCTAGCTAAATAAATATGTGCTTACGGCGCAATCATAGTGTAGTAAAATATTTGTTTCCGCCAAATTACTAGACCATAACTTCCGCCGAGACACAAAGATCAAACAGCATACAAGCCAATTAAATGTTTGCTGTAGATTTACGATTTTTCCTTCTTTGGAAAGATACAATGTGTGTTAAGTCTGGCAAGCGGTGCCAGAAGTCATTAATCTTCCTGAATCAACGAGGACGGAAAGTACGGACCTACATCAAAGACTGTCCTTCAGTCTCAATAATGGAAATCATGACTGAAAGTAGCAGTGGAGGTGTCCAGACTAGAAACTGGGTCTATTTTTTTTTTGTTGATGTTTGTACTTGATGGGCAGGGGGGTGGCAGACCGGGCTCAAGGGTCTGTGTTCTCGTCCTCCATGTGAAGGCTGCTCTGGGGACACAGGAGAGGCTGGCTGGAGCTGTTGGTGCTGTCGCTCTTCAGACTCTCGGTGGACTCAGACGAACCTGTGGTGGACCAAAGGCCAGGATAAGTCAGAGAGCACAATCAACCAAAGAGGCTTAATTTGGACTTCAACTAAACTAAACGTTCAGCCAATTTGCATGATACAAACTGCTTATGTGGGGGTCAACCAACCACTATTTGTGATACACAAGTTCACTTCATGAATTAGTGGCAGAGAAGCACCTATTTGAAATACTTTCTCTCCCTTCCCTGGCAGGTTCTGGCGGCACATGCCAATTCTTTACTGCATTGCTCACACATCCCTGTCCCACCAACTTACATAATCCTCTCTTCTCCTTCAGTTTTGCTGTGTTTTTAACACACAGCAGGGCTCCTACACATTTTCAAAACGTTTCCATGACTACATCATTTCCATCACTATTTTAGCAGAGGGATTACAGGGCTAAATAGAATTGTGTTGTGACCATCAGAGGTTTGTGGGGTTTATAATGTAAATATACTTCATATAAACACAGAATACAAACAATTGGCAGTGGGGTATCAAATTAACAGAGTCAGCATAAACAGAGTGCAGTACGTATTGTAGCAACAATCATGGATCAGCTTTTGACTGGTTTGACTTTATAAAGACCAGTACCAAAAACAAGTATATATTTTTTCAAAAGTACGCGTATCTAATAATTTTCCCAAAACATTTCCAGACCTGGCAAACATAATTTCACATTGAGAAATTCAAGACAGTAAGGGACAAGGGAATGGACAAAAGGACAGAAGCTGCACATGGCACCTTAGAGAATATAGCAGTACACACAGTATATAGAAAAGAAGGCCAGACAGAGAAGCCTACATACCGGTTACTCCTCCAAACCAATAGAGCAGGAATCTGGACCTAGAGCTGCCCAGAGGAGGGCCAGGTACAGGGACAGGATGGCAGCGAACAGAGTAAGAGAGTTAGGAAACAAGGCAGAACAAAAGCATTCAGGTTATAAGCAAAGCTGGAGTCTGTACGAACACCAGAAGAGAGCCAGAGGTGCTATGCGTATACTTTACCGTCTGTGACATATGTTGTTTTCTTCTCACGCACACACTTACACACACTTACACACACACACACACACTAACACGCACACACATGTGTCACCTGGGGGGTCACTCTCTGTTTTGGTCAGACTGCTGTGCTCACTACTGCAGTCTTGTATGATCTCTTCTCCAGAATGCAGCCTGTCCTCTGGAACATCAGCGAGAAAACAAGAAGAGTGAATGTCACCACACCTACACAGGTCCCTCCCTAGCTCTAGGTGGGACCATGGGAACGTAATCAGAATTTAAAATCCCTAGATAGCTCACCATCGTCTGGAGACAGGGACTCCGCTACATCCTCAGCTGCAGTGGTCTGTGGAGGAAGCAAAGGGAAAACAGCTAGAGCAGGGCTCTACAGGCCAGGGAGAAGTTGATGGCTAGAAGACTGTGAGGGCGGGCCAGCTCACCTCGGTGGGAGCTGGGCTGCTGGAGAGAAGCGTGTTGGGCTGGGCGTCAGACATCTCCGACAGCTTCTCCTCGTCCTCCTCCTGGATGGGCGACGACGGCGACCTCAGGGTACTGAAGGGAATAAGTAACCAAAAGAAAAAACTCATTCACACACTTTATAAGGACACAGTCTGCAATCTGCACGGATTTGCAAAGCAGTGTCAGTGAGATGATTTGCTGATTGACAGGTTGACACCAAATCATGGGTTGCATAGCATGGGAATAAAAGAAGGGGTGGCCTAAGCGAGGCTTAATGTGTTAACGTATTGTTCCAAAGCTACCTGTCGGGCGACTTGCTAACTTTCCCCTTTTGCAGACCACCGTCGCTCGAGTGCTCCGGGGAGCTCAGCTGCCTGCCCTCTCCTCCCGGGCCCCCGGAGAAGTTGATTTCATCGTAGAGCGGAGCGGAGGGGACGCTGGGAGACACCGAGGTCAGGCCGTTGAGGGCCTCCAGGAGGGAGATGGGCTCAAAGCCAGGAGGAACAGAGTCGGAGCTCTGGAGGCAGACACAGACACAGAAAAATTAAGGATGGACACTATCAGGTCCTCAACAATCAATTTCTCCCATAACCTGATTTTTAACTTGCTTGCGTTAAAGAAACGTTGCGCTGTCAACAGCTTGACCAAGGCATTAGCACTCAAAGAGCAGTAAAAAACATGTGCATAAATCATGACAACATACCGAGTGTTCGTCATGGTCCATGGTCTGAGCCAGCACAGGGCTAAAGGACACTGGGGACAGCGCACCCGGCTTCTTCCGCACTGCTCGGATCTGTAGCAGGGCTCTGAAGGCTGGAAATGGAGAAGCATTGCATTGCACAAAGGACCGTAAAATACACGTTTTCTTTTGTACTCTTGAATAGAACTAGTCCCCTTACGCAGTCTGCAGATCGGGCAGTTGTTAGCTTGATAGCGCAATGTGTCTGCACATGAGTTGCAGAGACACAGGTGTCTGCACGGCAGAATGAGAGTGTCTCTTAGGTCAGACAGACAGACGACACACTCGTTGCTGTTGTCACTGTTTTCGTCATCGGATGGCTGTGGAAACAAGAGCCTTATCAAGAATGATATTAAGGAAATAAATATAAATATGTATTACAGTATTCCAAGAACATTAGGCAGACACATTGTTACTGCTGCAAACCTTTGTCTCTTGGTTATTTTTGTTCTCAATCCCATAGATCTCTTGCAGAAGGTAGCTTACACGATCCACCTGTTGAGAGATTGCATTGGGCACCAAATTTATTATTTAAACTGGAATGTATTGGAGGTAACTGTCACACCAATGTATCATTGTCATATTTGATGCAATGCTATTGATTCCATACACTTCAAACTACTAAAATGAGAGATTTATGACAAAGAAATGTATAATCTACATTTCCGTGAATATAAACATACAATTTGCTTCTGCTTCAGAGGCTTGACAGAGAAACTGCCATCAACATGCTGAAAAAAGAGAAAAGAAAGTATTTTATTAAATCTATATGTACGTCACATATAAGATATGCCTCTTGCCAAAGCTTACAAGTCTTCAAAGTTTTTTCTTTCATCAAGTAGGGCTAAAAATAAAAAGGGGTGTTTCTCTGCCCAAACAGCAGTGAATTTGAATTGAAGGTGAACAAAACCTCAGGAGCAACAAGGTGACTTTATATTCCATTTTAAAAAACAACTTATATACTGACTTATCTTGAAAAAAGAGAAATCAAACAATGAATTTATAAAAGAGTTTGGAAAACTCACTGAATGAGTTTCAGATGATTCCTGGAATTTATAGTAGTGTTGGACAGAAATAATCCAATTGTAAAAGAAAAGGGAAAACTTACTCTCTCAAAGGCTGCCAACAGCACATGTGCATGCCCCAAGCAATCTGGAAAAGAACACAGGTTGGTTAGGGACTGCAGTAGTCATTGTGATTTCAAAGATGCTTGAGTTATACAAAAGAAGAGAGGGTTACGCACCGTCCCCTTCATCAACCACAGCTTGGATAACAATAGGAAAAACACCTCGGTCTAGGTCAAAGTTTAGCTATGAGAAACACAGTGAAATTATTGGGGATATTACAAATGCAAAGCATTTTTTACTCCTTTTCAGCTTTTGGAGCAGTTTGCTATTATGCCAAAAATACCTTTAATTTGTCTTATTTGTTTCTATTCTTTGTTGGTGACAACAGTCCACCTGATAAGCGTAGATCAGATTAACCGCATGTAGCAAATATGTACTTACATCTTCCTCTTTCCAGTCGGTGAAATCAATTTTGAAAGAGGGCATAGAGAATTGTTGGCTGACACCTCTCTTATAGTGCACAGTTTCAGACACCAATGCTGGTGATTTAGGGTTATACCTGTAAAGGATGGTCAGAATATTGTTTTATAAGATTAATACAATTTTGGAAAAACAAAGATATGGCACAGTAAGAAATCTAATAAAGTTAGTGTGGAAACATGTGATAGTATATTCTGATATTTAACTTTGAGCAATGATTAGTGGAATTCCTGGAAAAGGTTGTAAAATTTAAGAGCAGACTGCTGTGCTGTCATGTTGTAAACCTGAATGTGAAGCTGTACAGGCAGGCAGCTCCCGCCCCCAAACGCTAACACCACTAAATTAGTTTTTAGAACATCGGCAATCAGCCTTTCTAGATGCAATTGCGGCCCATTTTGATTAGTGTGTTCCTAATTAAGACCCCAAAAGTAAGTAAGTCAAACCTTACACTGCCATGCCATTGGAGAATTCCTCAAAAGCTTGGCAATAGAGAGTTAATGCCACACGGGCATCAGCATCAAATGTGAACTCAACACCGTATAGAACCTTGGGCTTTCCTCCTTCCTCAGTTGGGGTGTCAGAATCATCCTTGTACCTGGTTATCAAGTAGTCAAGATTTCCAATGATCTCACAGAGAATAGACAAGTTAAACATTTTCTATGATCAATTAAAGACACACTCAATTGACTTTCATGATATATATATACGTATATATAAATATATAGATATAGATATATACAGTATAAATATATAAATATATAGATATATACAGTGCTGTGAAAAAGTATTTGCCCCCTTACAGATTTCTTCTGTTTTTGCTTCTTTGTCACACTTACATTTTTCAGATTATCAAACAAATATTTATATCAGACAAAGACAACCAGAGGGAATACAAAACGCAGTTTTTAAATGATGATTTCATTTATTAAGGGAAAAAAAGCTATCCAAACCAACCTGGCCCTATGTGAAAAAGTAATTGCCCCCTAAACCTAATAACTGGGTTTATTGCCACCCTTGGCGGCAACAATTGCAATCAAGCGTTTGTGATAACTGGCAATGAGTCTTTCACATCGCTGTGGAGGAATTTTGGCCCACTCTTCTTTGCAGAATTGTTTTAATTCAACCACATTGGAGGGTTTTCGAGCATGAACGGCCTGTTTAAGTTCATGCCACAGCATCTCAATCGGATTTAAGTCCGGACTTTGACTAGGCCACTCCAAAACCTTCATTTTGGGTTTTTTGAGCCATTCAGAGGTGGACTTGCTGGTGTGCTTCGGATCATTGTCCTGCTGCATAACCCAAGTGCGCTTGAGTTTAAGGTCACGAACTGATGGCCGGACATTCTCCTTCAGGATTTTCTGGTAGAGAGCAGAATTCATGGTTCCATCAATTACGGCAAATCGCCCAGGTTCTGAAGCAGCAAACCAGCCCCAGACCATCACACTACCACCACCATGTTTGACTGTCGGTATGATGTTCTTTTCCTGAAATGCTGTGTTAGTTTTACGCCAGATGTAACGGGACGCACACCTTCCAAAAATTTCCACTTGTGTCTCGTCAGTCCACAGAATATTTTCCCAAGTCTTGGGGATCATCAAGATGTTTATGGGCAAATGTGAGACGGGCCTTTGAGTTCTTTTTGGTCAGTAGTGGTTTTCGCCTTGGAACTCTCCCATGGATACCATGTTTGCCCAGTCTCTTTCTTATTGTTGAATCATGAACACTGACCTTAACTGAGGCAAGTGAGGCCTGCGGTGCTTTAGATGTTGTTCTGGGTTCTTTTGTGACCTCCTGGATGAGTCGCCGATGCACTCTTGGAGTAATTTTGGTAGGCCGGCCACTCCTGGGAAGGTTCACCACTGTTCCATGTTTTCTCCATTTGTGGATAATGGCTCTCACTGTGGTTCGCTGGAGTCCCAAAGCCTTATAAATGGCTTTGTAACCCTTTCCAGACTGATAGATGTCAATGACTTTGTTTCTCATCTGTTCTTGAATTTCTTCAGATCGGGGCATGATGTGTTGCTTTTTGCGATCTTGAAGCCTACTTTATGTTGTCAGACAGGTTCTATTTAAGTTATTTCTTGATTCTACAGTTCTGGCAGTAATCAGGCCTGGGTGTGGCTAGTGAAATTGAACTCAGCTTTCCCAAAAATTTGGTTAATATCAGTTAATTCATGATTTAACAAGGGGGGGCAATTACTTTTTCACATAGGGCCAGGTTGGTTTGGATAGCTTTTTTCCCTTAATAAAGGAAATCATCATTTAAAAACAGCTTTTTGTATTTACTCAGGTTATCTTTGTCTGATATTAAAATTTGTTTGATAATCTGAAACATTTAAGTGTGACAAATGTGCAAAAACAATAAGTATCTGTAAGGGGCAAATACTTTTTCACAGCACTGTAGATATAGATATATTTTGTATCCATTATTGCAGTACATTTGAATATTACCTGACTAGACGAAGAGAGTCCTTTCTGATGTTGACAAGACTCCTGAGGGTTTTAACTGGCTCATGGGGTGCAGGGGTCACATAGGGAAACTGTGAGGGAAACAAATACACAAAGAAATCCATTAAATAGGCCACTATTACATCCTCACTACACAGAACATTATAATAATTTAAACACTCCTAAACCTGCACTAACGAGCTTCTGAAATTAACAAGGGACCATAGAGCTGTGGCACGATTATTGGCTCATATCCCATCACATACACCGATTTAGCTTTAAAACAACACTGCCTGTCAACTTGGAACATATCAATTAAGAAACAGACGTAGACAGATTAAGGCATTAACTATTAACAGGTAATGTCAATCTTTTTTTCAGTGTTTTGCAGAGAATATGACTAGCATGACATCTTCATTCTAGCCGGTAAATTAGCTAATTTAGTGCTGGCTACCTTGCGGTAGTGGGTCTTAAGTTAAATAGCAAACTTTAAGAACATGGGTTAGCTTTGCGTTACCTGTACAGGCCTATTTCCAAGGAAGTTGAGATCCATGTTTTCCCCAAACAGATATCCCTCTGGGTGGGGGGTGTCAAATTTCTCTCCACCCATGAAAAAGTGACTGGCAAAATAATTTCCTGAGAAAAAAAAAGCTGTTAGTTCTGTACGAATGCTTTGCTGAACTTATGTGTCTGAAAAAGGTAACGGCACCGCGGCGTTACACAGCAGATAAGGTTAGGAGGTAGTAAGTCAACTAGCAATGCAATGCGTAAGACAAACTAGCTGGTCTGTGAGAAACTCAGCAAGTCAGACATCATCAACCGAACAGAGTTGCAAGAAATTGGTTGAGCATAACTAGGGTAGTAGCGTTACACTAAACATTAAAAAACGTAAACAGCTTAATACAGTATACGATGTCATCTCAAAAATAACGGCAAGCATGAATTATTAGCCAAGCATTCAGCTAGGTTTTCAACGTATAGCTGGTTAGCTAACGTAGCGATATAATCTTCCGTTAAGAAAGGCTGAAAGGAAGTTTGCTAGCCAACGCTAGATTGCTAGCAACACAGTAAGCATCTTTAGCTACCTGATTTAGGTGGAAATCTGTATGCCGAATTAGCCTGGATATCAATGTCTTCCACGCCAGCAATTCTTCGGCTGAGAATGGAACCCATAGTTCGTCTTTCTCTGGTTAACCACAAGCGTTACTTACTACTAGTAGTACTGGCGAACAACAAATGACAGCTAGCTAGTTAGCAAGCGACGCTAAATATCAAACGTTGCTTTCTTCAATTGGTAGCTAGCTAGCACCTAGCCTGTCATTGCCAGCGTTCTTGGACGCTTTGTTTTTGCCCACTATGCTAGGGTTGGAATCAGCTGCTACTAGCTGGTAGGTAGCCGTGCAAGCTAGCTATATGGATGTGGATGGATTGTAAACACAACCGCGTAGAACAAGTGTTATGTCGAACTCTGTTTCCAATCGAGAGCTGTTGTCTCACAGTCCCGCCCCCGTCGAAACGGCGAAGGTGCGCGCATTCACAAAAAGCTCACAAAAAGCTCACAAAAAGCTCGCCCCCGAGACGCTGTGCCTCACATATCTATGCTGTGCCCACTGAGGTACTATGGAGAGCGCAAAGTCTCAAAACTAGCTTTTTTTGCGAGTTTATCTTTATAACGGTGTATTTGAGAAGTGAAAGCAGAATTTCTTGACTGTCTAGTTATATTTTGAAAAGGGGGTAACAGAACCTAAGTGTGTTGCGTTTTTTATGTCTTATTTGTAAGAGTGTTTTCATTTTGAATATTGTGGACTTTTGCAAGAAATGTGCTCATTCACAACTTCTTACTTCAAACTTCAATGTTACTGTCAGATACCGCTCCACCTGTGTTCAATAAGAATGAAAGCACACATGTGATGTGTCAAATCCACAGTGCTGACTGATCAGTTCTTGGTCTTTCATCATGGTGTCCAGTTTCATTGCTATGCTGATGACACCCAGCTCTACCTCTCTGCCGAACCCTCCACCGCCTTCCCGCAGACATCCCTCACAGACTGCCTCCAGGACATTTCAAGATGAGAAATAATTTTCTGAAGCTCATTGGGAACAAAACTGAAATCATTCTCATTGGCTACAAGTCCTAACTACCCAAACCCTATAACTACCCTATCACTATTGATGGCTTTTCTGTGCATTTACCTTCTCTAGTGAAGAGCCTTGGGATCACAACCGATAATATTTGCTCCTTTGAACCTCACATAAATACCGTCACCCGGCATGAATTCTTAAATTCTTTCACATCCGTAATTATGCTGTGACTCTGGTGTCCATCACTCTCCCAGTCCAGCACTGAAGTCCTGATGCATGCCTTTGTCACCCGGATTGATTACTGCAATGCCATCCTCTCTGGAAACCCCTTCAAACTTCCCCACAAGCTCCAACTTATCCAAACCTCAGCCGCCCGTATCATCACCTGCACAAAGTCTAGTGAACACATCCCTCTCATTCTTCATGTTTGGGGTCAGGTGCACATTCATGGAGCTTAAAGTGGGGAACCAATATTGAGTAGGCCTACTGCAGGACATTTCAGACAATACAATCTGAGTGTTGTGTTTGATAGCTGTCGGTCCATTCGTTGTTCGTTCTGTGTTATTAATTGGTGACCAATTTGTGTAAAGCGCTTTGAGTCTCTATAAAAGTGCTAAAAAAACCTACATAAAATTAATTATTATTATCCCAACCATCCATTAACTTTACCGCTTATCCTGTACAGGGTCACGGGGGGGGCTGGAGCCTATCCCAGCAGACACAGGGCGAGAGGCGGGGTACACCCTGGACAGGTCGCCAGTCTATCACAGGGCCAATTATTACTATTATTATTATTATTATTATTATTATTATTATTATTATTATTATTATTATTATTATTATTATTAATAATAATAATAATAATAATAATAATAATAATAATAATAACAATAATAATAATAATAGTAATAATAATAATAATAATTATTATTATAATAATAATACAAATACTAATACATTTTATATATTTTGGACTGAGTGAGACAAATGCTATTTTACAGCAGTGCCCTGTTTAGTTTAGAGTGCAGGGGGGTATTCCATCAAGCTAGATAAGCGAAAAGCCAGGCTTATTTAGATAAGTCTGGCAAATTTTTGTGAGAGATCCGTTCCATTACTGTGGCTAATGCAAATCCCCGCTCAATTACCAAGGTAATTTATACCACTAAACTAGCCTGCTCCGTAGTAGGCTAACTGTCAAGCTTAATTTAGCTGTGTTACAAAAAATATCCAACAGGTGGAAACAAAATCCCAAAAGACAGTTCCGTCAAGTGTCTTTTCTCTCTCGCTTCACTTTTGTCACATACCGTATGTCCGTGTTCGGAAACATACGTAGGTTCAGACCTTTTTCTCGCTATGTATGTGACCAAGCATGAATATAAGTGTTTACGTCCGATTCCTGTGTTCGCAACCTTGCCACATAGGCTTAAAAAAGTAAAATACTGAAATGACAAATACACTGCTGTGCAAAAGTATTTGCCCCCTTACAGATTTCTTCTGTTTTTGCTTCTTTGTCACACTTACATTTTTCAGATCATCAAACAAATATTTATATCAGACAAAGACAACCTGAGGAAATACAAAATGCTGTTTTTAAATGATGATTTAATTTATTAAGGGGAAAAAAGCTATCCAAACCAACCTGGCCCTATGTGAAAAAAAAGTAATTGCCCCCTAAACCTAATAACTGGTTGTGCCACCCTTGGCGGCAACAACTGCAATCAAGCGTTTGCGATAACTGGCAATGAGTCTTTCACATCGCTGTGGAGGAATTTTGGCCCACTCTTCTTTGCAGAATTGTTTTAATTCAGCCACATTGGAGGGTTTTCGAGCATGAACGGCCTGTTTAAGGTCATGCCACAGCATCTCAATCGGATTTAAGTCCAGACTTTGACTAGGCCACTCCAAAACCTTCATTTTGGGTTTTTTGAGCCATTCAGAGGTGGACTTGCTGGTGTGCTTCGGATCATTGTCCTGCTGCATAACCCAAGTGCGCTTGAGCTTAAGGTCACGAACTGATGGCCAGTCATTCTCCTTCAGGATTTTCTGGTAGAGAGCAGAATTCATGGTTCCATAAATTAAGGCAAGTCGCGTCTGAACCAGCAAAGCAGCCCCAGACCATCACACTACCACCACCATGTTTGACTGTCGGTATGATGTTCTTTTCCTGAAATGCTGTGTTAGTTTTACACCAGATGTAACGGGACGCACACCTTCCAAAAAGTTCCACTTGTGTCTCGTCAGTCCACAGAATGTTTTCCCAAGTCTTGGGGATCATCAAGATGTTTTTTGGCAAATGTGAGACGGGCCTTTGAGTTCTTTTTGGTCAGCAGTGGTTTTGCCTTGGAACTCTCCCATGGATACCATGTTTTCCCAGTCTCTTTCTTATTGTTGAATCATGAACACTGACCTTAACTGAGGCAAGTGAGGCCTGCGGTGCTTTAGATGTTGTTCTGTGTTCTTTTGTGACCTCCTGGATGAGTCGCCGATGCGCTCTTGGAGTAATTTTAGAAGGCCGGCCACTCCTGGGAAGGTTCACCACTGTTCCATGTTTTCTCCATTTGTGGATAATGGCTTTCACTGTGGTTCGCTGGAGTCCCAAAGCCTTATAAATGGCTTTGTAACCCTTTCCAGACTGATAGATGTCAATGACTTTGTTTTTCATCTGTTCTTGAATTTCTTCAGATCGGGGCATGATGTGTTGCTTTTTGAGATCTTTTAGTCTACTTCATGTTGTCAATCAGGTTCTATTTAAGTGATTTCTTGATTCTACAGTTCTGACAGTAATCAGGCCTGGGTGTGGCTAGTGAAATTGAACTCAGCTTTCCAAAAAATATGGTTAATCACAGTTAATTCATGATTTAACAAGGCAATTACTTTTTTACATAGGGCCAGGTTGGTTTGGATAGCTTTTTTCCCTTAATAAATGAAATCATCATTTAAAAACAGCTTTTTGTATTGACTCACGTTATCTTTGTCTGATATAAAAATTTGTTTGATGATCTGAAACATTTAAGTGTGACAAAAAAGCAAAAACAGAAGAAATCCGTAGGGGGCAAGTACTTTTGCACAGCACTGTAAGTGTTCACTTTGGCATTCCATTTCCTTATTGTAATTGCATTATTTGTGACAGATTACTATCCAATGCACAATGTGACATTGAAAATTACATTTCTTTGTCACCTTATTAAAAAAAAAATTAATTACAGAGCCTTCATGCTTTTTCGTTGGCGCAATAAAGAGACGACATGCACCACTCGCCCTTAATGCCGGAATCGAATCCCGGCCCCTGCAATAAGCACTTGCCATCAGTGAAACGTACTCTTTGCCTGGTGAGCTACCAAGGAGCTTGTGTTCTCTCAGAGGCCTATATAAAGCATGAATCAGATTTCCTATTATTGGGCCTGCTGATGCCACAGTCTCATCATAACGATGTCAATGTTAATTTACACAAAAAAGTAGGCTACTAAATTACGCATTTAATCTGTCTGCAATTTTTGGTCACGCACTTTCCCTCGCCTTGAAAATCGCAGCAGTATTGCCCTTTTTGGTGATGAGACAGTCAGTGGCGAATTCCTTTGACGTGATTTTCTCGCGAGAATAGCACCGCTCTTTCTGGTTTTTGCGACACTTCGTCTGCTTTTTGAGAATCGATTGTTCCGGCCTGCTTCTGTTCTCTGTGCGCGCACACAATGCCAGCTTGTACAAGCCTGGCTTGAGTTAACGTTGACTGGAGACGGCCGAATTGTGTTCATGGTACGGCTTGAGGCTTAAGTCAAAGGTGACGCTATATCAAGCCAGGCTTTTTCTATTAAGCGCCGATTTCATTAGCACGGTTGATGGAATTCCCCCCAGGTTAATCACAATGAAACAACAAAACCAGTTTCAACATACAATGTTTAGCTATTCATTTGTTTACTCTGTTGAGCATGCCAACCCCATAACATAACATGAGTCAGCAATGATTCAATTTATTTATGGTTCGATTTCATATGCTTTAGGACACCAGCGAGATTCGGCAATAAAGAGTTGTTCGCTCTTATTTGAACATCAATACTGGCTAGAAGAGGGGGGTGGGCAGCATATCACTGCAAATGAAAGAAATTGCTAGTGTTGCAGCAGCCATCAAATAAACTAAATAATTGGCACGTCGAAAAGTAAGGATATATGGAAGGTTATTTAAATAGAGAATATATTTCCAACTATTCACATCACATTCGCAAATAACATTCCATCCTAGACCATATGCAGCATGGCCCAAGGTCTTTAACTAAGGTGGCCATCATTAGCTAGTACAGATTTACGTGTCACTGCAAGGGCCCCTTGAGGCCAAACATGACACATTTAAAAAAGTTGAATACCTCTTATGTTGTTCTATATTAAAAATATGATCTACAATAAACATTACCTATTTGCAGCACTATGAAAGTTGTAGGCCTATGCAGAATATCCTACACCCATAATGTCAATTAACTGCAATTGATTGGAAAGGTCTTCTATTCAAGCTAATTAAATTAATACTTTTTGGGACATATATTCCCTGGCCTGATTAATCCCTTACAAAGAAGTCCTGGAGGAATCCTGCAGGAAATCCCATGTAGGATTCCTGTAGGATTCATGCAGGAAAAACATTCAGAATCCCGCAGGATTATGGCCCCAAAATCCTGTAGGTTTTCCTGCAGGAATCATTTCCTGCAGGATTCCAGGTCACAATCTTGTTAGTTTTCCTGCAGGAATCATGTCCTGCAGGATTCCATGTCACAATCCTTCACAGTTTTCGTGGAGGAAATATCCTGCAGGATTCCTGCAAGGGATTTCCTTCAGATTTTTTGTGATGGTAGTTTTGCTGGAAATTGACAGGATTTTCAGGCTGTGAATTTGAGTGGGAATCCAGAGTGCAGGAATCAGGTCACATTCATTGAAGGAATGTAACATATAATTATTGTAATTTGCTTTAGAATTGTATTCGTATATAGTCATTTTAAACAGTGAACTATCTATAAATTCCAACAGAAGATTTTGTGAAAATTAATAATGAAAAAGATCTTGCAGGAAACCAGAATCATGTGTGCTGTAAACTTAAATTCCTGGTAGATGGAGTAAAAATAAACAAAGAACTCAATATGAAAGCTCAAAATACTTATAATTTAACACAACACAATTAATAATTAACACAATTTAAACATTCAAAGATTCACACACAATTTTTTTGAATTATTTAAATGAATTATTTTGTGACGTTCATGTTCCTGAAAATGGAGATATAAAATATTACATTCTTGATTACATATATTTATTGAGTACTATTGGGGTCTCTATCTGAATTATTGCCACCCCTGAAAAGGAGTAACAATACTATAGAAAGTAAATAACATGGCTAATCCGTCATAGGCCTTTTTTTTATTTAACAAACTTGGTGTTTTTAACCAAATTGTATCTTAGTAATATCAAATGCATCATGGCCGTTTTTTGGGTATTCTTTTTCTTTACTTGAAATAGTGTTTACCTCAGGTAGAGTTTATGCTCATCGTTAATTTTTTCTCTGAGTGATGCCCTGAAAACCTTCCTTGGAATCCCCTCAAAATTTTCCTGCACCATGTCTACAAGTACAATTAAAACACAAAAACAAAAATGCTGAAATGCCACTAATATTTAAAAAAAATCATGACATGGGATACAATCATTGGAATAAAACTTCATACCCAATATTTGGTTGACCTTGTTTTTGTCCAACGCTGGCTTGGCTGTGGACCCTTTGTTGGCATTCCCCAACTTGCCAGAAAGGCCATGTGTGGCCAGCTGCTCTCGTCCAAAGACTGCCACCGCAAGGGCCTTTATCATGGGCGACCATGACTTTCCTACTCTGTCACAAGCCAATAATATTTCCACACTGATTCGGAGGTTTAGTGCCGATGTCTGGAGCTATAACAAGGATTGAAGAGAGAAAGGCGGGACAAAGAAAAAAGAATGACACCTATTAGACACAAATCAAATCTTACATTTGTCTGCAGGGCTATCATGTGGAAGAGATTGACAATTTGTTACACACACACACACACACACACACACACACACACATATATATATACAGTGTATATATATATATATATACAGTACAAGACAGTATACAGTATACAGTACAATATGCTACTGTACCCCCTTACCTTATGAGAAGGAAACTGTGATTGTGTGTTGAGAGGCTGGGGCTGGCTCATGGGCTGTGATGACACCTAGAAGACACAAATCAAATCATACATTTGTCTGCAGGGCTGTCATGTGGAAGAGATAGACAATTTGACACACACGAACACACACAAACATAAACACACACACACACACACACACACACACATATACACACATATATATATATATATATATATATATATATATATATATATATATATATATATATATATATACAGTACAATATGCTACTGTGCCCTCTTACCTTATTATGAGAAAACTGTGATTGTGGGTTGAGATGTTGGGGCTGGCTCATGGGCTGTGATGAAATATTAGCCAGGGGTTGGCTTTGCGATTGGGGCTGACATTGATCAGATGGGGGCTGTCTCATGGGCTGGGACTGGGTATTCAACTTTTTTAGGAGTTCTGGCGAAGAATAGTTAAAGAGTTATTAGTGGGACTATTACCATAGGTTTTTGAAAACAGTCAACTACTGTCAACGTTTTGAAAATGAAGCATACTGTATCTGTTTGTTTGTAATGCTGCATCAATAGTCTCACTAATAATGTTTGAGATTTATTCTTTTTCATTGTTATCAAGGGTGATGCTTCAAATCAATAGATAAAAAAGTTTTGTATCAAGTAATACATTATTTGAGTAAGCCCTATAGTCCTACAAATCCCCAATTGGCTCTGCAATGGACATATGGCTCATGTGTATCACAAGATTTGATCAATAGTCCATTAATCTATTTTGAGATCTTATCACATTTGCTGATATTCTCAATTATTGCATCCACATTGTCATGCATCAGAGAAAAAATATTCCTCCCTCTTTGGAGTTGGACATTAAGAGCCCTTAGTTCTGTATTTGCTTTTTTGATCATATGATTTTCAGATTTTAATTTTGCCATTTCATTTTCAAGGTCTATTTCGTCAACTTTTTCTCTTTTTTAGTCCTCATTCTTGTTTATAGCCTTCATTAAAATGTTATGTTTTTGGGGTACAGTCAGCGCCTAAGAATTAAAGAAAGACTCATTACATCTCTGGATATATGTAACCAAGTTTACACTGTGTGGAATACATGGTCTTTCACGTATTACAGAATTAAATGATTTGTGTACAAATGGGGAAATAATCAATAGTCAATTAAATGAATAATTCTTTGAGTAGGCTTACATATTTTACCTTTTTCTTTTGACTTGGCTGGTCAGGGGATCTGGGTGGGGAGAACGCTTTACGTTTTTTTATTGGTCTCTTCTCTTGAAGAACACCAGTTTTGTTGGGCTTGGTTCCTTCCATCTTGTTTAAATATATAACCAGTTTATTTTTGTTTTCTGAGAAGACACATTTACAGAAATTAACCACATACAGGCTTAGTGTTAATTTTGTGACATCATAGAAAAAATAGAGACACTGGGATATTAGGTAATGTTGTTTAATAGATAATACACACACACACACACACACACACACACACACACACACACACACACCATATTTAGGCCTACTGTTTGTTAACCATATGAAAATGTATTGCCAAAAGGGCTTGTTAGCATAAAGTTAGCTTTCTGAGTCATTGTCAGTGGCATACAACCACCTGTCACTTGACTCATGTAATCAGCAGTGAGCAAAGCATAGATAACATTTCTTTATATTTTAACATTTAAAACTTCTAAGACAAAATAAGTAAGATACATCGTTTAATACTTACTGTAGTTAATTGTTAATATAGTACTCATTCTTGAAATGGCTGCTGGATTTTTAGTTTTCTGGACTAAAAGTTCGTTGGAACATGCAATTGTTCCTTGTCATGCACGCAATAACACAGAAAGGCCTGGCTCTTTTGTGGCGCTGGCAATGGCCAGAGAAACCAGTGGCAAACCAGCCTCAATACTGCCTCTTGCTGGTGGCAAGCCACTGGCTTTTGGCAATTGCCAGAGAAGCCAGCGACAAACCAGCCTCAGTACTGCCCCCGCTGGTGGCAAGCCAGTCGCTCCGGACGCAACGAAGTGTGAAGCTGGGGAACATTCGTTTACCTAGGGGGGGAAGAAAAATGAAAAAGGGGGAGAAGGGGGAAGGAGGAAAAAGAGGAAAAAGAGAAGAAAAAAGAAGAAAAGGAGAAAGGAAGGAAGGAGAAGAGAAAGATGGAGGGCCCCAAGCTCGTATTCAAGAATTATGTTGTTATTTTTTGCCTAAAATTTTAGCGTTTTTTGTTTTTGGCGAAGGGATGAGCTGACTCGAAGGTTTCCGGTTCGAATCCCACGTGAGGCAGATTAAAATGTTCACCCACACACTTATTTTTTTGTGTTTATGATTAAAGTTGTGACGCAAAGCACCGTTGTGACGAAGAGAGAGCTGAGCCAGAAGGAAAGCTCTCAATCTACCGGTCTATCTTCGTTCCTACTCTCACCTATGGTCATGAAGGGTGGGTCATGACCGAAAGAACGAGATCGCGGATACAAGCGGCGGAAATTAGTTTCCTCCGGAGGGTGGCTGGCATCTCCCTTAGGGATAGGGTGAGAAGTTCAGCCATTCGTGAGGGACTCGGAGTAGAGCCGCTGCTCCTTTGCGTAGAAAGGAGCCAGTTGAGGTGGTTCGGGCATCTAGTAAGGATGCCACCTGGCCGCCTCCCTAGGGAGGTGTTCCAGGTACGTCCAGCTGGGCGGAGGCCGCGGGGCAGACCTAGGACCAGGTGGAGGGATTACATCTCCACACTGGCCTGGGAACACCTTGGAATCCCCCAATCAGAACTGGTAAATGTGGCCCGGGAAAGGGAAGTTTGGGATGCCCTACTGGAACTGCTACCTCCGCGACCCGACCCCGGACAAAGCGGATGAAGATGATGATGATGATGATGATTAAAGTTATACTCTGTAATACGTTGCTATTCATTTGCTGTTGCTGTTAATAAATTAGGTCTATTTTCTGGAGTCATCTTACATTGCATTACTTAAATCACCAGTTTTGCCTAGCAATGTTTGTAAAGTCAAAGACACCTGTGAGGTGCAAAAACATGTTCATTAATTACAAAAGCAAAACAAGTACCTGCATACAGATTTGTTTCACTTATTGTTTCACTTATCACCAAAATTGGAAATAGCGTGTTGTGACTGGACCTCTAGGTTTTCATATGGTAGACTATCGTGAGCCAGGTAGCGTGGCGATAGGTCTGGCATCGCGAGACTATGCTGCCCCTGATGCGTAGGTCGAAGCTACAGCGTGTAGGGAACTTGTATGTTATTGTGTATTATTATTTTTGCTAAAATTCGTTTTTCAGCGATGGCGTAACTTCGGGTTATTATTAGCGAAGGGTCTATATGCATTTATTTAAATAGTTCTAGTGATTTATTATTAATAATAATAATAATAATAATAATAATAATAATAATAATATCAATAATAATAATAATAATAATAATAATAATAATAATAATAATTAATTGTATTTGTATGGCGCTTTTAACACCCAAAGACGCTTCACAATATCAACTATTAATTTAGCTAAGTTAACGTAACGTTTCTAACTTTACTAAAACGGGGGCATGAAAGTGAAAACCATTTTCTCTCTATCCAACTTTCCTTTTTTTTAATCAGTGAGCAGGATGAACTTGATAGACACATTCTGAAGAAGTTGAAGAAAGTGCTGAAAGTGGTAGTGCCATTGGGCTAAATTCTTTTTGATAAACACATTTTGGTCCACAAATGTATTTCTTTTTCATCAATGCTGCCTGCATATAGGCTACTGTAAGTCTGATGGGCCAAATATGATTATTTATATCTGACTGTAACATGTATATCTCAATTCACAACAACAAAAACGACAAGTAGGCCCTATCACTCAAATGCATGGTCTTCTGTGGGCCTGTTAGATAAGAAAACCAACAGTGAATATAACTAGGCTACAGCAGTGATGATTTTGCGCATCTGATCAAGCTAAATCAATCGTTAGTATATATTAATGAAACATTTATTTAAAAAATCACAAAAAACACAATCTGACTTTTTAATGGTGTTGGTGGCATGTCATTGGCCTTTTGCTCATGCCGGTATCAAGCCACCGACCTTTTGCTCATGCCGGCAGCAGCCACCAGCCTTTTGCTCATGCCGGCAGCAGGCCACCAGCCTTTTGCTCATGCCGGCAGCACGCCACCGGCCTTTTGCTCATGCCGGCAGCACGCCACGGATACTTTGGCAAATACAGGCAGCAGCCACCAGCCTTTTGCTCATGCCGGCAGCACGACACCGGTCTTTTGCTCATGCCGGCAGCACGCCGCCGGCCTTTTGCTCATGCCGGCAGCACGCCACCAGCCTTTTGCTTATGTCGGCAGCACGCCACCAGCCTTTTGCTCATGCCAGCAGCACGACACCGGCCTGTTGCTCATGCCGGCAGCACGCCACGGACCTTTGGCCTTATATATATATATATATATATATATATATATATATATATATATATATATATATATATATATACAGTACTGTGCATAAGTTTTAGGCAGGGGATGATGTTTTGAAGGCGAAGGGTGGTCATACCAAATGTTGATTTGATGCCGATTCGCTTTTCTCTCACTTTGTATTTTATGAATTGATAAAAAAAATAAACTATTAAAATACATAATTTTTTATATTATATTTTTTCTAACTTTAAAGACTTCATACCTGCCTAAACCCTTTGCACAGTACTGTATATATATATATATATATATATATATATATATATATATATATATATATATATATATATAATTTTTTATTTTAAGTAATCTGCAACTAGCCAAACTATTCTGTCCCTTGGTGCTGTGTAGTCTGTGGCATATACAGTATCAACAACATAAGAGGCAGGATTGCTTATTTTCTATGGGTATGTTTTTCACACAAATCTGGAATGCTCTACAAAGAAATTATAATTAGTAATGAGTTTACATGCCCTCAATGCTTTAATTGTATGATTAATGACACACCAACAATGCCATTGTATCTCTGATGCTATTATACTTATTGCTGTTTCCAATTCTCTGAATTTGCATGTATATACAAAATTATGGTGTCTGTACTGTACTGGTGTTATTGGCAGCATTGGCATTACAGAAGCAACGAAGATCAACACAAAACATGGATGACATTAATCACAAGAGCTGAATAGTAGAGTGATATGAACTGCCCAAACTGGAGTGTTTTTCCACTGCCATTTTTACTTGATCATCTCTCTTCCGCCAGCTGGTGACTATAGCAATACTTGCAGTGAGTGATTTATACAAAGTCATTACAGATCATAACAAAGAATAAGCGTCAACACAACTCCATAACAGATTAAGGACAAGCTTTATGTTTATTAAGTGCACCACATTTAAAGTTAATTTCTTTAAATTGTGCTTGGTTTAATTTCCTGTTTCTCTTCTCGACAAATCTACACTCATTAGGTCAAGATTTCTTCTGGCATACATTTCTTCCAGCAGGGCTGCAGTTTTATGCATTTTAATAATAATTGTGCCTGATATTTTACATAATCATTGATTATTTTATGTTTTGACATAACAAAATGCAGACTTCATTCTTGCAGAAAATGACAATGTCTGTTTTACTTCATTTCTGTTTTGTCAGTTTTGTATGTGGTCCATCCCACACACTTTATTAATTGTCAATCTCTGGCCCACATTTTGACTGGACAAGGACAATTGACTCTCCAAAGATTTACAAAAAACATGACATGTTTATTGATTGAAGTCCACACATTATTTCCTTTAGGGGGTACAGTTTCCTATCTTTACTTTCTTCCCAACAATTTTTGTCTACAAGGACATTGACTTTAGACTTATTTAACAAATTTAATACAAAGTATTTATTTTATGAAAATGTTTAGCCCTAAATGTAATAAGCGTAGACTGATATCAAATTCTACCCAACTTGTTTTATTTAGTTTGATTCATTTAATTCAAGCAGCTGGTTTGTGATATTTTAAGAGGCAATATATTTCACTTAAAAAAATTTTGTTTACTGATAGTAATTGTGAATTCATAATGAATTGTATTAAATGTATATCAGAACAAATCATTGAACAAACATGTATCTTTGTTGGCTTTATAAATAACAATGAATGTAGGCAAATGTGATGTATTCATGGCCCGTGTATCATTCTCTCATAGTTCTCCGTCTATAGGGCGAGTGCAAATTGACCATTAAGAAAGACGTAAATTGATAACACAGACAAGCTAATACAGCATGTTTACAATAGAGCATCTAGGACATGTTGAACACCTTTTTACAGCTGAATGGGTAAACACAGAAGCCATAGCGAGAGATTTAACAACATGTTTAATTCAACTAATAAAACGAACTAATTAAAACTAACTGATTAGCAAGACGCATTATATTCATAGGACTATTTAATCAGTCAGAAAATATCACGTTTGCGTCAACAATCATAAGAGTCTAATAAACGTTAGCCATTGCGTTAGCCTATACAGTCGTCATGGATGGATAACGTTAGCGAGCTAATGCTAATGGCCGATCGTACACACAGGCGCCTAGAAAGGGAGCAATCATTTTGATAGTTCGTTCCCTTCCCATTAAAATTGTTTTAGCGGTCATGTATAAGTTAAACAGCATGAACAAACTTGTATCAGAAGTGACAAAAAAGCAATGGCGTGTACGCCGAACATAATAACACAGCTGGCAGGTTCTGGCTGGTGCCACTGGTTTGAGCCAAATTTGACGGTGAGCCACGGCTGGTGCGGCTGGCAAGTGCCAAAAGTTAGTGGCCTGTCACCACCTGGGAGCGGAATTTCGGCTGGTGTCTCTGGCAATTGCCAAAAGCCAGTGGTATGCCACCAGCGGGGGCAGTATTGAGGCTGGTTTGTCGCTGGTTTCTCTGGCAATTGCCAAAAGCCAGCAGCCAGTGGCTTGCCACCAGCGGGGGCAGTATTGAGGCTGGTTTCTTTGGTTTAGCTACTGGCCTGTGCCAGTGCCACAAAAAGAGCCAGGCGTCACTCTAATAATAGACTCACCAAGTCTCTCCACTCAAACGCGGCAGGATCGGGCGCAAGTCTCTCACTTCAGACGCGGGAGGATCGCGCGGAAGTCTCTCACCTCAGATGCGGGAAGATCGCGCAAGTTTCTCACTTCAGATACATGTATATTGATTAATCAATTGTCAATTTGTATTTGGTATATTGTTTTATTTATTTGAATGGCATTTCAATAAAAAGCTTCATTAAAAAGCAATTTGTAATTTTATCAGTGGCTGTCATAATCCATGTAATTCATGTTATCAAGTCATACTAAAGTACTAGTAAAATGACTTAAAACAAACACAAATAACTGTGAAACCATGATGCAGTACAGCTGATCATCTAAATCCTGCAGGTATTTATTTGTACATCCTGCAGGAATATTCTTATGTATGCTGGATTTTAAAGATGTCTGCGGGTCCAGTTACATTCCTGCAGGAATATTAAAATCCTGCAGGATTTCACTTTGCAGGATTCCTGCAGGAATATTCTCATAATGCAGGATTTGAAAGATTCCTGCAAGATCTGTTACATTCCTGCAGGAATGTTAAACTCAGGATTTCACTTTGCAGGATTCCTGCAGGAATATTCTTAAATATGCAGGATTTGAAAGATTCCTGCAGGAAATGTTACATTCCTGCAGGAATATTAAAATCCTGCAGGATTTAGATTGGCAGGATTCCTGCAGGAATATTTAAGTATGCAGGATTAAATGATTCCTACAGGATTCCTACAGGAAATCTTCGGAAAATATTAAATTCCTGCAGGACTTTTTTGTAAGGCATGTTATCTAATCTTTCTGCACCGTCTGGCTGACAAACATAAGAGACCAGTAAACCTTCTCAAATGATGCCAGGAATGAGATAATTTAAATGCCATGATTGCCTTGTCTCTGTAGATTACTGGTAGCCTACTAAATAGGTAGAAACTACTAACGATAGAGGTAGCGTACTACTAGTAGTACTGTACGTAACTACAAGCTTGCGTTAAAATACGTCAAATTATTATTACACCGATTGAGTGTTCTCGATTAGTCGACACGGAAGTAACAGCTCCGCAAATTTTCAAACAATTTGTCGACACCAAAACTCAGTTTTGACGAACGGACAATTAAATTTACAATTTAGGAATTAGTTTTTATTAATAAACGTTCACTGGGTAACACAAATGTGAATATTTCACAGTTAACCACTGGATTAAAAAAAAAAAAAACTGAAAAAGAATTTGACCTGCTGCAAGACAGTAAGAGTCGACCCAAGTATCTTCTTCTAGTTCTATCTGAAGCCACTACACTAGCTAGCTTTCTGGCCCCATTCCCGAAAAGCTATCGCATGCTTCGTTGAGGAGAATTGGCAGCTTGTCAGGTAAATTCAGATATTATGACTGATAACAGAAGGGTTTATTTACCAGGTAACGTTAACATTGGGATCTCCTAGCTAGCTAACGTTTATAGTGTGTTGCTTTGATCGTAAGTGATGATGTCATGGTTGTTGTGTTAGTTGGCTAGTAACGCTAGCTGGTGGCTAACCGTCTTTAATTCTTAGTTGAACGTAATGAGCTATCTTGACTACTAGTTAAACAAAAAGATGAGATAAATGGTGGTCCTTGGCAATTTAACACGATCGTTGACTGCTTAGGCGTGACCTGTCTGGCCTGGTACTGGTAGTTGTCTTTGGTTAATAACGTAAGTTTAAGCGTAGTAATCTAATGTTATTTTGAACAAACATGCTGCTACCGTCATGCGACAGCGAGCTAGCGTTTCTACTTTTATTTACCACCGTCTCTATTATGTTATGTTATGTTTGGCTAAGTCCTGCTACTTTCAATCAAATATATAGGTTAACGCCAAGCCTAGCAATGCAATTACGTAAAGTTGCGAGGTTATTTTAGTGGTGTTGAAGGTGGCTTTGGTTTAGCTGGATTATCTGTTTAGATTAGCTGGCTAAATATAGTTAACGTTAGCGTTAGCTATTTTATTATGTGCAGCAACCAGTGTGTGTGCGATAGCTCGTAAAACACTTTTCTGTTTTTCAGAATAGCTTAAGTAACCTACATTTTTTTTCAGCGACTTACAGTTATCAGAAACGGGACAAATAGATAATTTATATGCATGGTTTAATGAATCCAAAACGAATAGAGTATTTAGTCTTCATAACTGCTTTATAATGTATCACATTGGCATCCTGTCTGTTTTTTTTACTTAGCCATGTTTATAAAAGGACTGCAGATATTACTGAGAACAAGTAGCCTTACTTATTACTGAGTTTTGTGCCTTGAATTACAGTATGTTACAATTGTTTTGAGCTTTGGTTCCATTTGTGGTTTTCTTCCAGATTGGCTGTGTGTGTTCAAGGCCAGTTGTTAGTGGAGTTTATTCTCCAATTCCCTTCCCTCTCCCGTCCAGAGATCCTGTCAACATGTCCAGTGACCCCCCGCCTCCCTATCCTGGTGGCCCCAGCGCACCTCTCATTGAGGAAAAGAATGGACAACCCGTCTCTGGTATTTTAAACTTGACAATTCTCTAAATATAGTATCATTTACAAGAAGATAGTAAGATGGGATCATGTAGTAGGTTTCCAAATGAAGCTGAAAATTTGAAGAAAAAAAGGTATGATAGCCAGTTACACATAAAGAACACTGGAATTTGCTTCTGAATGCCTTGTAAATCAGCTCAGACCTTTTTTTGTCTGACTCTGAGACTAAGATAGATGCCATATAGAACATTACCAAGGAAACCTTGGAAAAAGTCCCTTTGACCATAAACCAGCCCCTTTCATAGATTTGTGTTCTCCCACTCTCACATTTTAAAAACAGAACTACTTTTTTAGCCATTCAAAAGAGTGGAATTTCCCTTTAGAAAATAAACATGTAACATTTGTTTTAATTTACTCTTTTAAAAATGTAATATTAATTGCAAACACAACTACAGATTTGCTTAAATGCTTGGTCATTTTAAAGCTAGGAAAAAGCGTATTTTTCAAACATTGCTGGTCGTTCATGTGTCCCTGGTTGCTAATGAGGTACCTTTTCATCTTCCTAGGGTTGCGCAGCACCCACTCTACCATTTCCTCTAACTAGCAGCCAACCTCTTGACTAATTTGTCTTCTCTTTCAGGCGCGGCTCCTGTGACAACAGGCCCCCCTCAGGGACAGCCCTTACCGCCAGACTACGGTCCTCCGCCCTATGAAGCCACCCAACCGGGATTCCTGCCCCCTCATGTTCCAGGAGAGGGGCCTATGCCTATGCCGATGCTACCACCAGGTAATGTATGCTCTCTGTTATGTTTTCTGACTTATCTTTATGTCATGCGTTGATAACCTTTTTGTTCTTTGCATATTACTGAACCAAGATGAAAGGCATCATGTAGATTAATCCATTATTGGGAGAAAGAAACTAGATCTCATGCCAATGTCAAGTACTTAAGATTACTTTAATGTTTCTCTATAGGTGGCTTTTACCCTCCACCCGGTCACTTTGCCCATCCCATGCCAGGGCAGTTTGGCCCTGGGCCTAGCCACTTTAGCCACGTAGGAGGCCACACGGCTACTGTCCTTTCACCTCCAGGAGCAGCCACCACTGTGACGGTGCTGCAGGGGGAGATGTTCAATACGGCCCCGGTGCAGACTGTGTGTCCACACTGCCAACAGGCCATAACCACTCGCATCTCCCACGATGTTGGACTGATGAACACACTGTTCTGCCTATTCTGCTTCTTTGTGGGGTAAGTAGAACAGGGACACACAACATACAGATAATATGGTCATGATTAGGGATGGGCATGGTTATTCGAATATTCGATTATTAGAAATGATGTGGGTATTCGAATATAGCTGCAGTTATTTATATATGTTTTTGCCTCAAGTAAATTTAAATATTATTCATTAGCGATTTTGATTACATACTGTTTATAACGTGTACACCAATGCCATTGAAATATGTAAAAAGTAGAAAGAAAAAGCACAATTTCAATGCATTAGATACATATCAAGTGAAACTTACAGGCAGCGTGCCAACTGAAGGCACGAAAGCGCTCTATGCTAGTGCGCTGGATCACCGATACAAACACATGCGATTTATAGCGCCGACTCTCCGCTCAGAGATCAAAGAAAATCTGTCCAAAGAGTAAGAAATGTTCGAGAAATCGGAAAAGGAATATGTTTATTTAGCGAAGGTCAGATCACGGAAGCCCTACAGGCTACATTACAAGTGTGCTATAATGAAGATTTTTTTTTTTTAAATATATTTATACTTTCTTTTCATATAATCTTTTTATTTCGGTTAATTGATTAACCGAAATATTTTTGATAGAATATTCGAATAGTGATATGGCCTAAAATGCCCATCCCTAGTCACGATATAGTCATTAGGGTAGTTTTCATAACTGGGCTAATTACGTTTAACATGGGCAATTCAGCAACAATATATATTGTCAGTAAATGATTGACTAGAAGAACAACATTCTCACCTTCCTCAAATAGATTTGCAAATGAAAGTTTCCATGAACAAATTATTATCATGTGCGTTGTTTCAGATTTTGCACAAAACACTCCTACCTTCCTGTACGAACCAGACTAAAGGAGCCACTGCTTTAAAGTTGCCATGTGCAGCATTATGTAGGAGGTGATTTTGGCGACCCCTACCGCTTTCTTGGTGTAATTATTTTCCCTAACCGTTGCAAGGAAGACGTGCAGGATGGTTGTGGTCGCTGCATACCGCTAGCACGATCAATGACTATACTCCAAGTGTGGACATCTCTTCCTGATTTTGTGCCATAAAGCAATTCGTCACAGTTTCACGGAAGACTGTACCTGGTGGCAGACAAAATGAGCGTTCAATATCGAGACTTCAAGAGGACTGATCAGATTTTTTTTTTACTCTCCCATGAACATTACAATTTGCTATCAGAAGAAGTGTATTGATAATGTTAATATAAAAAAAAGCATAAAAGATCACTTGGAGGTTACGCCATAGATGGACCAGAGGGATTTAGTTAAGTTACGTTTGCAAGTTATTAATGGATCTGTTTTTGTTCTCTTTTGTGATAGATGTGACCTTGGTTGCTGCTTGATTCCCTGTCTGATTGATGACCTTAAGGACGTGACACACACCTGCCCTTATTGCAAGGGATACATCTACACATACAAGCGTATATGCTAACCACCGACCGATTTATGCTAAATATTTATGTTAAGCACACACAGACTCGCAGCTCCTTCTGCTGGTAATGGCAGCCTTTCTCCATTTTTGCTCAGTGTTGTGAAGTTGATTTATCCCTATTAATGGTAGGATCATTTTAATAATTTGTTTCCCTGTATTTACTGTATATACTTTCCAGATTAAAAAAACCTTTGTACAGAGTACGTAGTTTAGATGTACAAACCTTGCACTGTACCTGAAAGTTTAATTGAATAAGCAGCAAAACATCTATAGAAAAATTGATCAGTGGCATTATTTGTCCATATTGCTCTCTGTTAAAAAGTATTTGCTGATGGGGATGGCACAGAAATGTACATGTGCATTGATGCAGAAAATGGTGGGTAAGAGGGAAGCTTCATTCGTAAAAAGCTGTGAAAAAGGTCACTTTACTTTACTTTACTTTACTTTAATTGAAATCATCTGTGAATGTTGCTGAGGCAAACTTTATGACGCCAGTAATTGCAGGGTCAGTACTTGTTTTTGTCGTAGATATTTTGAAATATTTTATCCAATTATTTTAACATGTTAATATTAAGGTATATAACAGTTATGTTTGTCTCAAATATTTATTTTACAATTCACTACATCCTACTTCTTGAATAATGTACCCCTATTTGAATGTCAGTAAAGTAACCAACAATACTTTTTTTTTTTTTTGACCAAGGTGGTTAAGATTGATTTATTTAGATTGTCTCTGATCGCCTGGGAACGATCATGATTTATGTTGCTTGCGAACTTTTATCCATTTTCTTAGACCATTTAATTGCTACTACATGCTCAGTGATTTCTAGTGGAACTGTTACAAAATAATTCACTTTGTCTGTATTACTGTAACCATTTTGATAAAGAAAAGCAAATTGAAAATGCTCTGTGCCCAGTTAAATGTTATGCATTCATAAAAAAATCTTTTGCGAATTGTCTTTCTTATTTTACAGATGTGAAAATGGCCAGAAATAACTATACATTTTTTTAATAAGCATTTTAAAATAACAGGTTTCTATTTGTGATCGGTATTTAATGTTCTTCTTGATTATTACATCATCTATGCATTGCCATCAGCAAAGCATGAATTGCATAGTAAATGGCCTGGAAAAATAAGGCTGTGTTGTGAAGCTGAAGCAGAAAACTATTATTTGCATATATTCCTTTAAAAGGAGTGGAATGATATGAACTTGCCAGAGGCCAAATAAATCTACTCTGCTGTTGGGGTTAAAAAGAAAGATGATCGAAGTGCTCTGCATGACATTAATCTTCTTGCCGTCCTCACTCTGACCATATGCTGCACTGACACACTGACTGAGTCACAAAATCCTAAACTGTTTATTCTGTCATTATTTTGGATGATGGATAACTGAAGTGTTCTGTTCTTCAGTTTCTTACTCTGTTGTTCAGAAGATACAGGTTGGATGTTAGGGCACACAGAAATGTTGGGAATCAAAGTAACTTGTAACTTTCTCATGCAAACAGGCTGTGTAACTTAACTCGCAACTCTCATGGTAACGTAATTTCAGTTACATCTTTTTAATCTGTTTCTGTTTCTTAGGGGGAAACAGTGTATTCATTCTACTATTTTGAAATTAGCTTGCATTGCGCTGATGCATGTTAAATAATTATTCACCATGTCCTGACTACAATCTTGTAACTAGCTAGTTACTGTCAGTATATGTTCTAGTCATTACATTTTGTTGGACGAGTAAACCAGAACTCTAACTAACTTAGATTTTCTCCAAAGAATAACAACTCAAAACTGAAGATGTTCCACTCAAGTGATGTAACAATAGCATGCCCCATCACCTTACCTGATCTAAAGCAGTGTGTCTGCATGAACTGTACAAATGTTCTGTATAAAAGTACTTTTACACTTGCTGGTTACATCTGACATTGTGTACTAATTACTATTTTTCCTAAATGTGGCTTGAGGCTAGTTGTGTGAGAAGAACTGTAAACTTTGAGCAGAAGGATTGCATTGTAATTAAAAAACGGTGTATGCCATTAATAGCTCTGCTATGTAATGCTCTCTTAAGTATGTAATACTGATATGTATACCTATGTAAAATAAAAAAACATTGTCCACTGTTGCATACCGTGCAGTTACTATTTAAAAAATAAGAAAGTGCCGGGTAGTAAAAACGAATTCAAATAAAAGCATAATTTATTACATCACTTATATTAAACCATTTATAATGTATTCTTGATGCAAGAGCCATTTACTATTTCCCTGATAATGATCCAGAACATTATCCTACAATTTAGATTTCTATGCAAGGCAAATTGTGTCCAAGGCTGTTAAATCAAATGAAATGTATTTTGACCAATAGGCCTAATACTCTTGACCACAATTATAACCATTATGAAAACTCTGATACAATAATGGGCTTACAAAAGTAAACAATATTGAGCTTCATAGCCACATACTTTGTTGTCAACATATACTTTTGGAATTGTATTGTTTGAACAACCTTGGTAGTTTTACTCATATTCACTGAAAATATAAATTATATGGTGTTAACTCAGGTTCAGAATAAATTGCCTTTCAGTACACTATAGTAGTTGTGATACCGTTTTGTGCAAACAGACCTTGAACATTTTATTATCTAAAATGTTAGAAACCACAATGCAACATTTGTAGATATTTTTCTGAAAATAAGATGAAATGAATTCATAACAGAAAAAAACATGCTAAGGATGGTAGGGGGAATATTTTCCAAGTAATATGAGGTTTTTGGCCATTGACATTGAGTATATTAAGATAAATCTCACATCTTGAGCATGTGTACAGGATTAATCTCTCCACCGATGTCCACATTGAGCATTGCAACACTTGTAGAAGGTTGTCATGGGCTCATCTGCTGATCTTGTTTGAATTTGCATGAAGTATGCCCGAGGATGTTCACACTTTGGACATTTTTCTGCATAAAACAAATATAAGAACTTCAATAGAAAGTTGCTGAGTACAAAATTAAATAATAAAGCCATGTGTACAAGAAGGAGCAAGAGAGAACAGATTTTGCAAATCCATCATCTGAAAATACATATAATAAAAACATACAATCGGGCAGAAGGGATAAAAAATATGCTTACCTGGAGTAGAATCCACATTTTCCCAAGCTGCAGCACCACCAAGGACGTCATCAACCTCTTTTAGTTTGGGATATTTGCGGTTATTTACCTATAAAGGATGGTTTATATGAGTATCAGACAGCTACGTACACACATGAATCAGTAATCAGTTTAATATTGTCACGGTTAAAACGCTGAAATTAGCTTACCTTTCTTGTAACATTATGAACGTAGGGACAAGTGTTGCACGCGAATCGTAGGCACTTCTGCCCCTCCTCGACAATCAAAACATTCCCACATGTTGGGCAAAAAAGAAGCATATTTTCTTTGAAATCAACAAATATTAGCCAATTTGGCAATAATAGCCAAAACGCTTGTGGCAATTATTTTTTTAGCATTGGATTTTATTTTACAAGAGGTATTGAAGTAAATGTACTTGTGGTTGGTTCTGTTGTGAAGATTTTATGTCCGCGTTATCTTCAGCTCGGTGGGAAACAAATCAAATGTTATTATTAAGAAACACATTTCTGTTTCTTTAAAACTTGCCTCAATTAAAGAATGTACTACAAAATATCATAAAAGAGATCAAATATAAACCATTTTGAATGTTTGGTTTAAAAAAAATTGTACTATGGACCACTAAAATAAAATTGCTTTAACATGGAGGAACCTTATTCTATGTGTTCCGCCCGAAACCTGATTTCTAACGTGCACCTACATTAATTCTTTTCCCTAGATAGATGTGTGCCAATTAATCTGCTGTTTTGGTTCAGCAATTCTCTAGTTAACATAGTGGAATATGGGGGAAAATGCACACTCACTCCATTTAGATGAAAATGCGTCGTTAAAGGACGAAAGCACAGAACAAGAGATAGAGATGACAAATTTAGGAGATGCTATAGCAGACGAGGAGGAGGATGAAGAGGCTTTGCCACACTCTGAAATATTGGATATATTTGAAGAAGGACTTGCGCGTCTTGTGCAAGATCCTCTGCTATGTGATCTACCAATACAGGTTGGTGCTAACTCAGCCAAAAAAGCAACATACGGTAAACAAATAATATTTTTAAATCACAACTGGATGATAACACTTGTTTTTTTCCAGGTTACTCTGGAGGAGGTGAATTCACAAATTGCTCTGGAGTATGGTCAGGCTATGACTGTTCGAGTATTAAAGGCAGACGGTGAAGTTATGCGTATGTTAAATATGTTTAACCAGCTACTCATATTTAATTTCAGTCCATTTTAAACCACGAATCATATCTAGTGATTCTCTCAACTTTCCATCGTTGCGCCATTATATATGAACTATTAAGTATGCTTCTCAGTTGTGGATGTCTTGTGTTTCAGCCATAGTTGTGGTACAGAATGCCAGTGTGCTAGATCTGAAGAAGGCCATCCGTAGATTCATGGAGCTAAAACAGCAGCGGGAGGGAGGAGTCAAACATATTAGCTGGTAAAGCAAATAATCAATTCAATGTCTCTTCATGATCTTTAAAAAACAAACAACAAACATCCATACACTTCCATTAATTTTTTATTGAACTTCCCCTTTGTCTACAGGAGATATGTTTGGAGAACATATAGTTTAGTTTTTGAAGGAGAGAAACTTGAAGATGACAAAATGAGACTTAAAGAGTAAGATTTGAGACATGCCTGCTTTCAAATGCAAGTTTTGAATGCCTGAATAGTAATTTATGTTAAATTTCTTAATGCTTTTCTGTTTTTAGTTATGGGATCAGGAACAGAGATGAAGTGACATTCATGAAAAGACTTAGAAAGAAGTGATAAGTGATGTATTTAAATGCGAGTTTGATTTGTGTCAATAACCAGCTATATACATGCTTGGGGTGGGTGGTTGAGGTATTATTATGTTGTTTTGTGAAAATACGATAATTTGTGTAAGATATGTTTTGTATAAATTCATTTGTACTGGGTGAAAAAGGGAAGGATTTTTTTTACCAGCAATATTAGAGGTATTATTAATATGCCATTGAAGCAAACTTTCTATCACACAGTTACTCTGGGAGTGAACCACGCGCTTTGAATATTAGGTCATTCTCCTGACAACACTAAGCATCATATTTCCTGGTTTGAATAGAGGAGCATTATATTCTTTGGTAGGAGGAATTGTAATAGAAGCCTGCAAAATTCGGTAAAGTTACATTTATATAATAAAACATTTTTATTTTAATAATTTGTTAGCTTGTAGGTGGAGTTGTATAACAAATGACTATTATAGTTGAAAGCATATGTATTGTATAGTTTATGAAAAATTATTCGAACACGTCTTTGTCTATTAATGTTTTATCAAATACATAATATTGAGCTAGTATGGCCTAAAACACTACTAAAACAGAAATCAATTTGATACTTTTCTTTACCTGTAAGAATGTTGTCTTACACTGCTACAAACATCTAGGCACTAGTGAGCCTATTTTGAAACTTGTCTACAAACAACTGTTTTCTGCCACCTTTCAGCTCCATAAAGAAGCCACAGATATAGTGATACTTTGTTGCTTCTGTTATTTACTGTCGAGGAGGTTAGGGACTTAAATGTCCATGTCATAGGAAAGACACATGGTCACTTTGTCACTGGTAAACTTGGATCATATATTTTGCCCTTTCAGCTCAGATAACCTCAAATCCATTAATACACATTTTATAAGCCTACTTTTCAGTAATTGCTTGAAAAGATTCCAATGACATGGAATGTAGAGCGTCTACTTACACTTAATAAATATGGTGACACAAATCTATCATTTATGCTTTAGAGCGGGCTATAGCACTGTTTGGGCAGCCTCCTTAGTTGTGAATTTACATAAAGAGTGATTGTGCCTTTTTTTTTTACCTGTCAAGGGGCTTTGACAAAAAACACTCTAATCTTCAAAATTAGCTTGCCACCTATTGGCTTTGGCAATGTTACTTACAGTTGGTTTTATGACTACTTACAAAGAAACACTTAACGATTGTGGTTGCTGGTATAGGGCTACCCAGGGGTTCAGTGCTGGGTTCTTTCCATTTCAGATTGTAGTCACTATAACATTGGGGTCGATGTCATTAATTGCAAGATTAACTTTTATTGTTATAAAACTGATGTACTCATCAGCGTTGTCTATCGTTCAAGCTATCAATAAGGAGCAAGCTGGTTTAGGTTCACCAAAACTTCGTCCTGGACCCTAAATGAATGCTTAATTTTAGTAAACCCAAGAGAATCTCTCAGACTATTTGTCATTATTAGAACCCTTGATAGAATACAGATACAAAAAAGTGCCTAGTTATAAATATCAATGAATTTGTATTGTTAAAAAAAAGCACAAGCTAAGAAACTGAAAATACAACTGGACAAGCATGGTGGCCTTTTGACAGTAGAAAATAAATAGTTTGGGAGACCCTTCTTTTGGTCCTGGACTGTGGCCATGCAATTTGCACGCACACCACTGGCCATTTGAAAACAGCTCAAAGCTGTATACAATAATGTTGGACTCTTTGTGGCTGACAAGCAATATAAAACCAAAAGATGAGCGCTCTTTTGGGAGGTAGGCTGGACCTCGATCAATGGTAGAAGCTAACATCACCACCATTGTTTTTAAAGCAATTGTACAGGAACTTTCCGTTTACCTTACTGCAAATTTAATTTGCAAGCTAGCTCATAGGTGACTGGATACGGTTGGAAGACCCAATGATTGAGTCAATTATTGGTACACAAGTTGGAAACAGTTGCATGTTGTTCATATTTTAGGTTTTCAATCAGATTAGTTTATTTGAATTATTTTTATATTTGTGTGAATAATTTACTGAAGATTGTTTTCATGTTTTATTTGTATTACAATAAAATAGTTGATATTTGTTCATGTGTTTTATTGTGCAGAGGATCTAGCTGAAAAAGACTATCTTATTGAAATGTATCCATAATGCAATAATTTAAGACATTTATTGGCATATTTATCCACTGCAAATCATGAAATATTTTACCGTGAAGACTGATTTAGTCCCGATCACTTTCTAATAGGACTTTCACAAATTGTTCATGAACACAATGTCAAACAGAAAAAAATATGTTCTCTACTTAGTGTTTGACCAATGCCTTCCCTTGTATTCTTCAGCCCGTATCATGCCTGGGGCTTTTGAAGCAGAGCTGGAGAGAATTTCATTGGAATTGAATAATCTGTCATTCAAGACGCAACAGCTTAATGACCAGCGAAACATGCTGACCATACTCCAAGAGTTCAAAGGTGGCACTAACTATGGACACAGAGGTAAAAAGCAAGGGGGCCAGTCATGTCAATGTTGTTATAATTGGAAATAACTCTTCATTCTCTTAAACATAACAGCCTCATATCCTTGCTTTCTACCATTTGTGAAAAACAGAGGGCACTGTAAACTCTGAGCAGGCAAAGATTGACTTAATCGATGAAGAATTAAGGCAGTTGTCTCAGAAGAAAAAAGAGCTGCAGGAGTGCCAAAAAAAGATCGATCCTGCACAAGCTAATAGCAAAGGTTTGGCACCATCTTGTATTTTAAAACCTTTGATTATTAAAAGTTCATATTGGTCCATACGGAAACAGAGACACACAAACACACACACACACACACACACACACACACACACACACACACACACACACACACACACACACACACACACACACACACACACACACACGCAAATAATGTTTCAATGATATTGTGAATTGAAAGAAATGCCTTTCATCTGGCACGCATGTTGACATTATTTATTTTGTTTGAAGATACCGACAGTACCTACCAGACTGCTTTGGATGGAAATATTTATGGGCCCCAAGTCTTCTTTATTGAAGCCCCACCTTCTATACCTGGTGAGTAAGGATTAGTCGTCCATAAGTTTAGCAGAAGTCATATGACTCTCTTGTCTGGAAACAGCACTCCTTTTGGAAAGAGACGCAAGAAAGTAACAAAAACATGTCTTAATATTTCTTCAAAGCCCCCAAGGTAATCCTGGACTTAAAGGAACTTCCACCATTTCCATCTCAAACACAGTGTCCAGAATGTATGCAGTTCATCACAACAGAGACGGTTACTTCAATTGGAAATACTGCGTGCCTGGTGTGTGTGATGATAGCTATGATTGGGTATGTTTCCCCGCGACTTCAGGATTACTGCAATTTAGATGTGTTAGTCTTTTAAGCATAGGATACAAACAAATTATGAAGTGTAAATGCAACAATATTCTTTTTCTTTCTTGCAGCTGTGTGGCTGGTTGCTGTTTCATTCCTTACTGTATAAGTAACTACAAAGATGTCATACATAAGTGTCCAAAATGTCGAAGCGCAATACACACAGTTAAAAAGTTCTGAGGAAAAACAGAGCCTGTGGCCATTTTTCAATTCCTCGGAGGTGATGGGGCATGTGTGGTATGGCAGAATGCGGAGAGGACTATCCGAATGGAGGTAGCGCAGGTATAAGAAGGTTTAGTCTGAATCTGTCATTGTCATAAAGCCTCACCAACAATAATGGAATATTTAAACAATTTAAACAACTCAACAATTGTGAAAGTCAGTGTTTAGTACACAGATTCATTCTAATTCCATTTGTTGTGCATATTTGTTATTGACACTAAAAGGCTTTATATACACATTCAACTATGCATATTTACAAAATAGCTCAGATGTGCTACGTTTGTATAAAATGTACAGTATAACATAAAATATATACACAGTGTGCAAAACATCATATATGGCATACTGACTATAAAGACACCATTTGCAAATGGGATGTAATCATATATTAAACATATGTCTTCATTCCAACACGCTCCCTGTTTGGCTGGTTGTCTTAGATAGATGTTTACATACTTTGAATAGTCAAATGAGTAACTGATGCTCCACACAGATCTTTTTTTTAAACATGGTATGCTAATCAAGTGCAGGAAAATGTTATGTTCACATTACATACAGTCCCAATAAAAACTGCATCACATAAAGGGATATTTTTCCATCCTCGTTAATTCCATCTTTAAAAACGATATAAATAGGGCTCTCAACATGTTTACTGCACGATAATAAAAACTCTGCAATGTATCTACCACTGTTTCTATAGTTAATTTTGGTATGACATATATGACATATACTAAATTGAATTAAAAATTCAATACTCCCTTCCTCATGAAAAGAAGACGTTTTTGACAAGTAAAAAGAGGCTTCTTTATGCTTATCCAACAAGACGAGTTCAATGTTTGGCCAGTAGATGTCATTGTGGTACAAATTGTTGCCTAGAAACAATGCAGGATGTACTCATTGGATATTGCAATGTTTTGAAAAGTAAAACTCTACAGATTGATTGCCAGGCCTGCAGCACTGTAGTGCCAGTCAAAGCAATCATGATCTAATGTATCTGGCTGTGTTTGTACGTCATAAACCAAATGACTAACCAACTCTTATGATTACATCTCAGAGTTGTAGGGACCGAAACCAGCGATGTTAAAATACTTTTAATTCATAATGTTGAAGGGCCGAGGATTTTAGTACACAAAAGATAAGAAGGCTAAGCTATTTAGACCACTAGTTCAGGACATTCTGCAAACTATCAAAAATATACAAGTATAGGCACTGAAATGCCATAGTACAGAATTTTCAGGTACTGTGTTTCTTATAGCCACGATAAGCAAAAGCTTTACACAAGACAGATGTGCAGTACGTACAAATTTAAAATCTCCCCAAAATGACAATACGGTTGCGAGAGGTAACAATGCTTAGAGACCCCTTTGTCAATATAAATGACATTGAACTGTGTTAGCTCAGGGTTTTGTCATTTGGTGCTGGGTTTACCCGCATGGACATTAGGTTGTCCTACAGAGGATGGTAAACAAACTCTCTCAAACTAGTTCCTCATTACCTAGCCTTACACGCAGAGTAACATGAAGGGGCTCCTTACAGACCACTCAATGTGTAACAGGAAAGTGAGTTAAGTATCAAGTATCCTTGTTGATGGAATACAGTACTGAATAGGTTGTTCCAAAACAAGTATACAGTCACCAAACTGTGTATTTTAGTTCCAGCCAGTTCTACATTCAAACAGGCCATCAGAGCTGTCATACAGCTGCAATTGGCATCATTAAAGTAGGTAGTCTCAAGGTACAGTTGACATTTCTATTTTAGAAATGCCGCCAGCATTGTCGGTTAACACTATTCACCAGGAGGGTAATCCCATTGGGAATACAAAGTGTCCAGAGAAGCTGACTGTATTGCTATTTAACACCTGTCTCCACTTCAGGTTTCTTCCGCAGTGGGACCAATATTTTTGGACCGTGACTCTTATTTGCAACCATCTCCTCCGACTCATTAACCTCATTCAGTACAGCTCCATGGGGAACCGAGGAAGAAACCACGGTGGAAACTCAGTCTGCAATTATCACAGAGAGGGATTGACGAGGCACTCACCTCAAAGGAAGGGTGCTACATGTACACTCAGCTTAGGGAAAGCAAAGACTTCGGGCTCTCACATCAAGCCACGCACCTATCTCTCTCTCTCTCTCTGATCTATCAGTACAGGGCCTCGTAATGCTAAAGGGGCGCTCTGACGTCAATCACTCCCACTGTAACTGTAGGTCTGGGGAGTCCAGGAAGTCTGTGGAGAAGACCCCTGTTGGTGCTGAGAGGCCCAGGGTGTTTAGCCCCCCCACAGGGCCAGGCATGGTAAGGTCCAGCCACTCCATGTTGTCCAAGTTAGTGTCCGTCAGCTGGAAGGAGGAAGAGGGCGGAGCGCTGTGGTTGAAGCCCAGCTCCATGCTTTCCATAGGGGAGTTGGGGTGCTCCAAAAGGTGGCTATGCAGCTCCTCCATCAGCCTGAGAGTCTGTGGCTCTTGAACGGCCGCCAGGGTGCCCTCCAGGAAGGCCTCCAGCTGGTTGTCTGTGGCCAGGGCCACCAAGCTGGGAGGGGCCGCCAGCGTAGGAGAAGGAGGTCGGGCCACCTGGACCTGAGGCGGGGGCCGGGACAGCACAGTGTTTATTGGCAGGGTGGTTACACTAGCTGTCACAGGACGGAGCTTGTTCAGGGAGGGAGGATCCTGCCTGATGAAGGGAGAAATCTCTACAGAAAACAAAAACAAATAACATCGGGTGTAAGAGTGGACCAATTTTAGCAGGGTGAAGTCAGCAGAACCAAAAAAAAGGGCCAGGGACGTGTTTTATACCTCCACTTTCGATCAGCACGTCAAACAGGTCATCCATGTGCTGGCTGGTTGCCGTGGGGACCTGTATCAGCGCAGACCACAGACCAGTGAGCAACGGCACAGACTGCACAGGCCAGTTAGCAAAAAGTGTTTAGCTTGCTCGTGTGTTGTGCTTCACCTGAACAGCTGTCTGCATGCTGCGAGTCTGTTTGACAGCCTCCTCATAGCGCGGTGGGTCCTTACTCTTGGGGGCGTGGTTAGTGAAGGTCGGTTGCTGCAGGACGAAGGTTGACTGACAAGAAGAAGAGGGCCAATTAACAAAACGCAGCGCGGACTCTTATGAAATATTAAACACAAGCTGTAACTTTCATACTACGAGAAGGTGCGTGGAAAAGATGCAAGCGACCGACTGGATTCATGTTGAGCACCTTGTTTGTGAGTTCGTTGGGTACATCTTGGCTTAGTGTGGCCCTGGAAGGGGACCTGCTCTCTGGGGAGCTTTTTAGGAAACTCTGTGGCATGTCTGTCAGGGTCTGGCAATGGCCTGCTCTGAACTGGAAATCTGAGCCAGGGGAGGAGCACACTGGGATGACCTGGTGGAGGAATGGAGAGGGTTCATTAGCACGGAGGGCAACACCTCTCACTGTCTAGCAAAAGGGGAAACGTCTCTCCTAGAGGAATATACATTTTGTGCCTCGGCACACTAACTGTGGGAGTTAGGAACTGTAAACCATCTTCTCTCCAGAGTGAAAAACATAAGCAATTTACTTTCCGTTGTAAGGCATTTGTGAAGTGCAATAAAGTCAGCTTGCGAGATTGAGTTGTCTACAGTAAGCGTTGGGCTGCAGTTGCTGTTATTAATTCTGTCTGTCTGGCTGGTGGGTCCAGAGCGGACTTGTGTCGGCAGCCATCTGGGGCGGCCAACCAGCGGGCTGTCTGCCTGGCCTTCACTCAGCACCTGCTCCAGTAACCCTAGCTTCGACAGGCTTGCTTTTGATGTGATTAGGAGAGGAATTCATCACCCAACACTTGCCAGCTATTACCTTGTCGACTCCCAAGATAAATCACCCAGTAGATGTCAAAGGGGGGAGGGGGGAAGGAGGAGGGTAGGGGGGAGGGGGGGGGGGGTGTAGTATTCAAAACAACATTAGACATCACAACAATATGTAATTGTGTATTTACCAAAATGTGATGCTAACTGAGATGGTAAGGAACATTACATAGATCTTCAGCAAAATATACAAACAGGTTAAACACACTCAAATAGGCTACAAACAAAGTGCTATAGAGAACACGCTATAAGTTGGGCTCTCACCTGTTCCAAAGTATGTGTCTGAGAGTTGCAGTCCTGGGGATCCGCTGATGCCTTGGTTGTCTGTGACACGCGGGAAGTCTGAACAAGTGCTGAGGCTGCACTACCGACAGTGCTCTGAGGGGCTGTCTGTCTGACTGGTTGTTTAACAAGGCTGCTTGGCTGCGAGATGCTTCCAGTAGTAGTTGGGAGGCTGACAGGCAGGGTGATCTGAGTTCTGGGCTGGGGCACCAACAGGCTTTGAGACACCCTGGCGCAGTGAGGCATTTGTTGGGGGCTGGTAAAGTAAGGGGGCGCAAGAGAACACTGGGCCTGCGCAGACGGCTCTTCCTGTTTGATCACTGCTGACAGAGCTGGAGGGGAGCCGTGGAGGGAGGGCCGGCCGCTCTCCTCTTTGACCTGAACAGGAGGACTGGGAAGAGGTGGAGAGCCTCCCTGCAGACTCCGCTTCCCCACCTCCAGCTGCATTTTCAGCTCCTCCACCAGCCTCTGCTCCTGCTCCAGCTTCCTCATCAGCACCTCAATCTGCTGCTCCTTTGCGTGCAGCTGCTGGTCTTTCTCCGAAGCACTGCTTTCTGCGGCGCCATCCTCTTGTGAACCTCCACGTGGGGAGTGGCCAGAGGAAGCAGGTGGAGGAGGAGGAGACCAAGCCCCTGGTAGTTTCCTCTGGCTGTCGGCCGCTGTCTCCTCCATGCCCTGACTGGACACGTCAGAGGGGACGGGGGACACAGGCGGGGTGCCGTTCATATTGCCAGGCTTGTGAGGAGCCCCTGTGGAAGCTATTGCTTCCAAGGTGGTGCCAGGCGGGGTGCTAGCTCTATCTTGATGGGGTTTAAGCCTCTCTATCAGATCTGTTTTAGTGCCAGAAACAGGCAAGCCTCGCAATTTCAACTCGATTTTCAGCTCAGCCACCTAAAAAAATATCACAGATAATCAATCGTTAAAACAACTCAGATATACTAACAACTAAGTCACTATTATATATTTTTTTGGAACCATCCCTGTTGCTCTACAATAAAGGTTCTGTTTGTCATTAGTGGTGTTTGCCCAAGGCTCACGGTCACCTTCATCTCATCTAGATTGGCAGGCAAAGTGCCAGGCTTGCGGCTGGCGGGAGTCTGGTGAGACCGTGCGGGGCCGCCGCTGGGTAGAGAGACCACGATGGGGTGGGACAGACCACCCCCACTCAGTGCAACATTCGGGCAGCCGTTCTGACCCTCCACCGGCCTGTGGTGGGGGGAAAAAACAAGGAGAGAGGATTGTGTGGCGAGAAAGAATTTCCTGTGCAGCTAATCCATCACAATAACAGTCTATGAATGGGGACGACGCGGACGGAAACACAAAGCGTTTAAGACAAACGGAGCCTGTCCTGGAAGCATAATGACCTCACTACTGTGCAGGTGCACGCAGCAGGATTGTTTGGTTAAATAACTGAAATACTTGAATGAAGACACATCACTTAAAGGAAACTATGTTTGACGTCCAGGTGTGGAAAGGACCAACAATAAATCCCAATAACTCCTCACACAAAGCTATGAGTTAGTAAAGAGAAAATTTGAAATCGTGGGCCACACCAGCGCTTTCCCTGTACTCCGTGAAAGGTGTTTCTTTTATGGTGAGAATGGCCGTACTTGAGTGGCGCAGGCAGGATTGCCTGGTAGTTAAAGTGCTGTTGTTGTTGGCTGAGGATCTGGAGCTGGAGGAACTGCTGTTGCTGCTGCAGGAGACGGGCGTAGCCTGAGTCCATGGGCGCCTCGTGGGGCTCTTGCTTCTGGTCAGGAGGGATGTACTGGTGGTACTTCAGCTTCTTCACCCGGGGTTTGGCCTCTTTGCTCTTTTTTCCGCGGCACTTATCACTGGGCGTCTTGGGCTGGCTTTGCTGCGGAGGAGAACAGGAGATGGAGGAGCAGTAAGAACCAGATAATGTAAAGGAGATTCTCAAACGATTTGATCTATTAAAATGATCTAAAGCCAGTGAACTACTGCACAGCAGTAAAGTGAACCCTGCCAGGTCCAGCATTGGTTGAAGACGAATTAGTGCCATTTTTCATCATTTAAAGTGAATAGATGGGACATTGTTATAACGCCCAGCGAGAAAGACAGGATAGGGAAATGGGGAGTGGAAAAGGATGTGATGATGTGACCCTTATTGTTCACCAGCCTGGAATTACAGGATGCACATCAAAATGGCTTGGCAGAGGTGGGTTGAACACATAAAAACGTCACCAAACCAATTCAAGTAGGCTCATGCAAACAGAACATTTCCAATGTGTTACGCTATTTTCCAATGTCCTTCTCTACGGGAGGGACAAGTTCATAAAAACATCAGCACATGGTGTTCTGAGGTTAAAGGGATAACGATGAATGCAAAAGTTATTACTTTACTCCCTTCTTGTGGTTTTTGGCTTACTTTTGCATATGCCCTGAACATGGGGGAGCAAGCCTGTCATTTTAACCATGATAGAAGACCAAAAACGGCTGGCAGTTTTTAAGTCCCCAGCTTTGTGAAACTCCTTTAGGCACTGTTGCTCTTTGAACTTCATTTAGCTTGGCTCAACATTCCCTTTCAATGCGCCCCCTCAACTGATGGGCCTTTCACTATGACAAAACACAGCTTCAGTGTCCTCCCCTGACATCTTATCTCTGATTACATTTTCAAAGGAAGCAGCATAAAAAACCACAACAGATCAGAGAGAGTCATATATCAGAGGTGACTTTCATGTTTGGCAGGGTATAAATAATGTGTCGAAAAAGTTTGTTCAGCAGATTGAGATCAAAAAGGGGCAAAATAAAACTGATCAAATAAACTAGCTCCTTTCAAATAATATTCCCTTCATCTCAAGTCTAAAACAGCTTTAATCTAAAGTCTGGTCAGACTTTGAACAGTCAGTAGTACAGAAACTTTGCTATTTTTGTGGAATGGTCCCGGAAAGCACGGTCAAGTGTCTATCATTATGAATTTGACCCTCCTATGTGCACAGTATATGTCAGGATGGACATGGCAATTGACAAACACACGCAACCATTCACACTTTGGAGCTCACCTTTACCAGAGTAGGCCCTGGTTTTAGTGGAGCGACGGAGCTGATGGGATGAGGTGCAGTGGTCGGCCGACTGGTCTGCTGGTCCTTGGTGGAGACGGGATTGAGGAAATCTGATGTGGACTGCGAGGTAGGTGGGCGGTTCTAAGATAAGAAGGGACGGACAGAAACCATATGGCCCGCTCGTTAAGGAGGCCGGAAGCAGGCACGCCGGCGGATTCCCCTCCCACACATGGCCAGAGGGGCATATCAAGTGGAAAAATGGTACACTAAGACAGATAGATGTATCTAAATACCGAAAAACTGACGTCAAATTTAGAGATTAGCCCAGAGATGAAGGGGAAGGGAGTGGGAGGAAACGGGTGGTGAAAGTGAGCGAGAACTAAACCGAGAAAAGGGATCTATTAACCGTTTGTGTATTCTATCAATACATGATCACAATGACAACAAACAAGTTGATGGCTAGCGTATGCTCGTGTGCGTGTTGGTGGTGTTTTACCTGCACGGGGCAGCTGGCTGGAGGGGAGATAGAAGGCATCTCGGTCCACCTGTGCTCCTTGGGAGAGGCAGACGAGGAGCTCTGAGACTCCTGGCTGGCAGGCTGCTCTGGAGACAGCGCATCGCTGCTGTCCTCCTCAAAGTTGTACACGTCCTGACTCTTGGCGTTCACCTCGCCGTCTGCTGGGTCAGCACCTTGACGTGCACACAGAACCACTTATAAACTAGCTGTTTCAATTTAGCTGATAAGGAAATATAGCGGTCAAGTATTTGGTGGTGGCGAAGGTAAAAGAAAAAGCCAGAGGCCTGATGCGGAAATACAACAGTGGATTGAAAAGATGTGCTCTCTACCAATGATGACCTCCTTGACTTTGGGCTCCACGGGCAGGATGTTTTTCACCACCAGCTCCATTGGGCCGGGCCGCTGGGCCAGCTTCTCGTTCAGATCGTCAGCTAACCTGGCTCTCTTCAGCATCATCTGTGTGGCCTGCAGGGCCGGCTCAGCCTGGGTTTCTGAAAGGAACGCAAAAGGCATAAGCATGGCCACCTCCAGCAACACTTACCATAATGCTTTTGACCAGTTGAGAAGGCCCGTTAGGATTCAAATGAGGTTATTTCATATCTCAAACATATCTCTCGGATCATCTTTCTCTTTCAACTAGCTACAACAGCAACTTTCGAAGTAAGGTAAATCATCAAGACGCTCTTGCAAAGCGCACACAGCAGCGAGGTTACCTTGTAGGATGTGCATGCGGACCAACTCGGATCGTTTGGGCCTGCTGCGGATTTTGTGTTTCAAGAAGTTTTCGGTCTGCAAAAAAAAACAGAAAACCTATCAGCTTGATGTAGTGGTTTTGCGTGGGATGTGTGTATTTCTTATAAAGGTTCTGCTGATCTGCAGTGTAAGTGCCGTGAGCTGTTGAGATCTTACCCTGGCTCTCTCCAGGCTGCGGATCTGCTCATGGAAGGCGGCAGGGGTTTTTAGTGCTACGGAAAGAGCCGTAAAAACATCCATGAGCAAAGATTGTTGAATTACTTTGGCTAAAACATTTTGTTCAGCCAACCTGTTTAAAAGTATTCAACACTTCAAAAAAGGTCAATGGTTCAAACACCACATGGGAGGGGGGGTGGGGCGTGGGGGGTTTAAAAACAGGAAATGTCTAATCCACATTCAAGCAGTGACTAAGAGGCTGAGACTTTGATCAAGCCAGACACTGTGCCAGGACAAGCCTGCTTGATTTCAGTTAGTCACCTCTGTTAACACAGACAATGTCTGCCTTGCACACACTCACTCTCCGAGGGGCCGCTCCAAGAAGTGTGTCAGAAATGCAACGCTAAGCAATCCCGCTCGTCACCTAAACCTCTACCGCATACCACAATGAGCCTGTCTGTGTGGGAGAAGCAGAGTGCTCCGGCACAGAGAGGCCTGGGAAGGTTCCCGTGCACTGCAGCCAGTGTTGGGCCAGCCCACAGCGTGGCTGATCGACCTCCAGCGCAGACCCAGTTGCTGACTCATGCGGCCAACTGGAGCCTGAGAGCAGCTTAGAGGTCTCCCAGGACGGAGCACGGCACCAGCCCAGCACTGCGGGAGCAGAGCTCTGGGCCTCCTGCAGCTAATGCCCCACGTCACTGACACATGTTCTCGGCCTCTCTCTGCCTTCCCTTTGTCTTATCAATGCGAATCCTCCCTGCTCATCATACAACCCGTTCTCCTCAAGGCAGATCCAGGATCGGTTGCATAAGGAACGGCTCTGCTCCACTATTCTCAACCTGAGACTGACTGTGGACCTTACGATTTGAAAGCTACTCCTGCTGGTGTTATACTAACCACTGCTGTTTGTTTGCTCGCCTCACTGTGGGTGAAAGCCTCAAGACATTTCATATTATTTATTCTCCAAACATCGGGAAGAGGTTGCGGTTCGGGCTGGTTAAGACGTCAGCGAGAGAAGAATTTCCCCCCTCTCACATGGTTCTCATAACAGCAGCAAATCAAGCAAGTCAGCAATTGACATCAACGTTTAGTATAAGCCAAGGCATTATTCGTAATAATAATAATAAAAAAAGATATAATCTAGTGGCATGGAACCCTTTTGGTTGGAGTTACTATTTGCATGTCGTTGCCTATCATTATCCCAGCGTTCTAGGTGATGAGCCAGCAATACTCACGCGGCATGATACCCTGTTCCACCAGCTGCTCCCGGGTGCGTCTCTGCTGTAGGCGGAGCTGGAGGACTGTGGTGGGGTAAAAAGCAAAGAGGTCCGGTGTTAGCCTTACACGATCCTGCACAGCCTGCCCCTTGCTGAATGTGCTCACTAAAATGGTTCACACTCTGGTTTTCACACTCACATGTCATAGTTTACAAAAGGAACATGGGTGGGTGACTGTCCACGTAGAAACCACCAGGCACTACGCCCACATGTTCGGTTATCACAGACATCGCCTACACTTACCGAAAACTTCAGTCGAACTTAAATGGTATCACGCTATTTCAGCTATGCGGTTCTTAGCATTATAGCTCACTCAAAAAACAAACGATTACATATGCTTTACATGCCAATTATATCTTTCCGTTAGATTAGGATTTCCCATAAGCGGGATGCAAATAGAAAGCCAAACAAAAGAGCTACAGCTGTTCATTTACAGAAAGCAAACATACTTATAGGCAAACTGGGTAAGCCACTGAAGACACTGGCCTTAAAAACAAGTAAGGTCAGGTAATTTGTGAGTTAAGAGTTAGCAATGATGTCATCGAGTAGTTGAGAGAGCTCTCCCTTGCCACCCCATAAAACTAAAATGCTTAAGTCTCGCTGTTGAAAGGTAAGTAGTGATGCATTAAACCTTTGGAACCTCAGAAGACAAGAATGCTGTCGTGGAGAGGTGAAAAATGTTGAGTCTTACGCACAGGCTCCAAATACTTGAACGGCACTCAATGTTATTTTTCCATGATAATAAACTGTAGTACAGGCCCCAGTTTAAACGTTTATAAACAAGTGAGCGTGGACATGTTATTTCAGCAGAATAACACTGGCCCTCAGAAAAAAAAATATTTGTAGAGGAAGGTGACGGCTGATGGTGACGAATGACACGTGGGTGTGAGGAACGCGGGGCCCTTATCATCACTGCAGCGCTGTGTTTTTATCCAGCTCCGCGTTGGGAAGTCTGCTCAATGGTTCCAGGGCCAGGGGTATCACACACACACACACAAACACACACACACACACACACACACATTCAGGGGACTGCTTAACCCCTTGGGACAGGCGCTGCGTCTGACCAGGGCCCTGTGACTCACTCCAGCAAAAATAAACTAGGCAGCTGTGAGAACAAGGCCTGGGAACCATGAAGTCTGGGGGTGGTAGGGAGGGTGGGATCCAGAGTCGAACACAGAGGGGACTCCCAGGGGCTCGCACTGGCGGGCAAAAGAACATTGAACTAGAGAGCTGAGCCAGAACTAGGGGGGGCTGATTCCATCCCAAACAGGCTCCCTGCCCCTGTGTTAAGAACACTGTTTGCCTGTTGCCTTGGTCTGTCATGTTTCCCATTATATCTTCCAGCTCAGGGGAGATGTAAGGTCTGAGATCTTTCTGGCAGATTGTGAAAAACAAAAAATTGTTTGGTTGCAATATTTATATCGACTCCTGATTCTAAATAAAGTGCTCTGGGATAAAATACAAAACATTGCATCACTAGGCACGTTATTAAAGAGTGCCTCAGGAGAACGTAGGGCTTTGTCGTACCTCAGTGTGGCAGCACACCCTATGCCCGAGGTCTTCTAACCATTTATTCGGCTGATGTCAATATTACTGTTGGAAGTGAACCCTGGCTAACCTCTGCGTGATGCAACCTGGCTCCACTCTCCTGCTCACCAGCAGAGCATGAACAGAGTAACTTCTGAAGACAGGGCAAAGGCTTTGCTCAAATCCCTGTCTCCTGATTCAATCTTTAATCCCCAACCTAGGTTCTCCTCAAGACTAGTCTGTCTGTCTACCTTCTGAGCTTGTTTTTATTAAGTTATCTCGAAACCCACTGTATACACACAAAATACATTTGTTGTGTTTGGGTACAGATTCTCCTAGGTAAAACTTTCTGACAGAATAGCAGGTTGTATTGACCCCACACAGTCAGCCTGATTGCAGAGGTGATTCATGCATTTGTAACAGAAAGGTCTGATTAAAATATTTGTGTGACTCATTCTAAAGGCCCATGGCCCATCAATTTCAACACTAAATCGTATAGATGGTAATCTGTCCCAAACCTACCATTTGCCCAGTGACCAAAAACAACATACTATTTTCATCAAAGGCAGGTAGACGTCAATTGTGCTTTTGATCAAATGTATCCCTTAAATCAACAAAATGAGAACAGGGTCAGAGTTGGAGGGATATTGTCTAAGTGGAATAGGCAAGGCATTCATATATTCTGATTTTGAAGTGAATCTTGAGCAACAGCATTTCCAGGTGTTGTATTCTTTTTGAGTCAAATCTATTGTTAAGTACTTACAGAGATGAGATCATGTTTGGCTTATAACCTGAGGCAGACCTTGCCTCTGCAACACATTACAAACACAAGTTACTTACTTATTACAATGTAAGCCAAATCAATAAAGACTACACAATAATATTCTCTTCACATCCTTTACAGCCCAGGATGGGTTAAAAAACCAAAAAACAACTCTTTAGCCGCGGATGCTGCTGATGCAAATATCTCCTTCCAATGAATTTCAGCACTGCTCTGTCATTTCCTGTGTGCGCTTTGTCTATCTATATCATTATAAACTAGCAGAGTCACCAACTGTTGGTCAAGAGGTTTCTTTGAAAACATCTGAATATACAACCTCCCTTCCAAACAGATGGGGGTTTTGTCCAAGGCACCCAGTCAGAAATAAATAAAAAAGTCACACATGTTTGTAAAGATTGTAACCAATGGGTCAACGTGTGACAAAGAAAAGGACAGTAAGTTTTCTCAGAAGGTTTTGCTAAGGAATTACTTTCAGCATGAAGACAGCAGAAAAGAGGATCAAGAGAAAGGCAAAAGAGAAAGACAAAAAAAATAGAGGGAGCGAGGAAGCACCTGATTTAAATTGCCCCCTGCAGGCAGCAGGGGTCTCCACATCGAGGCAGGCCATAGAGAAGAGAGGTGGGTCGCTGAGCGGCCGGGTCTGGAGTCCCATGGATTGACCAGGCCAGGTAAGGAGGAGCAGTATGGCAGTATAGTGGACAGGGAAAAGCCCCCAAACTTATGAGCATGCAAGACCGAGTTTTCACAGCAGCACGGACACACAGTCCCTCCCTCTTTCCCTCGGCTAGTCGTTGCTGAAGTGTGTGCTTTCCCTCATTCTACTGCTCAGCCAGTGAGAGGCAGGAGGAGGGAACACAGTAGGAGACAGCAACTTATTAACCCTCTCTGGGTCACTCTGCTATACCCACACACACACAGTTTATTAATCAGCAACAGACAGGTAAATCTTATCACTCACACAATGCATTATCACACATGAACTGAAAAGTCCCAAACACATAATTTCACAGGAACATTCACAAAAGAATCTTGCTCAGGTCTTTTTCCACTAACTGTTCTGTCTCCTAGAGCAGTAATCTCTTTGTTTTCGAGATAAAGCAAATTTTATTGCTCTGCATTTGGCAGAAGAGAGCCATTGCGACATTTTGAGCCAGTAAATCTTCATGAGAAAAATATCCAAGAGATTTTGTGCATAGCACATTGTGTCACTAGATAAAAATGACCAAACAAACAGACCGGGCCCACTGGGAAGTCTGTTTTAATCTTTGTCCCTTTTCATAGTTTTAAACTATTTTGTTCTGACATTCAGCAGTTTGTTTGGATTGCCATCATTTTCCTTTTGAAGTTTTCCATTGGAGCACTATCCCGACCTGTTGTTCACCATGACTACCGTCTGATCTTGTGTTGTATTGATTTATGATGGACTCCAGCATGTTGCACAGAATATCGTTTTTTTTAAATGCCTAATGCCTATCAACACATGGTTACGCATTTATGGTAGCTTGATACAAAAAAAGAGTGGCTGCTCCATAAAGTGCATAGCTGTTACGTAGATGTTTCCATTTAACAAAACATATCGCAAGGAACGTACTGGTGAGGACAAGTACTTCTGTTCCCAGGTTGTGGAGTCGACGCCACAAGGGGGTCTTCCTGTAAGCACAGAGACCGCATTGATTGTGACCTCTACAAATCACGGTGACAAGCCTGAAAGTGTCAGCTAATGCCAGAGAGGCAGGGCCACAATGGGGAGGATGAATGGTCCTGACACAACCTCGGACCAAAGAGAGTGCAGTCTCGAGCAGAAGGAAAGTGGCAATCAATACAGAGAGTGCCAAATGGGAACGAGGGAAACTATTCTATTGTAGTGCTCCATTACGGTTCTATGTCAAGCCACTCTGTGGCAGGAGCAGGATATTGTGGAAGGGCACTATGAGCACTTTCTGTGCCTACTCTTACAAACAGCTGAATGTTTGGAGCTCCCATATCCCATGCATAAACATATTGGTAATGATGATTACCCCAGGAAAAACAATCGTCCACATTCCTCCATCGCACTGGTGATTAACATCATGGTGAATCACCCAGGGACGGAGAAAAGGAAGTTGGGTTGTGGAAGAAAAAGGCCACTAGGTTCTTTATGTAATTACATGGGTTGAGAGTTTATTGACAAGGCATTCAGCAGTATGGTTTTATAAGTAAGTATTTTGAGCCAGCACAAAGTATGCCTATGGAGATGCTACATATTAATGACCGAGACCCATGTGACCATTTAAAAAAAAAAAAATTCTGTATACATTATTGTTCTAACAGTTCCAACAGTATATGACGTACACATTCACACAGTTACAATGATACACAAAGTTAATTTATTCAGGGCGACCAGGTTCCCAGGTGAATAACGTGTGTGTGTTATATCGAAGGTTACCAGAAGAATCAAACAGCAGTAGGACAGAAAAATTAATTATAATACAACAACACCGCAACCACATCAATGGTTGCCCATTGATATATAAAATAGCATTTGTGGTCTAGCACCTGTCCCTTAAGGTAAGGATGGCCTAGAGAAAGTATCACACTCTTCCCCCATGTGCTCCCTCTAGAGGCTCTGAGAAAACATCAGTGGCACTCCGCATGGGTGAAAGCCAGCCTGCCCACCGGCCGTGCCCCACCCCCCGACATGCCAGTTAAACATTTCCAGATTGGTATTCTGGCTTAGTTTGTGAGAACCAGAACATTACTTCAAACAAGAAAACAGAAAAGGCATCCATACTCAAACAATCTCCTGGCAGGTGTATTTGAAATGCATCGTGAAACCGTTGGTCACAGTCTCCATAGGATGTATAATACTGGTTTCCTAGCATTTTTGCTTGGAACATATTTTTACCTAAGAACAACAAAATACTAGTGGCCATAGGCAATCCTTGATTTCGGGAACTCTTTTAGCTGTGATTACACATTGGCTTCCAAATGCAATTCCAGTCTAATTCTCCACTTATTTCCACAAACAAATCTTTGGAATGACTTTGTTTTTTTTAATTGTTTTTTTTTGCCTTGCTCTTAAATAGTGGTTATTTTAAACCGTCTAGCCTCCTATATTTTGGTCACATACAACGACTGTGTGCGTGCCGTTCACTCACCGTTCTTGCGCTCTTTGAGAGGCGGCAGGGCCTGGTTGGACTGCAGGGAAAGTTCCTCCAGCTCATGGGTCACTGCCTCACTGCGTGGGCTGGGGATCAGCATCCCTAGTACACTGGAATCCCCCTCCAAGGCCAGACTTCTCTGGAGCTCCATGGATCCTCTGGAGGATAAAGAGGGACAGCCAAGGTTATGTATGAGACCAGCAGGGCAAGATGGTCGGCTGGGAGTGCTGTAGGCGTGAATTCTGCTGAGGGAACCAAAATTATTAATTTATTTAATAAAGTATTTCATATACTTTATAAAACCATTCTTAAGTGTTTTCAAATTATACAGTCAATGGGTCTGTCCTATATGGCACTGATAAAAAGTAATGAATGCAGTACCATGTTATGATGAACACAACCCATGTCAGACATTAACATTACAATAGATCCATCCAAACTAAACTATTTAATTATCTTCTTATGAGAAGTTTGTTAAATTGTCAAACCTAAGTCTTAATTGTAAAAAAGGGGTACTTTCCTATAATAACATTTTACCAACGGAGTTTCACATGTCTATAATTACCTCCACCACTATATTGTAGACAATACTTATTATTATTTATTAATTAACTTATTTAAATATACAACTTTTTTTAACTAGCGTAATTGTCTGTATCTAATAACTGCATGTAATCGAGCCTGAGATTTCATGAATGCTCAGGTTAGTCTCACCCTCTGATCTTAGGTGAACCACGGAATTATATGTTCCCCAGAAAACACAGCCAAAATATGTGCATACCCAATCAGGCTTTTATCCTTAGTGTAGACATTTGCACCTGCTGTCAGCTAGTCTGCAGAAATTCCTTAAAGGATGCTATCAGAATGCTGATCAGGGGTAGAATACCCTGCAGAAAATTCCTGCGTGCTTTCTCCCATATCAGTTGAAAAATTATACTCACTATAAAAAGGTATTCAATAAATGTGCCACTCATATACATATTCCCATATTAAGCATATCACTTCCCAAGCTATGCTTTCTAACACCTATGCATGCCTACACCTTGCATTGTCTTATGGCTAAAGTAACAGCTGTAATGCATACACCGATCAGCCACATTTAAACCACCTTCCTAATATTGTGCAGGTCCCCCTTGTGCCGCCAAAACAGCTCTGACCAGTCGATAAATGGACTCTACAAAACCTCTGAAGGTGTCCTGTGGCATCTGGTACTGAGACGTTAACAGCAGATCCTTTAAGTCCTATAAGTTCCAAGGTGCGACCTCCATGTATCGAACTTGCTGTTCCAGCACATCCCACAGATGCTCGATTGGATTGAGATCTGTGGAATTCGGAAGCCAAGTCAACCACTCAAACTCTTTGATTTGTTCCTTAAACAACTCCTGAACAACTTTGCAGTGTGTCAGGGTACGTTATCCTGCTGAAAGAGGCAACTGCCATCAAGGAATACCGTTGCCATGAAGGGCTGTACTTGTTCTGCAACAATGTTTGGGTAAGTGGTTTGTGTCAAAGTAACATCCACATGAATGCCAAGGTTTCCAAGGTTGCCCTGAGCATCACACTACTTCCATTGGCTTGCCTTCTTTCCATAGTGCATCCTGGTGCCATCTCTTCCCCAGGTAAACAACTCACTCACACCCGGCCATCACACATAATCTACACAAAAACATAATTCATCAGACCAGGTCACCTTCTTCCATTGCTCCATGGTCCAGTTCTGATGCTCACGTGCCCATTGTAGGTACTTTCAGCAGTGGACAGGGGTCAACATTGACACTGTGGCTACGCAGCCTATACGGAGAAAGCTGTGATGCAATGTGTGTTCTGACAACTTTCTAGTATAGCCAGAAATAACCTTTTAAGAAATTTGTGCTTCAGTAGCTCTTCTGTGGGATTGGACCAGACAGGCCAGTTATCTAGCCACCACAGTTTGGTCCCTGTCAAAGTTGCTCAGATCTTTATGCTTGCCCATTGTTCCTGCTTCCAACACATCAACCTTCAAGAACCGAATGTTCACTTGCTGCCTAATATATTCTACCCCTTGACAGCTGCCCTTGTAATGAGATTATCAATGTAATTCACTTCACCTGTCAGTGGTTTTAATGTTGCGGCTGGTTGGTGTATATTTGTTTCACAGCATTTGTACAAAGTTTACAGCATTTTTCACCACTATCCCCATGAAGCCAGACCAAAGTGTTAACTAGTATAACACTATGATCAAAAATGTGTCTTTATATGGGCATTATGCTGGAGAACACAAAGACACAACATGCCTCACAGCTGTTCTGTTATGCTCTACGTCAGTGCTTCTGCTTGTGATGTAAGCCAGTTGAGCAATAAAAGATACAAATTGAGGTGCAGGCAGATGACATGTTCATTGTGTTTCTCAATAGGACATATAGAATGTTCTCCTTAGGTACAAGCAACTTCATATTATGTAACAAAGCAGAAAATACATTACGATTGCTTGATTGTACGGAGGACAATTGGAAGATAGGCATTGCTTCTCCACAGTATTTTGCATGTGATTAACTTTAAAGGACAAACGGTGTAGCATCACTTATTGTAAAAACTTAACACATTAACACAGTGGGCAACATCCTGTATACAGTGTATATACTGATAGTATGTTTGTATGTACAGTACCAGTCAAAAGTTTGGACACACCTTCTCATTCAGTGATTTTTCTTTGTTTTTATTATTTTCTAGATAGTAAAATAATACCAAACACATCAAAACTATTAAATGACATATATGGAATGATGTAGTGAACACTAAAGAGTTAAACAAACCAAAATATGTTTTATATTTTAGATTCTTCAAAGTAGCCACCCTTTGCCTTGATGACAGCTTTGCACACTCTTGGCATTCTCTCAACCAGCTTCACCTGGAATGCTTTTCCAACAGTCTTGAAGGAGTTCCCACATATGCTGAGCACTTGTTGGCTGCTTTTCCTTCACTCTGCGGTCCAACTCATCCCAAACCATCTCAATTGGGTTGAGGTCGGGTGATTGTGGAGGCCAGGTCATCTGATGCAGCACTCCATCACTCTCTTTCTTGGTCAAATAACCCTTACATAGCCGGGAGGTGTGTTTTGGGTCATTGTCCTGTTGAAAAACAAACGATGATCCCACTAAGCGCAAACCTGATGGGATGGCATGTCGCTGCAGAATGCTGTGGTAGCCATGCTGGTTAAGTGTGCCTTGAATTTTGAATAAGTCGCCAACAGTGTCACCAGCAAAGCACCCCCACATCATTACACCTCCTCCTCCATGCTTCACAGTGGGAACCACGCATGCAGATTCCACCCGTTCACCTTGTCTGCTTCTCACAAAGACACGACGGTTGGAACCAAAAATCTCAAATTTGGACTCATCAGACCAAAGTACAGATTTCCACTGGTCTACTGTCCATTCCTTGTGTTCCTTAGCCCAAGCAAGTCTCTTTTTCTTGTTGGTCAGCCTCAGTAAGGGTTTCTTTGCAGCAATTCGACCATAAAGGCCTGATTCACGCAGTCTTCTCCGAACAGTTGATGTTGAGATTTGTTGGCTAGTTGAACTCTGTGAAGCATTTATCTCGGCTCTAATCTGAGGTGCTGTTAATTGGCGATTTCTGAGGCTGGCAACTCTAATGAACTTATCCCCTGCAGCAGAGGTAACTCTTGGTCTTCCTTTCCTGGGGCGGTCCTCATGAGAGCCAGTTTCATTATAGCGTTTGATGGTTTTTGCGACAGCACTTGATGATATATTCTAAATTTTAGAAATTTTCCGGATTGACTGACCTTCATGTCTTAAAGTAACGATGGACTGTCGTTTCTCTTTACTTAGTTGAGCAGTCTTTGCCATAATATCAATTATTACAGTAGTCAAATAGAGCTATTTACTGAATACCAACACTGTCTAAAGGACACACCACTGATGGTCTCAAACACATTAAGAAGGCGGACAATTCCACAAATTAACTTTTGACAAGGCACACCTGTTCGTTAAAAAGCATTCCTGGTGGCTACCTCATGAAGCTGGTGGAGAGAATGCCAAGAGTGTGCAAAGCTGTCATCAAGGCAAAAGGTGGCTACTTTGAAGAATCTAAAATACAAAACATATTTTGGCTTGTTTAACACTTTTGTGTTCACTACATCATTCCATATATGTTATTTAATAGTTTTGATGTGTTTGGTATTATTTTACTATCTAGAAAATAATAAAAACAAAGAAAAATCACTGAATGAGAAGGTGTGTCCAAACTTTTGACTGGTACTGTATGTATGTATGTATGTATGTATGTATTTATTTATTTATTTATTTATTTAATTTGTCTGTAGTGCTGCTCCGAGTGGGTTATTTGCAGCCAAGAAAGAGTTTGTAATGTGATATCTTGAATTTTAGCCAAGAATAATGACAACTTTCAAGGGGCTGTTCGTCTTGGATGCATACTCTAAATGCTCCTTTGTCGTAAAGTCAGTTCAAGTGGAATCCATTAGGCTTGTTTAAAACCATGTCCCAGCAGACCATAAAGGATGGCCTCTCAATGAGTTGGATAGAGTTGAACTAACAAAACTTAAGATCAATGCAGGATAAAATAAACATTATTAATTTACACATGTATTATTTATTTAGAATCACTATTTAGTTCATTAAGATTGCATCTAACATCTGGTATCTAACAAACATACAGAATACCATGATTATGTAGCAATAAAAAACATTTGCTAACTGTTTCTTTTAGAGGTGCAGAAGACGGACATTGTTTCTTTCACATCACATCCCCTTGCTGCTTTATTCCTTCACAACAATTGATCATCAGGAGAGCTGTGATCCCTACATTAAGAATGCACCTTTCTTGTCTGTCGATATGGCTAATTAAACCTGAACTATGTGGTGTGCTGAAACCCCACAACGTTTTTCCTGTGTAGAGGGCTTGGTGTTTTCCCTGGCTATGCTGTTATTTCTGCAATGTAAAATCGTTAAGAAAATACAACGCACCATAGTTATTTTTTACATTAATTAATTTATATTCCTCACAGATTAATGACATAGCATTGCACATGACATAATAGCGATAAAACGAAGAAGCAGGATTTTTTTATATTTCACCTTGTGTTAACTAACAACCAACTACACTCTCTGGCATTGTATTCTTGAACCTTTTCTCAAACCTAACGTTGAATAAACAAAACTCTTTGAGAAATTGTCTCAGTCCATCTTTTATCTTTTTTTTTTTGTCTTTGAACATCAAAGCCTTTATTACGTTAATCCTATGTGTGGATTTAAAATAAGAGTAACCACATTGTTACAAACCCAGTGAACCATTCTCTGGTTACCTGCGCAAACATGGTCAAGTTCAAACTAAATCTCGCAGCTAGTATGATTAGTTAGGCTTCGAGCTTATATGAAGAAAAAGGTAGCCAGCAATAACACAGTTGAAAAAAACGTATACGCATCTTAAACTGAGTTAAGACCATCACTTTCAGGCGACACTTAATCTCACGCGAACAACCTTTGAGATAATCTTATTTTTCTGAAGGGGACTGATAATGTCCCCTGTAACCAGGCTCAGCTGTACTGTGGGAGACATTGACAGCTCCCTGGCCAACGCAGCGGGTTATTTTCTTTGAGAACAGGGGATGACTCTAATCCGCAGTGGATTTCCACCATGCCCGACCCTGAACAGGTCACAGAGAAGCTCTGGAAAAGACAAACACGCACCTTAGAAGGGATCTGGCTGCTGGTCACCCCATGGAAATGCACTTGGTCTCTTCACCTCTAGAAAAGCTCTTGGATTTGGCATACTGAACTACCTGGCACGCTGCTTCAATAAACCAATAAGATAGATGTCCAGGTGGCTCCCACTTTGACAGCCCAGGGATGAAGCATAAGAAGGGAAGCATTTCTTTTAGCTTCAGGCTAAGGTTCTAGGGGATTGATTACAGGCCTATAGAACATAAGGACTACAAGCTCTCTTGGTCTACTACTAGAATGTATTATTGAGAGCTTTGCACAGTTGGGACTGTTTGACCCTGTTAGCAGAAGCAACAGGTGCATCGCATTACGCCAGGATCTAAGTGCCTTCTCAGATAGCAGAGCAAGGATCTGGTGCAAGAGGAAAACAACAATGTGTCTAAGGAAATCGATGGCATGGAGATCGAATCGATGCCTTAAATCGATGTCACCAGCTGAAACATAGTATATAGGTTACAAGAACGAAGGCATGCATGTGTAATCGTTGATAATTATGGATGTGTTTTCATTGGGTTGAAGGAGTAGTTATTCGCACATATCATCACTTAGGTGCAAGGCTCTCTCTAGAAGGCACACGCTGACTCAAAGCCATGTAAATGTATTAGAATGACAATCATTGTGTGTTGTAACTGGGGACATAAAGGTTTTTACATTTTTTAATTGTGGCGTCTCCCATCCATCCACTACCTTCTCATCCCTGGTCCTCATCCCACAAAGCCTGCTACTAGGCTCCCAGCAGCTTGCTGCAGATTATGGGAAAACCATAGGGAAATCCCAGTAGGGATTGAGAGTTGACTATGTGGCCTGTCGCCACAGGCCACAGTCGCCCACAAAATAAATACATTCATTTGGCAGCATGGAACGGAGAATAATAACATAAAAACAAACACACATACAAAAAAGTGAACAGACATCCTGACAAGAGCGCACACACTCACACACTCACACACTCACACACACACAAACCAACACTCACTGATGCCCAGACACAAACAAACATGCAAACAAACAAAGGCTGTTACACTGGTCCCTTGGCTTAAATAGGATTAAGAGTCAAATTATTTATGTCCCTACTCACATTTCAAGGAGAGGTACAAACACATGAAACTGTTCTCTAAACTAAATAAACTTCCAAATAGGAACAGCTTGTCTTTTAGCACTGACAGTTGAGATAAAATAGTAAGCTTCTTTAACAGGAAAGGCAGTACAATTACTCTTAAATCAGTTTAAACAAATTCTTTTTGATTCAACAAGTCATTGCAGTATGGTTCCTGTAACATTACACCCACCTTGATTATTCTGTTTCAAGCTAATAATGAATTACCAGCAATGCCCATGTCATCCCAAATATGGCATATCTTTTTTAATTATTTTTATTGTAAAGCATCTTGTAACCCTGTTTTGAAAGGTGCTATATAAATAAAGTTATTTACTGTTCCCAAATGATACATGTGATACAAAATAATTATTTGTCACAAATGATCTTCCAGTAATAAGGTCAAATTATTATTTTAGTTGGATGCTTGATGTTTTCAATGGAAATACATTTATAGACTTACCTCTAGGAGGACCAAACTGAGAGTAGACACTCTACTCGGTGAGTCTAAAAACTCTTCAGGTCATGGCGGCTCTCTTTACCTGGTATGAAGAGAGAAGAGCAACATCAAAAGAAAAATATCGATATAATAAACATGCACAGATGTGAAATAGTGCTAGTCATGATTAAATATTGCACAATGCAAGCCATCAAAGTAAGAAGCAAAACACATGCCTACTTCCATTGCAAAATTCCCAGCTGTTAATTGACCAAAAATTTATATTCTTGTAAACTAGACCCGGCTGAAAACTATATTGCTTGGTTGGAGACAAATTGTGCTTGGCTGCTAGTACATGTCGCTGTGGAAACGGTCTCCTAATTGGCCCGCACTGTGTTAGTTGGACACAACGATAACAGGACAGGTATTTATAGATGCAGGGCTCTTTACTGAAGAGCCGCTCAGATATGGAAAGCAGGAACAAGGAACCTCGTTGATGAACTGGGACCACACAACATCCCTGACTAGCATCATGTCTTCTACAACATACTTCCTTCAGGACGGCTGAGATTTCACTTCAGGCAATCAACACCTCGTTTCCTCCAAAGTTTTATTTTCAGCTAAAACAAAGGTTTGTTTTGTTTCCCCAGGGCCATTCATCTATTTCTTGGCTGAAACTACAAGTCAACACCGTTGCATACTCAGGATGCCTGCCCGTCGGACTGAGTGACTGGAAGCTCTACTATGACATCACTTAATGGCATTGGACTGTGTTCAGCAACCTTCCCATAATAACAGATGTGACAGAGTAAATGATTCAAACAAACTGGGACAGGTGAAATAATTCAAACCTGCGACAGATTCTGTGATTCGTGCCAAATTATGCCCTTGTTATTCCCAATTTGTGACAGCTTTTTTGGTTGTGCAATGAAAGGCTATAGATCGGTCTTGGACCTTTTGAGTTGACATGCACGTTCATGTTGACCTCAAAAAGAAAGAGACACACACACGCACAGCCAAGCTATTTATGTCAAACTAAAGACATATTTTAGTCCAAGGGACCTTGTTCCAACAGTTGATATAGGATATATACAGTTGAATCGGTTGAGAAAAACTGTACCGTAGCTGCTACTTTATTGCCTAAACAACACATTAGCCCACCTACAATGTTGGGTGGAAAAGGAACAATATTCAGGTCAGATAAGAGAGACGTCATAGGAATGTAAGAAAACAAACAGGGTCATCTATATTGGGACGGTAAATGTTTTCACAAAACAGGCTTAATATGTAAACCACCAAAAAGACGGACTGACTCGCCATTAGTAAGCCACAAGAGGTCAGCTGGACTGCTAAAAATAGCTTATATTACAAGCCAGAATAAGCATCTGGCAAGAAGGGGTTTGTCAGTGGGGATCTGGGACTTACCACATTTTAAAGAAAATAGTAAGGATGGAGCTAAAAGGAGAGTGGTAAGAATTCCTTTACACTTCCTCTTTAAATTCCCCGTTTTCAACCACCGTAACTTTCCCATACGTCTCTAACAGATTCTCCAATGGTAATTACTCTAAGCAAAGTTCACACATGGTGTGTGACCCTCCCACTTCCCCTTCTATTTGAGCCCACAGCGGCACTTAGCAGGGGGTCAGAGGATCAGGAGTATTTCATACACATACTTAAATAGCCAGCCACTGGCTCATTGGCATGCTGGGAATCAGGGCCTGGGTCAGGGACCCAGTGACAAGGGATGTGTTTTGGTCTACTATTGCAGGGATGGATAGGGAGCGCTTAGCTCAGATAGCAAGGGGGCAATACAGCAATGGAGGAAGAGGCAGTTCATTTGTGTTTTAAACAAAATGAAGACAAATAAGATTCCAAACTACCAACAAGCTTTTTGGATGATAAAGCTAAACACTCTTTAGAATTAATCCTGGGAAATATAAACCAGTTTATATGCAGTAGCATTAGGATGTTTTTTTAAAAGTCAAATAATACAATACATGTCAAGCAGCTTGACTGTTCTTGACAGTCAGCATTTAAGGGATATTTGTAATGTTTAGAGATGTTTTGACAGCCGGCTCTTGGTGTCTTTGGCTAACACAATTCAAGGACTAGACCTCTGCAGACTAAGGGGAAAATGTACATAATGTACATAACAAACATTATTAGATTCGTATAATTTGTATCAACCCGGTAACACTACACAATGGAAATGTGGCCCTAATACAAAATCCTTCTTTGTGACGATCTCAACAGGTAAGCATTGTGAGTTGGAAACTCACTAGATGGTTCAACATAAATTGTTGGACCCGCTTTTTCCATTGTTGTCAAATAGAACAAGGATAGAATCTTTAAGTCATGACTTTATCTAAGTCATGTAGGCCTACAGTCCAATACAGTGGGCCACATACTATTGTATACATTTTAGTTTCCCCATAAAATATATTGATATAAGAGCAGCATCAAAACATCTGGAAATATTTGTTATATATTTGTTTTAACGATAACAGTGTTACCACAGGCTCCTGCAGACAGAGAGCGCAGTAGTCTGAGACAAAGTCCAGACTACCATGGACTCTTCATGCTCACATTCACTATAAATACGCAATACTCCTCTGTTTTACAGCATTAGAAAAGTTGGATAAACAAAGACAACTTGGTCTTAAACAGTCGCACATGATATCATGTAGCTCATTGAAACACAACAGCACCCTTCAAGTGTCTGGTGGTGGTGCCATCGGCATTACAAACAAAATCAGGCCTTGCTCAACCTGTGGTATACTATCCCCATCTAATGTTACTACATTTATCCGTTTTCTGGATTTTCTGATATGTTGCTTCCATTCATATGTTGTCATCTCCCTAGAGGTGATTTATTTCCTGCCTCTACTATGGGAAACGGTTAAGTTGCCCTGACAACAGACATTTCCTTCCTTCATCTTTCCCAGGGCTAGCTCTGCTGAAGCATTTACAGGGACCTAAACCAGTGAACTCTATGCGTGCTTTGGTCCCACAGCACATCTGCATATATGTATTTCTTACACCAGTGTCAAAGGCTGAGAACAAATTTGCTCCACTATTGAGTCTCCTGAGACACAAACAAGACAGGCAGTCGATTTTGTACTGTTCTCAAAATTGCAAAAACGTTTTTTTTGTTTTGTTTTTTGTTTCTTTCTTTCTTAGTCTCAAAATGCAAGAGTAGCTCAAATTCTACAACTGACATCATAATCAAGTCAATGTTTTTTCATTTATCGAAAACGGTCTCCAATAATTTAACATTAACATCAGAGTTCGTCCAGCCACAGTGCATGAGACTACTGCCAATATTTCAAGAGAACAGTTGAATCTGCCCTAGGATAGTCATAGTGCCAAAGGTAAACAAATGTATGAATTCACGTCACATACCGATAAATCTTTCCGACGTCAGTTGTCTAAATTGGAAAAAATGTAGGCCTACTCCTTTCCTTTGGTGGCGTCATCAATACAACTTCATTTTTTTGTTCGTAGACAGAAGTGAAGTTGTTGATGTTGGGAAAAGATGGCTGCTCAAATTGGGCCGCCCGAAACAATTGTGTACAATTTTTAACCCTTGCCATAGACTGCATAATATTATCCATAGAGATATAACACTTAATGCCGAAGTAATTGCAAATGGCTTTTTTAATGACGGATATATGTTTATTTTACATGAATGCTAGACTACTGAAAAATAAGATTTCTTCAAGAAATAACATGTCACTATAACGCAGTGGGCCATATTAGACTGCTTATGCCAAAGAGATTTAGAGTTGTATCAATATATTTCCTTCTTTTTCTGTAGTCCAGCATACATGTCATTCGGTCTACTTTTGTGTATGTGTTTAGGTGTGTAACATATGCATATATGGACCGAAATAAATACTTTCAAATCAAATCAAATCAAATCAAAACATGTGAAAGTGGTATATCCGTAATTTAAAAAGCCATTTAAAATGAATTTGACATTTAGGTCAGAAGTGGGTTCATGTAAACCGTATAGTAAACAACAAATAAGTGGAATTGGGTCACAGCCGTCCTGTTTACCATAGAATATATACACAAAGTGTTTGTACTGATTACACTGCCACCTAGTGCCATGGTAAGGATGATTGCAAGTTGCATTATGCCTCACATCTATCTATTCTGCCACTGTAGTCCCAGACATTCTTACCCTGTTGGAGCCTTACTTGTGTCCTGTGAAATCCACAACTCTGTCAATGAGTGTGATTTATCATGGCCAGAAATAGCGATTCAAATGGATGGAGGAGGCGACCTCTTACTGTGAGATTGAATGCCAAGCCTGGTCTTCTTGTGTGGTAATGTGTGAAGTGACTCATCATTGTGGTTTGCCTTTTTTCAGCCTAGCAGCCCTTCATTCCCACCCAGGCACAGATGGTTCAGTTGGAGAGAGAGAGGAGGGAAGGGGTAACAAAGCAGAGTTTGCAATGAGCTGGGTGTCGCACAATGTCAAACCGCAGGTGGTCGAACAGGTTTATTATCAGAGCAATGAAAAGGGTTGGGTGGTAGCCTGTATAGTTTATTATGATCATGCTTTTTGACATACTGTGTGAAGTTGTTTACGTTGAGTTTACATTGAAAAAAATATCTCAACGTGTTTGTAATGCTCTTGAATGCTATCATCATCATGTATGCATTTTTTAAGTTATGGCTTCATGGACTGGTGTGACAGCCGCGGTGTCTGTAAGATTCACACTGTTCCAGACATAGGGGGGCAGTGTTTTACTCTTTTTGAATCAAGGCTTTTTGAGTGGCTGCTGTGTCCCTTAAAACATCACCGCAATTAGACGCAATATGCAGAAAAGATTGCAACACCATGTATTAGCAAAAAAAATACCTTAGACTAATCAACTAATCAACTTAGAATTGAGTTGAAAACAATTTGTTGCCTACATGCAGCAATCATACTATATGTTACAGTAAACAAGTGAATACACAAGTAGGCTTAATACAGCAGTGACATCTTCCATTGGTTTCAAAATTGGTAAAAATGTATTTTCTTAGGTTATGAGTGGATGATAAAACAACAGTGTGTGAAAAAAAATTATTCAATGGGGGCAAACAGCTTACACTTAATAATTATATTTCCCTCAGATAACAACGATCCAAGTACAATAGTACAAATGGTGTCGCACTGCATTTTGAAAAAGTCTTTGAGTGTCCTTCGGCTAATATTCAATTTGAATAAAGTTATTTTTTATACGCTTCATTGACCTAGATCATCCAACATGTTGTGAATTGGCATCCGGTTAATTTCCCTAAAGTTGTTAGTTTTCTTGTTTTATAAAATGTAAGTAAATGCTATAAGTGGGATGACCTGTGTTATCCGAATGCTTGTAAAACTTGAGGTTGGATTGGAGTGGGTTGTTTATTATATTTGAAATGTCATGTTGTTGTACAGGGTAGCAAAATGGTTATCATTTGGTCAAGGATAATACCATCGTTAATTTGATACATTTAAAATGGTCTGTTATTCTGTGGAGGCCATAGTGTAACAAATTTAGACAGGAATTTCTATTGGCAATTGAACATTGTAGTAATATCAAAGTTGTACAAAAATGTATCATGTAAAACAACATAAGACCAGATGTATTACTGTGATACTGAAAGAGTTATCAAGTGGAATTCAGTTCCGACATAAAACACAAACAAGAAAGCTGTAACACATTCTGCAAAGGAAAAAGTAGGGAATGAGATAAAGAACTTGGGAAAATAAATTGTTGACGGAAAGAAAATAGGAGCAAATACAAATAGGTATTCTTGCTGTGGTGAAATACTGCTTTGATGGAACCTCAGGTGTAAACAAAAGGGAGAATTTGTTGGTGACATAAATGTAGAGGTCTGGGAGCCTTGAGACAGATGGGGTTGGTTGAGCATGCTGTCAAAACAGTGACAGGAGCTGTGCTTTGAAATGTGGTCGTAATGTCACCAACTCATTGTCACCAGCTCAAATATATGCTTTTTTTTTTTTTAAGTCAGATAGTCAAAACTTCAGAGATGCTCACTGGCACTTAGATGACACAAAGTCCAACAGCTCAAAACAGTCCGAACCAAGGCAAAAATCAAAGACAGATATTGAAATGTATGTGGCAATTACTACGTTAATACATGACCAGTTCAAACATAGTGAAAACATTTGTTTACAGCATTACCCTATTATGCATGGCAGATAGAGGATTATGCAGAACAGGTTTTCCCTAAGTTACAGAGCTGCATATTCAGGAGTTGTTCAGGGAAAAAGGTCATATCAAACACTGCTTTTATTTTAGGAGCTGAAGGCAACAAGCCTGCTGTTGGTCTGTGTACACTGCTGCCAGATTTTCCCAGGGAGCAGGCTTCAGAGATCAGCTTTGCTCCAGTAAAATGTGTAGCCATAAATAGGCCTGATCGAAGAGTTTGGGCTTTATGTTACATTGCACGAGAGACCCAAGCCACCCAGCCATAGCTCTCACCAACGACCTCATTAGCAGACCAAGGTCTCCTTTCCTTCCCAATAGCATGTGATGGATTGAAGGACACAAAAAAATAGGCTCAGACTGGCCCATTGCTTACCCTAGTAAATGCTCTGGATATTTAACCTTTAAGTTAAGACTTTATACAGTCACCTAAGGACAGAATTGAACTTTTCTTAATGATACCTTTAACTCGAGGGTAATTATAAGAGTGGATCCAAGACTACTAGACTACTTATCCACCTGGACCTGGACCGTGAATTTAAAACCTCTGGGTCTACTTCTCCTCCATTCCATTTCATATTCCACTGAATGTAACCATACATTTAAGTATGTGTTGCCACAGGAAGAATTGAATTCATGACCTTGAAAGTAAGAGTCCTGCGTTCAAGCAACGGAATAACCGAGTTATCCAGAAGTAAAAATACCTACACAACCTATCCAGCAGACATAACCTTAGAGCCAACATAAACAAACTCCTCCCTGAGCATCCTGCACCATTAAGTATAATATAACAGACAAAAATAATCTGCAAACCGCCTCACCTGGGAACTAAGCGGATGGACATTCAACACTTTTCTGCCACAGTGAGCCACATTTAGCTAGGCCGTCTGCCAAGGTTTCCAGCTCAGTTCTGGATATCTCCACGCGGTCAGGTCCAAAGTTCCTCCCCTCAGAGTAGCTGAATCTTCCAGTACCACCACTGCAGCACTCTAAGACTGTCCTTTTGGTCTATCACACATAATGTTATGCAAATTCAGTGCCAACAAAAAAGATTGTTTTTCCAAAGCTGAGGTGAGTCGTGATTGACTGCCTAAAATAAGCACCTGCAGCTGCCACTCCAGTGAAGGAAAAAGCCTATCGACAGTGAAGCATCAGTCTAATCAGTCTCACAAACGGATTTCTTCAAAATGTCTTCGGGTTGAGAGGGATTGTGGCTTCAATGTTTATTTTTTTAAAGATCTGCTGTAGTTTATTTAGCTGTAAGTCTCAAAGCTTTTGAAAACAGATAAGGTAAGTTCTAGTCAAATAACTTCCCCAAAATGAAAACATTCGGTAACATTGTTAATAGAAAATGTTATGTCATGCATTGCAAGTATATTGTTTATGTTGATGTTGAGGTGGAATGAAAAGACAAGTTTGTCTCTTACCAAAACGTAAGGATATCTCACATCTTAATACATTTTTTTTTCTTAATTTTGATTATCTGACCATGCAGAGAGTGGATATAGTGGCTCTGAGATGTCATTAGTCACCGTTAGGCCTTCCGGAGGTGTTGTGGGCTCAATTTAACAATGGAATGTGTGTACTTGAAAACCCTAATGACATACTGCTCTCAACCCAAATCCAAGTACTAAGCTTTTTTTATGGCCATGACATGTCATGACTTTACAGACTGATTTACCACATACTAAAACTCAACAATCAGTACATTTACCCTGCATTTACCCCTCTGAGTGAGCAGTTTGAGAGAAAGATCCTTGGCTGAACTTTCAGGAGCCTATGAGAGAGGAAGATGGGTACATTGAAATCATTATAGATACTAATATACATTCTTGAGCGGTCGGTCAGCTAATAGACAGGTGGTTTATTAGCCTGTCCATAGCTCTCACTGTAAGTGTAGGAGTGAAATCTAACCATAGCCATAATGAGGCTAGTGGCTCACCAGAGGACAGGGTGCTCCATTGCATGAAGCAGGTCAACCCAGAGCATGTCATCCTGCCTGTTGTGGCAGTGCACACAGAGCATATTAGGGGATCCTCTGATATCTGTCTGAATGGGCTGTGGAGGGTGTCTGTGTTACACTTTATTGACTCTTTGCTACCTGTAGTGTATGCTGACCTTGATGCCACCAGGATGGTAAAACAATCACTTTAGGGATTATGGTTTTTCTTAACTTTGACCAGCACCTTGCATAAAGGATGCTCAGATTTCAGAATACAATGGCAGCTTGAAGCTTGTCTTGCTTTTGCTGTGGTTCAGTTATATTTTGTGCCTTTACACTTTGTAAAAACATATTTAAGATTAGTGGTATTTTTATTAAATATTTCCTTTCACAATCAGATACTGAATCCTAAGAATGTGGTCGTTGGTAAAATATGGATAAAAGTAGCTTTCCATAAACTGAAATATCTGAAACAAAAAGCAAGACACACATTCTAAATTAATTGTAGTTTACAGGCCCGTTTTCCGTCAGAACTGCAACTAAGCTACCCATTTTGTCTTACAGCAGCAGTAGTGATTACTCCAGTGTGGCGTAGAATGCTGCCCATTTCCCTATAGTTCTGTGGAAACCCTGAATGTGATGTACCGCAGAGTCAATTTTGGCCATGAACACCTTGCACAATGCATGCTCCCATCAGGCTGTCCGCTCTCTCGGTCACTCAGGCTGTTTTTCACCAGTTACCATGACACCCCCTCCCCATGAATTATATGAAAAGGGGATAGGGTACACAATGTTTTAGATTGAGATCTAGCTAGATATTGCTAAGGATATTTTACAGGCAGTGACATGAACTTATCATCTAAATAAATCAGACTTCAACTGGGTAGCTGGTACATTCATTATGGTACAGAAGTTAGCCATCTGGAGGAAATGATGAAAGACACACAACAACAACAACTCCCAAGAAGTGCCCGGGGAACACAAAATTGTTACAGTGACGCCACTGGATCCTATTGTGGGCTGTACGCCTACTTGTGGCCATTAGGCTTCGTGTGCAGTAATGCCGTCCTCACTTAGTGTGAGTAAAGTATGTAGGTTGAAGTATATTACTGTGTTTATGTTAAACGAGTAGAGTTGTGTCTTTTCACTGATTTGCATTATATATGAAACAGTTCAGCAGTTGGACAAAGTAACAAATTAAAACATATATTCTGCTTTCAGGGTGAGAAGAGCACTTGTAGATATAATCCAACCCCAACCGCTAAATGAGAAAAACAGAACAGAATAGATTGCCACAACATAAAAAATTACAAGTTATTTAAATCACTATTGTTTCTATAGTCATTAATCTTCAATTACTGTGCGTCCACAGTATGGCAAATATGGGGGGAAAGTGTCTCAACAATATTGGATGTTAAATGAAACATGGGGATAAAGTATGTTTTTAATAAGACAGTTCAGATCTTTCAATTTATCTCAAGTCATTCATTTTAGCATGTGCTTCCTATGATTGTTTCAATCCAAATAGATTTTTGGCTCGCAAGATTATTTGTGTGGCAAATCATCATCACATCTACATTAAGAATGTTAGAACGAATAATACATAGAGACGAGAGGAAGATTTTTTTTTTGTTTTGATGTATGCAGACTGTTGTGATCGCCTTCATCCTGTTATGATCAATCCTCTTAGAGATATCTTCAAGTCTGGAAACAGTAGAGCGTCAGCTGTGCCAATTTTTGCGTCTTCTGTTGGAAAGGATTGAGTTCCACACAAGCATCTGTTCAAGACTCTCTGATGCATTTGGCTTACAGAGACTGAGCCAGAAGCCTACACAAAGTGTTATCATTTCCCAGTTAATACGAACACAGGAAAACACATTTAATCAACTTAATAAAGTTTTTGTTTTGTGACGCTGACTCAATTGTCCACTGAAAAATATTTGTGGACAAATAATGTGTGCTATTTGGGAGGAGGGGTTTAAATGTTGATTGCTGATCCAGTGCAAACTGAGAAGTAGAAATGCATCTTGATGTTTTCTGTGAGCAGAGTGGTTGAATAGAAAATTATATTGACTGGTAAAAATTTCTATTTTAATTTTAGGACTGCGATCAAGAACTAGCTGTCTCTTCTATTAAAGTTATCTGTTATCTGTAGCGATCTGTAGTTCATCATTGAATATAATGTGTCTCCATCTCAAAGGAGAGCAAAGCCATCAATTTCTTCCTGTATAACAAAAGCTGTCATATAGCTCACTGTGATTTCCAGGCCTGGTTTCAGAGGCTGAATTGGAAGAACTGTTCCCATCTCTTTGACTATGGAGCTCTGCCTGACAAGACAGGTCCATTGTCACAGAGTGAGAAGCCTGAAAGGTCAGTTAATGCAAGGAGCATGAGGAGAAAGTAACAGTTTTAGAGAGTTGAAAAAAGAGGATATCTTTCTCCAAAGGAAAAATAACATGGGCACAAGCCAGAATGAATAAAGATAGCCTTTTTACACCCTTACTCCTCTGTTAGGTAATTCAGTAAACTGCACTAAGATGGAGGGTTGAATTGACCAAAACATTACGGATGGAATTGCTGAGCGAAAAGAGGATGAGAATGGGTAGAGAGTGAGAGACTCCTTGATTGATGTGTGTCACAATATAGGTAGGGCCTTGGCACCTGGGAAGCAGCGGTGTCCTCTGGATAAGGAAGGATTAGCTGTGAACCCCTTCAGTAGCTTCTCCTGGAGGCCTAGCAGTGGAAGCATGCTGGAAAGAAGGCAGAGAATGAACATACAGAAGGAACACAAGCCAGATCCCTGTCGGCCATTCTGATTCTTCTCCCTGGCAAAGAGAAAAAACATTCACTTGGAACTAATCCATTTGCAAAGGAATTCCAACCGAGAACAACAATTATTTGAGTCAATTTATACCATGGAGATTTTCATCGTGAGTCAGAGACTTTTCTGATAGGTGATTATTTATGAGGATGTTTATTAAGCTGGCTGGTACAAATTTGGAGCATGCTATAAATTACATGAATATACAAGCCAAGATTGGAAAGAATGAATGATTGATGTCATCATTATAATGTCAGGGGTAATGGGAAGGCGCTTCAAATTAATATCTGGCACATTTGGAGTACCAGTAATTTGTAAGAACAAAAACATTATAACATGCCATAAAGCGTGACAGCTCATTAAACATTAACATATGTGATAACGACATGACATATAAGTTCATTTATAAAACAAGGATAGCATACTTGTAAAACACATTGTGTTGTATTTGTTTTGATGTAACTATAAAGCAATTATCAATTACTCGTCAGCATTTATAATGTGCTTAAGACACTTCTGGATTTTATTCTGAACACCAATGATGCATGAGTGGGCATGCTCAAATAAAGTGTTACTTTTATCTCTAATCTCATGGCTTGTGCTACAATAAACTGAAAAGAAAGCGTCTACAATATTGAACCCACTCCAATTTGGCTGGTGTTGCACACATTCACAATTGCAAATAATAGACTGAGCTGTTTGTAATTTTAGAGGAAATTCCGGTGATTGTGCACAGCGGGCCCGCAGTATTCTGTGGAGAGAGGTGGCAAAGGAGAGGTGGAGTGTTGGATACATTGATGTGATGTTCAGTGACACGTCTGCAAACCAGCGGAGGATAAAGCTGTGACTTCATAGACAGTGAGAAACAGACACTAACAGCTGTGGCGGCTGGGAGAGAGACGCTCCTCTCCATCATGTTTATGCTTCACCTCGTGACACGTCAATAAATCAGCAGTGCGACAGTGTCTATCCTGCTTGTACAAACAACTCATCCATCAGCATTAGTGGCATGGGGGCATTATGAATGAAATATGGATTGAGTGCAAACATGCTTGTAATCCTGACCCTGACAAATGCAGAAATCTGTAAAAACATGCAGCCGATATTGATAGAGGGAAAAGGTTTACTATAATTTATTTCCTAGGTCAAGGGGGCCATGGGCCGTTACTAATGGCTAAGCCTTCTTTTAAAGGCAGATGAGGCATGAGTGCCAGTGGTGTGAGAATTAGGTAAATGTACGTGAGAATAACATCTGCTGCCAATAGAGTGTCACCTCTGCAAGTATGAGTTGAAAGGTTGTTTGTTAGCTTGATAGAAAGATATTCAAATCAATCGAATATGGTCCTTGAAGGAAAAATGCTTTATGATTATATTTCCTCCACACTGGTTACAAAGTTATGCGACACGACATGAATAGCTTTACATAGTTTAATAAATACAAAATTGGACAAATAACTCTCTCTCCGCCTACTTACTCATTATAGCCTAATCGTATTTCATGACATGAAACCTGAAAATGATGGTGCACTACTGTGGACATGTTGTGGATGTGACACAGACCAATTTGCTTCCCACATAAAATTAAAGTATGGCATGCTGATACATGTAATTTACATTTTGTTTCCTTAACAAATTCTTGTCAATTGAAAAACGTACCCAAACATTATCAAAAGGCTGGTCTATGAACCTACTGCATTGGAGAAGAGATGAGAAGCTGATTTGTCTTAATCCTTTGATCAGAATTAACTTTCAGGATCAGAGTTTATCAACTAATCCTTAAAGTAGCTCTTGACATTAGTAAGATCAACATCATCCAAAGATTCTCCCCATAAATCCCCCTTCTTTTATCGTGTTAAAGCAGAGGAAGTGGCTGGTTCGAATCATTGGTCAGGAGAGCAGTACACATCTCCAGGGATGAATGTCATCCTCTTGGATGTGCAACAGAATATTATATTTATGGGGATACCTGGATGCAAATTGAAAGCCACGTTGAACGGCCACTCTTTCTGCTCTTCCTACTGTCTGCTCAAGAAGGGGAAGAAAGCAAGTTTAGAACATGACACAACATAAAAATCTGTAGTCAACGCTTTAACATAATTTATATATTATGTAGAAGCCCCTTCATATGTACCCTGTCCACAGAACTGAAAATAACAGTTATTTCTAAACAGTTAGATCTACATCGAGTAAGTCATTTCTTGTTGCCCCCTGACGTCACTTGGATAATGATTCAGGGACATTGTTGTTTTAAGATAAACAAACAGGTATTAGTGCTTCCCCGTGATAACTGCACGCAGCACAGCCAGACTCATCCACCCCCTACCACAGTTATAATCCAAAAGACAGCAGAAGGTAATCTCCAGCTTCCATATGTACCTGGGTGGTCCATCTTGTCCAGGCATGGCTCGTCTAAAGAGGAGATACATCTTCCATGCTGCTTCCCATGGATGCCAGAGTTTGTGTGTTACCAGAAAGCAGATATGGGTCTAACACCGTGGGCACAGATAGTTGGCAAAAGTCCTCCATTTTTCTCACAGCTGCGTTTTGGAGTTTTTTACTCACTTCTTTTTACTGCTACAATTTTATGATTTCTCAGTTGTGATCCCACTCCTTACACTGTTCCCACCTAATCACGACATTCAAAAAGAGCACTCCCCCCCCCCCCAGGCTCTTGAGTGGGTGCTATTAAAATAGTATATGACTAAACACAACGGTTAAAGACGCCGCTCGAGCCGCCACTCCGCTCGATTTCAAAGATGAAACGTTGGAAACCCATAAATAGAAACCCACTCGTTAGATCAACGCGAGCATGGAGTCTTGAGAGGGATGTGGCTACCCATGGATGCCCAGCTGCTTGGGCTGAGATGATTTAGCGGGTGTGCGGAGGACGGTGACCCGTGCCAGTGGGACCCAGCTGCTGGTGATGCATTGCACTCCCTCTACCTATACTCTGCCTCAGATATGTGGAATAGCATATTCTCTGAAGCAGCCAGAGGCAGACATTTCACCCCATTGAATAACATTCAGTACAGACACAATGTGCAGCCTTGAGAAGTCACTAATTGGCATCTTTCACATAAACGTAAACTGATAAAGAGAGCCTTTGTGAAGCAGGCTAGAATCTGACCTGATTTGACTTTTGTGGGCTTTCCCTTGCCTCTGTACTCTACTGACATTATTCCAGGACAGATCCCGTACCACAGCAAACCTGTCAAGATCTGGCCTCTCAAGCAACCTTGTCTAAAGGCCACGAGTGTCTATCAGAGAAGGAATTAAAATGCTGTGATATCTGCACACATTGCCATACAGTCAGCCACATTGCTGGGAATTAGATTATTGATTTAAGTAAGTATTTAGTGAATATTCATGTGAAAGCTAAAGAACATTTTATATCAAAATGATTGTTACCACAGTAGAATAAGGTATGGAATGAAAATAAATACAAATAAATGCTTTATGATTTGTTTACTTACTGTGCCAGATGCTCTGTGCTATTATTGGAATGATTATTTTCTTTTACTTTTTGTACACTGGTCTACATCAAAGATTAGGGTTAGAGTGTTAAACAGATGTATACCTCAGATGTAGGTGGAACACACGTGTGCATACCTTTAATAGCATTTAAGAGTTGCTTTCAAGTCCCTTTCTCCATTGAGTCTTCAGGGGGTAATTAACACACCAATAGTCTATCCTCACACCTGGAGCTTTTAAGCGAGTGTGCATTATTGACCGTGAAACCATCACGTATCCTCATGCAATACTATAATTACTGTTTATGATAGTTATATCCATTTGTTGTATTTCATGATATGTAAACCTTTCCAGTAAAGAGGCTCCAATACAAAATGATACTTTACCTTACAAACAAACAAGGTTTCTTTGTGAGGTTGTTATTCACTGCAATACTTACCTTGTCTCATTAACCCCCCGTAGTTATTCTTCACCTTGTGTTTTTAAACAGACAAATTGTCATGCCACATCAGGAAAAAGCCTTGCTATATGCTAGTCAAAGTAGAAAAGATTAACTCTAACCAGCAGGTCATGTTTCTTGTGCACTACTCATTTTGAATTCTCTCTTACTGTGAAGTTGAAATGTTCAAAGCCATGCATGAAATAAAAGATGGCGCTGGACAGTTGTCAGTTCCAATGTAATAGTTGGTCACATGACATCACACATTTTATAGTACGCCTTCACTACAACCATATTCATCAGTTGAAAGTTTTCCACAGAGACATGCAGGTGGTGTGCAAATCACATTTCATTTCCTTTTTCAATTACTCAGCAGCAGGCAGAATGCGGGTCGGGCATGGTGAGTTGAGGGCAGTTCTGATGATGTGGTTGGGCAGCTCAATCACCGTCTGGTGGGAGTCCAGGAGCTGCGGCTGCATGCCAGATGAAACACTCTAATGGCTTCTAAAAATGTTATGGTTATGTGCTGGAGAAATAGAAAGCCGAAATACAAAAGCTGAGGAAAGACACACACACAAGCGCGCGCGCGCGCACACACACACACACACACACACACACACACACACACACACACACACACACACAACTGCAAAGACACAATGTAGAATATAATTGCATATTCCAATTTGTGTCAAACAGAGGCTGGATATTTGATTGGTGTCATTATTTGAGTGCAGTTAACCCACCCAATGAAAATGATTAATCCACTGGAATTTGTGAAGCACTTGATATCTTGACACCGAATGTTTTCCAAGATAGGGGCAAAAAATATACTTTTGAGGAGAATAAATCTATGGTTTTGCTAAAGATTAAATGCATGGACAACTCCTCAGCGTAACTGTATTATGAAATGATTGAAGTATGAGACAAACTGCAGGTCTTTCCTGCCTGAGACAACATTGTCTGGGTTTAGATTTTAACTGGTAACCATACAATACAGGAAGAAAGGGACAGAATTAAACAATTTATGTAATGCAACACATTGTACTGTGGCTAAAATAAAAATGCTAAATCTCATGCATGAACACTTGTGATTCATTCAACTGGATCACAGACATGCATCCTAGGAAGCATTCCCAGCTATTTTGAAAGAATCGTGAGGTGGGGGCACTGGGCACTTGGCGATTTCCTGGAGCAGCATTCGGAGCCCTCAGAATCCCATGATGTTGTTTGTTTTATCTTAAAAGCCAGATGGTATAGCAAATCTGTAAACGGGAATTGAGGGACAAATGCAATTTGCAGATTTATTTCTCTCCTCAAACTCCCCCTCAACCTCATTTTACGAGATGGTGAGCACAGACTGCATTCAGTCCTGAAACTATTCTTTTATATTTTTAAACACTTATTCACATTGACCACACCACTCGAAATGTATTATAGCGCCCATACTGAGCCGGACAACAGTGGGTAGAATATAAAGGTGAGTTAATAAACATTTCCCCCTTGTTTTTGTTTTGTTGAAAATTTTATAAACAATTAAACCAGTTTTTAGAAAACAAAAATAAACAAACAAAGAAAACAAAAAAGAAACGCTCAGCTATCATAACATTAATCAATCTTTTATAAGAGATTGTCAATGGAATTTGACATTCATCCAACGCCTCAGATTTGTTTGCTGTTGTAAACTTTTGCTTACTTCAAAGTAGCAGAGCACCTGTTATGACATGGTAGTAACAGGATAATCCTGTTCATGGATGAGTGATCGTAAAGGTCATGAATTGCATCTGCCATTAGCACACACCCTTGCAATAAATATGTTAAATTAAAATGTTATGATTATGCATGTTTTGCAATTAGTTGAGTTTCTTTCTGTACAATACAGAGATAACTGCTCACATCATTATTATTCATAGATAAGCATTTTTGCTTTTGTTCTCCAGATTTCCATACTGATCACATCTGAATAATGGAGTCTCTCATCTATCAGAATATCCTAAACACTAAGACTTTTACTGAATTCATAATGTTTTTCCTGGCACAATGTTAATTCCTCTATTATGTGTTTCCAATGGTAACTAAGGGTTAATTAACCAAAACACGTGTTGAAGAATATTGAGTAAAATAGTTTTACATTTTAAAAGTACAGACAGTTGTACAACCACTGCAAGTATTGAAGCACATGTCTTAAGGCCATGTCTTAATATACATAGATACATAATGTGAAACGCAGGATCTGTGCGGAGATTGAATTTAAACGCAACTTCTTGTTCCAAAAATACTTGAAATACTGTCTGTTTAGTAACCATAAACTTGAAGTCCCACATGGACTCTATGCTATCTGCTATTGTAATGAGCAGCTGCCAGCTGAGGTCTATGAGGATCTAATGAAGGAGAGGTCTGTCACTAAATAAACTTTAAAAGTCATGTCCCTGGAGAGGATGAACTATTTATGTGCAACTTTTGAGATGGAAATAGAACTCCCTTGATGGCCAATTGTAAATAAAAGTATTGCTTGGCCAAGTTAACTTCAAAGACAAATGAGTAATATTTCTCAGGTGACAGATGGTATATGCTCAAACAACGCTGATCATAATTCAAAAATCAAAGCCCAGTTAGTCTAAAAATAAATGATCAAATACACAGCTTTGGCAAATGCGCGCTTGTCAAGTGCCCTTCATCCTTTTTGGTTATAAAAAAAGAAAGCGATGAGCAATTATTTATTAAAGATATACTCTACATTGTACTCTGAAAGCCTTGGAGTTGCTGCTCTGACCAGATGCAGCAAAAACTTTAGAGACATCCTTATTCACATAATTACGTCTGTTTAACAGAGTTTAGTTTATGACTTGAATTGTCATAATCCCCAGTAATATTTACATTGAAATATCTACTTCTACCTTATAGGCAGATACAATTTGTAATGTACTTCATCAACAAAAAAGGTGTCAAACTAATATTTTGACGACCATCGGGCAAACTAAACATCCAGGAAAGTGAACTATTCCTTTAAATTGCTTGATGACCTCCATGATTTACTATGTTTACTGTAAGACGTAGGCCTACTACAACAAACCAGAGGGCATACAGACACATACATGCATGCAGACGCACTCACGCGTAATGACAAACACACGCGCACGCGCGCCACACACAAGCGCACTTCCCAAACAAACATGCACGCACGCACGCACGCACGCACGCACTCACACACCACACACTTTTTACGCTATCATTCTCACTCAATTATCGACAGGGGTAATTCTCTCACATCTTGGGGTGAACAGTCAGTACCGTTCCGACCGCCTAAGGAGAACGTCAATATAGCGCAGCCCAGACATGCTCTAACTGTTGGAGATACCTGTGGCAAGGGTTGGATACTCTGATTGATACTATTATTGTTTATATGAAGGATATTTTTTTCGCACTGTTTTATGTTATTAGTGAATATATTTAAGCAAACCTTAAAACAATCTGTTGAACAATTCCACATAGGCAAATCATGACATTTACCGCGGATGGCTACATTTTACCACTTTGGATTATGTTTTCTGGATTGTTATGAGATCTGGCGATCTCCTGTCCTGCTCATTCAATGGACAAATAAACTGACATCGGAGCGTACATAATGAGAAGAGCAAGGATGTTGCTCGGTTACTTTTTGGTGAAAGTTCTCTCTTGTAACGCTGAGGGGGAATCAGGGAAGCAACTGGACGGTTTCATAATGGTATCAGAGTCTAATGATTCAAAAGACGGAGATAAAAGCATCCCTGTAATCCCACACAATGTTACAGAAGAAAAGTGCCGTGGTTATTACGACGTGATGGGTCAATGGGACCCTGAGTTTGTCTGCAAAACTGGCAGCTACTTATACTGCTGCGGTACCTGTGGGTTCAGATTTTGCTGTGAGTTTGAGAGTACGCGACTGGACCAAACAACCTGCAAAAACTATGACACTCCACCATGGATGATGACAGGCAGACCTCCGCCCAAGAAAAGCAGTCCTTCAAATGACTCCACAAAAGATAAAACTAACTTAATTGTGTACATTATATGTGGAGTTGTGGCTATAATGGCACTCGTTGGGATATTCACAAAACTTGGTTTAGAGAAAGCACATCGTCCACATAGAGAAAATATGTCAAGGTATGTACAGGTAGACTAACGTATACGCACTGAGCCTTCACTCAACTTCTGGCTAAACAAGCTTTGCAATGAAATTAAATGTAACCAGACGTTCAACTAGGAACCCTGTTCATGAAGATAGCCAACAAACGGCAGGAAGGATGTGGCATAGTAGACTATAGCCAACATGTTTGGATAGAGAGAAAAAAAAGCAAAACTCAAAATTCTTATTGTTTTCTTTTATATAATAATGTCATTTTACTTGTTTTACCTTCCATCTTCGCCACAACAACGCCCTCTGCAAAACTGTTACCTGAATCTCTTTCGGGTTTGATAAATGATGGGTGGATGTTCATGTGAAATTCCATAATTTAAAAATATAGAGGGGTTAGGCAAGCACATGTCAGTGAGCACACTGAAATCCAGTGTTTTTTTTAGGTGTAAATCCCACATACCTATTTCCAGCCACTCAATGTTAACACAGTGAACATGTGTTATAATATTTGGTAGAAAATGTTTTTAAAATTACTTTAAAGATCACTGATATAACATAAGATTGACCCCCCTGTTCATTTAATTGTTCACTGTCTCTGAAAAGGCAAACAATTTAGTCTAACTAACATCCATCCCACTTAAAGTGTTCATATTTTTACATTTACAACATTTTAGAATTAGTTTAACATGCTGTCATGCCTATCAACAATAAAGTAAACACAGTTTCTTTGACCAGATAGATCAATGTTGCTGATTCTACCGTGTGTCTCAGAGCTCTTGCCCAGGTGATGCGGCAGCCTGCACCAGGAGAACATTCAGAAGACATTGGCGTACATGGGCAGCTCTATGAGAACATGCAAGTCAGGACACCTGTTAACAATCTACGTAAGTAATATAAAAAAGGATTATAGATTGCTTTTTAATGTCTTTTGTAGTATTGCTATTAGGAAGCATGAAGTAGTGGGCATTGATTAGAATACAAAACAATGAATTTGTCCACACTGATTGGAAAAAAAATCAATTTGGACAGTCTGCTGTCAAACTGTTTACAGAACCATATGATCTCTATTCGTTCATATTCTTTTTTTTTCAGAAATATATATTTATATCCACATATCAAGAATATTTTGATTGTCCTTTGTCCTTTGTGGTTGCAAAGAAGCAGCTGTGAAATTTAAAGGCTTATTTAAAATGCACAGTTGCCTTGCTTTTCTGATTTTAGGGCAAGAAGGGGGGAAAAAGTTCATTCTAGACAGTCCTGTGGGCTGCTGAAGTGATTACTCACCTCCTTAGTAATCACTTACTAACATACTGTGATAATTATCTTCATCAACTTAGCTGCCGACAAATAGTAACATAACAGTCATCACCACCCCCCATTCCTTGTTCTCTCCTCTCTTACGTGCACAAACACCACATAATATATGCATGGGCATACACACAGGCACACATACTTTCATGCAAACATAAAGACACACACACGCACACGCACGCACGCACGCACGCACGCACACACACACACACACACACACACACACACACACACATACACACTCAAGTGGTTGATTTTTTCAATGACTTGCTTGTTTTCATCACACCAAAACTGAAGCTGTGTATTGACTTCAACAGCCTTGATTTCTTGTATTTTCTTAGTCTGAAAGCCGTCTTGTATCTCTCTTGTTGAATTATGTTCTGATTGCTTGATTCATTAATGTTGAAGTTGATGGATCGTTGGCTGAAAAACAATTTGCTATTTGTGTGAACTAAACACACCGTAGAAGTTGATTAATTTCAAATTATCAACATACTTTGTGAAGCAGAGAATATCCATGGGGGACATGAATAGTGTTCGACAAATAGTGTACCAGATAGTGTATTTATGCATCTACATTTTGTGTCATATTACAAAATGTATGGCGTTCCAAGTAGACGGACTCAGTGGCTGTGATGAGCACACTTACATTGTGCTATTGCAGTTTTTGCACTTCAGCTCACAATAGGGCTGTGGTTCTGTGAAGGGGATTAAATGAGTCGATGTGCTGTAACATGTGTCACTTGTCTAGAGAATGTGTAATTTAGGGTGCTAGAGCTTAGTTTACCATTCCTCACTGCCCCCGTCCCCGAACAATGATGGCATGGGTAATTTTGCCTCATGTGAATGTTAAAGACTGAAGGCAGGAGGGATGAAAAACAACGTGCTTAAAATCCTCTCGCTTGGCATTATTTTTGTTATTTAAGGCAGAGATGTACTGTAATTAACATTTGAGCGAAATATTAAGTGGAAAGGTAGGTTGAAATTTCTCTTTAAATGGAGGCTAGTGGTCACATGTGTGTGAAAGTGTCAGTCCATGTTTTATATCAAGTAACACACTGGGATGGAATAGGAAAAGGAGAAGGCATTGTGCATATCACATAGTCAGAGCATTACTAGAATAACCAGAATTTACAAAAGTATATTAGGCAAGAGTCATCCAGCATAATGCCATTGGAAAAAAAGAAAATAGTTGGAAAATAGTGATTGCTTAAATGGCAATGGCACTAGTCCCATGGATGCAGCTTGCATGACATTTGACTTTAAATTAATTTGCCTACAAGAGCATAAGACCATGGATACACAGTTTGCTTACACTGTCTGAGATCTCTGCCGTGCACAGTGGTTTCCATGGAGATGGTAGACAATTGTGCTGACTTTTGTGTTTCTGTGTTGTTTTCCCCCAAATCTAATATGATATTACAAACTGACGAAAATGCAGTCCAACTGCTGCAAACTAAACCCAGCAGAGGATAAGTACTTAGGAAGCTGCACTTGTTTACATCTGTATGAAGCTTTCAGCCTGTGTTCACACCTTACCAGAGTGTCAACTCAATGAGACCTTTCCAACTGAATTTTTTCTTCACTAATGAATTTACAGTAGGTGAGGCCTTGGTGCTGCCATGACAGGGGAATAATTAATCATCTTCTAACAAAGACCTCTCTCTGCCATACCTCCTTCTGGAATAATTATCAGTTCATTACCAGCTAGTGGACATGTTGACAGGTAAGATGATTGTGTAAATTAGGGGCTCTAAGGGAAGCCTTGGGAGCTTTAAGACATCCACAGTATCCCTGCTTATAGCACCTTCTGTTGTACTTGACCTGGTTGTTATTGTTATTTAAAGCATAGAAGTAAACACATTGTTTGGTAGACATTTATATAGAGCATTCTATTACAATGGATGATTTTCCAAACGGGGCATTTAAAATTGTTGTATGAATAGTGGAACGTTTCTTTATGACTATTTAGAGACTTAAATAATCCTGAATGTTTCTCTAAATCCTCCCTCACAATTAAGACATGTTTTTTTCATAATGGGTAATGGGAGGCACTACAGGTAAAAAGGCAAAAACAATTCCTGTCCTATACAAGAATATAAGACTTTCAGTTTATGCAAATTACATGTTATGTCATCACACATGCACCTATTTACATATTAGGAAATCAGAAATCTTGGTTTGTTTTAATGTGATCAATAAGTAATCTACAGAGGCTTTTGTTCTTTCAGTTAATTATGTTAAAATACACTTGACACATTCTAAAATATTTTTGTATATTCTTTTTAGATATAGGACCACATACACAAACATTTCAGAAGATATCACAAAAGCCCTCTGAACGTTTCTGGCTATTCCAAGTAGGGAAGCAGTATGTAGAATTGTGTGGCTTTACTGATAATGAGACATTAGTTGTCAAACTCTACTTTTGTGCAAAATGTTATTTTGAGAAAATCGCCATTAAACATTTAGAAGTGATTTGACATTTGTACTTGTGTCTCCCCTTATTGCCGTGACAGAAAAGTAAATAGACAAAGATATTATTTTCTTGGGCTTAAGTATTGTTTAAATAGTGACAACTTTATTACACAAGCATGAGACAATGTTTTCCTCTGGTGTCACACTCCATCTGGTGTATACTCCACAACTAACCTGTTTATCTCTCTTCTGACAATGGCACATCACAACCTGAATTACATTTTCACGTATTACGCATCAGTCAGCTCCACCTGTATGCCACAATGTGAATGCATCCTCCAGGCAGCAGTGTTGTGTTGTGTTGTGTTTTTAGTGTACTGTACACCTTATAGGGCTGTGTGTTTTTGGAAATCTCGCCAATTCCTTTTGTCTCTGTAATAGCTTGGTTAAACACCTTTGTTGTTTTTGGCCGTACTCCCTGCTCTGCAGCAGGAGTGTGTTGGCATGGCCACAGGGCTCTGGGCCATGCCTGTTGCCCCCAGCAAAATCTGGCCGTGGCAGGTGTAAACGTACCAGGGCTGCATTGGGAACGCACAATTCCAGACGTTGTTTGACAGCCTGTTTCGCTGGCTAGTCCAGTGGGCTATAGTCCAGACCTCACAATCGCGTCAGACAGTGCACTCCAAATTTCTTTGTTCCGAGGGTGGTTGGTTAGCTGGCCCACAGCGGGTCTCCCGAGGCTGGGCTATGTGCTGCTGGACTATCTCAGCCACCCCTGCTGTCATGGCTGGCCTCCAGGTGTGAGCACTGAGCACTTGGGGCAGTCTGGCCCTCTTTTACTCCAGCCAGTCAGCCAAAGAGAACAAAGTCGACCCTCACTGGCAACACTTCAGCCCTTGTGTATTCTAGTCTCACTGTGGAAGAGAGCCACAAATTAATATTTTTTTATATTAGGTAACTTCTGGTTTGATTTTGTTTTGAAATAGGTACAAATGATTCAATTCACTCAATTTAGAGTGTTGGAATGTTTCAGCAAAGAAGTCTGTAGAGAAACCAAGTGAGGGATTTCATTGTGCTGGGACACTAAGAGATCTTAAGGAGCTTTGTTTCTTGTTTTAAAAAGAGTTGGATGAAGAAGTGCTTGATATGAAGCGCAAATTGGCTAGATTTTGGGCTGAGACCAGAAGAATCATTTAACAGCTTGATTTTGTTTACTTTCATAGCTGGCACTCAGATGAATCTATCGCTGTGGCTGTAGGAACTGAGTTAGTTCCAGTATTTTAAATGATGCACGCACATCTCAAAATGGAAGTGACCATAAATAGTTGGTGGTTGTAAAGTCCCAATAGCCAACTGTAAAAGCTACGAACGAGCGTTTGATACCTTTGCTTACTTTCAAATAGTTTAATAATTATTCTAATCAAGGATCAAGAACTTGCTAAAATAAATGTGGACCTATAGGTTTCTTTTTTCTTGCTTATTTAAGTCAGTAGAATATTTATGTTTATTTATCTAGTTAACTTAACATAAAAATAAAACGTTTTTGGTTGAAAAAGAATCTACTATTAGATAGCAACTGAATATGGTCAGATAATTGACACAACTGACACAGTAGTGGAATTAGCAATAAAATCCACACTGGGGTCAAATGCAGGCAATTGGCTGATGTTGTAACTTGGCTTCCATGGTAACTTTGCTTGCTCACAGATACGCTCCTATTTGCTGATATCTGATGTGCTGTGTATGGGAGTGGGTATTTGTCTAGCTCAGTCCCAAGATTATTATGATCGAATAGGAATAGGGGGGACACATAAAAAGTAAGACAAATCAGAAATAATGGCCTATTAATTGTTTTTTATAGAATTATTATGATTATTATTATTATTGTTATTATTATTTATAATAATAACAATAATAATAATAATCATTATAATAATAATAACAATGATAATGATAATAATAATAATAATAATAATAATAATAAAATTGTTCGGGGCGCCTTTCAAGACACTGTAGGTCACCTAAATAAATTTTACTGAAACACCACATGGGCGAAAAGGGCTGTTAACTATTAAAGGGATTCTTCCCCGACTTTCTAAAACAATATATGTTGTTGTTTAGGCTGAATTAAGTCCAGTCATAGGATTAATGTTAAAGAAATTCACATGTTTTTCCGACCACCGGCATAGTTAATTCATTCTACACCACAATGCCCCATAGATCATTCCACGAATCAAACTCAGAACCAGCAAAGGCTCTCCCTTTGGCTGAAAACGGCGGTAGTTTTAAAAAATGCAGGAAGGACCCTTGATGACGCATTAGAGTCATTTTCTCAACTCGTTCAACATTTTGCTAAATGTTGCTAAATGACAATACGATGTTTAAAACGTACAAAATTGGTGTGTGATATAAAACATATCAAAAGTTTGAAAATGGGAGAACTATCACTTGAAGTAATGGTTAGTGGTTTGCTGATATGCAAAACAATGACTGATTTGGTTTGGTTTATTTGTATATAATAAAACAATTATGAAACGAAGTGACGAAGAGAGAGCTGAGCCAGAAGGCAAAGCCCTCAATCTACCGGTCTATCTTCGTTCCTACTCTCACCTATGGTCATGAAGGGTGGGTCATGACCGAAAGAACGAGATCGCGGATACAAGCGGCGGAAATGAGTTTCCTCCGGAGGGTGGCTGGCATCTCCCTTAGGGATAGGGTGAGAAGTTCAGCCATTCGTGAGGGACTCGGAGTAGAGCCGCTGCTTCTTTGCGTAGAAAGGAGCCAGTTGAGGTGGTTCGGGCATCTAGTAAGGATGCCACCTGGCCGCCTCCCTAGGGAGGTGTTCCAGGCACGTCCAGCTGGGCGGAGGCCGCGGGGCAGACCTAGGACCAGGTGGAGGGATTATATCTCCACACTGGCCTGGGAACGCCTTGGAATCCCCCAGTCAGAGCTGGTTAATGTGGCCCGGGAAAGGGAAGTTTGGGATGCCCTGCTTGAACTGCTACCTCCGCGACCCGACCCCGGACAAAGCGGATGACGATGATGATGAATTATGAAAGCTTAAAAATGTTATGCCTAGGGCTGTGCACCTCAGCGGTCACCTATTTTTCACGTTGACCATGCATGAACCAGCCATTCACCCAAATTGACCCTGCTGACACAGGTGGAATACTGAGACCAACATTCATTCATTTTACTCTGATTGATGGTTTACTTGTATTGACCATTTCATATACCTCCCAGCTTAATACACAGTTTAACAAACTCTTATTCTGCGCCAATTAAGTGTACCTCTACACTTCACAGAATATACATTTGATAAAATGATTAACAATATCACAGTGACGATCACACATGTGGGGTGTGTTTTGTATGTGTCTTTCGTGTATACAAGAAAATTTACGGCATATTTACACAAGGCATCTTTTACAAAGGAGCAGTGTTATGCTAAAATATGTGTTGAGTTATAAATCTGTGGCCAATGTTTTAAATTGTGCAAATAATTTCCTTCAAATTCTACTAAACTAAATATACCACTCAATCCCTAGGCATTCCATTTATTCAGCATGAATCATAGAATCATAGAAAGAGGAGATATGTATTACTCCTTTGCGAATGAGCACCTGCGAAGGAGAGCTCCCTTTATTCTGTTCCATGCCTTATGGAGCACCAAGCTCCCAAAATACATGTTTGAATCTTTTATGAGTTCCAAGGAGGTGTCTGTGTCTGAAAAGTTCCTGACACCCCCAACAACCTTTGAGTCTTTCACCTGACACAAGTGTAAAGATGCTCCACTTCCTTACGCATAGCCATTATCAAGCAGTTATTGAATCATTATTGTCATAATTTTTTTTTTTCGACAGAGCAGGTAACAACTGCATGTATTTCTGGCCAGCAGATGATATTCATGCAGTCTAAACAGAGAAAGTACACATTAATAAGTTATTTTGTCATTGTTTATGCTATGTCGCAAAAGAAGGATTTTTGCCTTTAGATTGTAAAGCTTAAAGCTATTCACTGGGTAAGACTGGTCTCCTACCAGAGTGAACTGAACATTTGGCCACTACTAGAATCTGTTGGTACACTGTGGTCTAATAGTCCACTGCAGATATTAAGACAATTCCCTGCAAAATTTGATTTCCTTCCCTGAAAGTACTCTTCGCTTTTACAGAACGACAGAAATCTACTTGACCAACAGCACTAAGCAAAGCCCGAGAGGAGGGAGTTACCAAAGCTGTTCTGTCTTGTGCATCTTTTGAAGAGACAACATAGATAATTTCACGGTCCTTACCCAAGTAATTAGCACAGCGTTGAATTTTCTCTGTGACCTGTGGGAAATAAAGTCCTAATTAGCCTAATTTTTTTATTCGTTATCTGTTCTTTATCATGGAGATTTTGCACTGAGGAATACTGGACTTGCAAGAACTAAGAGTGAATACCTTTTTAAAGTAAACTTTTAACGTTCAGAAGCAGAGAGGAGTCCTTTTGAAGTTGCCCTGGTTGTTGTTTCATGTTTGGTCTTGCCTCCTGTCCCTGACCTTAATTTTATCCTGCCCTTCTTTCACTGTCTGATTCAGTATCATCTTTCAGTACTCACAATGAAACAGAAGATTAAAACTAATTAATTCAGGTCTGACTTTGTGTAGACCTGTAAAGCTTCTTCCCATGATGTTCTATTGGGTTGTGACAAAATGTGGGCAATGTGCGCTTTTACATTTTGAATGAGCAACATCAGACAAGACGGAGTATAACATGTTTGGGACAGTCTTCTCTACGTAAGAGGAAAACCGATTCCAAAATCGTATTTACTTAAAAACGATCACATTAGAGAACGTAATGTGGCATACAGGATTCAAGATGTGCAGTATAAGATAGATTAGATACTTTGCAAAAAAAATTTCGAGGTAGGTGTTTCCCCTGGTATTACCTCTCATGGATTGCTTCAAGTTTGATCCCAATGTGCAGTCTGAACTAACCGTTATGTGGGGGAAAATTACAACTTGGTTTTCAATTTCTATGCCAGGAATTTGTGTTATCATATCCAGGGGTTAACATGGAACAATAATGCATCTTCAATGCTTCTTCCCATTTGTCTTTAAATATACAAGGCTAACAATATATCTTCTCTACCAATGGGTGATAAATAGCCAGGGAAGGTTGCTCAGTGGCCGCTGAGTCACCAGCCGGGAAGCATGCATCACTAAAACGGGCATATTCATTAAGTAGCTGTCAGGCGAAATGGAATAATACAATCCAACAGAAAAAGAAGATCATTTGAGTAAATGCTTGGGTGACATTTCAGTGATAGGTGACATCTCACCCTGAACCAATGGTTGTAGTAAACATTTCTTTCACTCAATGTGACTTGAAAACTGTTGACAGCCCGGATGCTCTCTCTATTTAAATCATGTTGCATCAGTGTGCCCTGTTCAAAACAAATATTGTTTGTGAAATCCATATTCTCTCTAATTACTGCTGACTGTGTACTTACTGCTTTAAAAATCAGAGTTACAATGGCTTTCAAAAATCAAAACATTTTTTAATTAATGCTTTGTTTGTGTGCTTGATTAGGTGCTGTATGGCCATGCTGCAATTATCAACACAAACAAAGACAACAAACTGGCACATTTTTACTTTGTTGCAAGATCATTTAGCATATCCTACAGTAAATAGATGGTTAAAGTGTATGGTTTATTCATTTGCGTTGATAAATAACAACATTACACACTGATGCGTCTACCATCTGAGGGTACAGTATAGTAGATTCCCCATCTCTAAGCTGCCACCTGTGAGTGGGAGCACTCCTCTGACCTCCTTCTGTCCAGATGAAAATAATGCCTAGAACATCTGGCTGCTGTGTCATGCCAGCAGGCAGGGGGCCAGTCAATTTGCCATGGTTGTGTGCACCCTTCAATTACCCAGATGTCTGCTGTTGGATTAGTACAGTGTTGCACAGAGCGCTCGTGACTCTCCAGCTGGTTCTCAGGGGAAGGCCAACCACTGGGAAAGTGATGTCATCGACGAGGCTGATAAATTGATTTTTGGCTATATGTGTCTGTCGATGAAATGTTTTTTTTTCCATCGTGAGTGTTGGATATATAGGGTTTCATTCCAACTTGTCGAAGTCCTTCGGGAGAAATTCGATTGGGAAAGGATTAGCACAATGGGTTCTAAGTAGCGCGTAGAGCGATCCATGGATAACGATTGAATCCTGGGGCTTACATGAAAAGATGCCCTAAGCAGAGAATACAGAAGTTTGATGGAACGGTCAATAGACCCCACACAGGCAGGTTATGCTGTCGAGAATCGACTCACAGGGTTCGCCCATGTAGGTCAAATCTCAGACTTAATTTTTAAGAGGAGAAAACGTCAGCCAACAATTTAAGGAAATTCTATATTTTTGTTTTATCAGTCAGTCATTTATTGCTGAATCCATCATATCAGTAAAACTTTATGCTTTCTTTTGTATCATTGCAACGTATTTGTGGGTCTTCTTGCAGAAAGCAGTCAGATGAACAATGTGGGCCCAGGATCAGCTCTGATACCTCATCCATACCCTATCCTGGGACAGATGAGCCACCCTTATGAGCAACAGCAGCCCGCTAAGGAGATCAACAAGTACGCCTCTCTCAAGGCTGTGGGTAAGTGAAACAGGCTTTTCTTTTTGTGTTACAGTCAAATTAGTAGAAATAATCGATAAAACAATAATAAGACATCTTGCACAAAAGAACATGAGGACCAGTATTTAGTTTGTAGTTTGCAAACAAGTGGAGGATTCTGTGCAAAGCCAACTTAAATTATTAAATTCGGCTTAGTTGGAACAAGATGTGGCTCATGAGGAAAAGTATGTGTTGTAATGCTTGCTGTAATCATCATTCAACCTCTCTTAACCTCTCCTATAACTTATGGTGTTTTTTTAATGAGAAACAGTGTTTATGCGACACTTCCTTTAACAAATATTACAGCAAACCGAGAGCCTCTCCAAAGATGGTTGTAGCACGTAAACGAGAATTGAGATGAGGTGAGAGGCAAATTGCCTCTACAGAGACCAAGAAAAGAGTTGTGATGCCTGGCAAAATGACCATCGATTTACTACTCAGGGCCCCTTTAGTCGTTAAAAGGCATTCACCATTGAAAAACCACAATAGAGTTGTAATGTGTGCGTGCAAATTGGCATATCTTTCATAACACATATTCTAAATGTGTCCAGACAAAAGACAAATTGAGCAATCAGTACTGTCCTAGTTAGTCCCTCTATGGTTTTTAAGGTCACCGCATTGGATTTCTACCCGATGTTGACAGTCTGAAAAGGCTCACTGATAAGGGAGAGCCCAAAGGAAAGGAAATGGAGCACATTTTGAATTCTCCTGCCTTGCGTCCGACTTTGTTTGAAAAGAGGATTATCCCTGTGAACCCACTATTCTTAAAGTTGTCACAATTACAAAATGATAAATAAACAAGTCAGGCAAGAGGCTAGTTAGACAGTTAACAGAAATGGATTTAACATCAAGAAAACATCTTAAACTGAGATTGGAATACAAAATATAAATATAGCCTGTTTAGATTTAATCACATTTCTTCTCAATTTGACGGTGTGAAACATAATAATTTCTCGTGAGTCAATTAAAGTAGATGTAAAAGCGACCCATGAAAGGGTTTTAGTGGGATGACAGCTGTCTGCTCGTAGAGACCTAGATCACCAGAGGAGGTTGGATGGAAACGGCAGAGTCTCCGTGTGACACAGAAGCAGCTGAAACCCCTCCGCTGCTATTCTACTGAAGTGCCGTAAAAAACACACTGATCATTAGGAGAAATGCGATCGGGGGAAATCTTATCCTAACGAGTGCCACAGACGGGGTGAGAAAACAGCCGAATTTGAATGGCAAAGAGATGATGGTAACTGGGAACGGTCTAGGAAGACTCTGGTGAACTGCTGTGGTCTATCTTCTCCTTTTTGCTGTGGAGAAATCTTTAAACGTTGATGTGAGCTGCAAGAAAAAAAAAGACCTTCTCGAGAGGCTGTCCCGGCTCCTCGCAGTGCCCATCATCTCAGATGTGTCGTCCTTTAATATGAGTCGCGAAGCAGAGCCGAGGTACCCTGCTGCTGGGCAGCAGAACACATTAAAGGTCATCTGGAGGATATCTGATTGCGAAAAAAAAGGAAAAAGAGTTAAATGTCCAAGAGCCAAACTTAGCTAAAGCAGGACGTGCTCCCGAGTCCCAATGAGTGCTGGAGGATGATTTCCTTCAAATGCAGAAGTGAGACCGTTTAACGATCAGTGCATGTTTAGAACAAATAAATGCCTATTAGTGGACCACTTTCACCAAAGGATTTGCTTTGAATGTTCATTTGGGACATAAGAAAAAATACTTAAATTTGTAAAAATGTTCTTATAATAATATGAGTAAATTTAAGTAAAAATAATAATGATATGAGTAAAAAAATTCCAATGTTGATTTGGAGGGAAAGTTCTCCATTACACAGAATCTGTATGATTTTAAATGATAATGTACATTTATTAAATACAGTTTGCATATCAATTCTACAAATGCATTACAAATGAAAACTGATTTAATAGATTAACAGATTAAAAACAGATTTAATTTAAAGGCACAACCATAAAGAAAATTGCTTCCCACTTTTGAAATTAGATTGCTTTTATTTTGTAATCTTGTACAATTGAAGAATATTAATATATATTCAATATTTCATTACTTTGTCACAGCAACCTTACTCCCCCTGAATCCCTCTTCTTAATAGTTTTTAATAGTAACCTTAAGCAAGAAGCTAGAAAACCCCTATCTTAAGGACAACTGTATTGTTGTCTACCTATAAATCAATGTTACCCACTGAGACACTGTTGTGTTTCAAAATTATTGAACTGCTTACTTGTTATTTTCTGTGTATCACCTTGCAAAGCTGGTTGCTGACGTTATTGCTCTTACTGTTAAGAGTCTTGTGTATTCTTTCATTGCAGCGGAAAAAGCTAATGAGAACTTCTACAACAATCGGCGGCACATGGCGGGGATTACTGCCAAAGGCACCCTCCCCATGCATGTAGTGCACATGGAGCCTGAGCCCAGTAATCCCTACAGCCCACCGCCACAACCCTCTCAAAAGCAGAACGGACACAAGTCCAAAAGCACCAAGGGCCACAGCAGCTCCCACTCGCTGGCCTATGGATCCAACGCCATGGCCAACCCCGGGGTGCTGAAAGGCTGGGAGCTCACAGAGACGGTGGGCCGCCGGCAAACCCACGGCCCTAACAAACACTGTACCATGGAGCAGGTCAACGAGCTGCACACTGTGCGTAGCCAGCAATACATGCCCCCGCAGCCCTACTTTGTCACCAACAGCAAGACAGAGGTGACGGTCTGAGAGGCCATCTGGCTAACACTATAATCACCACAGCAGGACCACAAAAGAGAGGAATCAGAAAAGACAGAGAAGATAGAAAGAAGAGTTGGATGAACAGCCTGCAGTACCTTTGGGGCTGTGCTAGGTCAGTGCAGGTCAGACTGCTGGCCTGGATGTACCCAAACAGTATGGCTTGTTTTGTGTAATGTTCAGGGTTGTGCATGTTATGGGCATGACCAAAACTCCTGTGGTGGAGAGTGACCATGTCTAGATATACACTGTTACCCACCTTCAACCAATACTCATATAATCCAACCTATAACATTGACCAACATATTCTTGATATATGGAATGGATGGACAACAGGACATGACAGGCATGGGAAAAAGGTTCAACTGTAACCCAGCGTCTAAAATAAGAGGTCATTATTTCCTGAGAATCAAGTGGGCACAATTGTATGTAGATTTCAAAATCCACATCACAATATTTCAGTAAACTTTCATCAAGGTTGTATAGTCTTTGGTTCAAGGAGTATTGATGGAATGCTCAGTGTACACAATTTTGTACAGCATATACTTTCTGGTGACTTAATAAGAATTACGCTCTGCTTATGATGTAGCTAGAACAAATCTTTGAGCACAGAAGTAAAACACTGAAGAATTAAATGGGGACATTTTTAATGCCCATGGTACATTTCTAAAAACTTGTTGAGACTATTCAATGTAGCCACAACCTAATACACACCCATATCTAATATTGGGGCTGTGCCTTTGTTTCAGTAATGTTCATGTGAAACAGGTCTCAAACATATTGTTGCTTTCATGTGTATTGTGATTCATTAATAATAAAAAGATCCATATTTTAAACAATAACTACTTCAGCTGCCGCTTACGGTGATCACAACTGAGGATGAACTGTACGCCTTATAGGCCCAATAATTAAGGCACACATTCTAACGCATTTTAATTCAGAATAGAATGACCCCCATGAAATAATGTTGTGTTGAAATAATGGATGTTTTGCCCCGGTAGTAGTGCCAGTCATTAGTACCATCAAGTGTGGATTATACTAGATGATTTCAAAGAGCCCCAACTTTGGGTTAGAAGACTGTCATTGAATGTGGCGGCTCCACGGGCACTTCGGTGTGTCTGTCACTATATACAGTATAAGTCAAATGTGGTGGGAACATTTCAGTTTATGAATTGTGTCTATCTGTCCAGGCATTTATAAAGTAGCCAGGAATACATAGAATTGGGTTGTCGGCTAGATACTCAGCGTTTGAGTCCATAACAAAATAAAATGCATTTGGCTTACACCTGTAATGGTGATGCCCCAGATTATTTCTTCACAAACACTGATTACACTCTGCTAGAAGGTAAAATGACTTACCTCTAGAATTAAATTGGTCCATCTCAGTAAATCTTTTACTGCAGAAAATGGATAGCATCGAAAGTATTCTTACCACACACCAGGTAAATGGCTTTGCATATGCCCTCGACTTTCTTTGAGTTAAGTGGGTTGGTTGTACATCAAATGTGCAAATGATAAATAGAACAATTTGTCAAGCTCTTCATTTTGGCCAGCTCGTATGGCACTGAACACTAGCACATGTTGAATGCATGCCACACTTGGCCAAACTACTTTTAGAATGAAGGACTTTTGATGACGTTAACCATATATTGCACTGAATTCACTGCCAACATACAACTCACATTTTGAATTCCTGTCGAGCAGCTGGGGAAAAAGGGGCTCTTATAGAAAAGTCCCGGAAGCCAGCTTGTTCGTTATTGGTAAATTCCTGCTAAGAATACAGAACTGCACTATCACAAGTAAACAATGCCATCTCAGATCTACTTATAATGTAGAATATTCAAATATGTTATATTAGTCCTAAAAAACAAGATTTAGGTTTGTCACAACACATTTTTAATGTATTTAAACATTGACGAATTGAAAAAATTAAGCTTACTTCTATAAATTGAAGGTAGGTTTTCCCTCATGGAATATGCTACAGGTGAATAAACTGAACAACATATGCTTTTTTAGGTTTAATTTTTGCCTTTTAATGAAATCAAACCATTATATTGAGCATCTTGCTATATGGAAGATATATTTCCAGAATTGCCTGAATCCACTAAATAAGATAAAATTTACAAGAACAAAACATGTTCTTGGAAGGTCTGGAAATGTTTAAACACTAAATCTATTATAAAACCTAGTGCATAATCCAGTTACAAAGAACAAAAAAAACCTGGAACATTAAAAAATTGTTTGCCAACTCCATCATATTATATTATGGAGTAAACCATCTGCTCATTTGGATGTCTTAAAGTGCGAAGCTGGGGATTTGAAAGCCCACATTAGTCTTCAGCTGGTTCTTTTTACATTATCACTAATTTAGAAATCAGATGTTAAATACAGTAGACAGGTCTGATGAATTGGGGTTTCATTAAACAGTCATTTACATTGCTTACAAATACTACTTTGGTGGGCACAAGCAGCAGAAAGTGGCATTTTAACGCTGAAGTTTTGAAAATGAAAATGGCAGTGTAAAACCAATCAGATTAATATAAATTTATAAACAAGCATGGCAGCATGCAAGTCTTCAAGCAGTAGTGACCACAGTTAAATGAAGTGAAGTTGACCAGCATATTCATCGATTTGTCGACTATTTTTGAACTGCTTTTTACTCCGAACATTGTACCCAAGGGCCTCCTGAATTAACAATAGAAAGCATTTTTGTGGTTGGACAATGTACAGTACATTGTTATTGTACCCATCACAATTAATAATAATAAATGTGTCTGTTCATATATTTTTTGTGAAGCAAAAAATCCTTATGAAATGTGAATTATGTTGTTTAAGCAAATAGTCATGCCATTATGTTTCTTCATATTTGAAATCATATTATTTCTTCAGATCTAAAATTAATGAAAAAGTCCAAGAACACGTTCCGTAAATTTGGTAGGAGCTAGGCGTCTGTATTTCACCTGCTATCATTTAATTTAAACAAAAAAATTGTGTATATGTCATGTACATGTCACTTTAGACTTTTTAAGGCTATAATGGAAAAATAAAACTTGCCCTCTGGTATACCTCTACTAGCCACAGTGACAGTATGATCTTCAAACTGTGGTTAATTGTTATTAAAAATACAATGTCCAGCAGAAAGGACATTTAAACACTTAAAACTGAACTGACTTGAGCTGGGACTAACTTTGTTGGCAATTTAGAAGAATGGACAGAACAATGCCATGGGAGCAGAAGTTCACTTTTGTACAACTTAAAAACGTTTTTATCCACGACCTGTATATTGTAAAACAACCTTAGTCCAAACACCTTCATTCTAAAAACGTAGAAGTAAATCTGCGTGTCCACACTATCAGTTAGCAGTCGCGTAAGCCCATTTATTATCAGGAAAAGAGGATCTTCTCCTATACCTTTGAAACAGCTATTTAATTAAAACCCTATCTGTCCCTGGTCATTTTATTAACAAAGAACTTCACTGACCTCGCAATTGCTCCACTCTCCCTGGTCCATCCATCAGTGCCGAGGATGTAAAACTAAATGGTTTCTTAACGTAAGGGACTTTAGAACATAGGCTAGAAGTACAGGTTGTTTGTCATACATGCCATTGTTTTGCTTTTGGCTGTTTCCGATTGAAAAATAGGTTTCTGTCAGACACCCTACCCTGCACTAATGACAGGCTGCATCCTTAAAGATAAAGCGGATGTCTCCTTGAGGATTCCCCCCCCCCAAAAAAGATTAGTCGACTTAACTGGCCTGGAATGGAATAGAAACTTCAATTCAGACTTCAGTCCCAATGTGAGCTTAGCACATCGACTGTCAGACCGATCTGTGCCATTGAACAGCCTCTCTTGAAGTGGATCTGTCACTCTCATTTGCAGTGGTCAATACAGGCTAAGCTCCTGCTCAGGATTAAATAAATAAAGGGCTTGAATTGATTCAGTAGCCTGAGTCGGCCAAGTGCTCTTGTCCTTAAGAGTCAGTTTAACTCGCCGGAGAGTTGTGTGGCTCCTGGTTAGGAGTATTTCCACACAGTTTTTGTTTACTATTTTATCGAGACCAGGGATTTAGTTAATCGAGGAACATGGCATGTCCTGTGACGAAGCCCCTCGTGTGAGAGACACGTGTTTGGTTTTCGAGGCCAAAGACATCCGCTTCATCCAGGTGCTACTATTTGGAGCAATCAGGAGCATACTTTACGTCTGCGTCAATGTTACCACTCTCATTAATGCTGACAGATGACAGTTCTTGACAGACCACATTGTCACAAATCCATTTGAGCCGACATAAAAGGGGCTATTGCATGACATTAAAGAAGCTGAAAAATGTCAATGGCATTATACTATGTTGTTAACATTTATTACACAATGTATACATTTTAAACATTTTCACAGTACCAGACAGGCTGGTCTTGTAACCTTAATGTCCAGCAAGTCTGTTTAACAGTGTAATAATTTTATGATACTTACTCATCCAAAGTGTTTACAACTGGGCTTACATATTATGCCAATGGGATATACAAACTGTGTGACTTTTATTTTTTGTAAGTATTTGATCCAATGCAATGCTATTTTAATTATGAGATCCTTGGGTATTACATAGAAACATCTATCTGCAACATGAGGGACTATTTTTGTTTATAAACTTCTACCCTTCAATGCCCTTGTCCCCGCATAAACAAACCTGTCCCATGATAATATTTCCCATGTCTCTCCTACCTAAGATTTAGCCTAATTTCCACATCTGATTGCAGCTTCTAGTAATTAGTGCACACAGTAAATAACTGTCGCAGCTTTTAAGGTAAGGCAAATGTCTAAAAGTGGTAATATCAGCAGCCTAATTGTCTTTTAGAGAAGGTACGGTGCTCATCTTTAAAGGCTAAACATATAATACTAACACTGTTATGTGTGTTTAAAAAGGCAGTACCAGTCTACCAGTCCTACATTTTGGTACCTCCCTTTATTTACAGTCCAAGATATTGGAACCTTTAGAGGGGCCTTGACTGAAGCCCACAAATTGACTACTACCACTAAACCTCTGTTTATAAAGTCCTGCAAACTAACTTATCCTCATGTCCTCTTGTATTTAAAAATTAATTGAAAGCCAATGGAATTATGTTAAAACAGGTGGTGTGTACACTCTGCTTTGTTTCAGTTTGAACGATATTGGAGCGTCCGGTATGATAAATGTAAAGCTATTATTTTGGAACATGAAAAGTCAGCAAAAAAGAAAAAAAAAGAATGAGAGAACTTTAGATTTACAAATGATATGGTCATCATATGCAGTGTATGGACAACAAAGCAGGGTTTAGTCCAACCGAGTCAAACATTGAGGCACTTCAAATTTCAATTGTGTCAGAGTAGAAAACAAACAATCTAACTTAGCTTAGTACTGTTAGTTATTGCGTTGTATTTAACGAATAAAAAAAAAGCGTTAGAACAACAACACTATAAGGGATTTCCTTGTAGAGTAGTTTCAAACAGTGCTTCAGTTTCACATTAAAGTAGTATGAAAGTATGCAAGGTCATCGTTGCAGAGAATGCTGGTTCTCAGTTATTTAAAAGTAAAGGAGGCAAGTGGGACGATATTCCTATTGCTTTCAGTAAGCACAGCAACCTTCGTGACATTTACTACCGCAGCTGTTTTTCATTCATCTCGAGTGTTGTGAAGAGGAGAGATGGAGAAAAAGTAGGTACTATGGAAAAATGAAAGAGATTTTGAAACGTAGTGACCTACAAAGTACGATAAAAACAATAGTCCGTCTGTCTGTGTGTTTGTGTGTGTGTGTGTTTGTGCCTGTGTGTGGGTGGATGCAGGAGTGTCTTATGTGTGTACATATATCACAAGTGTCTTGTTGTAAACTCACTCTCAGAGTTACATCCAATTATGGTAATAATTTTAATAAATTATTTCTTTCACATGTTTGCATATGTTCTGTGTGTGTGCTGGTACATGTGTTTGTGTATGTGGTAATACTTATGCTACTGTACATGATTGTGTGTACGTTGTTTGTGTTAGTGATGAATCACTGATGATATAGTATCAGTTATTTCAATGCTCACTGTGACAATCACTTTTTACCTTACTTGGAAATTGCATGAAGGCCTCTTTAGTTAGTCACAGATTGATAGAAAACAAGTCTTTCTGAGGCACAAACAGACCCCCCCCCCCCCCCTAAAAAAACATGTGACCAAGTGCTGACAGATGAGATTTTACATTTAAATAGGACAATGGAGTTTGTCACTCCAACTGTTCCATCTCTCTCTTCCGATGGCTGTTACAGATGAATGGCTGTTAAAATTAACTTTGACCAAAAAAAGTTTAGTAAACCCATTCCAGATGCTTCAAAGATTTTGGAGACCCAATTTTCCAACTAGGATACAGAAGTTCTACTTTTCTCATCAAAACAAAGCGACGTATTTTGGGGGTCCCTAGTGAGACCCTCCGTGCTGTGCATTGCGGTGATATCCCATCAAGGAAGTGGAATGAGGCTATTATTGAGTGTCAAGCACCACGCTATATGTGCAGTAACATATTCCCAGTGTAACAGTCGAGGCAAACTGGTCCTGCTGGTTGCCCTGAGGAACAGGCATGTGGCCAGCAGGCAGATGGCGGGGTGGGAGGACAAGCTGCTTCTTCTCTGTTCAATGAATTATAAATGGTTTTGGAGCCCTTTAGCCGTGTTTTGATAGTCCTACAGTGCACTCATTGCAGAAACTTGTTGACTCCGCATTATAATGTGCTTGAGTGTCACTATATGTCATCCTCAAGACATATGCAGGAATCCCCACGTTTAAATAAGACTAAATGATCCAGTGAAAAAAAGCTGTCAATGTAATTAAGTGAACTTGCAGAAGTTGTTGTTTTGAAGGTAATGCAATGAACTGTGGAGGTAATGTAGGTCTGCAGATAGCTACAAATAGCAAGAATGCGAATAACTTGCGTTCTCATTGTCATATCCTATACATGAATGTTGCCGCCATCAGTGCGAAGACAATGATAATTTCTCATAGCCAAACATACAGTGCCACACTATCAACGGTCAAAGTGATCTAAATATTATTGATAGTCAGGTGTGTTTAGTCAGGTGTGTGACCGCAAACTGGCCATGTACACTGGATAATCGAGAGTAGAATCAGAAAGGAAAAACATTCGAGATTCCATCTCAAACCAATAGGAAAACAGAAGTGATTCCTCGCCGCTGAACCTGGCCAGACCCTGTGTAATCACAAATGAGTGTAACCTAATGGGGTCACGTCATCTGAGACACTGCCCAGACCGACAGGTCACTGGATTTGCCTCCTCCGTTAGAATCAGTGACCTATCTGTCCACCTCTGCATTCACAGATGTCCAGCTCAATTAAACGGAGGCTTCTGTTGTCTCACAGTGCCACTCAGTTTCTCTCCTGGCTCCCGAGAGTCTGGGCAGAGACAGGAAAAGGAACGGACACACAAGCCTCAACAAGCGACATCAATGTCTGCTTTTAATTTGTCCATAGTCTGTCCCTGGAATGATAATAGGAGGAGGAGGATGATATTGAAGCATGAGTTAAGAACAGGATCGGGTTAATCAGAGTTTGCCGTTTGTGACTTAACGGGGAACCTCGTTCATTTCCCTTTTGTGTTGCCAGGCCATTGACTGTTTGCTCAGTTGGAGCCTTAGGCCATGCAATTGAGATGCAGGAAACGGGGAGGCAAGCTGCAGGCGGAAAGTACCCTCCTACAGTAACACTGGTCACGTTCTTGAGAGATAACCACAGTGTTAACATCCTGTAATTTTCTCTCTCACATTTTCTCTGCGACGCACATACAGTAAGAGAAAGAGAGAGAGAATATATGAAAGCAATGACGAGATACATTGGGGGACTTGGTCTCCACACTCATTATTAAATAACATTTACAAGTTATACTTTTTCTTTCGGTGACTGGCACAACAAAGATAATTAATGAAGAAAATAGCTTTATAAAGACCAGTAATCTTTGTCGACAGATATTTCTGAGCGGAATAATTACATTTATACAACAGCATTGTTGAACACTATATTTCTGATTGGCTTGAGGGGGGTGCATTTTTACTATACGGACAGATTTATTTTTCTTATTGACATGCAGGTAGTCAGATTATAATGAAAATAAACATTAACAATATATCGCCTCTTTTTTTTGGGCAACGCAATCTGGTATTGCAATTTCCAGACACTCGAGAACCATCTATTATGATGCTTTCGTTCTCATGATGTTCATGATTTTCGGGGTAAAATGTCGGCCTGACCCTAAAATTACAATATTACTAGCATCCATTTTCCATTACCATTTCCTTGCTGCTGCTATACATACAAAGTCTGATAATGTAGAGATTGTTAATATTCTTGTTGCGAACATGTTTAAGGATTACTTGCCATCAGTCTGCTACTGTGTACCACACGTCAGAGGATTCCAACCATATAATTAGAATGATTCCAGCTATTTAGTGAACCATTTGATGGCACATCATTAGAGGTCTGACTTAATGAACTTTGCTGTCTATTCCCTTTAAGCAAGGGTAACAACCACAAGATACTCCTAATCTAGCACCAAACATTATTCTTCACGATATTACCACAACAGATTTGACTTCAGGGAACATGACCTTAATAGATTGGCAGATTGATAATCAATAAGAACATTACTTGACAGATAAGCCATTTCTCTGCCAGGACATTAACCAGACAGCTGCAACAGTATAAACTTCATACTGCGGGCCATCTAATGAGCACAAAGGGCACATCTTATCATTACCATGCAGTGCTGATTTACGGACTTGCTTCATATTTTCTATTAAGCCGTGTTTCAGCGAGCTTCTGAAAGTATTGTCATTTGCCTGAAAATGTCAAGAGACCCTCTTGTTAATTAGCAATCATGTTCCTTACAACTGGGATAGCTCCCCTTTGTATCTTGAATCAACACAATAACCTCATTCAGTCATACTACAGTATTGGACATGCCCTGCTCTATGCTAATTTCATTTAGAATGATACGTTTGTGGTATAGCATAATAAAATAGAATAATTCACAAACCTGATGAATACTACATTTAAAACATAGTTTTAAAAAGGCGGTCTGGCACCAACAACCATGTCATGTTCAAAGCAACTTGAATCACCTTTCTTCCCCATTCGGATGCTTGGTTTGAACTTCAGCAGATCGTCTTGACCATGTCTACATGTCTAAATGCATTTGAATGAGTTGCTGCTGCTGATTAGATATTTGCGTTGACGAGCAGTTGAACAGGTGTACCTAATAAAGTTGCTGATGAGTGTATATGCTAGCATGCCACATAGACTGATGAAAGCCAAGTACACGTAGCGACGGTTACTTTGGCTGCAGTAGAGAAAATGCAGCAGACTGGAGCGGAGAGGGTGAGTGAGCACCATTTTTCTGGACTTTCCTCCCTGGAGGCATCCTGGGAGTGAGAGCACTTCATGTCAAGATAGTGTTAAATCCCATCGGGTGTCTTGATCATTCTCCTTAGCTTTTAATGGGGTTTCCGGAAACCATCCGTTTCTGTCCTCTGGAGCAGAGACCAGGAACAAAGGAGACCGCAAGCAGACGACAATAATGGACATATTACGGTCAGAGACTGATCACAGGTCTTTGTCCAAGGGCCCCCAAGTGGCTCTCTCTCTCTCTCTCTCTCTCTCTCTCTCTCTCTCTCTCTCTCTCTCTCTCTCTCTCTCTCTCTCTCTCTCTGTGTCTGGCTGGCTCTTACATGCCTCATCACACCAGAGGTGGAGAGCTCGTGCCGGGCCAGTGTCTGATTCAGACCAATGTGAATGTTCTGCTCCATTTACTACACGTGCTCTGTATTCACTTTCCTGTGATTGGCATCCCGGATCTATCATTTCGTTTAAGCTCATCCTTTTTTTTTGCAAGAACCCTTTTGGCAGGGAAATTATAATGTCTCTGCCTGAAAATAACACTTTGTATGAAGAATCTTTCTGTTCTCACTGTGGCGTTGTGAAGGTAGGACAGTGGTGACTCCTGGATAGTTAATCCCAAAATTAAAAGACGGTGAATGGCCTATAATAGGCCTGCTGGGAGAACGTGGAAGCGAAAGGACACAGCTTTAGTAATGAGGAATCAAAAGGAACCAGTATAGGAAGGCGTTCAGGGGGGGGGGGGGGGGGGGGGCAAAGATAAAAAGGAGGGACTGATTGAAACACAACGGGTATGTGAGATTGCGGCGTCTGCTCCAAACTGACAAGAGAAAGGATATACGCCTTTTGCGCCCACGGAGTAAAATAGGATGCAAGGCTACCTCATCCTAAATCAATTTGCCACCTTTCAAAAGCAACAAATAACAGCTGTAATTGAATGGTGGCAAGCGTCGAGCTTCCGATTGAACTCCCCAGCGTGTGTGTCTCGTGTGGCGCCTTTAATCAGCGATAGTGTTTACAAGGATCTGGAAGACAAATGTAACAACCTCAGACAGACCCTCAACAATTGTCCCACCCAATCTCTCTTCAAACCCCACTACTATGCCATTGCAACACTAGAACCATTATTGTGGTGCTGAGCCTTAAACTGGTTTAGATAGTCGCCGGAAATCCAATAAATTAGCCTATGCACTTGAATAACGTCACACGAACAACGTGTTTTTTTTTTTGGCACACGAATAGTTTGGATTCATACTTTTAACAAATCAAATGGCATAGGTCAATCAGAGTGTCTGTTGTCATACAACCATTAGTGTCAGTGATTCCAAGACTGTACTTCAGTCTGACCTGTCGATCTAATTGTGGAAAAGGTGTTGACTCAACAATTGTTCTGACAACTTTAACAGACGGCGTTAATGACAATCACTCTTACCAGTTTTCAACTTCTACATTTGTTGGACTCTATCCATAACAGTGATGTTTTGATATACAGTAATTCTTGTGAAACGACCACGTTTAGTTAGTAGTGAATCATCCATAATTGCAAAAACGTTAATCTCTTTGTATTGTTGGGCCTATATGAGATATATTATTTTTCCTTTTCTTTTCGCCACTGCCAGTTGTTTGATAAGAGAATTCCAAATGTGCAGATAGTGGTGAAGAGATGGATTGCCTGCCTAATACCTTGACGAAGAAGTCCAAAGACTTGTCAATCAGATGGAGAGAAAGTGAGAGAGTAATCCCATGGAGGTGGACAAGGCCCAGTAAGGGGGTTGTAGGTCCTATTACTACACTACTTTTTGTCAGACAGGTTAGGCTGCCTAAGGCTCTGAGACCGTCCTTTTGAGAGAAGCAGAAAGGCTGCATAAAAGTGATATGAATCTCGTATTGTACAGGGAGTGTGGGGACAGATGATGTGATAGGATAAGTTGTGCCTTGAAGCAGAAACCTTTTGTTTGTCAAGAACACACACAAAAATATGAAATGCATATTTGTAGTTGAAACCTCAGTGATGTGGGCCTACCAAAGGATATAACATCAAAAGTCTTGAATTTCTTTGTATTTCCAGTTAACAACTTGCTAAGTGGAGCTGTCCATGGTTCTGAAATCTGCCCAACATCTGCCTTTCGCACTTTGCATAAAGAGTAATAGACCACAACACTCATTGATTCATTAATTGTCATTCTAGGTTAGGAGTTAATTAATTGTTAATTATGCATTTCACTATAAATACAAAAACCCTAAGTTAATAAAGGAGCGAGCGCCTAGTGTTATTCACGATCGCAATTAGAATAAAAGTGTGGTGCCAAGCTGCCATGGACAGAATTGAAATCCCCCATACAATATTATTTTTGTGTGTGTGGAAATTGTTGTGGCTTGGAGCCCTGTACTTATGCTGATGCATAGGGAGAAAAACAGCAATAACTTGCATCCGGAATGTCTACGAGAGAGGCCAAGGGGAGAAATGAGAAAATTGCAGTGTTCTGCAGAAAAATATGTTATGGGAGTTTATGTGTTTAGGTAGCATTGATAACAAAAAGATCAGCTGTGAATGGAGCTAAGAGGGTGTTTAGATTTTCACGAGGTGTCTCAGAAAAGAAAAAGGAAGCAACAGCACAAGCGTTACATTTTATTAGCAAAAGGCAGGGTAATGGCAAAAAAATAACCATGCCAATTTCAAAGGCAATGCATTGAGACATTGGCTTATTGCGCTTTTGCACAAAAGCAACTTGAACAGCCTGGACCTCAATCTGCGGGGACTGCAGACACAAAGGGATTAAGACTCCACGGGACTTCAGAAAGACCCTGCTAAAGTAGACCACAGGCAAAGACAGGGGGAGTCAAAAAAGACTGAGGCAGCAAGAGAGGGCTCGCCCGGTGCTTCTGTGATAATCTTTACACCACTGCATCATTGCAAAGATGTCCTACCTTTGAAAGGGGCAAACCGACAAACCATCCAAAATGTAGTGAGTCCTTCCCCGCAAACGTTTAATGACATGGCATAAATGTGTAGCCAAATTATGAAACATGGGTTTGCATATTTTCAATGCTGGCTATTTTTAAAAAAAGGTCAGGCAATCAGGGCTGAGGGAACTTTGAATGATCTTGTAGGTTTATGCATTTCTGACCTAAAGCCCTTCCACAGTCCCTGTACTTCAAACTAAATGAAGACCAAAGTTCTGTACCATTTCCATTTTTACCCATGTGGCCTCTCAAGTGTAGGAGAGCTTGTTTGGCATGTAAGCATGGCACGCAATTCCCCTAACAATTTTCAGTCACACTTTTTGTCACATCTATACATCCGGGTTGCTATTTGACCTAGATTCCATATATTAGTGCCAGTGTTTGGTTTGCGTCTTTCCGATGTTTTACTCCAAATATGAGGGGACAAATGTACATATTTCTGTCTGAGTGAAAGCAAAGTTAAGTTGGAAAGAGGAGGGAAGTGTCTTAAATGTGCATATTTGTACCTCAACTATCCCATTATTCTACATTCATATATTTATTCACTGATTCATCACTATGAATGTTAATGTTCTTCACATGGCAAAAACCACGCTGCAATACTAACAGATATCTTTTTCTCACTCTTATTTTGGGTCTGACTGTATCTGTACCATAAGTTATAGTTACGAAGGAGATCTTTCTTTTCTTTGTTTTTTTCCCCCTGGCAGCACTGTCAGCCTACTCATTGTCTGATGAGCCACATAGCTCACATGTCCAAGCTCCCGCAGATAAGAGTCCTAAAACCCCTTAGCCTTATGATAAGGAGACATTTCACAAAGCACTCTGAATGTATCTAGGCCATCAGACTGCACGGCCATCTTATTTCCTGACTCTTTTTCTCCTATGGGGCTTTGGTTCCCACCATCAGCCATCAGCCGCAGACGTGATTAAGTTTCCAATTAGGCTGTCTGCCCTGTCTCTTCACCGCCACAAAAGATGAGCTCTCCGTCACTCAGCCCTTCACATGCGGCTAGGGAAGGCATGGGATTGTGAGCAGGGAGCAATCTCGTAACAATGAAAGATCATATGAATGTAAAATCACCAGAGAACACCCACTGCCACAGTGGGGATCAACTGGTGAACCCTCGGTTGTAACCGGCAAGGATCTCCGTTTGTCCCAATAGTTAAGAATGTTTGTGTTAGGCTTACAATCGTTAGCGCTTTAGAAGAAGCAGAACTGTTAAGATTTAGTAAAAGTTTTGTAATCATAGATCCATCCCTTGGAAACATATTAATAAAAATGAAATAATGAGAACAGTGTACAAGGACAGGAACGCGCTGACTTATGTGGAACAGCGGTTTGACATTGACTCGGTTGTTGTCGTGGGCATATGGTCTGCCACACTTAATCAAGCCATAAAACATTGCAGGGGGCTAGCAGGTAAAATCTGCTGCAGGTTTTATAAAAGTGTCTATGTTTTAGGTACAACAGACCCTAGTGCTTTGGAATAAAGTAAACCCTGCAAAGTCACTGCAAGGCGACCACAAAAGTTAAGCAGGTGTAAACAGTCATTTTAAATCACGTGTTCCGTACATAATCAAACTTGATTTTACTGTAAAAAAAGATAAGTCCGCTATTGCTCCAGGTAAAGGGTGAGGGAAACATATGTTTAAAAGATAAAAACAGACGCAGCACAAATTAAATTTATTTATTTTAGCACTGTGAAACCACCGCCTAATGTAACTCCTGATTGAACCATATTTTAAATGGCTGCATCCCAACACTTATTCCTTTTTCAGCAATAATCTTTTAATTCAAAGCATTCTATTTTCACACTTAATCCTTGTAAAAAAAACTTGGTCTCACTGAAATAAATCAACATGAATATAAAGAGACTCATCAGCAAATATGTTGCCGGCTTTTTTTATCATCTGCTCCTTTTTATTTTGCAGCTGGTGGCATGTCTGACTTTACAAAACTAGTGAAGAAGCATTTGGGTGTTTCCTTGTTTTTCTATCTCTATCCAGTAGGATTTTAAACTGCCCTGGAGCCCTTTTATGCATTCCTTTCTTTCATGTCCTCTCTGTCAGTGATCCCTCACCTTTGCTTTGTCCGCCTCTGAGAAACCCTGAGTACCTGCCATTTGCCAAATTCTCAGCACCTGGTTCCTGGATCTGGGACCTACTTGTTTTCCTGTCACAGAACCAGGTATTGACTTATATGAATAGATCATACTTTTTAAATTGAATATAAAAATATGCCATGCCCGAAATACAGAAATTCTGCAGCGCTGCTGATTTATCAGAAAGTGTGTGGTGTTAAGTGATGAGACACCCAGGGTTGAGGGAGACATTCCTGTTGAGTGGTCTTCCAGGAGGCTACTCCCACCAGTCAGTGCTGCAGCAGTGCCGTGGATCAAGTGTCTGCAGCATCACAACATAGTTAACAATTTGTACAATTTTATAATAAACTGAATACAATGTTTCCATTTTGTATCAATACCATAATACAACATTTACAGTATTGATCATGTTACATCACTTCAATTGTGCCAATAATCATTTGATTGAGTACACCAATAAAACAATTAATTGGATATGATTTACATATATCGTCTTTTTTCTTCATCTGTAGCCTTTGTCTGAACTGCTGAACACATGCCTGAGGTAAATGGACTGTGAGCTGAGAAAGTTTCCACCAGGCAAACCTACATCACACAGTCTTCTTTTCAACTGGCAGTAGCCTCACAGTCAGCCCCAGCCCAGTAAACCACCCTCATTAATGTTTCAATGAGAGACAGGGGCATCCCAAAGCTGTATGGGGATGCATCCCCGAGATCTCAGATAGAACGAAAGGTGCCAGCATCTCTATAAAGGAAAAAAAAGCAGTTGCTTGCTGTTTGAAAAAGACAGGTGCCCAGCCTGATACACCACACTGAGTTCTCCTTCAGCAAAACTACTGTACTACTGCTTAATAATTCATACTTCCATCAGAATTCTGTGTCAGTATGTTTATATGTAAATGTGTGTGTGTGTGTGTGTGTGTGTGTGTGTGTGTGCGTGTGCTTGTGTGGGTGTCCCATTTCTACAATGTAAATCAGTATTTCTGTGATTAATGAAAGCGCAAGTTCTCATTTTGGCTTCTGCAGTTGTTCTGGATTGATAGGAGCGAGTCTAGCGATAATTGATTTGCTCTGGTTTCTTTACTTTTGGTCAGCTACAACAAAGAAACTAAACCAGTGGGAGAAGTGTGTATGCAATACTGTATTAACTTCTAGATCACTGGTGTGTGCCAGTGCCCACCAAAGAACGCATCGATGAAAGAAATTGGGGGACAGATTTGTTCTGGAGATCTGGAGTCTAACACTTGTGACGTTAACATCTACTAGAAGCATTGTTTTTGGCAATATGGTACATTTTAATGTTACATTTGATCCCAGTAACAGTGGCACTCCTTAAAACCTTTTGGATGTTATCACGGCAACATCCCTATGTGATTTCCAAAAATATCATAGTTGATACTAAAACATGACTATTAATTTAGGTGACATTTTGTAAATCATCTCTTGAAAAGGTAGACCGAATTTGTTAAGGAAGCAATATTCTATTCTATTCTGAGATTATAGGTGAATAATTAAAGTGCAGGTGATGAATATTTGAATAGATCCAGTTCTCTCAGGACTTGGAATTCGCTTTGCTTACACAGGCTTAGTCATTTAACCTAATATCCTGTTTGGGCCCAAAACATATTTTTTGGTCTAGTTTAGCTCAGTGTCTGTGACAAGTACATTATACTGGATTTATGAAAATAGAATGGTCTCACTTATGGGATGAAATGGTTCGGTTAAAGAATGAGAAGATAAATAGTTTTTTAAGGTAGTTCAAGCATGTATTTGTATTTTTTTGTGTATTTTAGTTTTTTCTTACAGCAAGAAAATCATATTATTTCAATGTATTAGTTATTTTCTATGTGTGTATATTAAGGCTTCGGAAAATGTAACCCTCCCTTATCCAGATAAGAAACAGCAAGTGTGTAATTTATGGTAATTTAATACTCTGCACTCACATTATATTCTCATATATAACATGGAGAACACTACCCCAGAAAACTGCAGATGTGCTGTTCCCTTATATTTAGTTTAATATGTTGTGTTTTATGGAGCTTTTCTCAGTCTTAAAAAAAAGAACAATAAGCAAATCATATTGCCCGAGAGGGTACTTTTAGCTTCTTCCAGGCTCTTGAACTGTTGTATTTCTCAGTAAAATTTGGCGTGTCAAATTTGTACTGTAGGTTGGCAGACAGCCTTGGGCTGGACATTAAAGAGAAAAGAGCAAAATGGTTGTCCTTTGTTTCTCCCCCTCCGTATCTTTTCACTCTCTTACACTTTCCCAATGTTTTGCTCATACACAGAGAGATGCAGTCACTCCTCCCCAACTGGACACAGTGAAACTTGCCCCTGGTCTCTTACTTTATGCATATTAGATGACCCAAAAAAATTTATAGTGATCCCAATGTTTTTTTTTGTTATGTTATCTAATATGGTTAAAGACGCCTTCCTTCACCCTAGGAAGGAAAACATAATGTTGACCCGAATACAACAAAGTGACACCCAACTCTATCAGCCAGGAGGTCATGAGTGCCTAACTAATCCACCAGTCAACCTAAGTGCCCATGGTAAACCTTTTGGAGAGATACGACTAACACGTATCACTAAACTGACTTCTGCCAACACACAATTTATAATATTGTGAGTCTTTAAATCTTTTAATTTTGCCTTAGAAAGTGTTATGAATATTTTAAAGACTCAGGGTAGTCTTCTGCCTATTGTGGCGTGTAACTTAATATAGACAACGTTTTAACAGCTTCCCCAAGGGGAATAGCATATAATTCATCATATATTTCTACAGAGGTACTTTACAGTTCATCCCTCTGAAATCAGCCTAACAAATTTTTTTTTTGTCAGTCAATTTAGGCACATAAAACAGAATTTAGAAACATCCAAGAGAACAGAAGTTCTCAAGCAGAGTACATCCGAGTATTCAATAATTTCCTCAAAAACCTACTTTTATGAGTAGGGCTCCACCGTAATCAAAAGTCCAAATACCCATCTGTGCCTGCATTGTAGAAATGGGACACCCACAAAACCATGTATAATTCAGAGAGGACAGTGGTTAAATATACAACAGAGGTAGAACTAGGTCAAAGTCATGTTAACAAAAAATGTTCTTGAATATATCAAAAGAAATGTCTGTCAGATGTTCCATTAAAATTCTGTCACTTTCTTTTTTTTTTGGTTTGACATTGTGTTAAGCTAAGGACGATAGGTAGTGCCTTGAAATCAAGTCCAGTAGGACTCAGTTCGCAGTGCCAGCAGCTACAAGTCCGTGTAATAGGTTTGCCTTTAAACTCTGAGTGGGATTGAATTACCTCCCTTTCTCCTACTCCGGGCCACTAACAAGTCTATTTCACAGGCTACATCCCAGGCTCTGTGACTGCCAAGCTTATTACTCTCTTTGGCACTGCAGAGGAGACATACATTTTCACTATAACCAGGCTCAGCATACAGGACCTACAGTAAAGGCAGATGTAGCCAAGGATAAATACTTACTTCTATATGTACATGTAAGGTGTCAAAATGATTAAAAACCTTAAACAATTAAGCATTAATCTAATTGCATGGATGGATGTCTTAACACTGTTTACCGAAGAATAAGGGCTTAAAAGGTCGATACAAAGATTGAAATAACTTATTTGATTTATTGCTGCTTACAACTCAGAATATACTATATACAAAATGCATAGGATATGGTGTTATAATATCCATTACACGCGAGAGGCAATTTTGTATTGTTGATATACTATGCCACAGTTTCCCTTATGGAAGACAACTTTGACATAACAGACAACTTTTATGACCCAAGCCAGACACCAATCGTTCCGTTCACCGTGGAAAGTGTTGCAAGGGCATTAATCGCCTTTCCAGCGAAAAGCCCTAGGTAGGGTGAGCCAGCTTGGTCTCACGAGATTAGGATCAGGGTGAGCATGTTGTGCCATGAGAGAGATTTGATGGAACGCCTAGTTGTCTGGTTTAGACAGATGGAGGGCACATCTCAGAGAGGAGTACTTCAGTGTGTCACAACAGGGCGGAGATACCGAAGGTAAACTGGAGTAAGTGATATCACAGCCAGGACAGCCACCATGACTCTTGTCAAGAGCGAGCCCAGAGCAAGAACTTGGGATATATTGCATACAACCTGACACAGTTCCCTTGTCAAGGATTTTTAAGTAGGTTTTTAAAGAAAGAAACCGATTAATAAAGTATTGTCTTTGACCCTCAGGCGTAGTCATATTTTCTTATTAACTCATGGCTCCACCCACGCTCATTCTCTACCTCTTTACCCATAATCTGGGGCAAAATCCCCAGGCAACTAATAACACTCCCACTTTCATCACACCACTTTACAATCAAGTCATATCAACTTTTTCACAGCACTAAAACAATGCACTAAAAAGACATTATGGTAAAATATATTATTCTAAAGATACTATTGATTGCTGATATACTGTATGCAGCTTTTCTAGGTCAGTATTGTGAGTCATGCAAACTCACATAAAATAATTTGTGGAAATCCTTCTTTAAGTAGCGTAATATACAACCAGAAGCAAATTCAGTGTCTATGCCGGATTTAGACTTCAAAGGTGGCGGAGAGAAAATTAACATCTTCAATATACTGTATGTTGTGCCTAACTGTGGATATAACATGAATCGTTTTGAACAAATACAGTATTAAATACTTGGGTGAGTCAAGATGGCTTTGCGTTAAAACAAGCAAGCATAGCACCTCAGTTTTCTAAGAGATGATAAACCAACTGCTACTGTGTAAAACTCAAGACTTGAACCCCCTGCTACTGCTGCTACCTGCAAGTTGGCTAGATGTTCATTATGTCCTTATCCATTGGAGTTGGATGCCCATGTACCTGATTGTAGAATGTGTATCATATTGCCCAGCTACTGTTCTATGTTTTTTTTATTATTACATTTTATGCAAACAGATTAATGAAACACTGCTACTGTACACTGCAATATGAGTAGTGTCCATTAGCTTTTTATCTGTGCGGTAACACCTTTATGCCCTCATTTTGATATACAGATAATGGAATCTTAATATTGTTTTGATATAGACAATGAAGACCACATGCAGTTAAACAGTGCAAATTGATTGCCACTGGTTGGCTCGTCTCCTATTTCGTAAACTACCTTGAGGGAAGAAGAATCTTTTGCTGCCTTGCATGGTGAATAGCTGTCATTTACTTATCATCACCATGCTCCCACACAACTAGAGATTCCCTCATTTGATCTTAGCAGTGATGGCTTGATCCTGCACAGCAACTGGGATTTAATTAACAACTGGGGTTCACAAAAATTTTAACAATTTAAAATCATATGATTGGAATGGCCTAGCATCTTATTAAATAGCCATACTTACATACAAAGGTACAAGGGTACAAAAGCCCAGTACACAATGCAAAGCCACAAATACATGTTTTGTCAACTGGGTGTGCCACGTTTGACAGTTAAACGGGGTTCCATTGAGTGCAGCCTTTCAGGGTATGTACTAGATACTCTGTAGTATTTGTTCAATTTCAATATGTAACACATTTACACAAGTATTTTGGGATGGCTCGTCTGACTGAAATGGGACAAATGAAAAACTACCCAAAAGTACTAAACCCCGCACCATTCGATCTCTACGGAAACTCAAAGGCTCCCTGCTTTCTCAGGAATCCTTCAACTCCCTTGATTCTTTATCTCTGCAGGCCAATGATGACCTAAAATGATAAATATTTGATTCACCATAAAAATCTGTCTGGTTCAACTTTTTAAACAATCGTGAATGGGGGTCCTTGGTGTGTAATTGCTGCAGCGATGGAATGTCAATGTGGGTAGGAATCAATGTCTTCTTAGCGACAGTCTCCCTTAGTCACAGCCTGTGATTTTTTCCTCGGGTGTCACAATGTCAGAAAGTGGCCAGATGCCATCAGCTAGTCCGACGTAACCCTTTATTTCAATTTAGTCCAGAGCCTGCTTCAGACCTAACATTTAGGCCTACCTTCTAAACCAATTTCCCCCCGGCAGTGTTATGTGCTGGCCCAGATAAATTGTTTTCATATTGTCCTTCAAAGAAATTTTTTAGCTAAAGTGAACCAGGCCAGCACAATATAACTGAACCAGTTAAGTTTTCATCAAGAAATGTGTAACAACCTTCCACAGAAAGGTGTCTTGAGACTCGAGGTTTAAATGTCAAACGGCATGGATGCACTGAAGAAAAACGATCTCCTTGTACCTGCGTATCTAATGTTGGAGAGTTTCTGTAAATAGATGATATCAAAGAGGGAATGGGACCATTGTGTAACCCCAGGTATCAGTACAGAAACCACAGAGAACAAACCGAAAGAAAGGGCCATTGTTCTCTGCAGACTGAGACAGCGGTCCGTCAGATGGATCTCTTTGATATGGCAATCACACATTGTGGCAAGAAAGAAAAAAGGGAAAAACATGAGACCAGAATTAAAAGAGACATGACAGGAATGCTCTTACGAGCTACACACAAACCTCTCTTTAGTTGGTGTTTTTAGCTCCTCATTGCCATGAAGGTTATGTGTTTTAATGACTTTGCATGACATTGTATAACATTGTGTGACTTGAGTATAAAGTGTACACTATGTCACTGTGTCTTAACAGCTGTTCATGCTAGTCCATTCAGATCACAGTTAAAAGAAGAAAAAAAACTCCCCAGTTACACTATTCCTGTGCCGAAGGCATTGCGCAGCCACTACTTCAATGTTGATACAGCCCTTGTTATATATTCCCTCAACATACAGTAATATCTTGTCAACAGTGGGGAAGTGCATATTACAAAAACAATGAAACAAGAAAATATGTGTTTCCTGCTGCATAGTCATATGCATCATGCATAAGGCAACGTGCTGAATCATTAGTTTGTTAGAAACACAACAACCGAGTTTTAGGATCTCAATTCTACACTGCTCCACCGTCATCCCTACTTTCACTAAAACATCACAGGATTTGGGTAAATACATAGGAATTTCCTGCTGAATTACAACTAACAGCCAATGTCCTACGATTGCAAATTGTGAAAACAGTTTCTCTCATGCCGTTGTTTTGAGAACGTTTGTTTTGTTTTGATGGTGAACAGTTTTGAGATTATTGCTTACATGTATTGTTTTCCTGTGTTCATAATGTTAAACAGAATATTTAATTGCAAGCAGATGAGTGGTCAAGCACATAGCTGAGAGCTCTGCCCTCCAGACATCGATTACACTGCCCAGACATATATAACACACAAACACACACACACACACACACACACACACACACACACACACACACACCCCATTTCCCTTTTATGCAACAAAAAAAAAACTATTTGAAGCATTATGCAGGTTCAGCTCATGCATATGAACATTGCTTGCTATAGTAAAACTAGCTTGGGGTCATTTAGATTATAGCATAGAAAAAAAGAGATTGATGAGGCATTAAATATTAAGAACAAAAGGCATGGACCGATTTTAAACCTGCAAACAGATTCCTGACACTATCTCATACAAACAAGATAAACTGACACATTGCAGCTGAATGCAATGAGTGGATCCTAAATGACAGTCTGAAGCAGTTGGGGATGCTGTTTGTTTCAAACGTTACAGACACAACATGGAGCCCAGGTGTGAACAATACACATTATCTAAAGCTGCCTCCTACCTAATGATTCACGTCAAAAATACAATTGTATTTTGGCGAAGAGCCATTTAACTGCCTTTTTACTGCCTGTCTTCTCCTGTCAAGTTAAAAAAAGACAAGGGTACCAAAAAAGCTCAACTGCTCGGTGGATTGGTTGCTTGTTAATAAAACCAGACACAAGTATGTCAAAGGAACAAAAGGAATTGACATAGTTCACAGCACAGTTATTTCGGGACCAACAAGAAGCATGGTGAGGACATGCCGCTGACAGCTGTAGCAGAAGAGACAAAAGGGCCATGTGAGTCTCTCCAATAACAGGTAGGTTTCTACTCTACACAACCCCTTTACAGTAATGACACAATATGAAATACTCTTCAATTGCAAGGAATTCTCATACTGCATTTAAAACGTATTGGATAAAATAGAACATCGATATTCAATTACGTGAACCTGAAAGGCTCAATAAAAGGTTACTGTATAGTGTATGCTCCTACATTTTAGCAACCGTTTGACATCAAGCAATGTCCTACAATGCTTAAATGTGTACAAAAAAAGAAACAGTTACTTAGTCAACATTTTTTCCGCTTCAGAAAATGATGTCTTTATATAGTTAGTCCTTACATATAGTACAACTTTCTCAATTTGAGAGCGATTATTTGTTATAAAACTCGTTACTTTGGTGTGCCAAAGTTATCCCTCAGAACCTTGTTGTTTGACAGAGTCAGTCTCACTGAGTCTCTCTGCTTGGCAGAGCCAGCGTGCAGTATGGTGGCTTTCACACTCTTTCTTGCAAGACCACAGAGAAACCCCCAAATTAGCACTGCATGTCAGCTCATCCTTTTTGCTTTATTGCCTAGGTCTCCACTTTCTATCATTTATTCCCGTTCCCTGAGCATAAAGAGAAGCCAGTCTTTGAAGAGCCATATTAGTGGTGTGAAAGTCCAGGGAAACCCTTATTTAATGTTCTTCATGACGCTTCAGGCACACTCTAATCTCAGGAAGTACTTACTCTGACTCTAAATGCGCCCTTGCCCTGAATGCACACATTACAGCTTTTCAGAATGCCTTTTAAGTTAAACGGAAGTGATCCATGTTCATTTTTGCAAAGCTCAAGGTAAAGAGAATAAAACATTACACTGTATTGTCTGACAATTGTTAAATTTTTCAAATAAAGAAACACATTACAGAATCACATTTCTGAAAGAACAGCAGTTAGACCCTGAAACTGTTTTCTGGGCTGTGGTTTGATCAAAGAACCAGATGCAAAGGGTAGAGGGGGTGGACGTTTGGTTTCTAAAGTCTCATAATCATCTGAAATCAGATTAAAGGCCTGTTCATTGATAACAAGCAGACGGACACCTGATCATCCCCAAGTGGATACATGTGAAAGCTGCCTAACCTGTGATCTTTCTGCCCTCACATACAAAGCATTTATCCAGTTGCTATGCCAAGTGTGCTGCGAAGTCTGACACCCACCCATCAACTCAACACAACAAAGATAAGACATGTCCACAAGGAGAACGTGCAAGCAAACACACACCACGCACCTGAAATTTATCTTTTGAAAGTTGCACAGATTGGAAGATTGGGTAAAGGGTACCTGAGCAAGAAAATTCCCAACACAGCCTACACAGAGGCCCATTTCAGGGTTTTGTCAGGGAGACATTTAAACCCACAGCATCTGGTCCATTCCCATCAAAAATGTGTATGCGAGTCTGTCTTTTCTTTTTCTCGTACATTCAAGTTGGTATGTTTTTCTGTATTTTTGAGGTAATGTTACCATTTTGTTTTCATCCTCAAAACAATATTTCATGATTGTGTTAATAAATGTTTTGCAAGTGATAAATGTCATGGATATTTTCACTCTTTCACAGAGAATGACCATTTAAACAAGGAAAGAGGGAAGGAAACAGACAACGATCAAGCATTTGGCTATTTAGTGGAAATATTGTGAATCATACAGTAGAGTGTGGTGGAGATGACCAGTTCTCTTGAATTACAATCTAAACATTCATCCAACATAAAGTCCGACAATCAAATTGGAGATAGACTATAATGCAGTCAATGCATTGAGAAATAACACAATATTGCCAGCTAGCACAGCTCACAGCTTTCCACTCAGGACCTACACCCTTGCCTAATGTTTCCACACATTTTTATTAACAAGCAAATGTCTAATCCTGCCACTGCAAATCATCTTGTTTGTTTAGAATTGTAAAGCAATTTGCCAAATCATCATCATGGCGTTAAGGTAAGCTGAAATTCTAATTTGTGTGTGTAATTTAGAAGCTGATAAATACTGTGCATCCGCTTCAGAACATACACACAAAGAAACTGCATTCCCATTACTCTACGTGCTTCCTCTATCAACAGCAAAACCATAAAAAAAATAGACATTTAGACATTTCTACATTTAGAAAAAATTGGCTCTCAAGTCTGCCTGAATAGGAGAAAATTATCCTTGGGAGAAATATGCTTGTTCTTGTGCTACAAAGAAGTCATTTCAATCCTGACAGTCCCCTCTTTGTAATTAACACACATGTCAAATAATTTTAACAAAGCCGTGTTAATGAAGCACCACCATCAAGCTGGAATAGAATAGATAACCTAATCAATACAGGAAACGTACACATTCACTATTAGCCTGTTCTGATACTAGTGTTTTTTAACAATAATAATGTTCTCACAATATTGGACAAATTACACTGGGGCTTCCTTTAATCATCACCGCTTTCATGGAGAATAAATTAATAAAAAAACGAAAACAAGCATCATGCTTTCATCTGTTCACAGATATCACATTGTTTATGTAATTTGGTTGTGAACATGTTTAACCTCATCCGTGTGAGCTCATCCCCCAGCAGATGGGCCCACGGAGGAGGGAGGCGTAGCTTGTTGCACACACTGACTCATGACACCTGCCACGCGGCTGCTACGCACAGATATCAGCATGAATTGCCACGGGAGTCTCCTGCCAGTTGCCGCGAGCACAACCTCCTTCTGATGTAAGAGATCCCTTTAGATCGGAGAATATGCACTTCAAACGAGGGATGGAACTTTCTCTTTAGCCTTACTAATTAGAATAAGAAGAGGAAGAATATTGATAACAAAAAATTTTTGTATAACGTAACAAATATTTTCAGATGTCTATTGCTCGCAACTAGTAAAGTTTACGCTTATGATCCATACATAAACTGGTAAAAGTGAGGCAGAGAACAGAATGCTGTCATGTGAAATTCCCAAGCCTCCAGTGTTAATAATGATGGCAGTGGGTGAATTGTCTGAATATGCATCTCCTGGCCATGAGTCAGCTCTTGTCATCCATCATGAGTGTATGCCTCCAATAGGGAGGACTGCAGAGGAAAAATGGTTTATCCTGACAATTAGCTGCCTTCAGGATTGGTCGGCTAACATTCCCTGATTAGTTTTCATAGCCGTGGACATCGAGTGGGACATTTCTAATGTTGCATTTAGGGTGTCCCTAGACCTTAAACATTCTTCACATTCAGTCAGCCAGCTAGCCAGCCACTCACTCACTCACTCAGTCACTCACTCAGTCACTCACTCACTCACAACACCCATCCACATCTCCAGTATGTTGTTACCTTGAATCAAGATAAGTGCATGTTTCAACTTACCCCCAGAATGGAGGGCATCTTGCTTACTTTCTTATTGCCATGATTATACATACAGGTAAATCATACCCCTGCGTAATTATCTTCACACCTGCTTCTTTCAATCAGTGTCGTAATGATTGACTTGAGTTAAATTATGAGATTCATTGTAATGACAGACTTCCATACACTGCTGTTTGAGGTTGACCCCATAACGACAGCCATTTCACTAAAAGAATTTGAGAGTGTGAAAAACAGATTATCTTTCAAAGCCATTGAAATCCACACGTGTCCAGACTAATGATGCTTGTTTTCAGTAACAAACGCTCCATAAGTGGGCATCTGCTGTCGCCGGCTGCTCTGCGGGTGACATATCACGCCTCTTGCATGTCCACTCCCTCCTTAATGGCAAGCTAACAATATCTGCTTACCACACACATTGACATAGGGATCCACAAGGTTGCCTTCATGCCCCACAGACTAACACACACACAAGAAGTATGTCACCCTAGGTGGATAAGTTGCTCTTTGCAATGAATGCCATTTTTAGAGTGAGAATAATATGTTAGCCACATGCTATAGATTAGAAGTGCTAAAGAAATACCAAAGAGCAAGTTGCAGTTTAGAAGATGAAAGGTACCAAAGTGCATGCCAACAGGGACACTGGAACACTGCAAAACATCTGAACCCCAACGGTAGAGGAAGTGCAGAAGTACTTGTCCAACTGATGGTGCTGCTGACGCTGAAGAGCAGGCATTTTTCCCATCACATCTCACATATAATCACTATGATATCGTAAATGTACGGAGGGAACGGTAATGTTCCTCGTGTTCAGACACACAGCTTAGCTACACTTAAAGGACCCACAATGTAGACAATCATACATTTTTGTATGCTTCCTTAGTGTCAATGAAGCACAATAAAAAGTATTTGTACCAAAAAAATATTTTTTTAAATTAATTATTCAAGGGTGCCTCTTTCTTCCCTCCCAACTCGCACACCGTTTTCAGTGGTGAACACGAGTTTACGCCCATTGCTCATTCACATTCATTAGCTGAGTTATGTTATTGGCTAGGGATAGTAACATTTCGCTGTTGCCATGGCTGCGGCCGGAGTGGTTCAACCCAGAGCCATAGAGTTTAGGGAATAAAATTATACTAAGCAAAAGGTAGGGGTCGCCAAAATCATCTCCAACAGATAAATTGCCTCTTGTAACTTTACAATAATTATGCATGCCTGAACATCCTGTTTATTGTCCAAGTGTGCAACATAGTGTATTGTGTGTATTTCATCATTGCCAATTTCCCATCGTTTCCTATTATTTCTGTTTTAAAATATAGTACAAAAAAAAAAGGTGTAGGAATGGGGAAAAAAATACTTGTGGGATAAATAGCCATTTATGGCTTATTGAGGATTAACCATTTCAAGATTTGAGTATAAAAAGCAAAAATACCATGATATCAACTGAATCAACTGACCCCAAAACTTAAAAGGAACAATTAGGCATGTTGATAAAAAGTTAATTTGCTGAGTTTTCCCTGTTTCATATTAATTTCCCTCGTTGGTTCCACTGACATACTCTCAAGAGTCTCTGTGGTGCTCTTGCTTTCCTGACTTTTGCTGAGGTGCACTTCAATGCAAGCAAAATTGCTTTCTGAGCAGAAATTCAAACATGCAGGTTGACTGCTGTTATGATATACATAATTGAGAGCGCTGGGAGAAGGTTGTAGTAACATTAGCAAGGATGTACTTTCATTGCTTTGAAAAAATAATATTAAATAATCACATGTTACAAACAAATATTAATGGTTAAGCCCACTTAAAAAACTTAAATAAAAAATAGTAGTATAATATATAATACTGTATTGTTTCTATATACCCAATATAAAGCCTCAACCCTATGCTTTATTAAAAGACACAATGCTCTCTGAAGTTAACAATGTAAAATACTGTAAGATGTCAGTTAAGATGAAGCCTCATTATAAGTTTCTGATCACCCTAGGTAACAAGCTGCTGAAGTCTAGATATGTAGGCTGTAGGGGAGACCGGGGCCATTGTACATTTTGAACAATTAATTCCAGTGTAACTAAAATAGTATAATTAATCATATAATTATAGAAATATGAAAACTATATAATTAATAAGCAACAGAAACCGTATCACACAAAAAATGTATTCCCCCAACATTAAAAAGTCAGTGTAGCTGACAACAAAATTAAGTTAGTGGCAAATCATTTGACCAAAAATATCTCAATATGATAATTTATAGAATTGCCAATACTCCCAACCTGCTAAATGTATCTCTAGAAAATAATGCATACAAAAACTATAACCACAAAACTGGAAAACGGACAAAACTGGAAAACGGGAACCCAATTGCATGAGAGTCAAAACAAATGGGGGAACTCGTATTCTGTTATCTTATTCTAATACTTTTTGAAGTGAGGTATACAGGGCACGTCTCAGTAGCTTTCCCAGTTGTGGCTCAAATTGTATTTGCTCCCATCTGTGCTAAAGGCTTAACCAGTGGACTATGCCACATAATAGAAAATATAATGGCATACATAGACATTTAAACTGAACACTATTTACAATTATTAGCCAAAAAACCCCAATTATTAGCCCAAAAAAATGTGGAAGTCGTTACTAAGCCGGACACCATTTTGATTGAAATATTCCCAATTTTAACACAGCGTTACAATTGCCCCCAACCATACCACCCATGACAAGCTACCCTGCTAGCTAGAAACAATGCTAACTAATATTTGACAAAAATATCAAAATGACAACAGAATGATCATCAAAACTAGATAGATTTAAATGCATGTACATTAAAGTTTACGACAGTATGAGGAAAATACTGTAGATGAAAAAAATTACTTTCACACCTCAAAAAATAAGTTTGTCAGAAAATCTTTGACAAGTATGAGTCATCAGATTTCCATCGGCAGGCAGAGAGGGATCACCGCAGAGCATGTGCATAATACTTTTCAAGGTTCTGTCTCCTGTCTGATTGGTGCAATTTGAGATGTTAAAATGGCCCCTTGTTACAATTGCCCCCGGTCTCCCCTACTATGCAACAGGAAAAGGAAGGTAAACAGTAGTGTTCTTATTTTTTTCTGTTGTTAAAAAAATGCAGCTTGGCTGCTGATAACAACACAGGACAAACACAACTCTTTTGGCATACATTAGGCTTACTCCCTTTATCTTCCAAACCATGTTTACTTTACAATAAGAACAATACAGACCTGTTTACATGTGGTTACAAAAATGACAAACAAATAACATATAAAACGTATGAGGTGACAGACATTCCAGCAAACTCTTTACAGTGTCCTTTTTTATTAGAGATGACTTCACTTCCTAGCCTACCTTCTACTACTGCAAAGATGTAGCTGTCTTCCCAGTGATAGAGTAGTACAGTGGTGGAAACCACGAAGGAGAGTGTTTGATCAGACAAACCGTGACATGCATCACCCAGACTCCATAGCCGCCAGGGAAATAGGAATATGCAATATTGCGATTTGGCTTTGGGAGGACAGGAGAGCTAATAGGCCAAGAGATCAAAGCTGCGGATGCTGAGCTGAAGCCGCTCCCCCAGGATTGGTGTCCCATATAGCTATAGGTGCACTGCTTTGGGAATTCACCTGCCCTTCCTGAGTTCTCTCATATCACCATCACAGCAACCCCCAAGGCAACACCTATGCTACATATCAGTATGGGAGCTGTGTCATCACAAGACATTTACAGATAAAAATATGGTGGGTCCTGGTGTACAGTATAGCTTTATTGATGGATTTGCAACATATTTTGCTCTTATACCAGCCCTTCCTCTTAGGAGCTGGATTTAATTTACTCCAACACTTAAATCCTAACCCAAATCTCAGCATTTGTTTCAGTATATCTTCTTTTTGTAGAGCTACATCAATAGATGTATGTCAGGAGGGGGTGTTACACACTCTCAGATATGCAGTAGTAGCCTGTAGACATGCTTTAGTCTAATCCACTCAAAGAAACCACAAACAATTGTGATGAAAAGCTTTTCATCAAGTTGATATCACCCTCTGGTGAATTTATTTAACTTTTGCGGCAACAAACATTTCAAGAAAATAGTTGTTGAGTTGAAATACGCCTAAATTCCATTTAACACTAGTCTTAATACAGGAAATGCATTTTTTATTTAGTGGATGATACATATTGTGCAAGAGAAACATTGTCAGATGTTGTTCTTAGTTAGATCAAAGTCTCTAAAAAGAGCCAACTTTACTTCAGTGAAATGAAATAACAGTAGAACCCAAGAAACTTTGTACATATTATTATAACATATTACTTTTAGCTGTCATAATAAATAAATGGTGAAAACAGTAACATTGCATTTGGACCGATGTTCAGCCTTTGTTATCTTTTTTTATAATTGATGTCAGAGTGTTGAACTCACAGGGCAAGTAAATGCTTATGACAAGAATTAAATAAACCTGTCACGCAACAACCCTCATGATTTTAAAACATGTCATGGCAGGCTTCAAACCTTCAGTCTTCATTTTGGAATAAATCTTAAAACTACCTCAGCCTCTAAGGCAACATAAGGCAATGAAATAATTAAGACAATCCTACCTGAAAACCATATCTACCATATCTATTGAAATAAAAGTTTGAATAAACCTTTGTGGTATTAGTTATTGGAAAAAAAATTTGCTCCCAGTAAGCCCCAAGGTTGACAGTTTAATCTGAGGTCAAAAGTAGTTACATCGGTATTATTCTCTAAAGTTCTAATACCAGGATTTGCTCCTGTAAATGCCTCCGATAGATTACAGTGTACCTGGAAGTAAATATGTCTAACTTCACTGTTGTTTTTATAATGTCACCTTTTTCATACCCTTTCCTGGTGAAAGAAGAACTCCAAATACACCCTGAACAGCTTTGTGAGAGGAAAGGAGACGGAGTCAACCATGTAATCACTTGAAAGGGTAATTAGCCATGAACTGTGATACATTTCCATAATTAAGCAAGTTTATCTTATTGTTGATGCATTATCCACACATCTTGTGTTGATCAACCACAGGCATCTACAGGAGTTATTTTTTTGAATAATTTAGCATCAATTTAATGTTCCTTCCTGAAGGAGAGGAAATTCAGTGAGTGCTGTAAAATGTGTACAGTTAGGCCCAAAAATATTTGGACAGTGACACAATCTTCATGATTTGGGCTCTGCATGCCACCACATTGGATTTGAAATGAAACAACTACAACGGAATTGAAGTGCAGACTTTAAGGTTTAATTCGAGGGGTTGAACAAAATATATGATTAAACATGTAGGAATTGTAGCTGTTTTTATACAAACGCTCCTCATTTCAGGGGCTCAAAAGTAATTGGACAAATAAACATAACCCCAAGTAAAATGTTACTTTTCAATATTTTGTTGAGAATCCTTTGCAGGCAATGACTGCCTGAAGTCTGGAACCCATGGACATCACCAAACGCTGGGTTTCCTCCTTTGTGATGCTTTGCCAGGCCTTTACTGCAGCGGTCTTCAGTTGTTGCTTGTTTGTGGGTCTTTCTGCCTTAAGTTTTGTCTTGAGCAAGTGAAATGCATGCTCGATTGGGTTGAGATCTGGTGATTGACTCGGCCATTGCAGAATATTCCACTTCTTTGCTTTAAAAACTCCTGGGTTGCTTTTGCAGTATGTTTTGGGTCATTGTCCATCTGTACTGTGAAGCGCCGTCCAATCAACTTTGCTGCATTTGGCTGAATCTGAGCAGAAAGTATATCCCTATACACTTCAGAATTCATCCGGCTGCTTCTGTCTTTTGTCACATCATCAATAAACACAAGTGACCCAGTGCCATTGGAAGCCATGCATGCCCATGCCATCACACTGCCTCCACCATGTTTTACAGAAGATGTGGTGTGCTTTGGATCATGAGCTGTTCCAATTCTCCTCCAAACTTTCTTCTTCCCATCATTCTGGTACAGGTTGATCTTAGTCTCATCTGTCCAAAGAATGCTGTTCCAGAACTGGGTTGGCTTCTTCAGGTGTTTTTTTGGCAAAGTCAATTCTGGCCTTTCTATTTTTGAGGCTGATTAATGGTTTGCACCTTGTGGTGAATCCTTTGTATTTACTCTCATGAAGTCTTCTCTTTATGGTAGACTTAGATACTGATACACCTACTTCCTGGAGAGTGTTCTTCACTTGAGTGGATGTTGTGAAGGGGTTTTTCTTCACCATGGAAAGGATTCTGCGATCATCCACCACTGTTGTCTTCCGTGGACGTCCAGGCCTTTTTGAGTTCCCAAGCTCACCAGTGCACTCTTTTTTTCTCAGAATGTACCAAACTGTTGATTTGGCCACTCTTAACATTTCTGCTATCTCTCTGATGGATTTCTTCTTTTTTTTTCAGCCTCAGGATGGTCTGTTTCACCTCCATTGAGAGCTCCTTTGACCGCATGTTGTGTGTTCACAGCAACAGCTTCCAAATGCAAACGCCACACCTGGAATCAACTCCAGACCTTTTAACTGCTTAATTGATGACAGGTTAATGAGGGAAGAGCCCATGCAGCGTTGTTATTTTTTTTTGCAGCCTTCTGAGTCAATTGTCCAATTACTTTTGGTCCCTTGAAAAAGAGGCGGCTAAGTATTAAAGAGCTGTAATTCCTAAACCCTTGCTCCAATTTGGATGTGAATACTCTCAAATTACAGCTGAGAGTCTGCACTTTAAGCCCATATTGATTATATAATTGTATCCTGAATATGTTTCCGTAAACAGCTAAAATAACAAAACTTGTGTCACTGTCCAAATATTTTTGGGCCTAACTGTATGTGTGTTTATTGTTCTTGTTGTGCATTTATTTTATTCAGGGAAAGCCTTACTAACTAGAGACCAGTCCTCTATTATGGAACGTTTTTTGCACGAGACAATACTTTCCCTCAGGAAAAAAGAGACTAAGAGCAAACTCTTTCAATTGACAGTGTTTCATATAGTGGTCATTGATAAAATGATGGTTACCCTAACCTTATCTCTGGGTCATTTGGCATAATAGAAGCTGAGCCATGACTCACTGGCAACACTGAAAGGATGAGTTAATCAGTTATTTTTACTTTTCCATGCAGCAAATAGAATACATCCCTGACCCTGTGCTGTCTTCCTGTCTCCCCAATGAACAGGAGAGGCTGGCAGCATTGCCTCCCCCGCAGCTAATTGGCAGATCCAGGAGGCTTAATTGGGTCATCAGCTGCGTTGATTTGCTTTGGTCACAATGATCCCCACCAATAAAGGCACAACGGCTAAGTTCCGGTGTCTTCCAGATGTCGAGACAAAGCCAACGCATGTTCCTCTCTTCCTCACTGCTCTCCAATCAGAGACTGAGTGGGGTTATTAATAGCAGGGTGGCAGCACTGCAGGAGTGGATGGGTTCTTTAGTGATCAAGACAGCTGAGGTGTACTGTATGCCCTTACATTTTAGTGCATTGAAAATGTAAGGCTTAGGCCTATTGTCTGTGGTTGCACAAAGAAATATCTAAGCAGGTGAAATACAATTTCAGTAATATAGCTAATAGTGTAACATACTGTAGAGACACTATAATATTAAGATTGCTCAAATTGTGTTTAACTGGGTAACTGGGTAAATGTAGTGTAGTGGTCTGTTACAAGTGAAAGGAAAAGTTAATACAGCCATAATTGTAATTCTGTCGACATTGCATCATTGAATCACATTAAGTCAAATGTTTCTGTCACTAATTCTTCTTAATGCTTACGTGCAGAGCAAATGTTGATAATTTCAGCTCACGTAAAACATAGTGTTTATCACTGAGAATGGAGAAACGGATCTATTTATTTGACTATCAGAGCTTTTCTTGTACATGGGCGCTGTGGAAATTGCTGAAGCACTGCAGAGAAGGTATGTCCCTCGGGGCTCTCACTGCTGTGCCTCTGGGGCTAAGCACAACTGCTGTCCTGCTGGCATGCCCATAGGACATAATGCAACAAATGGGACCAACATGAGGATTAGCTAGTCTGCATGCCCAGAAGCACCACCAGCATAGAGGGTGTAATCTGCTTGGTTATGGGTCTGCTGGCTGTCATTCTGCCTTTATACCACTCCATTTTGTAGACCGCTTAACTCGCAGATATTTTTATGTGCTGCCTAGTGTTCACATGGGTTTGAGTGCAGCTATAGAGCCCACTTCTGTGTCTAGCTCTATGGATGATATGGAGCTACCACAATGTGTTCAAAGGATAGACATGCTTTAATCAATGGATCCTAGACACCTGCACATGACACGGTATGTCTTGCAAAAGAGTGAAGGATAAATGTTAACATGTTCCCACGAGAGATTAAGCTCATCAACAATTGAACAGGTTATTTACTAAGGAATTCGATTTTACTTCAGCATTAAGTGTGATAGTGGCGGCCTAGTAGGTAGGACTGCTGGTGACCAAAAGGTCAATCCCACCTGGGAACAGCACCACTAGTGTGCCCTTGAGCAAGGCACTCAAGGCATTGCTCGAGGGGGACTGTCCCATTAATCTTATTGCAAATAGCTTTGGATAAAAGCGTCTGCTAAATTATGAAAATGCAAATGTTAAAGCAATTATAGGCAACTTTTTTTATATTAACGTATTATGAATGAATTTCTTCTGATAGCCTAATGTCTATGGGAGAACGAAAAAGTCGCAGTTCAGATCAGTCCTCTTGAAGTCTCAATATTTAACCCTCATTTTGTCTGCCACCGGGTACTTGGAGTATAGTAGTTGATCGTGCTAGCGATATGCAGTGACTGGGAGCATCCTGGACGTCTTCTTTGCGACAGTTAGGGAAAATAATTACACCAAGGAAACGGTAGGGGTCGTCAAAATCACCTACTATAGGAAACTGCCTCTTGTGCCTTACTAATGGAGTGTAATAATAAAATGAATCCACAATGAAGCAAATCGTTATCAACACAAAGCCTGAACGTGTTATGGTTCAGTATAAACCATTTCTAATTTTAGGAAGCTGGATAGAAATATTATATAACTTTTTTTATAATCTCCACGATTTGGACTCACTCAGTGTGTCTATACAGACTCCACACTAAAATGGACTCTGGTTCCTTGCAAGTGAGGTCCCTTCCTTTTAGGGTAGCCCTGAAACATCTTATAAGAACATTTTGGCTAACAAAGTGAGTAATCTCATATATTGGGGGAACATCAGCTTTATCTGGAGGGCAAAGCATTCTTTCATGGTAACACATCCTTCATCCAAAAAGTGTATAGTACTTTTAATATCCTAAAAAAAGTCGATCCAAATAAACAAAACAAATATCCTGAGTCTATAGTACTCTCCTGAGATAAACACTCTCTATAACCATTCTACAATAATAGTTAATTAAAAATAACTTTTATATTAATACAAGCAAATTATCCTTCGAGTATTTCCAATATTGGACAATCAAGAATTATTATAAAAATTTTCTCCAACTTGATGATGTTAGCAAGGCATCGTATGTACAACGCTTTGGGATTACAATATGTGATTGCAGGCCAATAAGTTAAATGAACCACTAGTTTCAGTCCAAGTTAGACCTACTATAGTACGCAATAATGAATAGGGTCAGAGAGAGGTTTGTATGAAACATCCATGACACTATCCCCTTGGGGCATTCCTTGACATACAGTAGACAGTACCAGTGGAGAAAATACCGAGGAGGTTATGATGAGCTGCGGCAGCATGCATCCTTCCAGTAAAGACTGACAGTATGCCCTTCAGGCCTGCTCACTGCTGCTGAGGAAGCACTAAACTTTTCTGGAGCTGCATGTGTGAGGAGTTTAGTCCTCCTGTTAGCACTCCCAGCAGAGCCCAACAAAGGATCCCTGGCACAGCAGCAAGCTCTGTCACTCACTATGAAGGCTTTCACTGTGAGTCCGCAGCAATTGACAAACCTGGAAAAATGTGCAGGCAAATGAGCCAATTAGAATTGTTTGTCTGGCGAGCAGAAATCACGAAACAGCTTCCAATAGAAGAGTCTCAGGAGTCTTTAAGAATACGAGAAAATGGTACAATCATTATAATATTACTAAACAACAGGGCACATGATTGTGTCAAAAAAAATGTGTATTATTTTATTATGGCAATCCCCACACTTTCCTTCCACATACATCGACTGTGCCTTAGTGGGATGAAAGACTCCTATTAAGCAGAGTAGCCGAGCATGATCCGCTCAGCAAAACTTGAATGCTTGTAGAAAGTGCTGGCCAATGCATTCTATACATCTAAAAGAACCAAGGGAGATTGGGAAATTGAATTATTTATTTTAGGGCTTTAGCCTATTAGTCTACATATCAAAGTATTTTTCAATTGGTTTGTGTAACAACAGTGCTCTCTCCTGGTGAGAAATAAGCATTCTTATCCACGAAAACGGTTATCATTTTTTTCAAAATCATGAAATATAACTATATACAGACAAGGCAGACATGTATTGGCTTTGATTGCTGGCTCTTTAGTGAACAATAGGCCCTTGCGGATTGTATCAAAATAAATTAGTAACAGGTACTTGCACTTCTTTTGTTTTACAGCAGCTACTGGAATGCATCTTCAGTGACAATCACTTCAGACCAGATTTATTTAAGAACACCTGTCAAATAGTAGTCAACTTTACACTTCGATTAAATGTAAAGCCATTCGTACAGTTATTTACAGTTAGTACTTCAGTGCACTGAGTTCATCTTATCTGTATGCCACTCTGTATCAGTCTGTAAATGGACTTAGTGACAGGACCCTGACTTTGGTAAACAGCAAAGGCCCTTTAGAAATGTGCTCTTACTGTATAGTATATGTCTACTACAATACAGGCTACTGTGTGCAAGATCATAAGCCTAATAAGGAAGTATCCTGCTTATACCTGGGCTGGGGATTTGTTTTGTTTTATTTTGCATAGAAAGTGAAGTGATTATTATGCGGGCACCAGAGGAAATCAAATCTAAAAGACAAGTATTTGATCAGCAACGATCATAAAACTTGGCCTACGTAAAAAGATAGGTCCACCTTTCAAGTAATTAAAACAGAAGTTGTGGAAATAAGGGCATTAAAACACAATTCTAGAATGCTGGGGAAGTAACAGGTTAATTTTGCAGTGGGTCTGTTTTAGGGGATTGGCAGGTTTTACAGTACATACGCAAAGGCCAAACACTGGCAGGAGTTCCACGCTGCAGAAAGATAAATGCACAAAGGTTGTTCATTCACTTCACTGCGGGCCGACCTCAACTCAAGATTGCTGAAATCTAAGGTAATTTCGGATATTCATATTATTTAGGTCCTCGAAAAGTTGATATATTTCACATTTTGGAAAGTGCTACTACAAAACTACTTGAAAAAAAACAAAACTTAGACAAATATTAAGAATCTAATTTGTGTTATCTTCTTATTTAGAGGGCTCACCTCACTAGCTCACTGCTATGCACACCATAATGCTGTTAGTGTTGTGGATCTTGGGGACATCACTGGTGCTGCCAGACCCAGACACAGGTGGAGAGACTCTTACTGAGGAACCTGTTACATGTTCCAGGAGCTGCACTTGTCTACCTGACGACTATAGTTTAGAGCTTAATGTGTACTGCAGCGCTCGCAACTTTACTCAGGCCCCCTCTGATGTGCCAATCTCCACTCACTCCCTCTGGTTGGATGGCAACCTATTTACCTCTCTGCCTGCAGTGACTTTCAGGGATCTCAGCAACTTGGCCTTTTTGAACCTACAGAGCGGCAAGTTGGCAACCCTTGACCCGCAGGTTTTTAGAGGGCTGAAGTCACTAGCGCACATCCATCTGGAGCGCAATAGCCTCCGCTTGCTACCAGGAGTTATCTTCCAAAACACACCCAATCTGGCCTCACTTAGTCTCCACAACAACCAACTGGCTCGCGTCGAGGAGAGGCTGTTTGCCGGCCTTTCACATTTGTGGCTTCTCAACCTGGGGTGGAACTCCTTAGCCGTCCTGCCTGAGACCGTTTTCAATGACCTTCATGGTCTGCGAGAGCTGATTTTAGCAGGTAATAGACTAGTCTACTTACAGCCACAACTATTTCAAAGCTTAACTGAGCTAAAAGAGTTGGACTTGACTGGAAATTACTTGAAGGTCATTAAAGCCAATGTATTCGTAAAACTACCAAAGCTACAAAAGCTGTATCTGGCCCAGAATCAGATTGTAACATTAGTTCCTAGAGCCTTTGTAGGCATGAAGTCCCTTAGATGGCTGGATCTCACTAATAATAAATTAACTGCTCTCCACGAGGAGACTTTCCTGGGTCTTCACAGCCTTCATGTGCTGCGGCTTTCCAATAACTCCATCACCGGACTTCGGGCGAGGACCTTTCGTGACCTGCATTATCTCGAGGAACTGCGGCTAAGTTACAACAGGATTCGTACCTTGGGGGAAAGGATCTTTGAGGGACTTGGTCACCTGGAAGTGCTGGAGCTGGAACACAATCAGATGCAGGAGGCTCGAGTTGGCGCCTTCACAGGCCTTCCTCATGTGGCTGTGATTAACCTGTCTGGAAGTTGCTTCTGCACTCTTCCAGACCAGGTGTTTAGGGGCTTGTCAAAACTGCACAGCCTTCATCTCGACAGAGGCTGTCTGACGAAGATAACAACCCAAGCTTTCGTTGGACTTTCAGGACTGCGGCGGTTGTTCCTACAGCACAACAACATTTCTGTGGTGGAACGCCAGAGCTTTGTGGAACTCACAGGCCTGCTGGGGCTAGACATGAGTTTCAACAAGCTAGAGGCTCTAACCTCTTACACGTTGCATGGCCTAAAGAACCTGGAGTACTTGTTATTGTCCAACAACTTATTCCGACATGTTTTGCAGAATGGTACAAAGCAGCTACTGCCAAAGCTACGGTACCTTGACTTGAGAGATAACGCTCTTGGCAGCATTACACCAGATTTCACAGAAAGTCTGGAAAAACTATTGCTGCCAGGTAACCAGTGGAAGTGTGATTGTAGTGCTCTTCCTCTTAGAAACTACAGCTTGATGAAACCAACCGTGGTTCCCCGCCAAGTGGAGACCTATGCGGAAGGAGAGGAGCCAGATACTACCGTCACCATATACAACAACATAACATGCAGCAGCCCACCCAGCGTGGCTGGTCACGACCTACGGAATCTGGGCATTGAACATTTTATCAACTGTTGAGTCATGACGTAAAGATTTTTCTTGTATATTTTTTAATTTATTTTGCAAGTTTAATGTCAGTCAGGGTATCTAGATCATGTCCTGGAACAGGTTTGAATTGCAATTTTATGAATCTCATTCAGAAAAAGTATGAATAAGTACTATGCTTTCCAAGTACTTGTGATGCCTTGTACAAAACGTTCTTGCTGAATAAACAGATCTCTTATTTGTTGTTTTTTTTGTCTCGGAGTAAATATAACAAAGATGTGCGCATAAAAAAACCGTTCTTGCTGAATAAACAGATCTCTTATTTGTTTTTTTCTCTCTGAGTAAATATAACAAAGATGTGCGCATAAAGTTAGTCAACAACACCACCAAACAGATAAAGTAAAACAATCAGATTTTAGGCAAGCCTGACTAAAAATCTAATTTTAAAAAGCAGATGCCAAATCCCCTACAATGCAAAAATCTGATTACCATCCTGACGACAATTAGTCATAATGTCGAAAATAAAATGCATATCTTATATTATGTGCTGTAGATCCTATGCTGGACTCATTTAATCTAGTATAAAGCACCACGCATAAAGATTTTGAACGCTCGTTTCCGTGTAGACTGTCGCATCTTGTTGTTATGGTAACAAAAGACAGTCGCCACAAAACCACCTAGCTAACATTTCGAAGTAATGTTACGCTAGCTAATTCAGCCAAATATTTGTCCTGACTTGAAGTTAACGTTAGTTAACTGAACACTAGCCTAACCTACCGTTAAAAATCTAATTTATCTTTAAACTGTAACTTTCAATTTAAAATCTGCTGCTGACAAACGATATATAAATGGATTTGAATCCTTCCTCGTACTGGAATACACTATTCGAAAGTGTTAAGCCACATATCCCCACGCTAGACTCCGATTCCTCATCATCAGTAAGTTAAAGATAGCTAAAGTTAATAAGATACAATGATTCTGGCGTTAATTAAACATTGACAAAGCTATATATTATACATTTATAAATGTTACTTTAGCTAAGTTACCTAGTTACTTTACGATAAGTTACGAGTTTAACTGTCTAGCTAACGTTAGCTAACTCTAAATAACAGCCAGTCTCGCAAAGTTAAATAAAATATCCATTAACGTTTACTACGGTTCTTGTTCTGGACTCCTTATTCAAATTTGTAGTCAGAGAATGAAGAGGACCAAGGCATATTTCGTAGACCAATCTTGCTCCCTCAAGTTACTGAGAGTGAACTTGCCTATCTGTCATTGGAGGACGCTGAATTAGAGGTAGCCAACATGGCCAAGTTACATGGCAATATATTGCATTTTATTTATGTAACTAAATAGATTTAATTGCTCCCATTTATGACTATGTTTTAACCTATTGCTTGCTACATAAGGAATCGGCCTACACATTTTTAAAGAAATAAGATCATTACTATAAAACGACAGAAAATCAATACATATGTAAAACATTTAAAAACGTAATATAAAATGTAGAAAGAGCTGAATATTTTTATGCAGAAGTTTTCGCACATTTTTTTTAAGTAATGCTTTCTGTCAGTCTTTGGCTTTCAGGGACATTAGTCTTCAGTGGGTCTATAACAGTCTAAAGATATAAGGCTGCATTATTGTTCATAATGTCTGACAAATACATTTAACAAATATACAATGTTGAACCTTGTCTTGCTTAAATATTTTTTATAAAACCTTCAATCTAATTTAATGATTTCAAATTTACAAGAGACAAGTCTGGATGCCAGCACAAGAGTTATGTGTTTTCTATTCATTGTTCTTTTTAAGAGCCTTATTGACCAGTACATTAAGTTATTCGAGACCAGCTATAGACTACCCTTACATTAGTGTGTGTGTGTGTGTGTGTGTGTGTGTGTGTGTGTGAGTGAACTCATTCGCACACGTGCCTGGGTTTTGTGAGAATAGGATTTGATATCTTCAGTACAAACGTGTGGTGCAGAGGAAAAGGTTTGCAACCAGCTCTGCCATGTAGCTGAAGCGCCAAGAGAAACAGAAGTTCAGCAGGATCCACCTCAGCAAAACTTGACAAGTAGTAACACAAAAACTGATGAGAGCAACTATACTGTTCTGTCTTTAACAGTAAGGTTTTGGTGTTGAGATCATATATTATAAATTTTAAGGAAAATACTTAACCAAATGTTACAATGTGTACTATGTCATTAATCAAACTACTTGGTTTATACAGCCTTTGGAGCACTGGGATCTTGACGAGGTCCTCCACAATCTAAAAAAGAATGGACTCAATATAGAAGGCAATGTGTGTTACGGTACTGGAAACGTTTTTGAAGGTAGGTTCAAGTGTGTAATGGGAATGTATAGGTAGAATATGTGGTATCAGAAAAAAAATCATACTTCAAATTCTTGTCTTTCAACCATGAATGGGTTCTTTACTGTTTCATTATTAACAATATTATGTTACATGCATACATTCAGCGTTTTAATTTTGTTACAGATGGTGACAACAAAAGGCCACAAGGGAATATAATGGAGAGGCTTGCCGCATGCTGCTGTTCACAGTCACATGGAGATATAGATGAGCAAGGCTCAACTGAAATACTTCAAACAAATGATTTGCCCCTGTCAGTCCCTGTGAAAAGCCCCACTATTTCCAGGTTAAATTATTAAAACATTTATAACACTTACTTGAGTCAAGTATGCATTTCCTTTAGCAAACACTCAACAGACAAATGCTTTGTTTATGTCTTTACTATACAGACAAAACAGTGGGTGGAGAAAATCGTTTCAGAGGATAGAAGAAGAGTTACAGTTGAGTCGCCAAGAATCTCCAACTGTATATATTGATTTGCGTTGCCCTGAATCTTTTAATGGTAGAATAAAAACAAGCGACAGCGTTACTTTAGAATCCAATACAGTAAATGTGCCTAAAAAAACACAAGAGAACAATCTACTTGCAACGACACCCAACCTTACTCTGTTGCCCAAGAGTGGATCATTGAAAGCAGACAGGTATGGATCATGCAAATAAGACTCAAATATGGCCTGCAATATCGTTTATACGTGTCATATTCCAGTGCAACTATCTTTGTGTTAATGATTAATGTTTTGCTTCTAGTGAATTAACTGGCAAGGGCATGTTGCTCCGGAAAATAAGGGAGGCAAACCAAAATAGGATTGAAAATTCCAGGAAACCTAAAGAGCCACAGGGTACATCAGTGAAAACAACAAGAGGAGAGAATCTCCAAGAAAGACTGTTTCGCCTCTCAAGTCCAAAAGAAAAGTCTTCACTTCCAAAGGTGGATAAAGAGTCTTCTCCAGTGAAGTGTGCAACTGAAAGGCCTAAAGTTGAGGACACACCTGCTACTCAGAATAATTGTTCAACTAAACTTAAAAAGAATCAGAGGTATGAATTCAAACAAATACAATACATTCTCACAAAGCCTGCCCTATAACACAGTCTTGATCAACCTCAGTTCCAGAATGATAATTTAACAATAGTTAACACTTAACACAATCGCTATTTATTAGTTGCCAGCAACGGAGGCAGAGTTTGCAGCAGGCATTGCAATGCAAACAGCACCAGCAGCTTCTGATCAAACTAAAAAGCCACCAACCAACAAAATCAGTCAATGACAAGCAACCAGCTGCTGAGAGGACTGATGTTCTCTATGATACTGTAAGATACATTTTAACACCGTCATTTCAAATAATTTGAATGTACAACGTACTGCTACCACAAATAAGATGAATCAGTAGTCATATCATATCAAAATCGAATTAGGAATGTTCTAGAAGCGTTTTGGAAGTGTTTTGCTGAAAAATGTAACCAAATTTGGACTTTTAGGAAGCGTCTTATTTACCATCAGTCAGCACCTTGCCTGCTGAAATTGAGGATAAGGAGTGCTTGTTGTTGACTGTGTATCTCTCAAGCCCTGGGTTGGTAGCAGGCAACAATCATGGGAAAGCACCAAAACTGGAGACAGCCACAAACAAAGCACATACATTTAATTTTCTGATGGCCTGGTTTCTTTCATTGGTAAGACGTCTGTGTTTTATTTTTTTCCTTAACAAGCTTAAGCAAACAATTTGTTTTGTGTCCAAAATTTACTTTACTGATGCCTCTGTGTTTTAGGTTGGTTCTGTGCCTCAGAGTAACGAGGACACAACAGGATTAGTAATCCCATTCCGGGTAGCAGGACTTCAGCAGCTATGGAGGGAGGACGGACTGGCTGTACATGTCTTAGTAGTGTCCCATGGTGAAAACCCTCAACAGTGCCTGAACCCTCAACAGTCAAGGGTGAGCTCTAACTAAACCTGCCGCCAGTCTTTGCGCATTTGTCATCTCATCGCTGATACAGTGTGCTTTTCTTGACAGAAAAGGAACACGGAAAAGAGTCGAAGCACGTTCCATCAGCGTGTCAGCAGATTCCTCTCTCAGACGTCCTTTAGCATGGCCGCTCACTGGCTGCCAGAGCTCAGAACTCTATTGGACCTGCAGGACTATCTGTCAGCCATCCATCTGCCTTCCTCTTGTCTGAACAGTTTCATCTCCATCAACTCTGATAAAACGGTGGGTTGTGCTTCTTCAGATGAACGGCGTGTGCTGTGTTCTTTTCCTGTGTTCTTTTTCCTATAATGTCTTGCGTCTGTGTCTCAGGTGATGGAGAGGACGTTTTGTTTCAGCCCAGGTTTTTACTGGCAGACCGTGGAGACTCCGGACCCGGTCTGTCAGAGGGCAGAGACTGTTCACACACAGCAGTCAGACACAGAGGTGAGGAACATTTTTTGATTCAGTGCTGCCACATGCTAGAAAAGTTTGTGAATTTTAATTCACAGTCTAGCTTGATGTGACTGCATGCGCCATGTCACCAAAGCTCATTCGTCCACTTGATATTTTATCTTACGTTTACTTACGTTTTAACGTTATTTCATATTGCAAAATACGTGTTGAGTCACTGATTTGAAACAAATATTTTGTTAAACAAGGTGGTGTAACCCTGTTTACTACCGACAAATGTTTTTTGCTTGTGTCAAACTTCCAGAATGTAATACACTTTTTTAATATTTACATAGTTTAAACTGATTGATGTTGAGTAAGCCGTATTATTTATTTTTTAGGTAGTCATTGCTCTGGGATTCAAAGCCATGTTCCTGCAGCCACTTGTGACGCACCACATCCTACAGCTTCTCCTGGACACAGGCCTAGATGTGTGTGGGCTACGTCTCCTCTACCCCACGCCAGGACTCCCAACACACAGTGCCTGTAAGACAAATCCTACGCTTTGAAACACTCTGTACTGACATGGTAAAGTAACGTCTCAATGTTATACAGGGGACGTGCAAAATGAACAAGGAGATGATGGGACCTGTCAGCCCGTCCTTGCCATGGCCGTTCGGGGTCGGCACGCTCGCGCTGTGTGGGAAGATCTTATGGGGCCATCGGACCCCCTACTGGCAAAGAGTACTGACCCGCTGTCCATCAACGCGACTCACTGCTGCAGCAAAAAACAGCCTCTCGTTTATTCACCTCGCATGTCCAGCCGGGTGCACCGGGAACTGTGCACGTGGTTTTCAGGACGAGCTCATGAAGCCAACGACTCCGTGGGGGCTCCTACCCACAAGTTAGTAGATAACAATTTGAAAGACCAAAAAGTCTTGAATCTTAAAAGCGGTTGCTTTCTTTTATGATGATAATGACACGAGTCTTTGTACTAATCTTTGTACCTCGTATATTTTAACTAAAGATGAGTAAATAGTAACTTTTACACAACTAAACAAAGTCTTTCTTTTTCAAAACTTAAGCATTGGGCCAGGTGACGGAATGGGAAGTGATCCATCGTATCTAAAAAGGTCGCCTGCCACTCTGTGTGCCACAGTGAAAGGTAACCGAAAAGCTTGCAAACAAAGTTCACATGTAGGCGCACGTGTCTGTGCTCCCTCATGGCTTCCAAGTGACTGGAGTGGACTTAAAATGTCCGCTCTCCACAATTCTTGCTTTGCCCCTCCACCCAGCTGATGTGTTCCTAGTGCTGTCCCCTGCTGTGGCCCCAAGTTGCTACAGCCACGTTTTGGCCGTGTGCACCCACAGAGGCTTCAGTCTGAAGGGGATCCAGAGGCTTCAGCTTCACAGCAAACGGGCCCAAGCCTTTGGACTCGGCAGCCAGCAGGTAGAATCAGGCTTGCCGCTAGCTCTACAAATCAAATTGAATTCTAATCTCCCGAGGACTTCGTTGTAGGCATGCGACCAGTCTGCCCTTTTCCTGAAGCCGGTTTGTGGGTTTCCCAAAGGTCTCCGTGTTCTGCAGTCCCCCTGTTGTCACCCTGGACGAAGAGACGCTGGAGTTGTCCTCCCACTGCTTAGTCCTACTCCTGAGGAGGGAGAACGCCCTGCGTCACTGTGCCAGTCTGTCTGCAGGTACATTTCTACACCTAAAAACACTTACTCAATAATGAAACCTTTTGGGGCCACTTATAATTATCTGCTAATTGTCAGCCTTGCTAAAGGAGATGAGAAAGAAGGGGTTGCTAGGACACATCGGTTCCAGGTTACCCGAGGATGGAAAGGACTTGATAGGCTGCTGCTTTCACATCTTGCCCTACAGTGACGGACTCCTCAATAGCTTTGGTAAGGGAACAACCTAAGGAGGAACTCGGTGTGATTGTAAGATATGCTGTAGCTGCCTAGGGCTGCGGTTGACACTATAATTCGGTTAATAATGAATTTCTATGGAAATAACGTCTGCTCTATAGGTGGACATATGTGGGCAGTGCCGGACGCCTCCAGTGTGGTATTGTCTAGTCAAAGGTGTTCATCCAACCATGAACTGGAGCAGTTGGTGGTCCTTTGCTTGGGTGTCCAGGACATGGACCAGGGGTTGCGCTTCCTTCACAGAGTTTTGACAGGGGACTCCGCAGGTGGTTGTTGTGAACTAACCTTAATACAACGACAGTATTTGTCACCAAAAGAATCCTAACATTTTAATCCATATCATTAGACTATTTTATTGTATCAACTGCATCTCTAAAGTCACAAGATAGCTTGAGATAGTGACCCTTTTGATTTTCAGGTGATGGCCAAGATGGATTTGAATTGCTTGCTTTGAAGTGGTTGCCTACATTGTCGCGACTACAGGCTCGGGAAGTAAGCCCTTACGAGGTGGGAGACAAGGATTGGCGGGGCAGCTTGACCGTTCTGGCGTCGTCGCCTGCGCTCGTGTGTGTCCTGAGAAGAGTGGATGCCTTTGCCACCATGCAGAGTCTCTTGCCAAAGGGATACCCCGGCAACCTGAACGTGCTCATGTCTCCCACGCCTGAACTGGCCTACAGGCAAGCATCCCTCTTCTTCTCTGAGGAGGAGCTGATTCCAGGTAAAGCTCAAGTCAGGGTGCACAGTGATTAGACAGATTAGAAAGCCTGTGTTGTATGCCAGGAACATGATCTTATGGTATCTTATTTGATTATTTTCAGATCACACTGCACGGCCATTAATGAAATTCCTACCACAGCCCTCCACAACTGGTATTTCTCAGTCCCAGAATATTTTTTTAATGATATTAATACTCCTAGTAATGTGCGTAATGATGAACAGTAGTACACAAATTCAACTTGTTCTCGCAGGTTCTCAGAATGATTCCCTGTACAAGTACATGCTGGAAGGTAGGTTTAATGATTCAATGCTATTATATTGCATCACATGCAATTATAGTACACATCACAAATTTAATCGGTGACGCTGTTCGCAATAATTAGGTCATATTTTCCCCAGGACCCCAGCCACTGTTCACCCTGTGTCTGTTCAAGCCTGGAGTCTGGAGCCATGCTCTGGGGAAAATACTGATTAAAGTCCACCAGGAGGGTTTCACTGTAGTGGGCCTACGTGTGGTGGTGCTGGACGAAACCCAGGCCGTGTCACTGGTATCGGCTGAAAAGGTCAATTAAAACTCCACACAAAAAGCCAGCCAGTTCTTTGTGTTTTCTCCTGGCATTGCCAGTCATGTTATTCCTTGTACGATGCAGGACCCTACTCATGTTGCAGCGTTCATGGAGTACCTGTGCTCTGGCCCGTCACTAGCTCTGTGTCTCCAAAGAGTGAATGCAGTGAGCAAACTACTAGATATGCTGGGGCCTGATGACCAGGCCCAGGACCAGCACCTGTGGAGGGTTTGTTATAGCAAGGACCCTTTGCACAGTGGAATCTATGGTCAGTGCCCTCAACCCAGTACTGAGAAATATTCCAGTTTCTCTAAGTCAACACAGCTCAATCAATCAATAACATAGTTAAGAGAAGTACTTGATTTTAGCGTGAAATGCCAGTTAACCAGGTTCTCTGTTCTGTGTTGTAGGATCAGGATCATATCAGAGAGCTGTTCAGGATGTGAAAATGATGTTCCCAAAGGGCCTTTGTTGCAAAGAGACCTACACAACAGGACAGGAACAAGTACAGCATGCCTCCCATTATTATCTTCGTTTAATAGAAGCCAGAAGCCACTGTTCACGTCAACCAATTTAAATACTTTTGCACTTGTATATTTTAGATTCACTCAATGCTCTCAGATCCCTTGGCCTGTCTGGCCCGCGAGAAGAGCCACGGTCTTGCTAAAAAGGGAACAACATCAATAGCAAGCCTTATGGAAGCAGGACTCAATGGAGGTTTGGATCAAGAGGGAATGGCAGTATTGTTTTGGAATGATTTTACTGGGGTTAACAAGTTGACTGACGCCTACTGGATAAATTGATATGTTGATATGACGAATGCCCAGTTGAACTTTGCTGAGAATGTTTATTTATTTTTTATTCCAGGGTCGTTTATACGCAGTGCTCTGTGCCAGACAACCTGCCTACTGGTGCCCTCAAATGTTCTGCAGCTTACTGAATTGCCAAATCACTTAGACCTGCTGGAGAAGCTTCTGGGTACAGGCTGCCATCTTGTGGGTGGAAGGATGAGTGTACTGGATGAGGCTCAGAGGCGACACATAACTGAGATATTGGCACTACCCTCAAAGAACAATGGCACGGTAAGGAATATAGGGAATAAGGAATGTGGTAACAAAAGGATGTCCTGTATAGATTATATTTCTTGACCATCAGGCGTCTGTTATTTAAACAAATTGTTTGGCTTCCCCATGTCTCTAATGTCTTTGCAGGGAATTCATCTTTGTGAAGGACCCTGTCTAATAGTTGCTCTTCAAAGGGATAATGTCTTGTCGTGCTTTGACCTCATACTAGAAAGGTAAGGAAGCCTGCTGTTATAACTTTGTGTTTTGCTTTATGAACATAAAAGTAGTGGCACTTAATCTTTCTTATATATTCCAGCATTTACAGAATGAGACCTAGTCTGGAAAAAGTTGGGAAAATGATTATCAGCCCAAGTACAGAGAAACAGGTAATTTGTGTGCATTCATCAACAGCTATATTTATACATTCACTCCCACTGTGAATGTCTTCCTTAAATACTGGGTTTATGCTCTTGTACATTTCTATACTTTCAAAGACAAACGCTTGCCTAATAACGTAATATATGAAAATGGAAACGATGCCAACTCTTCCTGATTTTTCTCCCCCCCAGGCTGTGAATCTATTGTGCTATCTATTTGATGTATTGGCACCTGATAGTCATCATACAATTGTACCTATGTAGTTGAATGTATTCTCTGAGTAGCTCTCATACCCAACAGGATTAACTTTATTGGAAAAATGTATTTATGCCAAAGGTGGTAAAGGCAAAACTAATCAGCTAAATATTTAAACAGAAATAAAGTCAAATACTGTTATACTTTTTCAAGATTTGTTCTTCACTAACTGCTCAAGCTATAATAATAATAACAAAAAAAAACTTTTAAAGTGTTATGGTATTGTGATAGGTGTTAACACTTGCCTCAGACCATAGAATATAATGTATGCAGTATGTAGGTTTTGTGTATAGTGAACAACAATACATTATAATAGAATAAAGGACATCTTGGATTTGATATTACTGAGAAAATACTCCCCACAACCTGTTCAACACTGCATCACACAGAAACTAGAAATTGTTTATGTCTTATGAATTTATTTAATTGACTATCAATTCACAAAACTAGATGCTACATTGTTATGGATTATTTGCTCCATAATATTCCAGTGACCTATAAATATCTAATTTAGAATGGTACATTCAATATTTCAGGGTTTCAATATTAAAATAACATTCTATTGAATCTATAGGAAACAAATGGTTCCACACATACATTTTTTGACAACCCTTACTTTGTACTGGTTTTTTCATTTTGTTAATTTGAACAGCTCCATATATTATACTCATATCCAAGTATAAGGTTGCATAAATCCTCAGGTTTCATTTTCACAATATTAATTAAACAAGTAAAAAAAAAAAAAAAACATTACTATGATGCAAAACATAGATTTACCTAATAAACTGCCGAGTATTATGGTACATCTCTATTACATTTATTTTGCAGAAGTAATCCTACTTGGATGCTTTTTTTTTTTTTTTTTTACTAATCACAATCAGAACATCGTGTGGGTACTGTGTTGCATGTTGTTGAATAGTACAGTATGGCATATACAGAATGAGATAAGGGGAAATCACCTGTTAGCCCAAAGCAATTGAATTCCAGATACCCAATCCTCCCATTCCTGACAGATTTCCATTTTCTTCAACTATCCTGATTTCAGAGGACTGCCTACCTGAACTTAACCACACACTTTTTAGGACAGGTGGTTCACCAGCAAGTTTAAAGGCACTGTCTTTTTCGTTCAATAATTAATGTAGGCATTTGATAAATATCAATTGTAGATCAGTATAACTTTCAGACTTTGAAACAATCCATAAATAGGGGTTTACATTTTGGTGCAATGCTCTTGTAGCCAATAGACAAATGTGAAAAGCAAACCCCAGACAAAAACATGGAGTTCAACTGTTTAACATGAGCATGTATAATATATGAGGTGACCCATTGTAAAAGAGATTGTAGGTCAACAGATCTCAAATTCCAATATAATAAAAGGCACAGATGTATCTACTATTATAATTAAACGGTTGTAGTTAATAAACTAAGCAGTGCCTATTAAGAGGAATTGAATACCATTACTCAGGAGAAAGTTGGCTAAGCTCAGGAAATGGAAATTATTATAAACTTATATTGGCCATTTCGTTAGTCATACCTGTATTTGCCATAGCTGCTGCTAACAATATTCACCTGTTCCCTGAAACTACTTCATTTTTCAACAATTCTTCACTCAATTATTGCATGAAAAAAATTAAAAACAAGGACCTGTCGTTTAAAAGAAGTTAATAGTGTAAAAAATACATATAATCAAACAAACAAAAAATACAACAGTCAAATCGTTAGAAAGCACCTTACAGTCTAATTCTATGCTGATCTTGATAGTTTAAAAAACAGTAAACATAAAAAATATGATTATATGGCAACTTAAGAATATTAACACAATGTCATCCCATTCTAACATATGATTATTACAGACTACAGCCAATACAATAGCACTGAACCTTAACTTGAGGTCAGCATGTGCAAGTTCATATTGCACATAGTTCACCAATGAGATAAAAAATGGTTTACAGCGAAAAGATGACAAGATCTGATTTTGTTAGAGGTGACAATTAGATTATTTTTTTTTGTATCTAGACTAATCAAATCTGTATTGGTTTCCAGAAAAGGGCTGTGATATCATTTGCTATTTTATATACATTACTTTGTCATCCACGATAGGAATAGGTCAAACTTTCTTTTGTGAAATTATCTTTCTTCGTTCAGTTAAAACTGAAGGTTTGGAAAAAATATATAAACAAATGTGAACAGTAGACGTCTTTGGTAGAAACTACAAAAATGGGATTCTGGTCCATTAATATTGAATGCAAAAGCAGTAAGCATAGTTGTTTATATTCTTAACACAATTAAAATATAGTATACTAAATATTAAATATTCCCCAGGAAATGTACCTTAACACCATTTTGGTTTGACTGAGAAGTTAATTATTAATTTAGGTGGCTTCACATGTGTTAAAGATTATCCTGTGTCATTTTATCTGGCCAATTTTCAATACAGTCCAGTAACAATAACAGGATCAACTTATTGGGCATTCTACAGTATACTGGTCTAATACATAATTTGAAAAGATATACAAAAGTACCAAAATGTTCGACTTCAACTAATTCACACAAAAATAGTTAATCAAATTCTATGGTGTACATAAGAGTGACTATGTAAGAGTTATGTATGGTATCTGAAATTCTAACTGTAAGCACAATAACATTTGAACATTGAAAAGTATTACAAGAGACAACATTAATACCTTTGTCCAGCTGTAGCAAAGCTTGCAAAAGTGACGTGATCAACCCTTTAGATTGCTAGAACAAGTCAGTACAAATATTTTGGCAGTGAGTTCAGTTTCTTAGCTGGTTAACTTAGCGCATACTACAACACATGCAATACAATAGTTGTTCCGCCTATGTAAATACCACAATAATAAATACGAGAAAGCAAAATACCAGATGTTTCTACTTTTAGGAAAGGTTTTTGTTTTTCTCTGAGCTGCTTAATTGCGTTCCAAGTGAATGTAAACAATTTACCTTTCCATATTTCTAAGTAGCAAAAATGTATGCCTGGACTGCCAGTTTTTAATTCTAAGGAACTTTAAGCCAGGAACAAATTAAAATATAACCGTTAAATTTAACACAGTAGAAGGTCATTTCAATTGAATTATCCTAAGCACAAAACATTGTCATAATTAAAAATGCTAAACTGTGTCTTCTGATTCTGTTTAGATTTCTTCATTGTAAAATGTAGACTTTGTTTAAGGAAACAAACACAAACACTCTTCCTTATTAACAAGTCAAAATATTATGCCCTATGTTTGCATACTCAACTCCCAAATATTAAAATCGTGATATCAAATAAGAATAAAGCTGCACCAAAAGAGCACCATTGCCAAGGAATGGGAGAAGTTTCCCCTTGATTTGAAGCTTTAAGTCAGAACACAGGCACTGACAGAAGTTTATACATGCATCTTTGAACTGCAAAAATACTTTTACATAAGATTGGACCAATACACTATGGCATATACATAAAGGCTCCTAAAAAGTAAAATTCAATAGAAATTTGTGCACAAGCTTTAATTACTTGTGTTTGCGTTAACAACAAATCTAAACAAGTTTTCATCTAAGAAAAGGCACTTTAAAGTGAGAGGCCGATATGTTCTAGACGTTCAAAAAGCTAAGATTCCTAGAAATTTACCATGTCAGGCTTTTGCAAATTGAATACATGCTCTGCAAACACCTAATTTAAATTACGAAAACAAAATATTTTATAGCTGTTTAGCATTGCCTTATTGATATTACAGGTTGCTGGTTATGTCTAAATTGCAATTCAAATGTGCACTTATTGATTGGTATTTCTAAATGTAAAACTACGAAAGTAGAAACTATTTAAGTTATATTCTATGAAAAACGAATAAGATATATAGAACTATACCATGATTGAACAATTCAACAACATGAAAATTCAATTGTGTTTCACAGTACACTCAAAGGCTTCATACATAGCATATTTAGAAGAAGAAAAAAGTGTAAATCTAAAATAAAAAAAAATGTAAATGCAACAATCTACAAAGCAGCTCAAGGCTCATTTCTACATACCCTTTTACAAATTCCCATGTTGACAAAGTGCTTGAACAAGAAATTTTACTTCTTCAGAAAGTCGGTAGTTATAATGATGTTTGACTGAAAACTTTAAGCAAAGTCAAAATCAGGGCTTGGCAGATTAAGACATTACAAATGCTATGCAATGCTTAAACTATCAACATTGAGACCATAACGTTGATTTACATTTCACCTTAAAACATCATATGTGAATTTAATTACTTGGATAGGCGAGTGTTAAAATATTCAAACTACCGAGGCCTTGATATATTTTTTTCAAGGATTTTCAATACAGAGTAAAATTGTACTAATTTAACTCACTACATATTAACCTAAGTAATGAAACTTGAGGAAAGTAGTGGTAAAACACCTAACTTTTTTTTCCAATTTAGTATTTGTTTTCGGTCAAACATCATTAACTAAGTTCTAAAAAATACTGAAACACAAGCTATTTATAAAATGTAAGCATAATAACTATTAGAGATGCCTCACATGGCTAGTGATTTAAATAGTACCTTGAATAATTGTCTATTACCAATTCAGTATTTCTCATTTACAAAAGGGACATTCATGTTTCTTTTGATGCACAGTTTTCACATAGTACATAATATTGGCAACTTTGCAGAACTATGCAACAATCATGCTTTTGGCAAACTATACATTTTGAAGCTGATATATTACCTGCATTAGAAGGAGAGGTATAAGTAATAGTTGAAACTTACAAAGACAAACAACTTTTAAGTGTAAACCGGAATCTGGAAAAACTGAATTTAGAAAAAAACTGTTGATACCTAATAAAAGTTAAAAATTAGATGCCGTATGGATACTATTCTTTCTTACCCCATCTATAAAGTCTAAGTCAGTGCGAAGCTGGCTCTGGATTGAATGAAGCTTTGGCAGGGCAAGCTGGTCGAGCTCTCCGTAGCTGCGCAGAAGAGGAGTTCCAGGGGTGCGACACAGCACATCAAATTCACCCTGGATGTCTTTCAACTTGCGCTCCGTCTCCTCTCGCTTCAGCTCTGCAAGCTGCCGCTCCGCCTCAGCTGCCTTTGCGTGTTCTTTTGCATCATGTGCATCTTTCTGCCAAGCTTCACATGCCTGTTTCAAAATATAAATGTTAACAACTGCCTATAGTTGTTTCTTAGCAGGAATGATATAACCCCTTTGTGCATGAGGATGACTGACCTGTTTGACCTGGTGCCAAGAATCTTCCCATTGTTTGATCTTTCGCTTAGCTTCATCCAGCTCTCTGTAGAGACGTGCTAGGTCAGCACTACTGGAGCTTACAGTTGTGGAAGTGAGGCTGCTGAACACTGGAGACGGGCTTGGTGAAAAGCTAGCACTTACAAAGTCCCATATGTTTCCAGCTCCCCCATTCAAACCTAAATAAAGTACAAAAAAAGGCAAATAAATACTTAGGGACTTTAAAAGTGATTAATGCACACATACAGTTAGGCCCAAAAATATTTGGACAGTGACACAATCTTCATGATTTGGGCTCTGCATGCCACCACAATGGATTTGAAATGAAACAACTACAACGGAATTGAAGTGCAGACTTTAAGGTTTAATTCAAGGGGTTGAACAAAAATATATGATTAAACATGTAGGAATTGTAGCTATTTTTATACAAACGCTCCTCATTTCAGGGGCTCAAAAGTAATTGGACAAATAAACATAACCCCAAGTAAAATGTTACTTTTCAATATTTTGTTGAGAATCCTTTGCAGGCAATGACTGCCTAAAGTCTGGAACCCATGGACATCACTAAACGCTGGGTTTCCTCCTTTGTGATGCTTTGCCAGGCCTTTACTGCAGCGGTCTTCAGTTGTTGCTTGTTTGTGGGTCTTTCTGCCTTAAGTTTTGTCTTGAGCAAGTGAAATGCATGCTCGATTGGGCTGAGATCTGGTGATTGACTCGGCCATTGCAGAATATTCCACTTCTTTGCTTTAAAAAACTCCTGGGTTGCTTTTGCAGTATGTTTTGGGTCATTGTCCATCTGTACTGTGAAGCGCCGTCCAATCAACTTTGCTGCATTTGGCTGAATCTGAGCAGAAAGTATATCCCTATACACTTCAGAATTCATCCGGCTGCTTCTGTCTTTTGTCACATCATCAATAAACACAAGTGACCCAGTGCCATTGGAAGCCATGCATGCCCATGCCATCACACTGCCTCCACCATGTTTTACAGAAGATGTGGTGTGCTTTGGATCATGAGCTGTTCCAATTCTCCTCCAAACTTTCTTCTTCCCATCATTCTGGTACAGGTTGATCTTAGTCTCATCTGTCCAAAGAATGCTGTTCCAGAACTGGGTTGGCTTCTTCAGGTGTTTTTTGGCAAAGTCAATTCTGGCCTTTCTATTTTTGAGGCTGATTAATGGTTTGCACCTTGTGGTGAATCCTTTGTATTTACTCTCATGAAGTCTTCTCTTTATGGTAGACTTAGATACTGATACACCTACTTCCTGGAGAGTGTTCTTCACTTGAGTGGATGTTGTGAAGGGGTTTTCTTCACCATGGAAAGGATTATGCGATCATCCACCACTGTTGTCTTCCGTGGACGTCCAGTCCTTTTTGAGTTCCCAAGCTCACCAGTGCACTCTTTTTTTCTCAGAATGTACCAAACTGTTGATTTGGCCACTCCTAACATTTCTGCTATCTCTCTGATGGATTTCTTCTTTTTTTTCAGCCTCAGGATGGTCTGTTTCACCTCCATTGAGAGCTCCTTTGACCGCATGTTGTGTGTTCACAGCAACAGCTTCCAAATGCAAACGCCACACCTGGAATCAACTCCAGACCTTTTAACTGCTTAATTGATGACAGGTTAATGAGGGAAGAGCCCATGCAGCGTTGTTATTTTTTTGCAGCCTTCTGAGTCAATTGTCCAATTACTTTTGGTCCCTTGAAAAAGAGGCGGCTACGTATTAAAGAGCTGTAATTCCTAAACCCTTGCTCCAATTTGGATGTGAATACTCTCAAATTACAGCTGAGAGTCTGCACTTTAAGCCCATATTGATTATATAATTGTATCCTGAATATGTTTTCGTAAACAGCTAAAATAACAAAACTTGTGTCACTGTCCAAATATTTTTGGGCCTAACTGTACATACACATATATAAAAGCATTGCTTTTCCATGGCACTTTGTTTAAAAGTGAGGCAATTGTGCTATTTTTATATTATCTTCATCAAATTTTTATTAAACAACAAAAATTATATAAGTTTAGATCGGGTAACTTACCCAGAGAGTTCTGTGAGGAGGACGTAGTCGTTCCTAAAAGGCCATGCTCGTGTTTTGGTAGCAGGGCCTGGGGCTGGGGCTGGTTCTGCTGTGACGCCATCCCTGACAGCAGGGACTGGGACAGAGACTGTGATAATGAGCTAAGAGGGGAGGCTGATAGGGACGATGATGAATTAAGAGAGGACGATCGGGCAAGTGAGCCAGGAATGTTTACTGGTGCAGACCCCCCTAATAACCGTTGATCTAGAAGAAAAAAAAGGAGTTTGTTTATATAAAGTACGTCTGAGCAAGTAAACAAGTTAGTCACAAAAAAATTGAGGGGTGAATATACACATAACCTCAAATATTTGCGGTTGGTCTACTTACTTGCTAATCCAAGACTGTTTTCTTGTTCCTCTATGTCTTTGTCAAATGAAGCCACATTGATGTCACAAAAATTCATGTCAAGAGCAGAACCTAAAACGAACAAAGAGAAAACATTATACTGGTTGTATGACAGATTTAGAAATAGCTTTGTTAGTAAGCAGTAAGCACACCTACCTATAACAGATTCCACTGTGTTGCTCCCAGGATAGAAAGGAGTGGCTTTTGCGTTCATTGTAGATAAGGTTGTAGGTGAAGAACTATCTGAGCCTATACTAGAGGCCAGGCTTGATGTTATACTGGAGGTAAAGCTGGATGCCAAAGGATTCACTACTGAGAACACCATATTATGTATCTATAAACAAGCATAAAAGCAACATTTGAAGTCAAATGTACAGATGTTTCAATTGAAGGCATTTACATGGGCATATTTACATACATAAGGGGACATTATTTATTATAACAATAGATATACATGTATATATAAAGATGGGTGACAAAATAAAGGAAAAAACAACAAAGTGTCTCAGTAAGGTGGTGGGCCACCACGTGCCGCCAGAACAGCTTAAATGCGCCTTGGCATGATTTTACAAGTCTCTGGAACTCTACTGGAGGGATGGAACACCATTCTTCCAAAAGATATTCCCTCATTTGGTGTTTTGATGATGGTGATGGAGAGCGCTGTCTAAGACGTCAGTCCAAAATCTCCCATAAGTGTTCAATTGGGTTGAGATCTGGTGACTGCGAAGGCCATAGCATATGATTCACATCATTTTCATACTCATCAAACCATTCAGTGACCCCTCGTGCCCTATGGATGGGGGCATTGTCATCCTGGAAGAGACCACTCCCATCAGGATAGAAATGTTTCACCATAGGATAAAGGTGGTCACTCAGAACAACTTTGTTTTGATTTGCAGTGACCCTTCCCTCTAAGGGTACAAGTGGACCCAAACCATGCCAGCAAAATGCCCCCCACAGCATAACAAAGCCACCGGATCCCCTCACTGTTGGGGTCAAGCATTTAGGCCTGTACCGTTCTCTTGGTGTACGCCACACATGCACTCGCCCACTTGTCGAGAATATGGTGAAGGATGACTTATCTGACCATATCACCTTTTTCCACATCTCTGTAGACCAGTGCCTATGGTTTTTGCACCACTGAACTCTCAAATGTGCATTCATCTTTGTAATGAGGGGTTTATGCACTGCAATCCTACTATAATATCCCTCTATATGTAATTGTCGACAGACTGTTCTTGCTGAAACAGTCTGATCACGTCCTGCATTGACATTGTCAGTCACCTGAGGAAGAGTTGCTCTTCTGTTTTTCCTTACATATCGCACTAATGCCCGAGCATCACGGTCATCAAATGTGTGCTGTTGACCACAATTTCTGACCCTATTTACCAATGTCTTTCCCATAGACTTAAATGCAGATGTCACTTTGGTCACTGTTTCTATTGAAACAGCAGCCAGTTGAGCAGTCTTTGTGACTGAAGCTCCTGCCATTCGTGCCCCAGCAATGAACCCTCTTTCAAAGTCACTTAGATCTTTTCCTCTTGCCATCTTGATACAAAATCAGAATCAACTGGGCCTGCTCAGAATTTTTATACATGGCACAGAGCATGATTGGATGTTAATTGCTTAATTGTACCATGCAGTGCCCGTGTGTGGAAGCAGCTGCATTCGTTATGTTTCTCCACTCATTTATTCAGGTTTTTCCTTTAATTTGTCACCTGAGTGTATATATACACACACAGACACACGCAAAATACATCCCTTCTCATTTATACACAATACCTTGTGTTAAGGGTAAAGAAAGACACATTTTGCCGATGCAGTTTTCTTACTCACCTGTTTGTCGTGATCAGTCAACTTCTGGTCCATATGGCCCTTATAGTTCTTATTCTGAAAAAAGCATATTAAATAAAAACAACATGAGACCAATAATCAAATATCTAAATTACAAGGATTTATCTACCAAAACAATCAACCATTACAAACAATATATTCGGACCACTGAATTGTTTTATTCCTGTTTTTTAAATATCTAGAGTTCAACAGAAACTCCCAGGACACCAATGGAAAAGACACTTAATGATTGCACTTAACCAAAGCACTGACGCAAAGAAATATTCACTTTCTTCCTCATATGAAGTATGATTGTTGATCAAATAAAAACGTATTGGCTTGTTAGCTGGAACTGCAATATGCATATTAACAGGTTTCCAAGCTACTGTAAGAAAATATTAGTCAGTTGCACAACACAAACTGACCTGAAATGAGACAGATTGAGTTTAAAGCAGGACTCAGCATTCATGGAGTGAATGAGAAACACGAATGACAGAAATAAAACAACAGTTTCAAATGAAAAAATAAAAAGCTGGAAAAAAGTCCCAGTATCTATGTGTAGCCATTTTCTTTAACTGTCTGTACCTGATCTTCACGTTCAAAGCCCGGAGCTTTGGGGTACTTAGTCGTCAGAGAGGGGACACTGGACATGATGGACTCTGAACATAAACTACCATTAGTTAAGGATTTGGGCCTGCTGATGGGTCCAATTGGTGATAATGAACTGTGGCTTCCTGAGCTTGTAGTAACAGTTGAGCTATTAGAACATGACACCTGAGGAAGAAAAGTAAACGTGAACTTAATGGAATGAAAAAAAAAAGAAGAATGGTACCTTTTTTATGTCCTGGTCTGCTGGGTATTATTATATTGTAAATGTATTAACACATACAAATATTGTGTTATTTTTTGGTCAACTATTTAAAAGGGGAAATTTAAGGTGAACCAGTAGGATGACCTTTTTGTTGCACCATGCTAAGATTTCTGTTCATTATTTTAGACACTATTTCTTTCTGTTCTTCCAAAGCAATGACAGGGACTGCAAGTGGTATGTAATGAAAATAAAGATGCTAACTCATGACACACAAAGAAAGTAAAATGAAGCAACAGATATATAAAGCCCAACATCAGCACTGTCACAAAGACATCTACACAAAAATGGTGAATACCCACATAACGTACTACAGCTCACAATACATACATTCATTACTTGACCATTGTTGCTTGTAGTGCTCTTAATAGCGTTGGTGTTACTGCCCCACTCGCTTACTGGACACTCTGAATACTGCTGAGAGCCTAGCTTGGACTGGGATCCAGACTGTATCACGTTAAGCAGTGAGCTCATGGTATCATCTGAGGAGGGAATTCCTGAAACAGCATTAACACAAGCATATACATATTATTACTGAAAAAATATGCTGTCTGTTTCACTATCTGTTTCACACACAAAAAGTGTAATTCAGGTATTCCTAATTACTTACTTTCCACATGTGCAAACGCACAGAATGGTCCCCTAGGACAATACCCAGTTTGCCTCATATCATTGCATTTTGTGGACTTGTAGATCTTGGAGAAAAGAGAAGTTGTTTTTAACCTTAAACAAATACTGTGGTTGAAATGTAGGATTGCCTTTGTCTCTGGAACCCGCTTCTTAAATCTGTGCCAAAAGGCTCCAAACTATTTAAGCTTGCTCTTGCTTCAAAAAAATTACCTTTGCATGAAACCGCATTCGTGCATCAAAAACATGCTATTCAAACTCATGGTTCTTGCAGGAGGGTTACTCACCTCTGGGTGGAACTGTTGTTCAGTTCGAGAGTGACAATATTGGCAACTGTCTCCACTGTCACACTTGGATGGCTCTCCCCACTCATCACCATGTTTTACATTAGGGCATGGTGTTGACCTAGGGAAGTACATGAAAGGTTTAGTTTTAAAGCAATGTGCTACGTTACATTTACGGTGTGATGCCTTTTTAGGCAAGCACACTTAAGCACCCACCTGTACTTGAACTTTCGTGGATTTCTTCTTCTGTCTCTACTGTTGTGGTAGTGAGGACAGGCATACCCTTGTCTGCATAGTCTTGGAGGTTTGGTACACAACTCAGTTTTGTAGTTTGCCAAAACAAAATTTGTGTCTGCAAGGAAATAAGTGAGTTGCTTTTTACACTATTTAAATGAAGGCACAATATCACATAGTTCAACGCAGTTACTTTTGCTTTTCTAAATTCCTATATGAAGCTGTTATGTTTTTTTGTTTTGTTTTTTTATAAATCTTTCATTTATATTTATAATGGTTCTACTGAAAAAAGTGAATTGTCATTCTGGGTTCCTACTGTGCTCAAAAGTGTGTGTGTGTGTGTGTGTGTGTGTGTGCATTTATTCTTGGTTTTAACTCGCAGCTGGAAGTGTACTGGCAAGTTGCATAAAACATCACATGCTATATGCATTCTACACACCTTGCCATCTTGGGTCCTCTGTGAGTGTTTTCTCAATCATGGCTTGGCTAGCCAGCACACCAGGCTGAAGATCAGGGATACCGTCCCCAGATCCTAACTGTCCATTCTGGAGGGCCTCTTGGGCCTGAATCTCTCTGTGTACATCGATAATACATTCAGACCAGTACTTACCTCATCTAAGCGTTTGCAATGTACTTGAACATTTAGGTCACATTATAAGTATGGGGTACAGCAAGTATTCCACATGTAAGGGAATGTGCCAGCCTTGGAGTACCAAACACATTGATGTTCAGGACTACAATTAACGGAAACTACAATAGGTTATACAAAATAGGTTTGTCAAATAGTACCTGATGTCAAAGACCGGGGGTCTGAGATCAAGTGGTCCATGAGCAAAAGCACAATGCAGGCCATTCTTTACACAATGCCCTCGAGCATCGGTTTCATGGATACAAGTGCCTGTCTTGTAATAGCGTAGATGATACTTGCGCTCTGTGTCGCCAGTAGTCCGATGTAGGTAAGGGCAGCTGGAACGGCAAAAACATAAGATTACACTATTAATAGAAAGAGGAGCAAAGACATTGTGAAACCTTACCAGACACAGTTTAGTCATCAGCCTTCCCCCAGTGAATTCAAGTAAAATTTATCTTTTAAAAAAACACAACCCACAACACCTCCAGAAGGCTGAACAGTGAGAAATTACGTCTTAAAGCCACCCCCATCCGCTCTTGGCACGGCCAGATAATCAAAAAGAAGAAATAAACCACACACCTTCAACTGCTGGCTTGAAACATAATTAATTTTTCTTTTAAAAAACACATAGCACATGTATTTCTAAATACATGAATACTGAAATATTATAATATTGAAAATGTGCAACACCCAGAATAGTATATATGTTCACTTGTAAACCTGCATACAAAATAGAGGGGTCATTTGCAATTTTTGAGTTATTGTTCGCTTAATTAATTGATATCTTGTGTTTTTGATAGTTTTTTTATACTATGTAACATACATGGTTACGTATATAACGTTTTTTCAGGACAAAAATAATAATTACAAACTAAATGTAATGAAAATGTTTTCTAATCTCAAATTAATTTCTGAAAACAAGTCACCAAGTCAGTATACCAAAACCAATTCAGCGTTTTCCAAAATTTAGGTCAAGGAATGTGCTTGTTTTGAGAATGAGTCAATAGGCTACTAGAATCTGAGCATCACATCACTGGTTTAGGTATTTAAAGGAAGGGGTGGTTCTGTTCTTTTTATCTGCCTGCGCGGTTAGTTATCACACTTTGATGTTTCCAGGCCAATGACTAGGTGGCAAATGAATAGGCGTCCCCTTCTGTACTAGATTGCCCCGGGCCATGACCTACCCATTAAAGCAATAACTGCAAGTTTTTTATTTTGTTTTTGGGCATTCCCAAATACTTTTCATCATCTGTTGTTAAGGCCACAGATTTATTTTAAATACATGAAAAATAAGTACATTAACAATAATAAGTGTGATTATACAATAAAAAGCAATGAGCAGTCGAACAACACAAAAAGCCTGAAATCATTAACCTTGCTAACGTCTTATTATGGATTATGGAAGAGCATTATTTGATATGTGATTGCATTGTGAGTGCATTGAATATAGATAACAAAAATAGCATAACAATAAAAATAGAAATAATGTAATAATAGAAATAACTGCGATTGCATACAGAAATGTCTTCCTACAAGGATAGCAACAGTTGCTATGGCAACAGACTATGTGAGTGGCCATTGGTTGAATTAGAATAAGGAATATGAAATGCTGCTGAGCTGCATCATACTCACAAAACAAGGACTGCTCACATTACAGATTAGATGAGAAGCAGAACATGTCGGTATGCAAGCGCTATATTTTTCTATGAGGAATATGGCAGTTCACTGTTCTGTTGTAAGCAAAATACATTTCTTCTTATCATGTTTTGGCTGTTTACTGTAATCATTAAACGTAAGTGGCTGTCCCAGCAAAACTTTGGTGAACGTTATCATCTTCTACAGTACCTTTCCTGCATTCATTTCGATGACATATGCATCAATACAGAATGTGATTTACAAGGAAATTCCTGCATTATTAAGGTTACAAATATTTATGTTTTATTTTGTCCAATAATAATGCACATCAAGCTATAACTCACTTAACACGACCGAATATGTTGTGCACAATATTAGGTAGGTATACGTGAACTATAAACATTTACTTCTTGACCAATCAGTGGGCTACGTTCTAAATTGGTACTATCGCGAGTAAGGGGTTGTGTTTAGCGCTTCTTATCCTATATATACACTTAAAAGACTATATGGCAAAATACATAGATAGCGAACCTGCAACAACAACAAAAATGCTATCGCATCAACGTGCTATCAGTATCTCATAAAAATAAAAAAACTTACTCGTCACCATCCGGACAAATTCCTGTCGTTTCGTCATATTTTGTACAATAAACATCAGGGCTATAGTTAAAAGTCCCATCTCGTCGTCTTATTGGTCGTCTTCGTCGCTGATTTAGAAAATGCCAATGAAAGCACGTAAAGGGTCTATGCTGGGTACACTTGTGCTGCAGGAACAACGGGCACTGCTCCGTCCGAAACTCCTTCAAGTAACTGTAATAATAACAAAAACAAGTTAAATGCTAAATCTGATAACACGATCAACGTAACATTTCATAAGCAACTAGCTGCACACCGCAGTAGACTAGTTTACGAATGATATGCAATATTATTTTGATAGCTAGGCTTCGCTGATAATATTAGCTAGTTGTTTACATTTGACTGGCATGCTATGTCCAGAAGTGGGCTACGCATCTATTTTAACGTTACATTCACTATAACAGAGCGTACGTCAACCAATGAACGTGCGTAGGATATGAAACTCAAAATAAGGCCAGGCAGCGCGTAACGTTATATGCAACTGGCTAGCAAGTAGCTGGTTGCTGGCTTTCTAAGTTTACCCTATTTATCAATCATTTGTGGAATACCGCTCTTAAGAAAACAATAAAACACCTGCAGGTATACCAACTGAAAGATATAAAAGTAAGGTAGCTATTATTGTATTTTGCTAGAAAGCTTGGGTTAGCGTGCATTTGGAATTTACAAAAGGAAAAGCACCATGTTTAAACGCAGAAAAGGGAGTAAAACAAATCAAAATACTGCAACCGTATGATAAAGAAATTCATAATAGCAGATCATATATAATAAAAATTCATGCATTTTTGTATTTAGCTTTACTTACGAGTAGTGGGTTGGTTTCTCGGTTTGAGGAGAAGCATTAGCCGCCGTTTTCGAAACCGACGGCATTTTCAGTCAAAACAATGAAATGCGCAGGCGCGAAGAACTGTTGTGCTTCTTGCATCCTCGCAGTACTCCACTGCAGCAGTACGCGGGTAAAATGAATAGGGTCTAGACTAGAGACTTATTAGTTTAATGGTTTAGAGTAGACTCTAGAGTCTAGACCCTATAGTTCGACGCTGAAACATTTTTATCATCAACTAATCGTTACAAAAGTGTTAAAGGATGACAGGTAAGGTATTTGAATGACTTCCCATTCAGTTCCCATGACCACTTATGTATATTAATACGGCACAGCTTTTCGTTGCTTTCCCTTTTCGAGTGCTGAAAATGGATTACGGGATTTTGGCTGGCAGGCCTACCTTATGAATAAATGTATTAGACCAATCATTTAGATGAACTCGCCCACGCTCTCTGTGCTTTTGGTTGTACACAGTCGCATGCAGCAGGCATTATCACGCTTGCGTATTTTACACCCACCTCAGTAGAATGATCATGAAATATTCCTCAAGAGTGCCCACCTTACTATTTTCTTAAAAAACAAAAACTTTTATTCAATAAACAGAACAGCAAACACCGTTTCAATGAAAACGTGTGAAATAAATAAATAGGAAAATAAATTAACTGTATAAGTGAATTTATTTGTCATTTGGTTGTGCACAAATTGATTGGACAATTATCTGGTCTGAATTATCTTGTCTGACAACTTGACCCAATCTGGGAAAGTGAACTGCATATCTTTGCAGGAATGTAGCTGACCCATGATAATGACTTTCATAGAGAGTGTTATTGTATTTTTCCTAATCAATTTACCTGCAACTGTTTATTTTATATCACAATTGGATTTTTGTATTATTAATCTAAAAATATAGTTTTTTTGCTTGTCCAATTCTTCCTCTGTGGCTGGACATTACACATTTGTACCCTAATCAATGCACATTGAGCCACAGGAGCGGAACGTTTTTTTGTAAAAGTTCCACAAAAATGTGTTGCAACGTATTACAGTAGGTATCATCTGGCTGTTTTTCTTAATGTACGAAATAGATTGCTTTTCAATTATAACTTTTCGGATAATCAGAGGAATTGTTTTGCTTAGTCACTTTATGGTTTCATTTAATTATACTTAACATTGGTGTTAAAGACACCTTATTGTTTACAATTGTGATTGAACACAAAATTAGACCTTAATACATGTAATTTCAATCTGCCACCTTTCCTAGCTTAACCTTTCCTAATTCTAATTCCACACCTTTACTAAGAAGGCAATTTACTTTCTTTTTCCCGTGAAGAATTTTAATTTACAAATGCAATCATGAGTCAGATTCATTATTCAGAGCCTTAGGCCCACAGCATGCACTGTCTTACATATATGCATGAGCCCTAGACCATCCACTCTTAATTACTTTGACATGGCAACAGAACCCTGTCCAAAGACAGTAATGTTACCTGAATGCTTTGAGAATGATGCACAATTGAAAAAAAACATGCCTTTCGTTTAAAAAAGATCTATACGTTTAAAAAATGAATGCCTTTTCTATTACCTATTTCAAAAATGTATGTGGGCCCCATGTCCTCACACAATCGTTTTTTTCTCTCGTATGACGTCAGCCAGAATTACACACTTAGCTTTCCTCAAAAGTTCCAGCTGGATACACAGTCCCTTGTCAACATCTTCTCACAGTCTTTCTCCTTGCAACTGGGTCATCGCATGCCTCTCCCCAAGGGTTGAATCTGGGGGGTTCTTGGTCCCGACGTCCAGGCACCATTTCTCTATATTAATGAACTTGTCACTCTTTATTAAATCACTTGCCCATCTTCTTGTCATGGTCCCTTTATAATTGTTCTTGAGAGTCACATCTCAAGGCTGTTCTCACAAAACATTTTTTTTATTTTAGTATTTTAGAGCTACACTAGCCAGACATACCCTGAGGCAATATCCAGTCCCAGGCCTACTGTTAGAGTTTTTTTGCATGTTTGGTATTGTCTTTAATAGTTATACCAATAAGTTGTACGAATAAGTACTACATATTTTATAATAATAGTATGGTTAAGTGCATGTTTTCATAAAGCCACACATTACTAAGTCTGTGTGAAGAAAATAGTCCATGGTATCATCTACCACAACAAGTTTGACATTTTCACAGACCCCCATATACAATTATTCAAACAATGCTCTGAGCTGATTTCCCAGGCTACCGCGATTGTTGCAGCTGGAATAACAGCTTGTGGTTTGGGCTACTTCTATTTCCAAACCAGTATTCTGCTGCTTCATCCTTAAGTACAATACATAGCTTCGCCACTGGCTTAAATAAAAACCTTTGTCACCATCCTGACCACCACATAGCATAACCTAGCCTATACACTACAATCACAATCAGTAGCATGTCATTCATGCTGTATGCTAGGCAAACAAATTAAGTTTTTTTTTATTTTACTACCAGCAATGTGCACAGAGGCTAAATTGTATGCATGGCAAAAAGTTGGGAGTCTCAACATCTTCACACTCGTAAAAAAGTTTTGTTTGTAGTGAATTTATCTCCTATTCATACAACATAACCGGGATTCATGTTTGATGATTCCATATGAGTTCCAATTACAACTTTTTTTGATTTGATAATTTAAGTATTTGAATGCCATAATCAAACAACCTGTTTATCCAAAAATGTATGTGAGAAATCCATACTTTTTTATATATATCAGGGCTCCAAACAAGCATTTTACACTGGTGGCAGTGCTGCCACTAAGTTTGTCAGTTAGTGGCAGTAGCACTACAACTGGTGGCAGCTTTTTTTCAGGGTATTTTATATGAAATCAGTGTACAATTTATTTAAAAATGGTAATATTGGTGCTTCGGTATACTATACCACGAGAGAGAGAATGAAATGCTGCCAGTGGGTAGTTCAAAGGAGTATAATAAATAATCAAACAAGATCCAACAACTGTTTGACTAAAATATGACTTTAGGAATTTAATAATAATAAACGCCAATGAAAATCAAGTGGCAGCACTGCCACCAAATTTTTTTTTTTGTGGCAGTGGACAGATTTTTGGTGGCACTCATTTTAAGAATAAGACAGGTACAAAATAACTCTGTCGTTCACAGATTGCTCTTTGATTGCAATGATACACATAATAACTAAACCTTAGTCTTTAAAAATATACTGAAGCCTCCTTATATTGTAATGTCCTTGCTTGAACATTCAATGTTTTTTAAAAGTCATCAGCCATGGAACTCACTTGTCTATAGATTGGACAAGGTCTTATTTCAAGTTAATTAAGAGCTTATGTGTAAACAAAACACATGAACACAAATGCTTGGGAACGGGCATAATATATTTGTTTAGTTATTCGTTTTCTATGTTTGTTAGTTCATTAGTTCAATTTCAAGCATGGGAACAAGCTACTCTTAGGAGAAGCAGAGATCCAAATAATATAATTATATTAGGTAAATAGCAACTGGTATATTTAAAAGTTATTTTTATAATTTAAAATTGTTTAGACTTGATTACTTTACTTAATTTCCGGTGTTATCAATTAAACCACTTGTCTCATTGATACCACTAGAAAAATACATGAATACGCAAGTGATGAACTCTATTTCTATTCATTTCACGATTTTCAGTAGACATTATGTCTGTTCCCATTTTATAATGGAAGGGTAGCAAAAATGTGGTTGTGTTTACTTATCATGTTGTCTGGTAAATAAAATGGTCAAAGTTTTCCTCTAACCCCTTGTCTTTGCTGATTTGTATTGTAAGATATGTGGGAGACTAGGACTCTGTAAACAAAATAGTTAGGCTAGATGCAGCCGCCTGCTGTCTTCCTTGAATGATATGTTTACACAGTTACCTCCTTCAACTAACACCTGCCTCTCTCTCTCAGGTTCAACGTAACAGAATCAGACAACTTTTTTTGTAGATACCATAAATACACACTAATTCCCACATTTGTCATCATCCAAATATTGAGTTATGAAAAACAATATAAAACGGAAAACAACCATCTGCATCAGACTTTTATACGAATTCACTTGTTTAATCGTTTGAGCTCATGTTAAATGCATAATGCTTGAATTCTGCACACGTCAAACAAGGGATCAGGTGGTGTTTGTGATTGTCAAAGATTATGCTATGTATCTGTATATTATGCTGTCTCTTTTGGCTTCCAAGTTATTGCAGGTAGAAACACAAAGTTTTAAAACCATTGCCTGAATGTTTCAATAAGTTGAAAATGAGTACCTGAAAGGGAGCTACCCTGAACTTGCCGCAAAAATTATACATATTTTATGTGCTGGTGTAATATATTTGTATGTTATTGTCTTGTGAAGGAAGAAAAAAATGTAAAATGTAAAACATTAAATGTCAGCAAAAATATAAAAATATTTAATGAAATATACAGTATATATTAATTGATGTGCTATAATAAAAGTATAAAATGTAAAACCAAAAGACTATTTCCATAAAAGGTTATAATATTTCACGGCTATTGATGTCAGGCCAACTTTGTATTATTACATCCAAGCTTTTGTCATGTCCAACAAGCCATTGCTGCCCACCTTCAAAGAAGAGTCACTCAGGGACAAAATACAGGTGTTGAGATTATGTGGGGTAGGATGCATAAAAATTGCAGCACTGAGGCCCCGATTGCAACAAAATACAAATATAAAAGGGGGCTTAATATAATGTTGACAATTTGATAAAATCTTCCTGCTTACCACAGTATAATTTACACTGTACTGTAGGAGGATGAGGAGGAAGAGTTAGTATGAAAGTCAAATTCTATAATATACTCTACGCATGAAAACGATCTTGCTGGTACTCGTGATGGCAAAAAATAATCATGTTCACCCCTGTATTCTATGAATAAAGATAAGTTTACAGAATTTTCATACATGTACATAAAATAACCTTTTTAATTTAATATTTGCTACATATACAGTTTATTTGTTTGTACATAACATAAGAAACCAAGAGCAAGAAGAATAGCGTGTTGCATTGGTTGCCTACATTAACCAGAGCTTAGTCAAAGAAAAGAAAATCAATTTGTCTTTCGATGTCTGTGATTTCTTTGTAGACCCTATTAGAATGTAGACATTGCTACATTGTTTTTATGATAATGAGTTTACTCTGGGCTTTTCACTTTGTCCATTATCTAAGACACTTTTGTGAATCTGTCACATTCATTGCTTAACAGTCTAAACTTTATATAAAAACTATATTAAGTATTTAAAGTCTTTTAGCAGCTCAGGCTTAAATGTGTTAGCTATCTTATCTGCATGGTCCTTGTATTTTCACCAGGTTGCTTTGCCATCTTTGCGAAGAGCTTTCTCTTTTTAGATACATCTATAAGACAAATTCCCTTTGTCTCACTGTATGAACCGGCCTCTGTGCATTGTTACCATTATATTGTCAATAGGCTTTGGATATCACACCTCGGACACTTCCCCCCTGACAGGGATGTGCAAATCCAGTGTGTGGTGGCAGAAGCGGTAGAGCACAGACCAGCTGGCCTTTTGCGTAATGAAGAGCCGCAGCTTGTCCCTGAAAGTCTCCCCGAGGAAACTGTAGATGATTGGGTTAAGACAGCTGTTGGAGAAGGCAGCGAGGTTCACAATGTGCCCCGTTAGCGGGTAGTCATGCCAAAGGGTGGTGGCAGTGCGCTGGGCTGGGTCTGCTGTCCCTTGGAGCAGCTGGATGCTGATGAAGACGTTCTCAGGCAGCCAGCAGATGAAGAACACCAGCACCACCACCACAATCATCCGCAGAGCCTTCTGACGCCTTGGCCACAAGCCCCGGTGCTTCTGGGCCTTCATGAGAATCCGCACGATGAGGGAGTAGCACAGGCCAATCACAGAGAAGGGCACCAGAAAGCCAATGGTAACTTCCAGCCACTGGATCTCAAAGACGTTGGCAAAGCAGAAGTGCACCTCGCCCCTGTGCTGGGTCTGCACGATGGTGAAGGGCAGCAGGGTGGCGAGGATGGAGGCCATCCAGATGAGGCCGCAGCTGAGCTTGGCATGCTGCATGGTCCTTAGTGGGCTGCTGCTCATGGTGCTGGCCAGGGCCACGTAGCGATCAAAGCTCATCCATGTGAGGAAAAAGATGCTGCTGTACATGTTGACCTGCAGGAACAGAGACATGAAGGTGCAGAGGACAGCGTAGTCATAGTACTTCTCGTTCAGGTTGAACACCTCGATGAGGGAGTCAGCTACCAAAATGAGGTCCGCTACTGCCAGGTTGACAAAGTAAAGGTCAGGGATGGTCATCTTTTCTCTGTGGTTTAGGTTCACCACTAAGATGAGGATATTCCCTATGAATCCAATGGGAAAGAGGACGATGGTGTAGAGGCAAGAGAGGAAAAGGCCAATGACGTAGTGTTGGTAGGTGTCCAGGCTCTCCATCACATCCGTGTGGTTGTACTCATATGAAGTGTTGAGTAGTTCTGTTCCATTTACATATATCTGAACCAGAGAGGAGGTCTGCATTTCCATGCTGACTGTATCTTTGCTTATGAGGTCCTGATCATTGGTCACATGTCCGGTAACTACTACATGTTTCATTCGTGTCAGTTCCCAATTCTCTGTGTCAAAAAAAGTCTTATCTATGCTGGGTTTGCATGCTGACAGAAGTCAGTTCATTGAAGTGCATAGTCTAAGGGTTGTTAGACCCCATGTTGATTTCACAGCGTACCAATATGAAGATGCCAGATGGTAAAGACAACACTGAGAGGCACCTCCATGTTATAATGTAGTCTGGAGCACTCATCTGCTTATTTTGGACTTATCTTAGACTGCCATCACCCATGCTGTACAATGTGAGGACCGGTGCTTAGGGGGCGTGCTTCTTTCTTCTTTTTTGAGCCGTTTGTTTTTCACAAGTTCTTATTCCAGCGCTAGGTTGTCTCTTCCAGTCCATGTGCATCTTTATTCAGCAAACCACAGTCTGTGACGCTATTGCTCTGACACCTGAGCTGTTGGGAAAGAATAGAAATAGTCATTACATGAAAAAAACATGAGATGCACAGCCTTTGAAAAAATGAAAATCCTTTCAAATTGTCTACATTCTTATTTGGAATTGCTATCAGCTGTTCAACTGTGACAAAGTATTAAAGTTTAATTTAGAATGTTGAGTAACAACACCTTCGAAACCCTTTTTTTTCGATGTTAAAAGCATTATTACCATTAAAAAAGATAAAAATGCAAACATTAGACTTAAACAGATGCATTGAAGAGGTGGTTAAAGACTCTCTGCCAATCCCTGCTGACTTAGGTGCTAACTTGATTGTTAATAATTGGTTAGATGGGCAATGGTGTGTGTGTGTGTGTGTGTGTGTGTGTCCGGGTACTACTATACTTGTGAAACACGAAAATTGACTTTTCACAGTTAAAGTGAGGACAATTTAGAGTAAAGTGAGGACATTTTGGAGTTGTGAGGACAAAATTTCTGGTCCTCACTTCACCTTAATATAACTCAAACGGTTGTTTGAAAATATCTAGTATGACATACAATTATGTTCCTTTTGGTAAAGGCAATGGTAACAAAAAAATACAATACAATTTTTTGAATACAAAAAAAAGTCTTAACATTTTTGGCTTGACAATAAAATCGTATGTAAGAGATTATGGTTAAGGTTAGGCAATTGGGCACGGTTCAGGTTAGGCATAGGATCAAGGTGATGGTTAGGGTTAGGGTAAGGGTAAGGGATGGGTTTAATTTTGCAAAATGGTGGTTAGGGTTAGGGTTAGGGTGCAAAATGATTTTCAGGTCCTCACTTTGAATGCGCTACCAGAACGTGTGTGTGTGTATTGCGTTTTTTTTGCGTCAAATTTTCTACGTCTATTTTGGAGGTGATTCTGGTAATAGATACAGGAAGCTTATGTTATTTGTTAGGCGGACTACATGTTCTTCATTAATAAACGTTTACATTCTTCCCCGCATTTACCTATATTTACCTTAGTAATATAATGCTTATTGTATTGTTATAAATATAATAATAACAATATAATTTATTTTTAAATCATACAACAATATAATGGCATCTATTTCACAAATTGTCCAAACTGATCTACCAAACTGACTCATCCCATATATCCTTTTAATAATTTTTTATAATAGCAAAAGCGGATAGACAGATACTTCAACCTTTAAAAAGTGTCAACAGCCCTTTGCTTGAATTTCTACCAAAAGGAAAATCTATGAAACGGTCATGTTTTCTCATGAACAGCAGCTTAAAAATCAATAACTCACCAATGTTGCATGTACTGTATAGACAGGAAATCGACTTACAGTGCTATTGCATGGAAATGTACTGTCTCAATCTAAAAGGCTTTGTCCAGGTAGTGAATCATCCTTTGCCTATGGTAAGCAAATACTAACTCTGGTTTAATTATCTTCAAACGGCACGGAGCAGGCTTTAGTAAAACCAATGAGCCATGTCTGTGATAGGATTTTTTTTTTTTTAAATCAGACAGGATTCTGCTCCTCTCAAAAATAGGTAACTTCTATCCTTTATTCTGGAAGAGGAAGGAACAAATCATCAGAATTGAATCCAAGACAACGTGATGGTGGATGTCGTGTGTCAAACATCAGCCTTAAGTCAATTTACTGAAATATGAATCAGTATTTCTGGTTGAAACACCATGGATTATGGCACTACTAAAGACAGGATCTCATTAACAAGTAACATTTCTTTTAATAGTGCTATATGTATAAAATTATGTAGTATTTGTATTATTATGGGCCTCTTACAGTAAACCTTACTATAGTAATAGTAAAAACTGATATAAGGTTGGAGCTCTGTCTAGGAAAATGGGTTGTCTTCCAAATAAACAGAGACATGTAATGGCAACATGAAGTAAATATTAATCATAGATGCAACTTCTCTATTTGCATGACAGTAAAACATGTTTAGAACCAATGCATGCATGAAATGAAGTATTGAAAAACAAAATCAGGTTCAAAGTCATATTTGCCTTGCTGCATTCATCTTAGATTTCAGCAATTAAACAATTTAAACACAAACCAAGTAATTGCTTTATTTGTTAAATTACTTTTTTTTACATTCTAGTATGTACTTTTATCTATGATAATTAATCTATAATATTAATTATAGTAATACAATAATCCAAAGACAAAGCAACAAAGCAACTTACTTTTAGTTTATGGCTCGTAGTCCAACAACTGTGGTTCTATGCAATGTACAAGGCAGTGAAGTTGTCGAGATTCTTAATCCCCATGTCTAGTTGAGGCTACCCATCCTGCGCCACCTGCTGTTGAGCTCAACCCTGAGGGGAGAACGAGAGAGAGAGAGAAAGACAGCAAGAGAGAAAGACAGCAAGAGATAAATATAGAGTGAGACCAAAAAAGAGATAAAGAGAGAGAGAGCGAGAGAGAGAGAGAGAGAGGGGGGGGGGGGGGGTAGAGAAGGGGAGAGCGAGAAAGATAGAGAGACTGATAGCAAGTGAGAGAGCAAACCAGCAAGTAGAATGATAACAGATGGCATAGCCAGCAGACCACCACCTTTGTGAACCCTCTTTGTTTGTCGCTGTGCAGACTCACTCGTCGCCACACTACCACCACTCCTCACTTACCTCCTCGCAACCCTTCACCATTCCATCATTTTACAGTCTGCTGGATTACCAAATGGCAGAGTAAAAATTTAGATCAATAAAGTCAATTTTAGATTGGATACAGTACCAGATTCAAACAGCAACTTCCTAATACTGTGTGGTACATACATTTATAGTTTATATAATAGTTGCCTGGGTGATTTAACATGAGTGTTTTACAAAAAGTCTACAACCAAATGTCATGTTTAATTTGGATGGTACGTTCTATCATCACTTTTGGTTTAGTCCTAAACTATTATTAACATTTATTTTGTCTAACGTGTTTTGCAGAGAACACCCAATGATTGCACAGTTACTTAATGGAAGAGGAGGGTCATAACTCTAAGACGAAGCTTAGAAAACTACAAGCTCTGCTGTGGCTTCTCAATGTCAGTAAGGGAGAGATAAAACAGGTGCCTCCAAATGCTCCAGAGTGCAATGTTACTGGGAAGTAGCATTCATATAATTTGGTACCTGGCAACATTATGTACCAATACTGTAGCTCTGATTGCCTGGATTCTGCAATTTATGTTGTAGGGAAATGTAGTGTTAGTCTGTATGACAGTTTACAGAATGGCCTCGCCTCGAGATGAAAAGTCACTGGCACTAGACAGCTGGAAAGTACAATTGTGTTTGGTAGACGTTCAAGGAGAGCTATAATCCCCCCAGGAGTGTCAGTGAATATATTCTTATAATGAATATCACCATAGCAACTTTCACACTTCGAACTTGTAGATGAATTGTGGGGATGCGGGAAAAACAAGACAGCAAGGGTCCATAGAATAGAATAGAACATAAAATAGTCAGTTTGTTGTTGTAGCTTTAAAGCTATTGATTTGATCTTACTAAATGTAAAAAATATATATAATTCAGTGTTTGAAGTCACTACATGAAAAAAAATTATTTGGTTGCAACAACTTACGCTATACTATTGTTTGAATCAGATCAAATAGTGCGATCCCAACCAAGTCAAGATAATGAATAATCTGGCCTTTGCTATCGACACAAATGCGATGGGTTGGGTCATCAGATGCCTGTTATGATGACTGTAAACCTAACTGTCTAGAGCTGCATGCAAAATATGACATTATAGTGATATTGCACGGAGGGTGCTGGGGATAGACCACAGAGCTGCCAGTCAGAGAGCAGTGGAAAGCAGGGTCCACTAGTGAAGTTAACACACAGTAAAGATGCCAGGAATCCAAGACTCTCAATTCATCCAAGCACCATGCAGGGATGTTTGTTTAATAGTTTCAACTATGTCCTCTGTTAAACTTCCCTGAATGCTACACTTATAACACGCATATTAAAGGGAGGTTGCGACATTGACTGATTCCAGGTCAAGGCTTTTTGCAGGATATAGAGCTCTTGAAAGGACACCATTGGGGATTTTAAACATCAGACTTTCTTTCCATAATACATTCAAATAAATTGGGATTTTTTAAACCACGGTTAAAAAATATTTTTTATTTAGGAAAAACTTAAACAAATTAGATCTACCCAAGGTTATATAAATCAACTGTGTGATGCCCTCCCATGAGTTTATTTCAAAATTGTCAATGCATATGAACGGTTCCTAAAGTGATTGCAGTCCTATTACATACCACTGGGTGTCAGGAAAGTATAAATTATTGATCATAAAACTCCATAAAACCAATTGGAGTAAATATTTGAAATAGTTCTCCTAATAGCATTGGCTTGACAATTGCCAGCCAATTAGCCCAAAGACACATGCTTTTATATCTAAGACGATTAATGAGTCATTTGATTCACCAAAATAACTTTATATGATAATGTGTTTAAGTGACAGATGAACAAACAAAGCACCCACACACACACACACACACACACACAAGCACACAAGTAACGGCCCAGCTGCCTCCATGACTAGCGCTCCAGGTTTCCTGACACCCCACTGTTACGCACAGCTGTTGTCACAGGGTGGCTTGAGGAAATTAGGTCAAGTTGACCTTTTGTCTTCGTTTCTATCTTAATTTCTGTCGCGGTTGAAGGGGTGACACCTGAATCAATGCTATGCAGGTAATGTTTCCAGAGATAGCGAGTATGCTAATGATTTACCTCAATTTTGGCAGCGATATATCAGAATAAAGAACATTATGAAGGATAAGAAACCTTTTCAAAACAACATCTCGAGTTGTCCATCTATTTTCCTGACACAATCTAGATCAAGAGAAAGGACCACAATAAAAGAAAGAAAGAAACATCTAATGACCAACACAATGTCAACAACATCCAAATCGTATTCGTGGAGACCTGTTAGATTCTTATTTCTGTGGTTTACGGAGTGGAGGTGGGAGGTGTACATCAGTCACCAAGAGGGTTGGAGAGGGTAAGACGCAGAATCATCTGCTTTCACTTAACAGCTCTGCCTGAAGTGCTGCTAGCTTTACAAAACTGGGGTATAACAGGCCCACAACCACAAAGTCTGAACAGAACATTGTCAAGTGGCTCTGCTCCAGCGGTTCTGGAGCCAGATTGGATATTTTCGGCAGACTGGCTTTTATGCATTTGTAATTGTGCCGTAGATTCCTCTGTAGTTGTATGAGAGGGAAACTGAGGAACAAGGCTGGCAGGAGAGAAAAGGTGGATTGTGTTTCAACCATCTGCTCTTCCCAGAAATAAGGGGATTGAATGGAGGGGTGGTGTGTATGTGTGTGTGTGTGTGTGTGTGTGTGTGTGTGTGTGTGTGGGTGGGTGGGGGGGGGGGGGGGGGGGGGGGGGGGCAAACGGGGTCAAACTTTATCAGAAGCCTGACTTTCATTGCTTTCCTAATGTTCAGAAAATCAAAACTCCCCTTCTTAATGCACACTGTATCTCAAGATAGAAGTTTATGAAATGGATAGCGTAGAGACAGAAGGCTTGGGTATTGAATTGTGCAGACACAGTTCTGTGTTTAAGAGCCAAACCTTCATTCTTTACCACAACATTATTGTATTGGTGCGTCTTGCACCTATTTTATTTCATACAGTAAACTACATGCCTTAGCATTATTTAACTGCATTTAATAACTGTAAAAGATGTCTTAGAAATGTTTAGAGTGTGGGATCTGGAGGATGGCCAAGTACAACATCTATTAGTTTTATGAACAAAGCAAATATATCCGCTATACAGGTGGTCTCATGTTTTTTATTGGTCGTAAGTTCCATTTTAGTTGAATATTCAAAGCTCTGGTAGAAAATTAACCTTCTGTATTTTCATAGTCTTGTGTTGCTGAACATAAGCAAAATGCACATGAATGCAACTAGATTGCAAACGGACTTTCCTGATTTAAATTTTGCACCATGAAGCCCTGTGATAGACTGGCGACCTGTCTAGGGTGTACCCCGCCTCTCGCCCTGTGTCAGCTGGGATAGGCTCCAAGTTCCCCCCCCCCCCCCCCCGACCCTGCTAAGGATAAGCGGTATAGCTAATGGATGGATGGATCATGAAGCGAATCAAACATAATCAGACACAGCTTTAAAGTGCATGACCACTGCTATGTTCTTTTATCTATCTATGTTCTAACTACAGAACCTACGATGCTATAACGGGAAGCACTTTCAGTGGCACAACATTTTACCGTACCTAACTACACAGTGCAATATAATCAACAAGGCTAAAGTGCTTCAATTGACAGAACAAGCAATGTCACGTTTTGTTGTACTGCAGGTCAGTTGTAGCCTTTGGACTGCTGGGAGATCAAAACATGTGTATTGCATGGAGGTAATTGGTCAGTTCCTCTTGTATGTTCGCAAGCTATGTGGGTTTACATCGGCCTCCCTGATATGAAGGACAAAGTAAAAAATTCTTCAAGTTTCGGAATTTCAAGACTCAATGTTCCCCATAAATAATGTTAGAAAATATTATATTACATCTGAAAAGTACAACACACAATTTCATATTCTATTTTAGTAACTTAAACGATTGAGAATCTTCAGTTTCATGGCATTGTGTTTGTGAAGGTACATTTCCCTGGACTGGTTCAAACACCCAAGCCAAGGACTCGTGAAACTACATTTTTTTCATAAAGGAACTGCATCCATGGCAACCATGTTCAGTTCACTCCATTATCATATCATTTCCAGATGTACAGTCAGTATAATTCAAAGCCTCCACTTCAAACTATGGCTGCACTGTTTTGCAAGACCTCTGCTTGTGAGCACCTCAAGTGCTTCAGCAGCACAGATCCCCTTTGTTGGGTTACAGTACAGATGTACAGTATTATTCAGTCAGCAACAACAACAACAGTGGATACTGATTCTCCTTCAGGGTCGTTTTTGAAGAAAGCTTTTTGAAAGCTATCTTCTTTACAATAATGCTTTCTCTATTTTTTTTTTTTTTTTTTTTTTACTTTTTTCCATCATAGCTACAAATATTTCATATTTCATTTTTATTTTAAACGTTCTACACCCAAGTCTTCAAGTGAATCATTTTACATTCTACAACAACTCTTTTTATCAGAGTTATTCTAAAGTCTGATCCACAAACAGGAGCACTCCTTAGGTTTATCGTGTATATCAGTGGGACATGTTTTGTTGACAGCACAAAACTGTGGGCCTTATGAGTTCAAAACAATTCACAGAATGACTGGAATGTTGCTGTTCTCCTCAGACTGAGTGGCGTGGTTAAGGGACAGGCCACAGACACTCAACTGTCGAGGGCCACGTATAGAGTCAGGAGGCCCACGCCATCCTCCTCCACTTTTATGTTGACCGGCTCTCTGGCAGAAATGGAATAAACAGAGTTCAACATGTGGTACTCGATGTATTGATCTATGAAGAATTATGCTCCTTAGCTTACTATGAGTGGGATGATCTGGACTTCCAAGTTGTGCAGGATGTGTTCAGAGATAACTGGTTGGATATAAACGTTGGATAAAAAATATGGCCAATATCTCAATAGAGCTAAATAAAAAAAATAACGGGCAAAACAAACAAGGTAAGACTAGCATGAACAATGGATTTGGACATTAAAAATAAACAAACAAATAAATCAGCACACCTACAGTCCCAAATAAAACCTACAGTATCCCAGACATACTGCTGTTTATGAAAATCTGCTGCTTCTGCTACTACCTACTGCTGTTAATTTATTGAAATCTATTTATTTTTATAATTTTGAATCTATGATGGCTTGCATTAAAGAAGAATGATTCCAGATAGAAAGCTAGACTGGATGGATAACAAAAACACTGCAAATGAAGCAAACTGTGCTGCCAATGAAAGAAGAAGCAAACAAGCTCATTTTACAGTACAAATGGCTGTGGTTTACCAAGCTCTTTGGATGGCAAACCAAACGAATTATGTTGCAAGAGTACACATACATGTGTTTTCTCATTCTATGTGTGTTATTGGCAGGATCCTATAACATCTTAGAGGATGATACTCGTTTGCAATGAACAAATACAGTGGTTATGATCAAATCCATCTCTATTATGATAATTTGCATAAGATACATCAGATGCATTTGAAAAGAAATTAAAGTAAGTTTCAAAAGAGGATACCAGACTGGCATAGTTTTCATTGTCCATGTTAGTTTATTGCTTAATCAGTCTTTGACTCAGTAGACAGAGATTATTAATGAGGATACAGCATCCAAATATGTCCCTCAGAAGATAATACTGTATTTTTGAAAGGGCTTGGTGTTTCTTCAGTAAATCTCTAACATACAATATATACATATGTCATATTATACATATATACTTACATAAACAGTCACAAAAGCATCACATTTGTAACTGAATTCATCTTGACCTTTGAGGTTTTTATGTTTTTAGCTAAAATTAAATTAAATACATTCTTGGCTCTATGAATGGGGCTTAAAAGGCTAGCATATTCCAGATTTAACAGACATGTACAGTACTTGATATTTTTTCTTTGAAAATATATATGCAATTTGGTAAATTATAATGGCTCGACTTGTTTAGAAAATAAATAGTGCTTGTCATGCTTATGCACAAATGGGTTCTCTATTTGAATCCTAACTTTTCTCTATCCTGGCCACATCCGTTATGCTGTATGTATAGTAGATCAATGCTTTTGCCAACCAACAAAAAACAGTAATTTACAGTTAGGGCTTGGCATTTCATGTGGTACAATTCTTTCGCTTTCTTTAAAAATTTGACTAATATTGAGAACTTTGATCAGAGTTTTAACAATGATTAGCTGGTTAACTTACTACTTCCTGGATTTCTGCTTGATGTGATTAATAGTTTTGTCAATCTTTCCACCAACTAAGTGTTCCTCATAGTGTGGCACTCTTGGATTAAATACATGCTTAAAAAGTAGCACCTGTTCGGTTTGTACATTCTATCTGGATGATTATGAAAATGTGTTATGATTATCGAAAGTTACCCTTACTACATAATCATAAAACGATACGCATAAGTAACTTCTTTGATTGGTATGCATGCTTTTTGTTTAATCTTCAGCTGGATAAATAATTAACAGGAGATGTTCTATGCAACTGTTTACCAGCTGTATATTTGTTTCAGTGGGAGGCAGGAAAGCAAAGCAGCTGTGCTAATAATGTAGACGTTAGCTTTATGCCTGTGGGTAGCACTAGCACATCACATACAAGGCAAGTGCTCCCTGCTTACACTGATAAGCTATTAGCTGCTGGTGCAGGCAACCTGATTCTAAGAGGTAAGCTGGCCACATCTAAACCCTGAATACAAGCTTTCTAAAGCTAAGACTTGTAAGAGATTGTTTTTCCTGTATGGTTTGTACAGTTTCATGTAATGCCAAAGGAATGTATGTGTAGCCAGGGTACTCATAACGTACTGCATGACTTGGTGTAGCTTCAAGGGATGCAAAGTTTCTCAAAATGCGGGAAAAAATCTGACCGGGGAAGGACAAGCTAGGGTAGATAAGTAGCATTGACAGTTGTGATGATCCACCACTCAGTCATCCCACAATAACATGCTATTTGAATAATATACTTGTCAGTTTAGGTGTGAATAATCCCAGAGGAGGTTGCTTTGTTGCAGCGACGCCCTGTATATGAGAAGGAAGAGGAATACAAAAAGGAGGATAAATGACCTCCCTGGTCTGGTGACCAAGTGTTCTTAGTGAATAGCTTTTTTTATTCTATAAACAAATAAAAGCAGCACTTAGTGGTTTCTGCATGGGTTGTCCTCTCATTTTAGCGCTGGGCAACTTAAAGTCCACTACTGTGAAGTCCCTAAAGAGTCCTTAGTTACATAGCCGTATATTGTGACAGACTTCCCCTGAAGCGGCAAGCAGCATATCGCTGCGCTCCGAGGCAAGCCAGGTGCTGGCTCTGGTGGGCTTTGGGATAAGTGCAGACTGGCTAGTGAGTGGAGGCGACAGACAGGACTTGTCTCATGTAACTACCTGCTGCATTGTGGAGCGTTCATGCGGACACGACTGGTCCCTGCAGTGCAGTCGCTTTAGCAGACGCTGGAGCTTGTGGGAGAAGTTCGTGTTCATCTGCCTGTACATAAGAGGCATGGCGAAGCTGCTGGAAAAGGCCAACAGTTCCGACACGCACCGCAGGAAGTAGTAGGTGGTGTGTCTGTGTCTGTTGCCATGGCTCCCGGGCGCCCCGGAGATGGTGTGCACTAGCAGGGTCATGTAGTATGGGGTCCAGAGGACAAACTGCATGCACACGGAGGCTAGCAACAGCCTGTGGATGGAAGGGTCCAGACGGGCTGAGTCCTGGTCCAGAGGCGTGGACTCCTTCCTGATGCGCAGGATCAGAACAAAGGCGTACAGGACAGCGACCGCCGGCACCACGTAGCCAATGAACATCATGATGGCGTCGGCCGCCTCCTTGTTCTGCATCTTGGAGCACTCGATGATCTTGGTGGAGACGTGGTTGCACACGTAGAAGAGGAGCGAGGAGAAGCTGGTGAGCACGGCGCCGCCCCAGATAAAGCCGCACACGTGCTTGGTGTTATAGACACTGGACATGTAGGTCCGCGGCAGCGCCCGCTCGATGTAGTAGTCCAGGCTGAGCAGCGTGGTGGAGTACATGATGACCAGAGAGGAGATGTTGAAGAGGATGAGCAGCGTGATGTAGATCTCGTTGTTGTACTCCCACACGGGCCAGCGAGTGAAGTTAGGACCCAGCAGCTCCACGGGCGCCACCAGGTTCAGTACCAGGCCGGCGATGGCCATGTTGACAAAGTAGACGTCCGGCATGGTCATGGACAGCTTGTTGGAGAGGTTGACCACAACCAGCAGGGCGTTGTAGCACAGCCCCACGGGAAAGCACACCATGAGGTAGAAGAGGGAGAAGACAGACAAGATGAGGCTGAAGTCCTGGCAAAGGCGGTGGTCCACGCTGGCGTCCGTCTCATTGTAAACCATACAGCTCCACATCGCTATGTTCCCAGAGAGGTACCACACGGATCAGCTGGAGACAGACAGACAAAGAGACAAAGGTTGCCTTTTAGGTTAATGACTTAAATAGAAACCAAGCCTAATAAAACCAGTCGTGACGATGACTTTACATTTTTAAGTCAGCAATAATTCTCCAAAATGTGGAAATAACACAAAAGATTTTATTTTTATTTTAAGTTTTAGCTAGGTTTTTTTCTCTCGCATTCTTATGGTTATTGTTAAACAAGTTGGCAAGAGGGACAAAAAGGCCAGACACGGCCTGGCTATTATGCATGGGCTAACACCCTTATTTCCACTCCATTGCATTTCGCTGGATGAATAAAAACTCCAAACAACGATTTAATTAGCTATCACAACCTAGAAAAGGTTATTTCTTTAGTTTAGAACCATGCTAGCCAGGGTGACCGAGGCCCTGCTCTGGTAGAAGAAAACAAAACAACATTTGTTTGACTCCCCTGCAAACTCAGCATCCTCTCTCTGACTCTCCTATTCTTTTTACCACCCTATTTTGCACAAAGCAAATTCCCTGTCATAGTCACATGCAGGGGCCAGGCAGCTGAATTCACGTGGCCTAATAGATAATGGATAGCTTCCTTACTGGCCCGACTCTTCCATGCCACCTCGGCTCTAACCAAAGCGTTTAAGTTCTCTATTCAGGTAATGACTGTCTTGAGTTGGATCGAAAGAGGAGGAAGGGGGTGGGGATTGGGAAGGGGGCTGGTGGAATACTCCATAGCGATTGGTAGATTCATAGTTTAGAACAATGTGATGCAATGCAAAGGAGGGGTCAGTGTGGACTGAGCGTAGGGTGGGAGTTCAAGGCAAGGTCAAAGAGAATGACCGGGCACAAATAGAGAAAAGCCTGACTGGGAATCAAGCCCATCGAGGGGGCAAATTAAAAACATGGAGGGTTGCATAACTTTCTACAGCAAAGGGTCATGTCAGCTCTGATCGTATTGAATAATAACTCTCATGAATTTGACTAAATGAAAACATAATCTTGGAAAAAGCTTGTGGAAAAAACTTTTTTTATTGAAACCACGAGCCTTCAAATGAATACTCTAAAATAGAGATGTATTGTAAACAACATATCATCATTGATAATAAAAAGGCAAATAAATTATTTCTCTCATAAAGGCTGAAAGACTCCAACTGAACAAATTTTTTGTCCTCTGTTCTGACGTTTAAATAATGCTTTGGTAAAGCAGAATGTAAAACAGCTCTTTTGGCCTAGGGACACACACAGACGCTAACTAACTGCTCTTCATGTAGGAGGGCCAGGTGCCTCCTCCACACTTCTCCAGCTGGCTGTAGCGAGAGAGAGATAGATAGAGAGAGAGAGAGAGAGAGAGAGAGCTTTGTGGAGGAGAGCGCAAGATGAGGAGAGACGTGTAGAATTACCCCGCGGCTCTCTCCTCCCAGGGACAGGTGTACCTGGCCAACCCCTTGTAAACAGGGAAGCCTAACAACTCCAGGTGACTTGCCTACTGGAATAGGGTTGTGGATGGGGGATGGGGTGGGGGGGACCGAGACATGTGACCAGCTGGTGTAGTCCTGTAAATTAGGCCGATTATAAACTCTCGAGTTGTTCCATTCTTGACAGAATTCAGCTGCTCTACCCGTAAGTAGCAGGAACAGCTTCCTAGACTTCATAAGCTCCAATGTGTGCGGTGGTGCCTAAGGTAGACTTCGAGGGCATTTGGAATGCGAGGCTGTTGCACTACTTTTTACATCTCGGGATCATACAGCAATCTCCTCTAAATGGAAATACACATAGTTTAAGGATAAACTTTCACAGTAATGACTCTGCTATTACATGTGGGGTTCATACTTTAGCTTTTGAAAGGTCTGGTCAGGGTCACTGATATGACAGACAAAACATAGCAAGAAAACAAAAGAATTTGTACATACAGTGAATCCTTACAGAAACATGAAAACGATGCACTCTGAAGATATGCTAAAGGAAAAGTTGTTACGTTAAGTCTTTCAACAGATATGGCACAGAATAAAGCCAGTAGAATTGTCCAGTGTTGAAATTTTTGTTAAATATTTCTGGGCAATCTGCTTCAACGCATCCCATCCTCACTGACAGGGTGTAGTTAGAGTGACTCACATGTGCTTGACATTTGAGCATTTTGAAGTGAGCTTCCAGGGGCTGATGGGAATAATGTGACAGCCTAGGACCATACCCCTCATAGACCAGCTGGAATGTGCAGGACATTACTCAGAATGTGCTGAGTGATGGCACATGTCTGTAGTAATGTGTTTTGTGGAGCATAAAACGTATCTTCTGTATGGAAGGAGCACACACAATGACTTTTGAACGGCCAGTACTCAACTTTGTAATTAGCCTTTATAAGTCTACTTCCCCTGAATATTGTAAGAATTGTATATAGCATTTGTTTGTACCACAACAATTATCCGTGGCAGACTAAAATGAACAGATTCGAATAAAACATATTTTTGCTCGTATTTAGAGCAAAAGAAAAATTGTTTGCTATTACCAGTTTACTCAGAACAGTTTGATCGCGCGCGGGATTGAAGTGCGATGAACTTGGAAATAGTATTGGTTACAATTAAACAAACACAGTCTGAAGGCTATGCACAAAACTCACAGTTCAATTGTCAGCACAAAGCAGCTTACCCCCATTAAGCTAGGGCAGTCGTACTGAACTACCCTCCAGTCATATACAAAGGCTATTTTGTGACAGGAAAATGTTCCTTAATCTATTACATTTTTCTATCAGTTAAATCCATCAATGTTAACGTTTAAGATTTACTTTTAGACTACCTATATTCAAATCAAAGCACTGCATCAAAACTGGAACTTCGAAGTTGAGCACCGCGCACAGTAAAAAATGCAGCTAGGCAGTATGATGATTTATATATTGAATAAGCAATATAAAATGGTTTTGACCAGTTTGACCATGGTTTGAACTCGTGATGTTTTGGGAAAATAATTTTTTAAATATATGATTGTTTTTAATGCATTTAGAAGTTTTTTCCTACACTACATTCACAGGTTATTGCTAGATGCGTAGAAAAAAGAATATCTACAATGTTACTAAGTGCCCATACCGTAGCTGTCATTGTGCATACATTGTATCATTTAGTGGGCAAAAATCGAACTGTCAGATTGATCAATGCTAGAGCCCGTTTGCACTGTAATTTCACTTCAACTCAAAATTTCTGATCGTGTAGCGCAGGATAACAGCTATAAAACTATAATGATGTAAAATCTCACAATAACTCACCTGAAAAGTTCAAATTTGCCCGGAGAGAGAACTACGGAGGCATCGGGTTTTGTTGTAATTCCACTGACATTTCTCTGTAATTACATATAAAAAGGTTTTCTGTGCTTCACTGTAGCGTTTCCTTATTAGACTAGCCTCAAATAAATCTTCCGATTTTACTTTCCTTCAACATTTTATTTATCAATTGCGTGATATGGTCAAGGCTTGTTCCCGGAATGGGACGACGTTGACGACTTACTACGAATTGAGTGGAACTGAAACCTACAGTGTATACACACGTGACCCTCCCCCACTGTCTTGTTCTTTTCGTCGATGAGGCCCGACTGACCATCGACGTTCTCATTGGAGGAGCTGCACGGAAGGGGGGTTAGTAATGTTACTCTCTCAATAACACTCAAGACTCCTCCTTCTAGTTGCAGGCATATAATTCAAAAGTGCAGAGAAACCCTTACTTACCTGCATAAGCAAATGCGCTTGAACTTGGATGTCTTGTTTTGAATAATTTATCATTTTAATTAAAACCGTCAGGGATGGAAAATGGCTTTTCTGACACTCCTATAACAAATGGTTGAGAGGGACAGTCTGTGAATTAAATAAAAAAAGGGCACATGGTCTGAATGGACATGAATGCGACTTTTCAAATTGACAAATACAGTCATAGCTAAAAACTAACTTAAATTATGATGCAACATGATTATGTGTGGGTATTAAATATGCACAGATCTAACTGATGACAAAGGAAAATATGTTTGTTTTCTAAACTTTTGATTACCATCCTCCTATGTTTCATTGCATCGGTTGTATTTACATTTCAGTATACCTGTTTAATAAAAATTTTCAATCTGATTGGATTAGTTTATTTATTTATTTTTTATAATTATTTTTAACACTGCTCATGAGTAACAGCTGGATTGGTCCAGAAGGGGGAACTCTTTGTGGCATTGAACTCACCCCTATAATTTAAATGTTCTGATTGGGATGATAATCATAACATGAAGAAAAGTTAAATGTGCAGTAGTTAGCTAAAATCTAGCAAATCAACTTCAGTTGTTCTCTTAAGGTGTCTGATGACCCTTACAGTTGTGTGCATAAATTGATTTTCTTACATGGACTAGTGTTTGCTAAAAAGATTAGAGATTACAGAAGTAGGCCCAACTGTAAGTACTTTACTGCATGTGACCCACTTATTGTCAGAGTTGGTGATGTGTTTAAGGTGAGCAACAGCTTCAGGTTCTGGACATCAAAATGCATATTGAGACAATAATGATAATAAAAAAGTTTTTTCCTATATAGTTAAATGAACAAAAAAAAATTGCCAAAAGCAATTCTAGCAGCATGTTAATTTGTTTTGTTAACACCTTGGTTGCCTAATATCCCCTTTCAACGGAAATCTTGTTGATCATGTTAATGTGCTAATTTCCGATTATCTCATCTTAACATTTCTAGATCACAATGCGTCATGGTGTAATAAGGCTGATTCAATACAAACTTTTGACTGTTGACTTTCTATGGAATAGACATATTAAATCAAAAAAGTTAAAACATTTTTGAACTGGAAGCCTTGCTGTGCCTCTAGTTCATCATTTCATACGGTGACCTCATTGTGTCTTGGTGTTTACATGGTGACACCAGGTCTCCATTATATGCTTCTCTGTATATCAGAGCCACCCTTTAATTTCCTGCTCAGCCCCTGTGGGGGAAAGAGAGATAAGGCAGTAACATTTAGAGCTCAACCCTAAAGATCCAAACCAGTATCAGACTTGTGAGGACCCCACAGCTAATAATTCCCCCAAAATGGCTGAAAATGAATCTATTTGACCTATCTTTACAAAAAGTAAAAAACTTAGCATTGGATTGGGAAAGTGCTTACATTGTTATGAGAGGTTGGTTAGACTACACATTGATTGTTTCCATGGTACTAGGTTAATAGAGTATTCCCCTGCGGTTTCATCGGGTTGTTTTTATCAAGTTGATCAATGGACTCAAATACACAGAACAGTAAGATATAAATCAACTTTAGTTTGAGGTGGATGTTGTTTTTGTTGTTTTAGGGATAATCTAAAGAGCTCCCAATTAATATTTGGCAATATATTTTTAAGTTTACATCCAGAATAGACTATTGTAACTTGAGGTTATGTCTTTTAATTAAAGGGCACAGTGACTTTATATTGGAAATGGGTTTAAGGCTAAGTGGACACAAAATAAAAGAACCTTCACAGTGTAACCTTCAAATTTTTTGTACATTTTAGCAGACCTGAACTGTTTTAAGGGCCAGTGACAAGCAAGTGACAAGTAGATCTACCTGGCTAGTTAATCATCCTATCTGATCAAATTCTGAGTTGTGGAGCAAGACTCTACTACAAGTTTTTTAAGGGTTGACTTCTGAGGGGGTTTAACCCCATTCAAGGAATAAATTGTTTCTCTACTTTTGCTAGCTGCCAATTTCTTTATTTAACTTGTCAGTTGCAAGGATTTGTCGCTAATTAGGGGTTTTATAAAATTGGATGTTGTCAGGGACGTATTGTTTGGCATAATCAAGCCCCACAATGGAGGATTTTGTCATCCGAACCATTTAATTTAATAGAATTCAAAAGCAAAACTTAAAAACTAGCAAAACTAGATATTTGCACCAACCCGATTCATTTTGTTATCTGAACCTGCTACACACCACCGAACTACTCCCCAAACTCTAGTATAAGCCTTACCTTACAGCGATATTACAACATTATTACTGCCACGCTGTAATTCTATTACGTGAGGCTTATGGAATAAATCACAATTTATCATTGGATTTAAGGGATTTAAAACCTTAGCAATGTATTATTTTTTTATCACAGAAAAAAATGTGCTTTGAGAAGCAACTAATAAACTATCTGTAGTTGATCGTGAGTCAACATCATTAAAGGGGTGTACTATAGTATAAAGTATAGGCAGTGAGAACAATTAACACACGGGCCTGCTCCGAATGACTTTTTGCAAGGGCACATACTGTTGAGAGGTTGGATTGGTACAATGAGTTTTTGAAGGATTATATATTCATACTCTCAAGTATGTTCCTAAATTGTACTTCTCACTATTTTTTATATGTACATTCAATTTCAAGCAGTTAACATACCTGAATGAATAGTCTTATTTCAAGCCAGTTTTTCCAGGAAATTGTGCGTTTTGAGATTTTTTGTATTTGATATGGTATCAGTTGAATAAGGGCGGAAAGTCGGCAGGTTGTTTTAGAAGGGCGTGATTTGGTGAGGAGCTCTGACTGGAATTTCTAGGGTAAAATGCTTCTTTGAACATTATCCTGGTATTGAGCATGACCAGACACAGCCAATGTTTATTGTGTCTGGCTCATACTGAAATCTATGTTGAATAACAAACACGGTCCTGACCTTATTCTTTTGGGCCTATCTTAAAAGATACGTGCCCTGTAGATTTATACAGAGACAATTTATCTTTATCCACATATTAAATAATGCCATTGCTTAACTTTCTGCTGGGACTCTGCGAAAGGATGTACCTAGTCTGTTCCTCGCATTAGGAGAAAGTGTGAGTGGGATTGAGCCATTGACCTTAGGATGAAATCACGGTTTATCCCCAATCAGGTTGTGGGATCTGCTTCTATTCTTGGAAGCGATGTGAGGCTCTGCCCCTCATGCACCTTCCCCTAGAGACATTAGGGCAAAGCGACACATGGCTCCATCACAAACCCCAATGCCAGATGGTCAAAGACATGTGAAACGCAGTGTGAAATGGCCATTGTTAGGATTCTATGGCAGTTGAGTCACATCCTTCCTCATAGAGCTCCGTTGAAATGCCATGGTATTTCCTGAGCAGGAGGCTCAGCCCAGCTATTTGCTTTGATGCTCTCTGCTGGGCTTCCTGCAGCAGAGGGAACCGTCTAACCCAGGAACTTTGTTTGGGGATTGATGAGAAAGTTTTTTTTTCTCCTGAAAACTATAGATGCAGAAATAAATGTAGATAAATATAGGTAATTACATATATTTAAACCATCGATGAACAGAAATATATGAACAATAAACCTTTTTTGTCTTTAAAACTGAAAACGACTTTTTGTTTTTTGAACTACTGAACTTTTGATGATCTTTGTTTTTTATCCAAAACAGCAATGTCTCTTTTGTAAATCCAACTTTGCATATGTTCCAATAACAAACCCATACGATCACACAAATGCACATACACTATACCAGACCGATGTGCACATGCCTGAAAAGCTTAGATGTCTGCTAGTGCACATTAACCCCATTTAGCGGTCTAAGCCTGGTTTGTGGAGGAGATTATGACCTATAGCAGGCCAGGAATGGGCAACCAGCATCTGTGACTTGTCCCCATGGTTAGATGGCAGGGGAGCGGCAGAGAAATTCAGAGAAGGACACTCCCTCGGGCTATCAGTTCAAGATGTGACCCCTTCCAGCACACCAACAACTGGCAGCCTGACTCTTCCTCGCGTATCCTTAAGGATGCCTCTTTGTCAAACACAAATCTGGGCACATCTTCTACCCTGTCCTTATATTTTTCAAGGACCGATGCAATCATTTTAACAGAACATAATTCATATACAGTTATGACTGACACATGGTACAATATTCTGCATACTATGCACTAATAGGGTGTGTAGCATTTAAGATAAGCAGAGCACCTAGACTCCCTCAGGCAGGGCGTTGGGATTGTGGCATAAACACCGGCCTGATGGGGCACCCATATTTTTGTTTTGCTAATGGAGCTGTCATGCTGTCACGACTGTGACTGCACTACGCTGGGGACTGTCAGTCTGTCAGACGGGTTCTTGGAAAACAGCCCCTAGACCCCCATGTGGCCACAGATGTTGTTCTGACCTGAACTGAAATTACAAAGGCTCTGTGTGTGTGCGTATCTCCACTGAATTTGTGTGTGTGAAAGAGAGAAAGAGAGAAAGAGAGAGAGGGGGGGGGGCGACTGTATATGCTTTTCAGCAGTCTGTGTGAGTTGAATGGTATTGGAGCTTGGATTAAGATAAGGCAGTTTCATAAGCTTGTGCTAGTTTGTGTGTGTGTGTGTGTGTGTGTGTGTGTGTGTGTGTGTATTTCTTGTTGAGCTAGTGATGCTTTGGAACGATTTCCGTGTGGTACATTCTGATATTCCCTTCCCATCTGCTGTACTCCTAGCCCCCCCCCCTCCCCCCCCCCCCCCCCCCCCCAGCCATCTCATTAACTATTTGTGCTTTGCAAGGCAAACAATGTCATGGGGCAGTGGTGTACCCGGGGCTCGGCATGCAGGCCAAGCCGTTCTTTTGTTTATACTCAAATGAGCAGTGGGTCTTGCCAGCAGAGCTCTGATAACATCTGTGCTGAGAGGCGGCGTCTCCTTTCAGTCGTCCCCCAGCCTCCAATCTCTCTTGAAGAGCTCAAGGGGAGCCAGTCTCGTTTAGACTCTCCGGCTCAGACTCCGAGACAGACTCAACGGGGGCTGCTGCGGCATAATTACAGAGTCAGATGCATATTATGCAAGGAAGGTGAAAGAGCACTTACAGAGTTACTCTGCAGGAGAAATAAAATACTCAGACAAAACAATTATGCTATTACTGCTCTCTCAGAAATGCTTGCAGACATGTGCTTTACACACACTTTGCCGACACACACACACACACACACACACACACACACACACACACAAACTGAGGAACACGCAAGAGGTTTCTACTCACGTATCACAAAAGTGCTTGGTTGAAGAGGTAACTGTGTAGCACAGGAACATTCCTGGAGCTAGGGAACTGCCCAGATAGTCTTTTAGCAGCTGTGTTCCAAGGTAGACACATGGGCTGAGGAGTGTTTGGCTTTGGAAGGGGAACCCAAAGGCTCGCCAGTAGGCTCCCTCCACCCACTGCTCGGCTGATCCACGCAGACGCACCGTCCCAGGACTGAGTGCAGCGCATTAACCTGAAGTCAACCCTGCAATGTAGCCTTTTCAATAACATCCGCCTCTTCCATACCCATAAGCAGTGTTTTTTATGACACCCTCCTTGCTTTTCTTTCTCTCCCTCCATGGAAATGTAGACACGTTATCTCCGGTCACTGAATACGACGAGGCCACATTTCATATCCTGATTGTAAGTGCAGAACAAAGGTCCTAACCCCCCCCCCCCCCCCAGTGCCTTATTACAGCACGAACCCATTAGGTTGTCTGTGTTTGTTTCACGTGGTGATGATAGCCTGCAGCAGTACACAGGGACTGTCAGGTGTGGGACACAACCACTTAGCATTAGCCCAAACAGGACAGACCTAGGCGACGGTATGATTACTTTAACCTCTACAAATACATGTCATCCTGTCTCACAACAGATCATTCGACTGGTGTAATCACTAGCCCGTTTATTAATCCCATCCAGTTCCGTGCAGTCTGTAGCTGTGACTTAATATAGTGACACATTTATACTGGGTGGCCTGGCACATCTGGACAAAGCTTTGTAAATATCCGGAGCCCAAATCATCTCTTTTATTAGAGCTACCTAGTCAGCAAAGTAATCCCCTTGCACCTAATCCAGTTAACAATTTAGCGGGTTTATACTTTTTATTGAATGAGAAAGTCTCGCTGGTTTATGCTGATCCGTTACTATTTTTACACATTCGCCGTGTTCTGTGGACCCCCACTCTATATTGATACATCATTACGCATGCACACAACATTACTGTGACTACGACTATAAGAGCTGCTCATGAACCATCAAATAATTAATTGACCTACGGTATTAAGTGCAAATATTTAACAAAACTTTTACTCCCTATCGCGTTTTTAAGTTGAACTTTACTGATTCAGCTTACGAAAATGCGAAAGCAATCTTTATGTGCAGTACAGGCTCTAAGAAGTACAGGGACAACCAAGCGAAAACGCCGTTGTGTTGAGTTTTGGCTCACTGCCCAAGTGTAATGTAATTGAGTAAAATCCCTGTTAGCCTTGTCCCTAACTTGGCTCTGGTTCCGTGGCTGCAGGTATCCGGCACCGGCTAGGACAGGAGTAGGAAACAGGATCATTCCCTCCTTGGATGGAAGGTGACAGAACGGTGAGGCCCCCGAGGGGCTGCTGGGGACTAAGCCTGCATCTAAGAGACCCCTTAAACTTTTTCTTCTGTGTGCTTAAGCCAAGATTATTCCGCTGTTTGGTTCCACCAGATGCGGCATGGCCGATGGAGGGGCTCCGTCTGGCCTGGATGAGCAGATCTATAAAGGGGATTAGAGGGCTGCTGTGGGGTAGTGCAGTGAGCAGCGTCAGAGCATCCCGGTACAGCTGCGTGCACATGTGTGTGTGTGCGCGTGTGTGTGTGTGCGTGAGTTTGTCTCCTCTCCCCTTCCACGGCGTCGTTGTTGGGCGGGGGCAGCACTCAGAACGTCATGCAGCAGGAACTCAGAGTCGCCAGGAAGAGCATTTAAGTTCAACAAGTGCTCTTGGTGACGTTGGGTGAAGGTGTTGTGTTTTTAGCACAAAATCCTGTGTCTGTTGCATAGGGGTTGTGCAATGGATGTGATTGTGTTTCTTGTCTGTGATGTGGCCATTGTGTTGGAGTCAAAATTACATAATAACGCAGGACTTTCATGCGATAATTATGAAACAGGCATAATGAAAAAAGAATGTGAAGTACATACTATAAATTCAAGCAAGCACTGTTTACTGTAGTGACATAGGATAGATGGAGCTGTTGCCATGGCAATACAGGTGAGGTTTCCTGTCAGCAAGTCTCTTTTCATTTCGCATGGATGCAAATTATGGGTGGGGGCAGGTCTTATTTACAGTCAACAATCTCCATGAAGAACAGGTTTTTTCAGCAGGTAAATGGCAGTTGGTAAATCTCTGGTGGACACATGTTGTAATACAGATGAATTATGACTGGCGTAAGACAAAATCATTCGGATACATTTGCTTATTTATACAGAAAGCTGTAAAATGGAGCTCATAAAATAAAATGGATACATGAAATGGAGGTTAGGTTCATGCATATTCCACTACGAAAGGGCTCGAACTGGATTCAGTTTGACAAAAATTTAATTGTTTGCCCATGGTTACCTTATTGGCAAAATGATGATATACTGTAAGTGTACATCAGAATGGGAATGATGCGTGTGTGGATTGTCTAGTCTGTAGATTGTAGCCCTGCAGACATAGACCAGAAGCAGAGCTCCTGGAGACCTCCCCTGCCTTGTTGGTCTGGGATGTTTTCTCTGGCTCCGTCTGACTTCTTGGTTCTCTCTGTCTCTCTCCTGACTCACCTTCTGTAGAAATACTATTTCCCCAACTATAAGGAAAAGTGAAAGGACCATGAGTAAAAACTGGTCTAACACACCAAAATACATACCATCAGAAATGGACTCTTCCCTCTTCCTGCACAAACTCTCTCTCTCTCTCTCTCTCTCTCTCTCTCTCTCTCTCTCTCTCTCTCTCTCTCTCTCTCTCCCCCTTATCCTCCGCCGTGTACAGTAAAAGTGTGTTGTGGCCTGGAATGTTACTAAAGCTTTCAGTACAGTACAGAGTGGCTACACTGAGCCTCGTTCTAACTGACTGGCTACCTGCCTGCTCTCTGCGGTCTACTGTACGCTGCCAGAGAGATAGAGGGGGGAGGGTGACAGACTGTAATCAACAGACTGAGAGAGAGAAAGAGAGAGGACAGGCAGAGACAGAGAGGATTTGTTTTTTATGTGTCTGTTTCTGTCTGTGTGTGTACTCACATTGCGCAAATGTGAGTACTGCACCATCAGCGTTCCTCTACTCCGAATGAAATTCAATCTTGAAAAATAAATGTATTTTTTTTATCTACGAAGTTCAGAGGGTCACTACAGACAAAACACAAATACCACAATTCTACTCTTTGATCCTCGTGGAGTGCGATAGTATCGAATATCCAGTCAAAGACCATCATGTGATGGAAAAAGGTAGCTTCACTTTAGGAGGTCTAATTAAAGAGAACCTATTCATTAGAATTTAATGACACCTTCGGGTCTTCATTTTTAATCACAGTCATCCAAAGATGTCAGAAGACGTAAGAAAATGCAGCCTAAGCAGAGTCCTGTGGGAAGTGCTGAGCACTTGAATCAGCCGTCGTTTACCCGTCTGGAGCATTAGCACAAAGTATCTCCCACATCTCATCAGAAGTAATAAATAATGAACAAGCCTTCGGGGATCCAACTTCAGTAGCTTCAGTGTAGCTATTTTCAACAAGCCTTTTGTTCATGTTTTGACACTGGAAAGAACATTGATGTGTAAATGAATGAGATAAGAAAACTAACTACGGTACATTTCCCCCAACCAGTCTCTTCATTGAGGATACAACTTTTACAGTTTTGATTGTTGTAATGTTGAGTGGTATTTTATAACTGTTTTAAATTTAAATAGCCTCCTCTGTAACACAAAGTTCACAGGAGTTCACTGAATATTTCATCCCTGATCAACAATACTGTCATACTTCCAATTGTTAGCTATATGACTGAGCCAATTGTACAACTTTCTCAAAACAACAGAATGGCCATCCATTTTCCTCCTGGTTTGGGCGGCACGACCACTTGACTTTGACAAATAAGTTTGTTGTTGGCAAATAATAATGTGTTTTGTTTTCTATGTGGGATGGCCATAAATGAGATCCCTAATTTTGTTGTGCTGAGTAAAGTGATTATGGCTGCACCATGGCCAGAGACAGAAAACAGGAACAGGCCAGCATGGACAGGAAGAGAGGCAGCTGAAAGAGGAAGTGAGCAAGTGGCAGGAACTCTTTGGAATTGAGAACAAAGAGCCCTTGCATCGCCGCATTTATGACTCTTGACCCCTGGGTGAAATTGGGCTCATGGGCATGGTCGTTTCAGCATCTTTACCGGGCAGAGGGGCCGGCCCTCGATAGCTTGGCGAATGGGATTGGTGTGGATGTTTGTGGAAGGGAATGAAATGCATCAGGGGAGGAAATACTAATGATTTTGGTGGGTAATAAACAGGAGATATATCCCCAGGCCGATAGACGCACATGACCTCTGCAGTTGTTAAGTTACACTCTGGAATTCAGTCTGTCTGGGGAAGATTGACGTCAAAACGTTCTTTGGAGCTCTACTGAGGCAGAAATTGTAAAAGACCTGAGTAATAAAGCTTTCACCCGGAACCAACTTACTTTTGTTGAGCCCCCCCCCCCCCCTCACACACACACACACACACACACACAAACACACCAGTACACTCCTGAAGCTCCACGGAACTCCTGCTTCACCTGAATGACTTCTTACCTCTTACAACAAAGTCAGACTGAGGGAGTAGGATAAGTGCATGGGCAGTCAGCAGCCTGCTACCTCCATTCCAATGGACTAACAGACTTGTCCAGCGCCTGCTGTGCTGTTCTCTCTGCACCAATGGTGAGGCCTGTCTGCCCAGATGTTCCTCCCCCGCACATCCTGGGGTTTGTCTCAGTTGAGATGATATTATTGATGTCCTCGGCTTCACTTTGCCATTGACCTGACCTCTGCCGGCGTGTGTGTGCTTAAACGTTTGAATCGCTCTATTCTGTTTGTGTTGCACTCTGTGATCATAGATGAAAGGCTTCGAAAGACACGAATGGGGTTCTGTGGGGGAGGTGTGGTCGGGGGCTGTCCCTCACAGTTGAGTGAGGCCCTCCCAGAGCATTTTTAATGGAGCAGAATCCCTCCCCCTCACCCTCCCTGCTCCTAACCCTACCAACGTCCCCGAGATACCATGGGGCCCCTTCATCAGATAACGCCAATACAGACAAGCCCTGCTCTGTCCGCTGCCTCTCCCACACTGAGGGGGGCCTTCCTCCTTGACGCTACAGGCAGCAAACACTAATACACAACCACCAGGCTAGACACACAAGAAGTGGTTAGACCTAACACATGAGCAATGTACACACACTAACCCACAAGTCAGCCCATTTGGCCAAAGGCATGATCTAAAACAATATCGAACTTGATTAGAAATTGCCACATTTGACTTCTCCAAGATGTGTGGACCGTGCAACCCTACGGCAGACTTCCCAAACGTGGGACATTATCTAGATTATCTATATAATCCCTTTAGATCCAAAGGAAAGTTTACTGCCGAAGGGCTGTTACAAGCCAGCAGGAGTTGAGTTAGGAAATAGAAAGTAAAGCAAAGGTGGGTGTCCCGCTATGTGGGCTGTTACAAGCCTGGCCGGCAGGAATAGAATGGGACTAGATAGCATTCAACTGAATAAAAGCTCTGTTTTGGCTGTGCAGAGAATGAGTATTAAGTTGTGGGGGATTTGAGGCGATACTGTACAGTAGGTAATGAATAGGAGTCCTGTCATTCTCTAAAATGCATTTAATTACCAATATAATTAAAAATACATCTGAGATCTTATAGAATGTTCATAGAATGTGCGTCCTTGCTTTGCCCAGTTTCCTTTTAGTTGAAAGACTTGATTATTGAAGCTATTGTTAAAACACACTCAGCGTCTTAGTGTGGAAACACTACATCCTGCACAGAGCTATTTTAAGTTCCAACTGGCCTCCTAACGGTTGTTTTGAGTAAGATCATTTTTTTAGGCTTTTTTGGAAAGATATCGGTCTGTGTATTTATACAACTAGCTTTAGAGGTTAATCAGCATTCCTGTGTGTGTTCTTTAAGTTTATGAAAGGTCAGTGCTGAGAGAATATGAAGGTTAGAGAGCATGCAGTTCATTGATTCGCCTAAAGTCTGAGGAATGTTACATTGTTCACTGGTCTTAAATCTCTGAGGGGGACTTCTTGGACAGAATGTCACCAACATGACTTCTAATTTTGGACATCCACTCTACAGTGAACTTAAACATAAAGGAGAACATTGTGCAATAAGTTGTTGGAGCTGTTAAACTTATTTTAGAATTAAACATGTTTAACCCGCTAATAATTTTGTTATGAAAGAAATGAGTGAACGCAATTTTCTTTCAACCTTGATGTCGAACCGTTTGCCTTAGATTTGATCTTTAAAGTGTGTGCTAAAATGCTTTTTGCACTGTTTCTACAAAATCAGATTAGAGATAAGAGGCAGTTGATTGAGTTTTAGAGAGATTGAATGAAAGGGAGGTGGTTAATATGGAAGAAAACGGGAGAGATGAACGCTGTGCCTACTTGGAACATTCTGTCATCCAGAGGGTGGAGTAGGGCAGAGCTTCACCCTGGCCAGATTAATGATTAGCTACCTCACCCAGTGCAGGAACAGAAGTGCCTCTTTTCTGTATCTCCCACATACCCAAAGAAAACAGATGAGGCCAAAGGAAGAATAAAACAACATGAGACCAGTCTCTGTGGGATATCTATCACACCACTTCCTACTAAATCAAAGCGTGGCCGCTGCTTTCGAACAATGGGCATGTTGTGTTAGCAATCTGGCCTTCAGTAGACATAAACTTGAATTCATCTTAAATTACTACAATGATTCTCAGCAGAATTCAGGATACCTTCTGTGTTTGTAGGGACTTTCTAAAGCTTTGCTAATGACACCTGTATATGATGTATGTGCTTCAGTGGAGACATTCTAATATTTAAGGTTACACAATTGGTTCTTGAAAACACATGACCGTTGCGGCAAAGTTTCCGTAACGTGAGAGTGCTGTTTGAGCGTCTGTTGTTCCACATTTGCAGCACTTTAGTCAGGTTTGTTTTGTCTGCAGATTGGCTGAGTGGGTGTGTGTGTGCTTGCCGACCTCCCTCCATCCCTCCCCAGCGCCCTCAGTCCTGTCGGCTCAGGTCTCCCCACAACAGAGCCCCTTTCTGGGCCCCTGTCCCCACCAAAAGCCCTCCTAATCTCCATTGTTCTTGTGCTGGCTGCCCCAACAAACAGCATAGACGTCTGCCTCCCTCTCTGCCTTCCTAAGCACTCTTTCCTCAAACAAACAGACGCGGAATTTTCACAGCGAACAATTCCAATCGGCCCTCAAACCTCTCGTTGCACTCCCTTTGCAGCGTGCCCTTTCGGTTCTTGTACTCCTACATCCGAGCTTGCCGTCCTCTTAGCGTTCCCCTGGCTCTCCAGTGAGCCTGTTTATTGGCTCTGTCCGAGGACATGGTGGGAGGTTTTGTGTGGAGGTAGTGCTGAGGTGGCTGCCCTTGTCTGGTTCGGTTGTTTTATTTGAGCTCTCGAATCACCACAGAGGTTTCTTTCTAGGAGGAATGTAGACTTTGGCAAGCGACGGAGTACTGGCACCACAATTCTTTGTTTACCACATAAAGTTGGCCAACACAAACTCCTGGATAAAGTGAAGGTCACGTAGCACCAAAGTAAAATGAAAACCTCCGCATGAGTCCCAGATTTGCTATGCACCCATTGTCTTGAATAGATGTCTGCATGTTTATGTGTGTGTGCGTGTTTGTGTGTGTTTTTTTTGTGTGTGAGTGTGTGTCTGTATTGTGTGTGTGTGTGTGTGTGTGTGTGTGTGTGTGTGTGTGTGTGTGTGTGTGTGTGTGTGTGTGTGTGTATACATGTGCAGTTGAGCCAGTCCGCCTGTCCATCCTATGGGAGAGGGATGAGCTCTGCTGTGGTGTTGATGAGGTCACGGCGAGGTGGGGCACACATGTTTATGGCCGACACATGGAGGAGACTGGGCGGGAGCCCTCCACGGTCCACCAGGGAGCCATTACAGACGATTGTTTTTACACGTCAACCACAGTGTTCCCATGACAGTCAAACAAAATAGCACGGCTGAACTTTTAAACACCACGGCACACAAGAAAACAACAACTTTGTTTACAACAGTTGGCAGGTAAAACCCACACAGTAGGCAGTCAGATAGTCAACAAACAAGGGTCCAAAATAACATGGTGTTTTCTTGCTCCTTCTCCGCCTTCACGTTATACTGTGCGACATGAAATCAGATCGTTGTGACAGGCCGACTGGCTTGTGGCTGAGCTCCGTTCCTGGAGAGGCCTGGACTTTGGCCCTAACTCTCCGCTGTCAGAGCTCTCTAATGCTCTCATACCGTGGGCCAGTATAAGATGGCCAGATTGCAGGCCTGGACCTCCCCACTTGCTCCACATCAGATAGGAATAAGCTCAGAGAACAGGGCATGGAGTGAGCCAGATGGTTCCACTGCCACCACACACAGCAGCATTTAGTCTTCCCTCTATGTTTCTAGGATATATTCCGTTGGCTGTGCAGAAAGAAAAAATAAAGTTCATTAAAGAAGGGTTGGCTCTCCAGTGCCTAATTGGCTCACACAGGAGGAAGACTCGATTAAAGGCTGCACCTTCACAAGTTGCGACTCCCTCTGGACGTGGAGGGGACCACCCAGCAGCGTTACGCTGTCGTGCAGCACTGTGGAGAGACCTGGCAGGGGGAAAGAGATGGCGGTGATACTCTTCAGGCTTCTCTCTCCGCTCCCACACACCTCACTAGACCTCACTATTTAAGTGTACCCATAAAAAAAGAGAGTGGTCTGGGTAGGTGTTGTTATTGCCCTGTATTCTGTTGTCGAGAAAGGTTTTGCTGTGTTTACTTACATAATAGGTACATATGATGGCATAAAGTACACGTTTATTTGCGCAATACGTTTTGAATGGTAACAACCACAAATTGTTCATTATTGTACTGCAAAGCATTACATAGCAAAAAAATATAAATGTTTCTTAAGGTTTTTCAGCATGTGTGCTGTAGAATGTCTTAAGATCTACATCTCCATTTTTGTGTCTCCATCTGTTTTATTGGCCTGTGTTGCAGTTTGAATCTTAACCATACTGCTTTATCGGCCTGTGTTGCAGTTTGAATCTTAACCATCTGCTTTATCAGCCTGTGGTGTAGTTTTAATCTTAACCATACTGCTTTATCGATCTGTGTTATAGTTTGAATCATAACCATACTGCTTTACCGGCCTGTGTGTATTTTGAATCTTAACCATACTGCTTTATCGATCTGTGTTGTAGTTTGAATCATAACCATACTGCTTTACCGGCCTGTGTGTATTTTGAATCTTAACCATACTGCTTTATCGATCTGTGTTGTAGTTTGAATCTTAACCATACTGCTTCATCGGCCTGTGTTTAGTTTGAATCTTATCCATACTGCTTTATCGGCCTGTGTTGTAGTTTGAATCTTAACCATCTGCTGTTTCGGCCTGTGGTGTAGTTTTAATCTTTACCATACTGTTTTGCAGAAAGGTCCCTCTCCAATCACCAAGTGATTATATTTCAATTATTATTTGAAGAAAGGAAACACTCCCCAATTTTTCCGTCTTTCATCAATTAAATCCAAACCAGAAAATGTCGACAATCTGTTCTCTCAACGTTTTTACACTGAGACTCATGAGTATTTATCCACATGCAGATGGTAATGGTATGTTCTTAATAAGTTGTAGCCAAAAGATTTAATCACAGTGAAAATTGTTTCCCGCCTACTTATGGCCTCAGCATCATTAGTTTTTTCCAGATTGATTGTAAATACGTCTGCTTGCAGTGATGGACGTCCTCATGTGGGGTTACAGTAACTTAAATTCTGACAAAAACACATACATTTACAGCACAGATGTAGAATCCTGAAAGAGACACCTCAGTTATGTCATGAGTTTATGTGACAGTCCAGATATGATATATTCATAGGCTAGTGCAAAATAAATAATGTACTGCCCATAAAGTTATTTTTACTTATTTTTTGAAAAAGATGGTTTGGCTACCAATTTGTACTTAATTATTAACAGGGAGCAACCCAGGTCGGTATGCTCCATCTGATCTAGAGCACTTGACAGCCTTTTGTTATCTGTCTAGTTGGCTGACCTCTTTAGCCAGCTGTATTGAGGTATTGAGAGTGAGCGCTTGTGTGTGTGTGTGTGTGTGTGTGTGTGTTAGTCAAAGAGACACCAGGGCAGTTCTTTCTGTTGCTTCAAAGAGAACAAAAGCAGCGTGAGTTTGCTTTGCACGGCCTTGCCGTTGCACGCATGAGACAGATCTCAAGATAATGCGATTTCCACTAGAGTTCTGTCATTTTCAGCGTAACTGTGAAATGTTTCCTAAACAATATCATGACATACCGGATACACACTATCAAACAATGACCCGACATATTTTGGACAGACGTCAAAGAATGACGTGTCAAGACACGTTTCTGTTTGTTAGGGTGTAGAAACTGCATTGCCGAAAACCTCTATGAATAAGAAAGGCAGTACCCAGGCCCATATGGGGCTGTGTGGGGACAGAGGGACCGGAGAGGAGCATTGGCCGGGAAAGCAGTAGTGTTGCCAATTAGCAGGCATCTGGATGGAGTTGCTGCGCCATTGGGGCAGGGTCCCCCGCAGGCGGTGCTCACCAAACAAACAGCCCCACTCTGATTGGAACCAGAGGGGCCCCGTCCCGCGCGCGCTTACATACACTCATTTCATGCACGCTTGTCAAAAGGCCAGGTTTTAATTATACTCCCCTCGGGGGGGATGAGTTTCTGTTCTGCTTAGTTCCCTGGGTGGAATGTATATCGCCTCACATGATAGAGGAAAACTATTGATCGAACCTTGAGCCCATTCAAAGCAGTGTTGTATTGGATTTAGTTAAAGGGGAGAACGTCTCGTGCAACAGTGCCTTGTGATCCTTATATTTACGCCACACCGCCGGCCGATCCTTCAAACATGAATGTGAGCTGCTACTCGTGCGAGTAAACAACTCTGTGAGGCACGTTGCTCGGTGATACCCTCCTCTTTCACTAGGCCGGTTGTCAACAAGACCAAATTAAAGCATTGTCACATAATCCTGTGGTCCTACACAAGGAGAGTGGATCAGTGAGGTTACCAGCGAGCTCCGGCTGAATAACAATATCTGAGCCCCTCCCCCCAGACTGCATGCTAGATTTACTGATTATTAGCCCACCGGAGGCTGTGCCAGGCAGAGAGGGTGCACAGAGCCTCTGCTATGAGGAAATATTAGACGGCGGGTTCCTCTGCAAAGCCCGGCTCACTGCGCGATGTCCACATGACACAGAAACGCTGAGCTGCGCCGACCCACAATGCCACACAGTGGGCTGGCTGCGGCAGGAGCCGTCGAGAGCAGATTGTGAGTTTTGGCAGCTGCCATGGTGGTCTCCGGGAGTCACCCAATGACATCCTCCATCCCGCTTTGAGGGGACTAAGACGCAGGATCTGGGATTTGGGATTAAGCTCGCTTGGATACACAAGCTCTTGGCACGCTGGGGGTGTGATGATTTGCTTTGCAATCAACTGTTGCCCCAGACATGTTTTCCTCCCCACTGTTGCTGCAATATCACTACGTGTTAGTTCCTGTGGGTCTGGTGTGGCTCCACGCAACCTCAGTGTACCACCCTCAATGGCAAACCTCAACGTACCACCCTCAATGGTAAACCTCAATGTACCACCCTCAATGGCAAACCTCAATGTACCACCCTCAATGGTAAACCTCAATGTACCACCCTCAATGGCAAACCTCAATATACCACCCTCAATGGCAAAGCTCAATGTACCACCCTCAATGGTAAACCTCAATGTACCACCCTCAATGGCAAAGCTCAATGTACCACCCTCAATGGCAAACCTCAATATACCACTCTCAATGACAAACCTCAATGTATCACCCTCATAGGCATACTCTTTAAACAATAACATAAAATGTTATATGTATATCAATGGCAAACCTCCATATACCACCCTCAATGACAAACCTCAATGTATCACCCTTATAAGCAAAGCTAAATGTACCACCCTCACAGGCAAACCCTTAAAACAATAACATAAAATATTATATGTATCAATCAATGGTAAACCTCAATATACCACCCTCAATGGCAAACTTCAATATACCACCCTCAATGGGAAAGCTCAATAGTCCTCCCTCAATGGCCAACCTCAAAACAATATATCACAACATAAAATATGATATGTATGTTATGTATATCAACTTGGCCACACTTGTGGTATCCTGTTTTGGGACTTTTTTACTTGCTGTAGAGTAGACCACACATTTTACAAGCGATCTTTTCCCATGGTGGTTTACTAGTCTCAGTCACGAGCTGTGTGCACTGCTCTCACCTACGCTGACCGTGTGGGGGGTTCATTCCTGAGAGGGAAAACATGTGTTCCCTGTTTGAGGCCAGTTCACAGGGCACAGTGAAACAGGGACAGCTGAACGGGTCGGGAGACATCCGTGCGCTTTGATAGAGTGTTAGGATAACATTTTAACAACACGTACCACCCTCAAAGACAAACCTCAAAACAATAACACAAAATAATATACTTATATAAAACAGGCCTGAGAATAACATTTTAACAGCTGTTCCTGGCCAAACCAAAAGAAAACCTTAATCAGTCCCCACTTCCTTGTATTTCTCTGAACTCTTGAGACACTGCCGCCTCCTTAGTCTGCAGCCTTTCTTCTCTCCCCCTGTCTGAGGTGGACTTGGCCAGGGCAAAGCTGATGAACTGCCACATCTTGGGGTGCTCCAGGACCATGAGAGAAAAGCTGACATAACAGACACACACACACACACACACACACACACACACACACTGTGCCCACAGATCCTCAGAGGAGACGAGCTCGCTTGGAATAGAGCTTTCTCACATGCAGTGGTTCCCAATGGGAGGACTCCATGAGAGGATTCCCACAACCTCCATGCGACGGTCCCACAAAGAGTCAAGCAGTTCACAGAGCTGCAGAGAATGAGCCTTTCTGTGTCTGTGCCAGGGAGACGTTTTTCCTCGGGACATTTCACTGCAGTTTTGAGGGACAAAGTTAAAAGTTTTCCAACAAATCCCAATGTCCAATCCCAATATCAATATACATAGTTGTTGGTATTCAGCTCTAAAAATTATATTGATGAAATAATGATATCATCATTTACTCTCATTGGATTACATAAAATCCGATGCTTCCATGTGTTGCCATTTGTTTTCTAATGCCTAGCCCACAGGAGCCAAATGACCCTTTACATGCTCTGACAGGCACTCTGCCACAAACTGGTCGGTTGACTTGCAGCACTGGCACTGCACAGCCTTGGCCCTGTTACACCATTGACTTGATACCAGTGAATATGAACTGAACCAACCAAGTGGCCGAATTAAGTGTCACAATTTCCATTCATACTGGGGGAGTGAAAGGAAGCAATGGCACTGTAACAAACATTATAGTGTGGAGTCTAGTAGTCAGACATTAGGATACACTTCACATTGTTTATGTCTCTTGTGGTCTCTGGAGAACGTCACCTATCCAACACTTATCAGTGTTCTACGTCACCAGTCTAGCTCACGTGACGCAGTTCCGCCTAAAGTTTGGAAGTCTGCTGACCTTGAAGTGAACCAGTAGATTTCATCTATGGCAACTGTCGGCCTTCTTCTGCTTTCACTGCTGGTGGCCATGGCTACAGTGGCCTTTGTTAAAAAACCAAAGACATCAAAGGAGGAACACTGTGGCTTGGCGACTGACCACTTGACCCTCAGATGGCCTGTTTCAGACGACATGTTGGAAAGGAATTAAAGATTACTCTTACCACCATGTCAGGGCTTTAAATCACAGGATATTACCTTTCTGAGACGAGGAAAAAAAGGAAAACTAGGAACATTAGCAAAAAAAGGGAGGTTGGTGGTCCTTTAGATTGAATTAATGCTGACTTTGGGTGGTGAAAAACGCAGGCTTCTTCACTAGTCCGTCATTGATTTGGTGTGGGGGAAATAGCCCCAATTTGATAAACAAAGCAAGAGAATTGATAACCAGTGTGGGTAAAAGGTAATATGCATATTTCTGTTACCCCCAACAATTATGGTACGATCAAGTAAAATTTTAATTTGCCATGGCTTCCTGGATACTCGTTTGATGGGAAAAGGATGTCAAAGGTCAATCAACCATTGAACAAAACACCCACAGTGTCATGTAGATTAGGCACATATAGTTCAGCCCATAATCTCCTTTCGAAAAACAGTCTAGAGAATCACCGTCTCAGATTTTCTTGGACACATCAGTGAACTGAAAGGGAACTACACAGCTAATGATTTTCAGGGTGCTGTCCGTGAGCCTAAATGCATGAGGCATGTGTGCTGTAGCAGAAAGAGCCGGGCCGCCGGGGAGAGCCACAGTGCCTGCGCACGCAGAACAACTGAATAGGCAAACAGCAGATTCATGTAGACAGTCCTCGCCGCAACGATCACTACAGTGTAGAGACCCGCATCTCACCCACAGACCAGGGTCAAAGGAAGACGACTTCCCCCAAAAGAACATCCTCAGATGCAACAATGGCTTGGCCGTTGGACGTGTTTGGTTCACTCTGTTGGCTTTACTTAGCGTGGGCTTTTGCTGTGTTGCCAAAACGGGATGTTCCTAAACTCTGTGTTCATATCCTCTTTAATCCAGGGACATAACACTGATGAACAATTCATAAGTCGTGCCGTACGGCCTCCTCTGAAAGAGCGGAGGCAGAGTATAAGTCGGTCCACCTCGCCTGTTGGCTCCCCTCCAGCGTGTTCTTGATCCGGTGCCAGAAACGGCAACACAAGGGCCAGGGGAGAATCAGATGCAACTCATGTGATTCCTTCCTTGTGTTTTTCAGCCAGGGATTATTCTCAGATAAACCTTGTGGCAGGACTGGTGGGAGCACATGTGTGCATGGTTTTATGTGCCTCTATTCAGGCTGCTGATATAAAGAAAGAAAAAAATGCTCTCTTCTCATTTGATGTGTGAAGTCATCGCAGATACCGACCACAAGTGAATTCTACTTTGTATAGATGTCATTGTGGATTATGTGGAGCTCGTCAGGGCATAAGGGTAATGTACAGAAAGTACTGTAACTCCTCTAATGACTGTTTGGGGGCCTTCATCACAAGCTTGAACATGAGCGGTACGTACTGCCTACAGTGTGACACCGTACACTTGCACATAATGGGCTCCCTTGTCGTTCCCTTTGCCCACTCACTCGTACAGTGGGCTGTTCTCCTTCCCCACTCACTCACTTTCTCACTCACTCACTCACCGAGTTTGGGCTTTCGTGTTTCTGTTGTTCTGGGCCTTTTGTCTGTTGTGTAAAGCCAAGGGGTGACTGTGCAGTCCTCTGACGCAAATTCCGAGTTCGGGAGCAACGGGTGCCCAGTTAAAAGGCTCGGTGGAGGCGCTGTCCCAGCTACATTCCTCCGGGGCGAGCTGTCCAATGTAATTTCTGCTCGCTCTGACAGGGCCCCTCGGAGCCACAAAAGACCCGCTGTGCTGGCCTCTCCTCACCACGGCCCCATGGCCAGTGACGGCGGGAGAGGCCGGCCCTCTGATGTGCCTAATTACCCCGGTGCCGCGGCCAAAGCAGATGCCACCTGCAGAGCACCACCAGAGGCTCTTTCAGCAGGTGTCTGCCCTGTGTCCTGAGCCTGGCTAGGGAGCCGCCCATCAGAGCGGGCCGGGGGAGAATCTCATTAGAGTCTGCCTGTCACTTCAAAGCGTCACTTCGTAATCACATTTTAATTTCACTGTATCACCGTCGCTTTTGATTCTTTTCTGAAGACCATGTCCTCGTTTAACTCATCGTCCAGGAACGTGTCTTGAAAGTGGTGAAACACAAACATGCCCTCTTTGTTTCTCTGGCGCTCTGGCTCTATCTCTCACTCCTATAGACACACACAGCTACACATATCCATATCGGTATTGGAAGTTCCTAAGACACAGTGCCTTGCTTGCTGTACATGTATGAACATGAGGCGGGCAAAATGAGAACTCATTTGTAATGAAAGCCCTCCCGGACCGTAAATCTCTGATGTTATAATATCACCTGTAATATCATGACTAAACCTGTAAAGTCAGTCTCTACAGACCCTCCTGGGACACTACAGGTGTGCGAGAGTGAAACAGAGAGAATTTGTGTGTGTGTGTGTGTGTGTGTGTGTGTGTGTGTGTGTGTGTGTGTGTGTGTGTGTGTGTGTGTGTGTGCGTGCGTGCGTGCGTGCGTGCGTGCGTGCGTGCGTGCGTGTGTGTGTGTGTGCGCGCGCATGCGTGCTTTAATCTGGGAGAGCTCTGAGCTGGGACAGGCTCCCGAGCAGAGATGTGGCCTGTTGCAGTGTAACATTTCTGTGTGGAGGATTAGGGTTGTATGAGGGGGAGATAAGAGGCTAGAGGATCACAGTGCTGTTAAATGTACCTGCCAGAGTTAGCCCTCCACCAGCAGTGGCAGCAACCGCCCTCCAGCACGCACACAGGCCTGCCAAGATTCCTGGAGATCAACACCAGTCCCAAGCTCCACTCTCTCTCCCCCTCCCCCTCTCTATTCCATCTACCTCTTTCCTCTCTCTCTCTCTCTCTCTCTCTCTCTCTCTCTCTCTCTCTCTCGCTCTCTCAGCCCTGCTGCCCAAACTGACAGCATACCCGATAAGGAGAGCAAAGTCTAAGCTCTCAGATCGTCAAGCTTTATCTTGGGGGTACCTTTCAAAACATGGATTGCCTGCTTCGCTTTTCAATTTGCATTCCATTTCTAATGGTCGGTGAATGTTTGCCTACCTTACGTAACACCATAAATATTACGGTAGAGCTATCGAGTGGCTCCAGGACAACAACATGTTTTTTGTTTCGCTAGGAGGACGCACAGTGGGGCTCGTCCCTGACACATGCCGAGTCACGGCCCAGCGCAGGCTCCCTGCCCCCCCCCCCCCCATTCACACGTGTGCACTGTGGAGGCTACGCCAACGGCTGCATCGAGGTCAGGACAAAGTCACGCCGATCCATTTCATGATTTCGTGTTCTAATCCTAGAGCACGCCCGCGTAATGGAGGTTTCCAGTACAATTCGGCCTGAATTACTGTCTTAGTGTGAACAAATAAAGACGAGTGGGAATCATGAGTGGAGAGAGCAAACTGCTGAGGCATCAGGGAGCAGTGCAGTGCCTGCGGGCCTGTTAGGAGAGAAAAACGGAACCATTAAGCCGTTAGTTGCTATGGAGCCGGATGACCCCTCCGACTCCAACGCAGCGTCAAGGCTTCTCCCCAAGCAGATGCATTCAATCATGTTGTTGTGGCTTAATGATGAGTGGACTCCTAAGAACTGCGGCACAAATCACCCCCTTGTGTTTTCCTCCGTCTGGTTTCTGCAACTACGAGGACATCTAGTGGTGCCCACTGATGGACGGAGTCAGTGGCATGCGCAGTGCACCGTGTCTTCCTCCATCTCGTTCCCTGCTCTCCATTCCATCCACCTCTTTATCCCTCTCTAATCTTTCTCTCTCTCTCTTACTCACTCTCTCTCTCTAGTCATGACAGTGTGTGCTTGGGTGTGTAAGTGTGTGTGTGTGTGTGTGTGTGTGTGTGTTCGTGTGTATGCATTTTCTCATATTCCACATCCTGCATTCTGTCACTATGTGCTTGTTGCTGTTAGTAAACCAGGATCTAAGAAATGTCAGCCAATCAACTGCCCGCAGAATCAGCCAGTAGAATGGCAATCAACCTGTGTGGGCCACAGCTGTCGTGAGGCAGACAGGAAGCAGAACGCTGTCAGGTGGACAGATAGATGGATATCTGCTGTGTCTCACAGGTTCTGACCAGAGGGCAAGATGTTCGGATTAGAAAACCATGCTGCCATCACACCTGAGACAACACTCAATTTGAAGCCATTCATTCCCCACAATGTGTGTGGTGATTTATCACCTATTGGCTGATTGAGTCCACAGCTATTGCAAAACCAGCTCACACAAGTGAATACATAATATCTCTCTCTCTCTGTCTCTCTCTCACACACACGCACACACACACACACACACAAACGCACTCATATACTATATTTTCCTGTTTTATAATGAAATGGACACCGTTCCGATATTTATGGATACAGTTGTAATTGTAAACGAGACAAGCGATCATCGTGGTATCTGTTTAAAATTCCTGAGACTTTAATCGTTCATGCTGGTAACACAGTTAACCTTCACTCAGCTAAGTTAATAGTATATGAAAGGTCATGTGGTGGGTAACAGGGACAGCAGTGGGGAGGATCAGGGGAGGAAGGGGTGGGTGACTGGGCGTGATGATAATGGAGGTGGAAGATATAGGTGGCAAAGGAAGACAGGCCTGCTTTAGCCACTGACATTTGCGGTGAGGAGAGACGGAGTGAGGGACCGCAAACAGATATTGGCTACATCCTTTTGCTCGTCTTGAATCGAGTGACAGGAGCACCCTGAGCGTGAGAGAGACACACACGTCCAAAGATAGAATGGAAGGAGCAGACATAATGAAAATAGAGGAAATTGTGTGACAGCCATGGAATCATTTCCCCCCCTTGAAGCATCTAGATTTATCGTTTACCTACGTCGTCAGTTTTGTAGATTTTAAATGAATATGCCTTTTTTAGGTTCTAAATTAACTTTGAAAAAAATTGTATGCATGGTGGTCCTGAGTTTTGTATTAATTAACTTAATGCACTAATTAACTTAACATGCAACCAAACTGCATTCTGGGTTTTACCTTGGAAACAGTACAGTAAAACTGAAGGATGCACAAATCAATGGTATTAAATGCAATTTTTATTTAAGTTAAACATTTCAATGATAAACAGCAACACAGTCAACTTACTGTACAAGTCAAGGACACATAATTCACATTTACAATTACAAATCAAATACTTTTTTTGATGAATGTCTTAATCTCCTAAATCTTAAAGATATAAGGTAGACGACAAAATGAGACATAAATAAACTCTTTGTTTATGTAGAAAATCTGCCCAAGATGGCTTCATATCGCAGCTTTTTCCCAAGGACATTTTTCACTCTCCTTCTCTGGTCGCAAACTCGCAAATGCAAAGAAATGTTTCTGGAACACATTTCAAACATGACTGATATATCCACTAAAATAGACTAAATTCGACACAAAATACTATCTTTATATTTAAAATACATCATATCAAAGATTATACAACAAATATGTCATTCATAGGTCCTTCAACAAAAGAGTAGTAACGTGTACAGTATTCATTAGGCTTTTTGGATACGAGTAGACTGACATAGTAACATCAGAATACAGCACAGTGGCAGGACGTCTCCCAAAATCAAGAAACAGTCACTCTGTCTCACAGCTTTCCATTGTGGCGACATTACTGCACAAAATACAGGAGGGTTCGAAAAAACTGTAAACATTGTAAACAAGGTACAACAAGTACAAAAGCACAAGTGGTCGGAAAAACACCAATATGCCCGTGGCGGCTTTTACTCCTCCTCCATTGACTTCTCAATCTCCTTCAGCCTGCGGACAAACTCCTGAGCCTCCTTGTCGCCTGTCCGCGCATCCAGCATCCTCATGACAGGCTTCTCTGGATGGGGAGAGCAAACAGACATATAAGAATAGCTTGATCAAATTACCTGCAGATTGAATGACCTCTCGATGCTGAATTGCAAAAGTAATTGGAAACCCTTCCCAGACTTAAAGGCCCGGGTCTCCCCTGAGGGCGGTGGGCTCTGAGAGGTGTAAGTGTAGCCATCATACCGCTGGGCTTGTTGCGTGACAGGTGGAGAATGGAAGGCGGGAGGGTCTTGCCGCCCGCTGAAGCATTGGGTCTGCCGGGCCAGCAGAAGTCACTTAGGGGTGCCACAGCCTCACCAGCAAAGTCATTGGTGGACAACCAGTCATAGTCCATCACAGTGAAGGTCAAACAGGCAAACCTATGTCTGTACTGGTCAGGGCTGACATGGCTAAAAGACACAGGCGGGCAGGAGAACGAGTTTCGTAAATATACCGCGTTCCATGATGCAGCGAAAGTGAAAAACAACAAACAAATACAATTGACAACAGCAAACAAAAGAGCACTAGCAAGATTGATTGAAAGAACAAGCCGTAGTCATCCCTCACAGGTATAGAACATCAATAAACTCCAAATGTTTATGTAAACAACGAGAAACAATCGGTAGATAATTATTTATTTCCCCGGTAAGTGAAATATAACAACACCTGGGCCCATGCAAAGCCACACTCACAAGTAAAAGAGCTCATCAAATACTGGATGAAGGGTCTTGAGTTTGGTTTGGGTGCGTTGGCTCTTGGCCATGGGGAAAAGGTGATGGGGACAGAGCTCCACGATGACAAAGGGGTCACTCAGTCCTGGGGAGGGATGGTGGGGGGTGGTGGGGTGGAGTTGAGAGTTCAATCAGGACCTCAATTCAGGAGCGAGCAGCGGCATATTAACAAAACGGTGATATTTACCGTTGGCATCCAGAGCAATGAGATCGGCCGCATGCAGAATCTCTACAGTCAGCCTCTGCTCCGGAGCATCATAGTAGCACTTCACACTGATCCGGCCAAAACGAGTGTGCTTGAGCGTTTTCTGAAAGGTTCGTACTATTACTGCAAGTACACACTGATTAACAACTATGAATACTTTAAGGGGACCCTACCTTCAACTGGTTGCAAGTCTATAAGTTATGCAAATATTACTATAGCAATTATCATTATTGTTTTTATCATAATGCTTCATGTAGAACCAGCTTGTGAGGATGTACTGTCATAATCTTCCAAAACATTGCTAAGGATCCATGGCTCCCATCTTATTATGAGGCCAAATAAGATCTTGTGTGCTCTCCAATCAATAGCCCCCTCAGCCAGGGGGACCCTACCTTCAACTGGTTGCAAGTCTATAAGTTATGCAAATATTACTATAGCAATTATCATTATTGTTTTTATCATAATGCTTCATGTAGAACCAGCTTGTGAGGATGTACTGTCATAAATCTTCCAAAACATTGCTAAGGATCCATGGCTCCCATCTTATTATGAGGCCAAATAAGATCTTGTGTGCTCTCCAATCAATAGCCCCCCTCAGCCAGGGGGTTCATCGTCATATGTTGAGAGCCCAGTGGGCCGCAGCCTACCTGCTGAGAGATCTTCTCCAGGAAGTACTGCTCGATCAGCTCAAAGGACGAGCACTTATTCAGCTTAAGCTCCTCGTCCAGGACCTGCAGCAGCAGCAGGGGAGAGTAGGGGGTTTGTAGGAGGACAAGAGAAGAGGGAGATGGAGGTAGGGATAACACCGGCTCCCACAGAAAGGGCACTTCAACCGCCGGCAGCGCTGATTGATTGAGGCAATCACTATTGGCAGAGTTGCTCACCTTGTAATCCCCGCTCTTCATGTCCTCCAGGGAAAGTCCCTCTCCGTCGGCATGGAAGAACTGCACCAGGACCTGGGAGACGAGGAGCATTGTGGATAAGAAAAAAAACAACCTAGCGGACTGGCACTTAGAGGGATTACTTTCACACTGGCTTCGCTCGTCTCCGTATAGCATACGTCAGAGCATATTCACAGACACTGGGTGCCTTCGCAGGAGCAGCATGGAGGCTCCGGTCGGCAAATAAGACATCCGTGGGCGGAACAACAAGCTCGTCCCACGCGCTTAGCGTCGCATGACTTTCCATGGGAATCTGTCACACAGCCCTTGCCAAGTCCGCCCAATTATAATACAGGAACTCTCACATTGTATCAGGGTTGCAGGTGTGCATATGGACACAAATGCCGAGATGATTTCCACGGACCTTCAAGGTGAGTCACGATATGCGAGCAATGAATATGCGACGGACTATATAAAGGAATAAGAGATGTGAAGAGAGAAAAACTACCAGGTAAATTAATATAATTTTCACTTGTTTACCTAAAGTGAAATTACACCATACACTGACACGAGTAATACAATGACGGAACATGAGAGCACACAAAGGCTGGGTCTTCAAAACACAAAACCAAACGCGGGTACAAACAACAACACGGATTAGGAGCACTGGGCGAAACACCCTGACGTGCCCTGCCGGGTGGATCCCAGTGTTCCGGCCTCGTCTCCGTGCCACATTGTCATTCGAGAGGGGACTCCCATCCACATGGAGCGGCTGCCAGGAGCTCTCATAAATATCTCATGTGTTCTAAAGGCAGCCACTGAAGTGGGGGGAACGGGGACTAATGGCGGCGATAATGAGGGAAGCGGCCTCTGCCTTAAGACCCAGCTCCCGCTTCTATTGTGGCCAGCCACAGCCCAGCTGAGCTGAGGCGCTAAATCTATTTACAACTCAATTACAAGCGGCTGAAGGGGAACGCTTCGCTGGAAATGGAAGATGTTAAACGACGGAGAGGCCGGCCCAGCGAAGCACACGGCGCGCTTCACACTGACACCGCGGCGTGCCTGGGTGGGGCCACGGCGAGAGGCGTTCAGAGGGCGGCTCACCTCGGCGGTGTACTGGAAGCGGTTGAAGAACTCAACCTGGACCCCTCGGTTCTCCGCCAGGGTGTCCAGGATCATTCGGAGAAGCAGCTCCCACATGCTCAGCAGGACTCTGGGGACACACACACGGACACACGGACACACACACACACACACACGAGACAGTGGCGCAGAGGGAAACAGTCAATCTTCCCGACCCAGCACCGGCCATCCACATTTAAACACCCCCAACACATGCACGCACAGGCAAACATGAAGGCATGAGCCTGCGCGGACTGAATGTTCTAGTACATGCAGCAGCAATTACCTCAACGCCTTGCATACTTCCGACTCCATGTACCATGTATAATGGCTAGATAATGATCAGTGTTAGCAGAAGAGTGTCAGAGGAGGACCTCTATTATAGTCCGAGATGTGTATCTGGAGCGGCGCCCGCGCCGCGGATCAATTACCGTGCCAGGTTCTCCTTCAGCAGGGACTCGCTGAGGATGACGAGAGTGTCGTGCAGGTACTTCATCAGAGGAGCCACGGCCTGGAACAATGGCACGTGAACAGTGTTAGGGTTGTCGTCTCGGCTAAGACGATAACTGAGCGAGGGGGGTGCGCGGCCGTACCTCGTCGTTGTTGATGGAGTCCGGTGACAGGCTGATGTGCTGAATGTACCTTCGCAGCTCAGAGACCATCTGCGGAAGTGCACACACACACACCGTCACCAACAACACACACAAGCATCATACTCAATAAAAAAAACACAGGTGCCTCTTTTAAGCCACGTGCTATTCTATTGCAGTTGAACTCCTCTCATAAAGTCTATTGATTCGTTCCCTGAGTGCCAAGTTGGAGCAGTTGCCGAGACGGGAAAGGCTTGTGTAAAGTACCCTTTTGTCACTATTATAAATATGTTTCTATTCAAAACGCTTGGCGGCGAGGACCAGGCAGAAGGCACCTTGTCAGTGAGAAGGCTGATGAGGCGCTTGGCCTCTCGCTGTAGGTCCAGGTCCATATTGTAGAGCTGCCCGTTGAGGGCCTTGTTGACCTGCTCCTTGCCCTCGGCCCCGCAGGACTCCTCCATGGCCTGCTCCAGCATGGCCCAGTCCAGGTCCTGGGGCAGGTGGCCCAGGAACACGCGCACGCGCTCCGTGTTGTTGAGGGCCACGCACAGCTAGCGGAGAACCAAAAAGGAACAGAACAGGAGGAAACGAGAGAGAGAGAGAGAGGCGGACACAGAAGGACAAAGAAGATTCAAGAAACAAAAGAAGGAGAAGAGGCAGGGCTACAAATAAAGGCGAGGCGGAAGGAGGAGGAGGAGGAGGAGGAGGGGGAAGGGAGTGCGCGTGTTAATGATTGACAAATCGGCAGGCGAGTGTGGTAAACCGGCGGTGTCGACACGTTGGTGTGTGGCTCTCCCGCTGAGGGGTTGGCTGTTGCTAGGAAGAGAACACCGGCTGACATTTAGGTCCCACGTCATGACACGGCCCCCCTTCCCGTGTTCCCACAGGCGTTACCTGCACTGTGAGGCTCTTGTGGTCTCGCCCCAGCTGGCTCCTCTCGATCTTGCGCTTGATCATCTCCGAGTAGCACACGGCCTCACTGCAGAAGTTCTGCCGCAAGAGAAAAAGAAACAGAACCGCACGCCACATCACAGAGAGTGAAACCCCCTCGTTTACTTTTCCAACGCGAGCGCTGCCGCTTTTGATTGTGGCCGACCACCTGTAGAGCTTTTCACTCGCCGCGTGTGTATGCGTGCGTGTGTATGTGTGTGTGCGTGCGTGCGTATTCGTTCTAATAAGAGTGAGGCGATCTTGACGGTGGAACTTACATCTGTCAGCCGCGTGACAAAGATGAAGGCCCCTGCTGAGTCTGGCCAGGCCAACTGGGACCAGAACTCCCGTACCTGTCTAAAACACACTGTCACGTCCACTGCTGACGAGCTGTGTTTGGCATGCTGCACCGGCTCCAACTGCTCAGTTCACACACACACACACACACACACACACACACACACACACACACACACACACACACACACACGCACACGCACACACAGGTAATTAAGTGTCTCGAAATACACACATACTGCACTTAGAGGTATAATGCTTGGGAAAATTGTTCAGAAACCACAGCATGTTCTGGACATTTCATGTCGTTATACTGTAACCGACATTGCGTCCTACTAAGATTAAAAAACCCTGTTCACCGTGTCCACGTCAACAGCTCTGCGAATCCTGTCTAGAGACCTCTCATGGACAATGTGGAGCCACTTGTGGATAGATGACTTGAACCAGTCGTGAAAGCTTATCAAGCCCAACATTTTAGCGTCCCTTTGGAAGAAGAAGACAGGCAAGGCAAGGCAAGACAAGGTTATTTGTATAGCACATTTCCTACACATAGGCAATTCAAAAGGGCAACCAGGCACATACAAAGCAATAAAGGAAATATTAAATTTATATTATAGACCTAGATGGTCTCGATGCCTAGATGGATGCCTGGCATTTTGTCCAGGCTGTTTAGCAAATACCCAACTGCCACTTTACATTATATGATATTTAAATGTCCTAACACATGTACCAATAAGGTTAATGATAATATTGATTAAAACCTTAAAAATTCAGATGTGAATGTCCAGATATTATGCCATGTGGAAAAAAAAGCGCACAACAGTTTAGTTTATGTGCGACTTACTTGAGCGGAAGGAATTCTCGAAAGCCTTTGAGTATTTTCAGTGACATGTAGAGTTCAAAGAGAGTTTCTCCCATTGTCTGAGTCAGCCTGGTGCTCTCCTGTTCTAAAGTCCCGCACACTCGCTCCATGGCAACGCTCACCTCATCTGCTACCTGGGGGACGAAGGCAGCATATCCCAGTTAGGATCAAGAGCCCTGGTCTGGTGAAAGTTATACAGTATAGACTAGGGCTTATACACAGGTCATAAGGCATCTTTTGAAATTGAGCAGATATCAAAAGAATGCTTGAAGTTAGCCTCAAAGGCTTACCAGTTTTTCCAACTGCCTATATGAAATACTGAAGAAATCCACTTTGACAGCACTGGGGGTGTAAAAAAACAAACAATGTTTGAAGAGGATTAGCCGACCCTATGACCATTGAAATGATTGTTTGTACCTGTTTCTTCATTCAACTTTGTACCTGTAGAAGAGCTTGTTGTAGACATTCTGCCCCCTGTGTAGATCTGCACAAATAGCATCCACCACCTGGACCAGCCGCCTTAGCTGTTCCTCCAGAGTCTAAAGCATTGCAAAAAAATTATATAAAAGCATCTCCAGCAGCCTTTCAATACAACATATCTAAACATCGCCCGGACAACCAGGGTCGATAACGTCCTGCTGAGAAAGCCACATTATTTTAAAAGCCAGGCTGAGAAGCCGCCCACTTCAGACTGATCCCCGTCTAAGGGTTTCTGGAAGAAAAAAAAGACGACCGTGCACTCTTAATTCCAAGGTCTAAGTAAAACGTACCCCTTCGTCTGGTTTGTACTGGGAACTTGTGCTCTCATACCACTCCGCTGTTCCTTTCTGTTAAAGCAATGACAAAACCAAGAATTAAAAATGACCAAAGGTCAAACTGAAGGCCCTTATATCGATGTCAACAGCTTTTCTTTTTCTCTATTTTCCTTTTACCTTGACGGCAGTGGCAATTTCCAAATGCAATTCATTCCGCAGAGGACATACAGCATTGAATGCCTGCATGCTTTGCATGTGCCCTATGCCCCTGGCACAAAAGGAGAAAGAAAGAGAGACATCTCAAAACTATTCGTAAAAGGACACGTCGTCCATAGATTGACAGCGCATCATTTTGTCCATGTCCTTTTTGGCTTGGCTCTTATCACTGCGTTCAAACTGGCAGGGAGAAAAAAGACTGTTTATATGTGAGTGTATGTCTTGAAGTGATATGAAATCTCATTTCAAGTGTCAATCTCTTAGCCGGGTTGGTTTTTAAGTTGTAGTGGAAAAGCCCCTATAGGATATCCATTCTTTGAATCTAGTCTTTGCAACGTAGTGTCCCGTAGGGCTTCTCACATTGAAAGGGCAAAGCAACACGAGCTTCAAGAATCACAGTAGTTTTTATTGAACACAATGACCACAATTCAAAGGGGAAAAGACTCCCTGACTTGGTCTGGTTCAGGAAGGTCACATAAAGAATTTGCGATCAAAATCTTCATGCAACGTGGGAATAACCACCGCGACCTGAATCTCTTCGTCAAACAAAAAAGCCTCGAGGAGCAAAATAAAATCAATAACCGACTGTTGTATATGTAAATAGCGCATAGTAAATAGTAAATACAAAAAATTTAAACTCTAACCGTTCAATATCTCGCCATCTACTAAATTGGGTAACACTGAGTGGGGGTGGTCTGCAGTAGGTCTATGCAGGTTAATGGCAGCTGTTTGACATGGGCAGTGCAGGTGACTGTGAGGCGATGGTGAGAGGTGCTGCTGACTTTACCTTAGCATGAGCTCGCACCGTGTAATGGCAGCAGGACTGGTGCAGGGAAACACCTGGCGCATGCTCTTCATCAGGCACAGGCAGTGCTCTATGTACAGCCTGAAGCTGTCTGACAGCTGCCTCTCCTGAACACAGGAAGGTTCCCCGGTTATGGCCTTGGATTCAATTGGCTTCCACACATTTGTCTGATTGAATCCAAGATGGATGTGAGTGCTGAGCTAATGAGGTGGCCCTATTTCCGATGATGAAAGGTGCATGGCAGCCCCGGGGAGGCCGGTGAGGGAGGGGGCAGGGCAGGGGGGGGGGGGGGACGACGACGACGACACCTACCAGGTCCCCTCCCACTGCGAGAGGATCCCAGTCTGTGTCGATGGTCCTAAGCAGGCGCAGCAGCAGGGAGTAGCACACCCTCTGGCTCAGGTGATGGCTGCTGTAGCACACCCAGCGTCTGCACACACAGGATGCAGCAGTCACAAAACCGCCAACACCTCTGAATGGCAATGACATGACAGCAAAACCTGGGATTTGGGATGCGCTTAGGCCTTGATCATTGGAACTGTGCCTACTCACATGATGGCCTGCTGCAGCGGTGAGAGGTCCGTTTGCACGGCGTGATGGGACAACACAGTCCACGCGGGAGGAATGACCAGCCCGTTCCAGTTGTAGGGCTCTCTCTAATGGACCACAAATAAATAATAAATTGACCAAGGATCTCAATGTTTTCCAGTTTGACTGAATGGCTGGATGTTAGCTAGATCGTCACCTGAACGTGAGTGTGTTCATACTCCAGGATCTGACTCAGTAGCTTCTTGTGAATGGACACATTCAACTCCCTCTTGCTGAGGGTGGTTTCTCTCTGTAGAACAGAAATCAAAGAGCGGTAACTGCCTCGGTAGAAGGAGCACGTGGGAGTAAAGTTAACAAAGGTGCTGCTGCCGCGAGCATCCTACCTGGTTAGTGAAGAGTCTCAGGATCAGGTGACACTCCCCCTGGACCTTGGAGGCACTGGACCGGGGCTCCAGCTTAAACCACTTGTCGTAGCCGACCACAGGAATCTCCTGAAGCAGTATTACACACACAAGTGGAACAAGTTTTTTTTTCCGTTTTTTTTCATTGAATAAGTCGAGGTTCACAAACACAGCCCTTCCTTTGCTTTGCTGCGTAAACAGGCGCTCTCATCCCACTCTGTTGTACTCTGGATGAAGCTTCTCAAGCTCTTCACTGTGAAGGCCAATGCTGAGAGCCAGCGTACGAGCACACTAGAACAATCAGTTGTGATTAGTCTTCTTTCCTAACACAAGCAAGTCCCACAAAACGGGGAATTTGAATTGGGAGGGTATTGCTGTGTTTAACCTACCAAATCAGTAAGCACACTGTCAATTAGGGTTCTTTTTTGTTCTCAGCGATTGCTCTACAATAGCTTACATTCAAAGGAATATTGATGCACCCCAGGAAGTCATCACCAGCATTTTCATCAGACGCAGTTGCTGCAGTTCCATTGGAACGCACTGATTTAGCAATCTGCTTAAAATACCTAATGAATTGATTAAAAGAAAAGTTAAAAAAGTGTACGTTAACTAGAACCATGACATGAGCATTTGCTGCTAATTGTTTATTACTTTTACAACTGTACCAAAATGGACTGTTCCATGGAATTTAAAACAGATAAATACAATAAGAGTCTAAAGGATTTAAATTGGGCAAATAGCAAATAGTAAAATAGCATCACTATAATGTGTGGTAGCTTGCCGTACCTGCCCATTCCCCTGAGTCCACTGACTTCATTGAGTTTCTTGCATGCCTCGGCAACAGACACATCATCATCATGATCCCTGAAGGCAGGAGTACAGGTCAAATGTTGCACAGTGTGCTACACTACCATAAGACCATTTTGTTATTTTGTTCGTAAGGACTGGCCTAACAAGAATAGGTTAGCAAGCAGTAAACAAACTTCAGCAGGGAAGATTAATTCCCCAACTAATTATTTCTTACAATGAATGATATTATTGAACGAGGATTTAACACAGAACTCTTACCAGATGTCTAGATGTAAAAGATCACTGTGGACATCATCTATTTCACTGTGCAAAACAAAGCACGCAAGCAAACAACAACAAAATTGACAGACATCTGCGTTAGCAAACATCGTTATAACATAGCGAGTCGTATCCAAATCTGTCACTTTCACCACAAACACGGATGACAGTGTGCCATCCCAGTGACATCATTATGTCAGTATCATGTGTAAGTGAGAAGCATAGCCAACTGTGAGTGAAGCACATTCTCTCTGCACTGCTGTAGTGCCGCGGGCCTACGGAGAGAGAGCGGGGTGGCAGCTTACAACAGAAAGTGCTCGTTCCACACCGGGTTGAGAGTCTCCGGTTTAACCTCAGTGACCTGGATACACCTGGCGGCCAGAACCTCCTTCACACTGGGACGCTTCTCCAGCTTCTCCTTCCTCTTTCGGAAGCTGAACTTCCTCTCCTTTTTCTCCTCCGGCTCCCGGGGACTTTGGCCCAATAGGATTCCCAGCATGCAGTAGGGGTCGCTGTACCCTGGTCACCCCCGGGAATCACAAAGCAAAGGTTACCGTACTCTCTCTCTCTCTCTCACACACACACACACACACACACACACACACACACACACACACACACACACACACACACACACACACACACACACACACACACACACACACACACACACACACACACACACACACACACACACACACACACACACACACACACACACACACACCTATTACAGTCGAGCTTCTGCAGGAAGTTAAAGCAATTGTTCCGCTAGTAATTACAGGCAGTTTTCTTTTAGACAAAGTGCTGGTCACTGCAATCAGTGTGACAGGTTGACAGGACCGTGAAGGGATGACAGCGCTTGCTCTTCACTATATCACGTTACTTGATGGGAGCTCATTGGCTTGTGTCACCCCTCCCTCTCTGCTAATACACAGGGCAACGTAGAAAAGCTAATATCATTTTTACTTTCTAATAAATAGACTGTGTTAATGATTGCCTTACCATTTGCATCCTTTGCCATGAGATTCTTCCCTTTCATAACGGAGACTCTCAAGGTAAAACTGGCACGCTGGAAAACAAGGTTGAAAAAACAGCTCGATAGTAGCGCATTGAAAAGGATTGCCTTAAATACTGTGCAAACTACACACTGACACAGCGAATTTGGGACATTTATATTAATCAAATTCACCTCCTTAGACATAATCAAAATATCAGCTAGCACTCTAAAGTGAGGCGAGACTCTGTCGAGCGAGAGTAATCACTGGCTGTTCGCTTTGTCCCATACTCAATATTTTGGCTTTGTGTATCATCAAGGTGTCAGGACATCGCTGTGCAGGCAAAGGTTGAGAACATTGGAGAGAGCATTAGAGTGGCACAACATTTCCCATTCTACTCACAACCTTTTATGGAGCGTAGCAGAGGAGCCAAATGCCTAATTTGCACTTACATTTGAAAGGTCCCCAGCCGCAGAGAGAACGACAACAATTCCTACAAAGGGAGCGTTCCTGTCCATTTTGTTTTTACCCTGGTTAAAACCTCTCTGCCCTTTTTACTGTGTTTGTTCCCTGTCATGCTTTCATGCAAAGGCTACTGGCAGGGTTCTCTAGCCATGTGGGTAAACAAAGAACATTATGCCACATAACCTTTACAAGGTTTCCTTTCCCTTAACATCAATATAAGTATTCCCAGTAACTTATTTTCTATCTAGACACAGCCGTTTGTTTAATGATGAGTTCTTGAGTTGGAAATAAGATGTTGTTATGGGGGAAACAAGATCACAGTATCTCACCTTGGATTCTAGGACTCTCTGCAGAATGATGTCATGTTCCTCTTGACCCATGTCAAACACCTAGGAGACCGGGGCAGATAGAGAGGGGTCACTCTCTGTTGGGAAAAGTTTCATGACACGTATCTGACATCTGTCCTCTGGCTTTCATGAGTGAACTACTTAAGACAATCTCATCCAACCCAAAACCCCGGAAGTTAATCATTTCCAGCTGTGCGAGTCCAATGTCATCCCCTTTCCAGAACAACGGCACTTAAAAAGGCCGATGGACATGTTCCACCATCATCTATGAGAGCCTTGAGCCACACCACACCACGCACCAGGAGGCTGCCAACTCTGGAGTGACAGTATTGAAATGGATGTAATATCACAGCTGAACGTTAATACACAGTGGGCCTTGGCTTTGATGCTTAATCAGGTCTGAGTCAGGAGCATCTGCCATCTCAGAGCAAACAAGGAGTCCACCGCCAGACTCACATCAGTTCTGGGAGGAGGGGATTAAAGGGCTTTACAACTAGATCAATTGTAATGAGGACAACGACTTCCTCATGTCTTGTCTGGTGATCTTGTATGTACCTACAGATCAATGCATCTTTGAAGTTGAATAAAAGTAACATAATATGTTTGAAGTAAATTGTGTGTGTGTGTGTGTGTGTGTGTGTGTGTGTGTGCGTGTATAGTACAAATATGGTGGGCTACATTGGTACTTGGTATAAAGAGAGGGGGTATACCTTGAGCAGATAACTGAATATCTCTGCTTCATTGGTCACATACTCTGGTGACGGCACTCCTACTCGGTTGACAACCGTGTAAACTGCCTCTTCGTACAAAAGGTCCAGCTGCAGGAGACCAACATCCAATTAATAAACAACAATGATTGTACCGTGAACACATTCAATAACTGCAATCTCCATGTTCCGAGGAACATATTACTGCTGGGCAGATTGCTAAATCTGGATTTAAATTGGCCATATTTGTTGTCGAATGAGGGAAAAATATATCTAAATGAACTGGATTGCGGACCTCTCTCCTGCTGATTTTCTCCGGAACAAAGACCTGGTCTACGACTTCCGGCGGTGGTGGGGCTGTGCTGGCCCCTCCTTGGGTCTGCAGAAACAGAGAGAGAGAGAGAGAGAGAGAGGGAGGAAGAGGAACTCGCTGGCCTCAACAACATTTAAAAACCAACGGGAAGCTCAGACTAAGGGAGCGATGAAGGTGTGAGGTTGGGTCACTCTGAGACATTATCCTCGCTTCTAGTCAAAGCACTCAATCCCTCCCAGGCAAGGTCTGGGTTATGGATTTTGTTTTTTCGGTTTGTCTTTCTTCCTTTTATTTATAGAGAAGTGTGGCGAGTAAAAAGTGCACTCCGATAAACATGTTAATAGGGCCCTGGTTGAAACCAAGTCTGCTTCCCCTGACGTGGACAGTGAGGGGGTTGGGGATGTCTAACCAGAGCAGGTTGTGAAAGCTGCGCTCCCAGCCCTCGGAGCATCCTACACAACCTTGTCCTTCTGTCCAAGTACGTCACGCTGGGCTTAGTAGGGGGCTGAGAGCGGAGCCTGTGTATAGCCGATGCCTTGCTCTAAAGCCCCAGAGGAACAGAGCCACGTGGGTGGGCCCATTCACTGTGTCCAGGTGAAAAGGGTGTCCGATGGAGCAGAAGGCCGACTACAAAACGAGGGGGGGTTTTCTTTACCTCCGCCTGGGCAGCCTGCAGCATGTTCTCCTGCTTCTGAAGGATGGAGTTCATGCGCTCAAAGAAGTCCCCGGTCCCCTCAGAAACTCTGTGCGACAGAAGGGAGAGGAAACAGATTGGGAAACACTGCGTGACGACACTCACACAAAATAACCGCTACACAAAATAAGTGCTACTTTGAAATGAAAAAAAAAAGAAACATTGTCAACATGGAACTTTAATATGAAACAAGCAGGGTGAACGGCCCGCTAGCCATGTTCTCGTGAAACCGCCCGGAATAAAAGGTGCTCCTGATTGCCCTTCTTAAAACAGGTGGAGGCTGTATGCCTGATGTGCCAGCCACAATAAGGGACCAATAGCCACCTTCCAGTACACAAACAGTTTAATTACTCTGGATTGGCCAGACCGGGCCAACAGGTGGGCTCTCATCTGAATCAACACTGAGGGAAAGTCTGTCAGCAGAAACACTTTGTGGGCTTCCTGTCAATTTGTTCTCTAAACCGACTTCCCAACCTGTCCAAACAGTAAATAAGGGTGGATGGATTTCGGCCATGTGCTGATAAGAACCATCTGCCAGCACTATGCTAACCATCAATACTCCAGAGTTTCTCAAGTAATAAAGCAATATGGTGCCGAACAAAGGCTCTCAATGACCCAACATGCCTGCAGTGACCATGTTAATCTACCGAGCTGAGATCTGCCGAGGATACAAAGAGAGTTTTTCTCATTTCTCTCTGAGCCAGTGAACCCCTGGACTCCTGCCACTTGCTAATTTTATAGCCCTAGTCTCCATGGTGATAGAGGCACATTTATGGAGGAAGTCAGCCGCACAGCTGAACACCTTGGGATTCCCCCCCCACCACCACAACCACCCCCCAAACCCCACCCCCTCCCAACAAGGATGCTTACCACTACTGCACAACCCCCCCCCATGTCGCAGACGCCAATCTGCCCACAACTGTCGACCACCACGGCCCCAGTGCCCTGCCCAACCCCTGTCTCATTATGCAGGCGAGCTGTCCACTCAGCTCTGTGGCACTCCCTTATTAGTGGCATCACAGCCTAGCAGCCATGTGACAGCCAACACAGTGCCCACAGATCTCCCCGCGGTCCCTTCCCCTAGCCCGCAGGGGAGCTGGTGGCATGGTGGATGGCACGGCGCCCATGCTGGGAGGGCTGTCTCATCCACGTGCAACGCAACGGAGCCTTGGTGTGGTCTTGAAAGACACATCAGGTTGTTCCTCTGTGTGTGGATGTTACATTACATGCCAATTGGACTAAATGAATAGGCCTGTCCCTCAATTTGAGTGGCATCAGGCAGAAGAGATTTTGCCATAGGGGTTTAGCAGGAAGCCGTGATAGACAGAAGTTAAAATATCCCTGTCATTGATGCACCGTTGGCACAGGATTTTCTTCTTCACACAATAGCTAAGTTTAGTGGCTATTAAAGCTGTTATTGTTACATGTACAAATGCAAGATCTTTAACACTGCTGATATTATTATAACAAGGGCCTGTGTAAGTCAATCTCTCTTTCTTTTCCCTCTGTCTCTCTCTTTCTATCTTACTCTCTCTGTCTCAGACACACACACATACACACAGACAGACACCACATAACCCAGACAACAGCCCCATTTTATGTTGCTAGGAAACAGGTTCTTCCCATAGAGCCTTTTATTATAATTCCAATTTATTTAGATTATTAATTCAAAAGCTTCGCTCGTGCTTTGCTCCGGAGAGTGAATTAGGAGAGAGACATGTAAGTAAAAACATAGACCTAAAGGAACACTCAACCTCTTAAGCACTTTACTGAGAAAGATTGCCATTTAAACACAACTAATTGCTAATGTAGAAATTAGTATGAAGAATGTCTAATCTAACTTGCCACAACGCATTCAAGATTACCACGTAGCAGTTTTCTAACAACAACATACAAAAAATCTTATAATTATGAACAATGCAAAGATACATTTGGTGTAATTATATTGGATATCTTATAGAGGACTATCTTTTGAAGGTCTGAGCGTAATACAAGAACAAGTGCTCTTTCAAATTATAACTGTATTACAATTTACACCATTTGAAACTCAAATTCGAGAAACTGCTATTTAAAGAAACTGTTTGACATTAGTCTACACAATAATAGCCTAGATATCTAATTATGTATTGGCAAATTGAGTTAACAGCACAAAAATATAGATAAAGCCATTGTAGCAACAAGTGAATATTGAGGAACAGCTTTCTGACAAGAGCAAAAACATTAATGAAACAATCGTCAATAGGAAATAACCAATTATTGCATTACTGTTTCCCATCCTGTGATCTTTTCCACCGGGCCTTGCCAATTTACATATACATAATTAGCATAATAAGAAGGTGAATGTTTTAAGCTGTCGCCTACAACAATCCATTCCCAATGTGCCTATATCTCTGACCTAAAAACTCTCGCCAGAAACCAATCCGGGACATTTCACCGTGGGTCAGACCCCATGAGAGTGGCACTCTGGCTTTACCCTACCTCATTTGCATGTGGTTAATGAGAGCCAGGCTGGGCCATTGGATCTCTGGATAGGAAACGAAGGAGACAAACAGTCTTACAGGTTTCTAATAATGAGCATTCAGCGCCTTGTCAGTGTTCATCGAGAGCGGAGATCTTATGGCCAGGGCCGTGTATTTGGAGGATGACGACGAAGAGATTAGGAAGCGACCAGTCATTTTTCTCCTCATTTGTGACCCTATGATGCAATGGTGGCTGAGAGGCAACACATTGCTAGTTAGAAAATATGAGGCTATTCAATATTTTCAAGGTATCTAATGTTGCAAATCTGGGTCAGGGTTGACATACTGGTGATTTGCCATACGCTTTCACTCCTGAAACTTCTGATGGTAAAACCCTGTGTGGCTTTCACATCAAAACCGAAAATGCAGTCATTAAAAATAAATCTGTTCTCATTTTTGGTGCATCTGTAGCAAATTGACGTTTGGGTTGGGTTGCTATAGAAACCTCATGGCTCATAATGTCCATTGCTCGCCTTTGACATCATGATAGTTTCAAAAAAGCCCCAAAAAATAAAACGACCGTTTGCTGATAGATTTGTATTTTGGAGTGCCTAACAGTATAAGGTGTCACTCAAATAGTCAACACCTCTGTACTCAAAAGTGCCGGCATGATCAGTCATCAATAACAGGAGCTGTTGATGATCAGTGGGAACAGAAGTACCTAAGTACCATGGTAAAGGTACTAGTAAGTGTACAATGGTACAATGCAATGGTAAAAAAAAAATGTTTAAAGGTGGCCATCAAAATTGATACTGAATGTCATAACTGGAGGTGAGAAAAAACAATGCATTGTAGACAGTGGTACATTATAGTATAGCAATCTGTGGTTTTGAGTAAAATGATCAACACATTAATGTTTTGTTGCCTGATGGGAGGGAGTCGTGCTTCAATAGGGGGGTCCCCACGAGGCTCCTCGTAATTTGAACACTGGTGGCTCAGTCTACAATCAGACACTGTTACCAATTTACAGATGCATGCCTGTGCATGAGGCCACTGGCATTTGAAATGGTCCATGCGTCCTTGGGGAAAATCAGCTTGTACCTGGTATTTTGGAAACAGGTCCCAGGGTGCCAGTCACATGAACCACATCCAGTTGTCAAGAATGTTTACGCTATACGGGATCTTTGAGAGAGCTTCTAAAAAAAGAAAACTTCACGAGCAACTGGCAGACGTACGTTATATCAAGCTGATGCTGCCAGTTCAAAAGACAGTCATTATCCCTTCAACTGCACTGACGGCCCTTTAATTTCTTTGGGAAATATCTATGACATGTCACCACCATTATCTATTACGGGGCTTAAATTGTAAGAACTAAAGGGATTGAGAAACGCATGATCTAGAGCCATCAAGCAGAGTTTAAAAAGGCAATCTAGTTGTCACAACAAACATAATCACTTAACTAATAAAACTTTGTAAGATCGATAAAATCAAGAACATTACACAAGAAAAAGGACACTACTTCAGTCGTACATTATCCTATGAATAAACAAGGGCTGGCTACTCTTCGCACTAGTGACTCAACTTACACTAATAAATATATATGGCGTCGTTACAAATTGGCGTTGAAATGGATAAACGCCCAGATTTCCTCTCAATAACAAAATATGTTACCAACATGAATAAAGAACACATAGTAAATTCTCCGACTGAGAATGTGTGTTTCTGTGATAACATGACAGTTGGACTCACCCGCGAGGTAGCAGGTCTGGACAGTGTGTGAGGGGGCTGCTTGCAGCGGGTGGTGGCTCCTTTTTGCCCCTGAGAGACTGGCTCCTCTGCACCTGTCTCATCACACTGCTCTTCAGGTCCAGCAGTGTCGACATGCTCGTTTCCCACCTGCCCGCACGCACGCACGCACGCACGCACGCACGCACGCACGCACGCACACACACACACACATTATTATAAGCCAACTGCAAGTGTTACAGCAAAGGAAAGGCCAAAGTTAAAGTACAAACAGACATCCCCATATATCTGCAGGTGCCTATTAAGCTCCTTGTTTTACTTCATAGAATTGTTCCTTCCGGATCTTCCACAGAGTTAATCAAGAGCGTAATCTCCCCCTCGCTCACTTAACTCAATTATTCCCCGGTGCAAAGGGTGTACGCTATTTTTGTCAAGGTCCGGTGATATTGTATGTGAGACGATTTGTCTTAGGCTAGGCAGATTAGCCAGTGTTGTTTAATTTTGCCTGTTGTAAAACTTCTAAATTACAAAAACAAATAACGCAATTGACATAAAAACAAACTATTGACTGTAGAACAAAGAACATCGAATTAACTCCACTGCAAAGCTTTCAGCTCGTTTTACCTCGTTCTTGGGGTTGTCGTGAATGTACCTGTGATATGCAAGACTTAAAAAAAAAAAGGAACTCTCCACTTGGTTCCACCTTAGTGAGTATGAGTCATTGTAAGCCTCTGTACTTGAAAGGTTTGTGCCAGCAAAGACAAAAAAAGCCACAAAAAAAGAAGGAGAGCCAGAGAGGGAGAAAGAGGGAGAGAGAAAGAGAGAGAGGATGGGGGTGGGGGTGTGGGGGGGCTAAGAGCAGTAAAAAGCACAAAAGGCAAGAATTGACAAGAATGTAAGAAAGGATTTGATTGATGGAGAAGCTGTTTCAGAAGACAGTCTTTTCTTCCACTGACGACAAATGTCTGTGTTTTGTTGCATTTTGGTGAGGGGAAATAATAGAAATTGAACTGTACGTTACAATCTCTGTGATTTAAATAGTTTAGACAGCTACAAAATAGAAGAGGAAGTGGAAATAGAAGAAAATTGAAAATGAAAGGAATAACTGTTAATTGTCTTCCACATTAGCTGTGACAGAAAACACACATAGACCAATGTACAGTATGTTGTCCATCTGCACACTGCACCAGTCAATGTTACCAATGTTGTCTCGCTGTGCATTCCATAAATATTTGTATATTGATTGAAAATATAAGAATGTAATGGTTCTATATTATTGCATTGAAGTGTTTTACAATTGCTTAAGTGTTCACAATCAAGCAGTTGGATTTCTTTGCAATTTACAGTAACAATTGCCCACCAACACAGAATATAGGAGCCACTAAACAGGCATAGCCTTCAGGGTAAACAGAGTTTTCCCATCGGTTGTGTACCTTTATTAATTTACATTTGTTATTCAGAGGAGTTTATCACCTACTATATGGAGTGAACAAGCAAGGTGTTCTAAATAAGGCAAGCTGTCTTGTGCAAAATGTTTATCACATCACTTCATGTCACAGCGTCATGCACCTCCCAGGTGTGCTCATTTCAATTAGGCTTACACTTCACTCCCAACTGGATGTTTTTGCTTCTCTCTTATCAACCCCTGGTGACAAATATGGACTGACGCCACCAGCCACCAAACCCAGCCAGGGCGCTTACTGCCAAGGAAACACTGACTGACTGACTGACTGACTGACTGACTCTCTCTCTCTCATTTGCCAGGGGAAGGCTTCCTCACCAGTGTCTCTCTCCACTGAGCCCATCAGCCAAAGGCTTCTTGCTGTTAGGGATGGAATGGTCTCTATGGTAACGGCGGAGGGAAAAGGTCTGGTAAATCCAGGTAAATAGAAGTCTGCAGAGGCTGCATAAAGAACACCCTTGATGTTATTATATCAATCTTTTGCGGGTAGCTTAGCACTCCTATACAGCACCGGAGAGCTTTCCACTGGTCTTTAACCTCCTGGTTCCTCACCACGAGCTCCCAGTCTGAATACTAAAGGGTTTGAGAAACTGCTCATGCTCCATTATTAGGCTGGCCGGGTGTCAGAACTACACAAGGCCAACATTATGTGAGAAAACATCATTTTGAAAATAATGCAGTAGGAACTATGATTCATATTGTCAACAATTTGTCAGATATCGTTTAGCTGATATCCCCAGCATCCACCATCCATAGATTCTTAACCCAATAGTGTTTATTAAAATCAAGTAAGACAATATCCATAAATGTATTAATATGTTTAGTGTTCAAGTTCTTTCTGTGTAACAAAAAAACAGGAAAAGCCACACCAAATCTATGCAAATCCATTGTAATAAACGAGAGACAAAATTAATTAGAAGCAATACCCAATATCCATATGCCTGTATCCTGGAGGTGACTATAGTGGTTAGTGGTTAGTGTTAGTGTCTTTTCCTGGCATCCCTGCGGTTGGGAGTTATTCACTATTACATATTCTCCTAATTTTTCCTCCTAACAGCTGAAATGTCAAGTGCTCTCGTCACAGCTTGACAATGGAAGGGGTATTATATTTAATCAAGTTATAATGATAAACATTTTGACCTTCATATATCATATCTAATTATTCCAAATCAGTCATTGATGACAGCATAAGTAAGCAGGTGCTATTTGATTATTGGCAATTGGTAACCCTCCTGTTTATTTTCAAATGATTACAATGATTCCATTGTGTACAATACTTGAAACTAACAAATCAAAATCTGTACATCCCAATTGGAAGCCTCATTCGCAAGCAACCCTAAATGAATGAGGCATGGGTACATTTATCTAAACCCCACAGCCATAGTGGCTAAGGCTTCTCCATCTCAAAGCATCAACACACTTTCAAATGAACCTTGTGTGAACAGAATCCAACGGAGTCTGATAAAAAAGACCAATTAACTGTTAAAACACCAGCCCAAAACTCAACTGGCTTGATAGAAAAAAAGACAGGCACTTTGTACCTGACATAAATTGCACTGTAACGATGCTTATACTTTTTATTGCCAACCAAGGATTGTAGAGTTGAAGGGTTTTGTGACCAACGCATGTTGAGGCATACTCTGAAATTAGTAAAAATAGACAAACAGGCATAAGGCTAGAAACATGATAAAAAATACTATTCAGGATACTATTGAGTAAGTGATAGTGAGAGCACAACAGATATTTAAACTTCCAATCCATACCTCAAGAGACAAGCTACGACTATCTTCCACATTCGAATAAAAGCATTATAAAGCCTTGTGTGGACCTTTCATTTTCTGAATAGGCACGTTACATTATAAGCATCATTGTTGATGTCAAGTAGGGGATCTTAAAATCAGATGGACAATAAGCATCAATGGAACCAAAGTAGCCCATGATGCAATGTATTAGTGGAAATGTGATTTTATTATCCTAATCAAAAGGACTCAGAAAACTTGGGTCACCTTTAGAAATCAAACTGTTTGATGGCTTACTTTGCAGAAACATTATGACTAAAGCTTTTTCATTCAATTTAATATATTTTAGGTTTATCGAATTTTCTACCTGTGACAAGCATATGATAATGTAATAACAGATGCATCTTTTCCATAAATACAACCAAACTTAAGTAATGTTGAAAAAATGTCCAAGCTAAAAGCCACAGAAACATGTTTTGAATCTTAAATAAAAAAAAAATCTGGTTGACAGTTTAATATGAGTAATGTCAAGATTTGCTCAAAGAGTATGTATAGCTAAACACTGTTTCGATTATTGGCTACAATTATGTTAATGAATGCGTATGGAGTCCATGTGCATGTTTAAAAACCTAACCTCGAAAGGATCAACAAGTCAGTAAGTTTCTCAACAGCATCACGTTAGATGCTGCATTGCATCTGTGGAAGCAATCGTGCAACAATTTAACAGCTATGCACTTTAAAAATTTGATTAAAAAATATTGTCAATTATGTCAATCATGTTGCTGGTTGAACAAATTGATTGGTGAGAAATGCCGCTGAGTCAACTGACAACTCTCGTCAAACCTGCTATCGTCTTCAATGACCATGCAATTTGCCAATTTCGAACTTATTCTCTGAGGACATTTGTAAACTAAATGCCACAACGCTTGGATAACACTTTTTTGCTATTAATTTATAATTTAATCTGTCTGGTTCTGTCCTCAACTTGATCTGGACGCAAAAGGTTCCGAAAAACGATGTTAAAACATTTAGAGGCTATCTTGTATACATCTCAATTTAAAGACACCGATAGTTGGAACAAATTAACCTTTTCAAAATATCGTTCACATTTACAATAGCCTGTTTTCTCACCTGTGGCTTTCTCATTCACAGTTTGCAATGTGTGCTGCGTTTGTTGCGCGCCTCTTGAGTTTCTCTCCACACGATAAAAAAGGTTGATATTGTTTCTTCCAAGCTTTGAAACTAGCAAGTTCTATAACACTGATATATGAAATATTTGCTATGCGATGGAAAATGCTCAGATTTTTCTCCGAGATCTTTGCTTGCGCTCATGCTCTGCCAGTGCTCACCAAATATGGTCATAGGAAGTGCAGCAACACTTTCATAGCCTAGAGCTGTTGCTGAGGAGGGATGTCAGCAATCGACTCAATGAGACAAAGGGCAGGCACACCTGTCACAGCAATTTAGCTCTGCCTATGGTTGTTTTTAAATCATGCAATCCTCTTAAAGCATGATTCTAAACACCCGGTTGATTATTTACTTACAAAGAGAAAATAACTCATTCAAAGTGGATTTAGCCATTGTACACGTTTAGCTAAGCTCGTCACTTGTGGCATTCCTACATGCCTGAATTCTATCAATGTGAGTTATTGCGGGATGAATTAATTGGATCACCCTGGTTCAGTATTGCCAAGCTAACAAATAAAATGTAAAAAAAAAAAGGTTAAGGACTGAAAATAATACAACTAAATAAGGAATGCATAAATTCATAGTGCAAGTATGCTAAAATAAATGCAGGTACACAATCTGATGTTTATGTCAGAGACAGATTAGGGCATGCTTAACATATTTTACCCACTGCTCACATCGACATATGACTGACATACTAAATTAAAATAACAATGGTATAATAACAAAGCCACACCAAACAATGTTTTCATGTGATAGCCTTAGTACATTAAAGTTGCTAATAAGCCATGTAGACACATTTCTTTGGTGTACAAGTCTGCATTGAGGCTAAACCTGTTTTACTTTACTGAAAGACTTGAATTTATTTATACAGAGTCTCCTGTCAGAGATATCTTGCAGCAGTGCCCTGTTTAGAAGGCAGGTAATGAACTGAAACTGATATAAACAAAACTACAAGACAAAATGCTTCCAATGCAATGTAGGCTACATACAAGTAGAACAATTTACATAGGGTAGAGCAGGTTGCATTTTTTTACATGGATATGCCAAGTACTCAGTGCGTATGCACCTAAAGAATGTTTAGCAGTTAAGAAATGTATGATTTAATGCAATATACCATTGCTACTTATTTGGTTAACATGACCCACATCCATCTTCCCTCTCGTAAGTCAATACAAATCAGCTAATGGAAAGGTAAGGTACCACCACTCCTAAACCTTTCATCAAATATTGCACATCTTCACACTTTGTCCCTTCAGTTTTCATAAGGTCACATGAAGGGACATCTATAAGTTATAGAAACAATCATGGACACAATTACGCGCTTGCTAGGTGAGGTGCGTCTCTAAGCAGAAAAATGATTCTACAGTAGAACAAAAACTCCAGTCAGCAACATTTCACGGCTTAAGACTGACACATCCCAAATAGAATAGAGCCTTCTAAAAAGTCAAAGTCTTTCAACAATCTGTTCAACTAGACTGCTCCCAAATATGCTATTCAATTCAATTGATCAGTTAGGCATTAACTCACTTTCCCATTAGAGATAAAAACTAAAAGTGCCGCTTTTTTATCAGGTGCATTCCATTACCTTTTTTATTTATTCTTTTGTGTATTACTTATAATAATCCAAAATTATTTGCCTTTTTACTTGATAAGTTCAATCAGACAAATGTTCAACCACGTCACTTGTTTCAACACACTGTTATTTATTCGTTGTAGAATTGTGCACCAGACACTCGCATATGGAAAGGCTTATTAAATTTGTGTCCCCATTCAAAATTGTGGAGCTTTGTCAAGTGATTTTCTACCACAGCCATAGATAATTACTAACTGACCCTGGGTTACACTGTGACTGGACAATTGCCAACCATTAAGAGTCCAATTTGTTGGTTTCCTGCTGTATTAAGTGCCTCTGAAGCACTCCAAAACAACTGTATGGCAGTGACAGCTCCCAGGCTATTGATGTACTGAGTGTTTAGCGTTTTGAATTTCAGACACAAGTATAAGGTTGAGACACCAGATGAGACATCTAGAGAATGCTTATGTCAAAAGGAGGAACAACTTTTGTGACAAAAATCCTTTCAAGTTTAGCAACATCCTGGAAAAACTATCACCAGAAAGTAATATAATGGTGTATATTGTTGGTGAATGTAATTATGCAACGGTGTATAACTGTAATTTGTCTGAATTGCATTTCACGTGCTGCTTCCAAATGCCAATCAGTGGGATCAATTAGGGTTGACTGTGGACACTTCCCTATTTGAGAGGTAGTACACAGAAATGTTCTCTGAAAGTTTAAATAATCTAAGTCGAACAAATGAGTAATGAAGAGCAAACATCTGTGTAAATTCATAATAGTACATTTGGCAAAGGCTGCATTGGTGAAAAACCTGTATACAACCAGACTGAAAAGCAGTCATAACCATCATATCATACTATTCAATACCCCTCTACAGAAGATCCCACTGTCTCAGCTAGGCTTCCCTATTATTTATTTTACACACAAATCACACTTCACATTTGAACTTTCAAATATTTAAACAGTATTTAATATTTCCTTAAGCACCTATATTTTTTTGTCAAACAATACAGTGTACAGTCTGAAAAAGTGTGGTTTACAGCAAACCTAGAGTACACACTAATACTTGCCTTTCTTCAAGTTCTTTATATAGCTTTATTCAATAGTTGATAGGTACAACTTATCCTCTCCTATGTCAGACACAAAACAGGGATTTATAATATGTGTGAACGAAACTTACTTGTTAACAATGAAATGTATCCAAGCACTGTCACCCAAACTTCATCAGAGGGGTTCAACAGACATGCCACACTAAATGGCCAATTTGACACTTGCATGATTAAGCTATAGGCTTAATGTGTTCCCAAAGACAGACATTAATAAATACACACAAAAAGAAAGACCCAAACCTATTTAACAAGAAAAGCTGGACAAGAAAAATAAAACTTACTGGATCAGATGCTTGACTTGATTCCAAAGGAGCTTTCTTGTTCCTAGTATGCCATTTATAGGGACCTATAAAAAGCTTTTGCTCATCTGTTTATATAATTAATCTTAAACCAGACACTGATTGTTAAACAATGTCTCACATTACATAATTGAATACAGATTATGTAAAAATAAGACATAAAAAATTGTTTTTATTTTCAAAACATAAAACACAATGGTTTTTAGATATTTCAATCAACTAGTCCTTCACTATAATCTATGTAGAAAAACTAACACATTGAATTTGTCATCAACAAGTATAAATGAGTTGTCCAGGTCGTTTAGTCTTTTCTGAGGAGCGAGGGGCCTTGTAAAAAGAACCCAGATGGCAGAATAGGAAATCCATTATGAGTTTTAGAAAGAGTGAGAGAAAACAACATAGACAGTCTTCCTTGGTAAAGTTTAAAAAAAATTACGGAGAGAATTTTTTTGCTTGTGCTCTAACCCTTTTCTCATATTCCACTCTGTTTTGGCTGAAAAAGAAAATATAGACCTATGTTAAGCAGATCGGAGTTCCTACGTGAAACTAAAATGTGGCACAGCTACAATATACCCCCCCCCCCCCCCCCCCCCCCCCGCAAAACACACAAATCTGTTAAAACTCACCAGTAAATAGTATAGGCCTCTGCTTGTGCAGGATCCTGGATATTTGGCTCATTTAGGAGCTCTTGTATTCCTAACAAAATCTGAGAATAAGAGCACAACTGAGTAATTGATTCAAATTATATGTTCAAACAGAAATAACTGAATGCATGCTGCCACCTGTTGTAAAGGTATGTGTAGTGCAGCTTAACTACATTGTCAAACTCGGGGGGTCTCCAACCTTATTTCATCTGAGAGCTACTTCGTAAACTTTATAAAGAGCTGCTCATGTCTTAAATTACTTACATTTCTTCACATAACCTATAAAAACACTCAACGTAACCAGCTGAATTAAGCTAATTTTTGTATAAACATGTATCAAATGTCAATATCGAAAGCTTACATATTATCCGACTCAGAACATCTTAACTTTGCATCAGTCATAGAAAACGTTACTATTTTGTACTTAGAGTTAATGTTATTCATATCAGAAAAAGCTGCTTCACAAAAGGTAGGTAAAGCCAAATAAAACAGATTTGCTACTACAGGGCTGCTTGGTGAATGCTCTTACAGTTTTCAGGGTCTACCAGGCTCCAGAAATGTTGTTGAAAGTTTAGCTGGACATAATTTTTTATTTTTAACCTCCATCTCCATAGGATTGACACTGAAAAGTTCAGCCATTGGCTCTGAAATCCCACTTATGTCTACCTTCATGAATGGGTTGACAATGAATGCCACATAGAGCTCAAGCAGGTCGACTACCTGCAGCAAAGTCCCATGCAAAGTTGCCACGGACTCGGCTGAAACGCCGGTGCTGCAGATGAGGCACACAAGTTGTCATTAACATTCGTGAAAAACAAAACTCACTTTTCCATTCCTCATAGAAAAAGTATGTTTTCGGCTTTTTCTTGGCCTGCACACTTTCTTTGTTCATCATAAAACTGGCTACTTCATACGCTTAACTGGCTTGCTAACACCACAAATATCCTTGCATTAACTCAGTAGCTAGTTAGCTACCTCAATAGCTAGCCTACAACTGACGTGACCATGTTAGTCATCGGTGTATTTGATTGGATTGAAATGGGAAGAGGTTTTGAGGGCGCATTTTTTATTTTACATAACCTTAACCAGCTACTCCAAGACAGGCAGTGTCGTGTTGGAGACCCCATGTCCAACTCAATAAATACATTTTTTTTTAAATATTATCACACCACTTACTTGTTTAATTGTGATGGCTGGCCTCCAATCTTTGTCCTCTTCCAAAATAGATAGACAGACAGTGCCCGAAGGGTATACGTTTGGATGGAAGAGTGGAGGTTCAAATTTACCTTCAAAATAGATAAGAGTACAGAAAAAACAATTTTCATATTGAATGTATTATTTTATCTATTTTTGTAGGAAAGCCTATTCATAGTTAATATTTAAAATGAGTGTGAAATATGAAAGGAGTTTAGTAACAAAACTTAACATACATTTTGGAGGCGAGGATGGATAGTCATCCTTAAATAGCATCCGTAGTTTAAATAAGCCACCTTCCCACGGGGTCTGAGGAGAAATAAAACAAATCCAATGCAAGCTTAAGAATGCCTTTTTGGAATCCTTTTGAATATAGCGACATAATGTAATATACATAGTCCTGATTGATACACCTCCAAATAAAAATAAATTCTCATTATTAAGATAAAATATATAGTATGTTGATTATATAAGGTAAAATACTATTGTTTGTCAAATACATTTACGAAAAAATGCTTGTTGTCCATCTCATGACATGTTGCCTTAATTTTGCTCACGGTCAATTGCCAAAATAAATGTTAAAGGAATAGTTCACTACTTTGGATGGAGCTTTATTTCAATGTCTCCCAGAGTTCTACCGACTTGTTCATATAGTTTTTATATCCATTCCAATTGCTAAACTCTCAGCGTTTCACGATTAACACAAACATCTACATTTCATGCATCTGCCTAATAAATAATGTATGGCAAACCTGTCATCCTAATAAAACACTGTTTCCCTCTCCTTATTGCCTGAAGTGCTTAATGCAAGACACTTGCTCATTTTGTGCAGCTACATTGAGCACGTTCTTTCAGTGGCCAAGAAGAGTAAACAAGCAGCATTTCAGAAAACGATGCAACTTCCGTTTTGTTGTGGCTGTATTTGCGTTTATGTTGTCAAGTTGATGTAGCAGCTGTTGTGCTTTTGTTGCAGCGTTTCTGAAATTGTTGCGCCCATGTTTGACATTGCTGCATCGTTTTCTGAAATGCTGCTCGTTTACGCTTCTCGGCCACCGTACGTTTTACATTTTTTTCTAACACAAATTAAAAGCCATTCCTTAATGAAACTGTTCTTTTAGTGATTTACTAACAGTTAGTGGTTATGCCAAGAAAACAAGCTCAGCAAAATCTATGGTATTATTACCAAGTTGATAACTTGTAATCTAATCTGTAATTATTTTGGCTATTGGCTATGAAAATACATATTCAATTATTTATAAGAGTACAAAATAATGGTGCATCTGTATGCCTCTTTCCCTTGTGATGCTTACCCCCTTCTTTCCTGGAATAGCACACTCCCAGTTCATTAAATTCATTGTCCCATCTTGGTTTTTTGTAGGTACTGCAACAAATCCCTAAAAACAGTGGAGACATAGAAAATGCTCAAAAGATTTAACTACGGATGCATAAAAACGTTTTCTGCATTTGGTTGGTGCACCACTGCTCCTGGCCCTAGCTATTTTGATTCAGGGACTACCATAAACACATTTTAAAACCTACTAACAGTAGTCAGTGACATTTTAGAAATGTGCTGTCTAAAACACAGATTATAGTGTACATTTCCAATGCAAAGTTAAATACCAAATGATGACTGCGTGAGTTCTTATTTGGCAGATTAAATAAAATACCTGAATGCATTCCGTATGGTTTTTTTGAGGTAGAGATAACATAATAAAAGTATTCAGCAATTATACTCATACTTACAAAAGGATGATCTTTCCGCCAGGCCTTTCTCTCTTGTGCGAGGCGGCTTAGAGCTATGCCAGACATTACTTTCCTGAATAGAGTACATGAAATGCAGGCAATTATTGGAAAATAGCTATTGTTAAAAGTCTAATAGGTCTGCTGTATACACCATTTACCCAACATTATTGTAGGCCTACTACGACAGTATGTTTTGTTTGATAGAGGTATCTAGAGGTTGCCCTTACAAAAAGCTGCTTGTTAGCTAGCCAGCTAACCTTAAATCGAGAATGCAAAAGTAATTTGCACATAGGGACGTTGCGAAAGACAGAATGTAACCAAGAAAGGGTGAAATGTTATAGAGGAAAACTTCGGCATGAACGCTTGGCTTGACTAACTCAAACTGAGCTTGATGTAGCAAAAATGCGATAGCGTTCAGGCCTTACTAACGAGTAACGTTATGCTACTGTCTAAACCAGTGCGAACCGCAGAATTTGGCGTAGTGTGAAAATGTAACAAACATACCAGGCACTGGTTCAAGAACTATGCACACCTTTACCCCGTTCGATGTTTCTTGGGTTGTCGTTTTTAGAAAAACTGAGAGCAATACGATAAACTGGGGTGTAGGCTGTTGCTGGCCAGTTGACAATCAATAGCAAACGTTAGCTATCTATTTAGCCAACGTTAGCTGGGCAAGTTAACGTTCACTCAGACAGAACTAATGCAACATTCATATGGTGTCGGAAAAAAAAGTAGATCCCTACGTGAACGATCCCTCAACTGTCTGAAGTGGGAACAACTCGGAAAGTCGGTGAAATTTTTGGTGCATGCGCATCCGCATACAGACCTCCGAACTATTAAAATTCTGGAAGCGCAAGCCTCACAGATTCAATGCAAAGACGTTTAAACCCAACGGCTTTTGCAGACTTCTTCGAATAGTGGCAACTTCCGGAACCCAGTATGCAATTTCGATGGCATGCATGCACGGCCACGTCAATGATGTCTCTTATACTGTAGTCCGCATACATTTCTCATGCCAAAACATATAGATCCATGACTGAAACACTTGGCAGCTTTTTATGTAATGTTACATTTTTCAACCGATTTAGCATGCATATCTGAACATGAAGCACAGTACTTAGCTTACAACTTGTAAAGAAATCAACACATTTTAGGACAAATAAAGCCCTTAAAAAAGCATGACACAATTCATGTCATCCCATTATAAATGTGCTTCATGGACACCCTTTTCGACTGAGATGAATGTGTTAGTAAAAATCTGCAAATTATATCAATCACCAATTTGATCACGCACAAGCCAATAAGAAAAATATTTTTTGTAAAATGTCATATCATCATATTTATTCAAAAGTACTGATTTGACAACCTGGTCAGGGTAATAGTGGACTAGTCACGGTTAAACTTACCGAAACAACTGCAAGCCACTGCCCTTGAAGGACCGGTTTGAACAGTTAAACTTCATTGCTTAATTTCAAGCCTAAAAATCTAACCTAGATAAGGAAAACCAACTCTACCAATGATCCTCTCAGATTTGGCGCAAATGGGGAAAAGACAACGTGATGACGACTATAAACATAACTAATTGTACAACTGCAAATAGGCTAAAGATAACAGCTACAGCTGTCAATAAAGTTGTTTTACAAATTAGGTTATATAAAGGTTTACTATTAACTGATCTATGCATCTACAGCATTAAATTATGGATGCAGTAAGTAAGCAATAATCATTAAAACCAATGACACACATTTTGCTTTGGGTGGGGTAGCTTTACTTCGATACTATGAATCCTGTAAATACATGCAACATAATTCAGCTTCAATATCTTCAAATACATTTAAATGCAGCCTCGTAACGTAAAGACCAAGATCATGTGTGAATATACAATGTTCCCCAATTCAATCAGGCGATTAATTAAAAAACATAAAGCATTGGGTATTTATTTTCAATAGTAATTGCACCTCGGTTAGGACTACCTACACTGATAATGCAGAAACCATTGTGTGACACAATCAGAAGCTATCAAGGCTTAAAATAAACATTGCAATCACAAACTAACTTACCCAGCTGCCCTATTGCTTTCTAGCTCGAGCTCACCTCGAGCATGCCTTGAGCACCTGAGCACATGCATTGTGACGTTGAATATAGTGCAAAAACAAAGATATTTGTTTGCTTGCATATAAAATAAAATAAAAAAATTGGCTAAATTATTTTATTTCAAAAAAATTCAGGGCTCAATTTAAAAGATGAAAGCTTTTAGAATGGAGCGCCAGTCAATCGAAAGAAATTACATCCAGAACCCGCTCTCCCCTGTGCTTACCTTTCTTACCTAAGGAGGCAGCATTTTGGCTTCAAATCTGACTGAATCGTCCCAGCCCTGTTGCTGACATATTGCCATACGAAGAAATGTGGGGGACAAATGTAAATGATTGGTTAATGTAAACTGTGGTAAAAAAAACCTTCATATTAATTCACATGGTCACATGTAATTTGTAAGTATAAAACTGTAAACAGCTATCAACATGTTGTTTAAATGCTCTGAGCAATAAAATACAACATGTTTTTCCACATTACGACTTAAAAGCTCATGAACACACATATTTCGGAGGAACGACTTCCCAACTCGGAAAATGGCCCCATTCGAGGATCACTTCAATGCAGCATTACGCTCAAACCTTGGGAACATTTCGAGACCCCTATCAGACACGCCACCTCGTGGTTGACAGACCTAGCTATGTGGTATCATGTGCAACAATGATATGGTCCGATACAGTCAGTATTGGGTGTGTTGACAATGTTAAGATGGCAGATCAATATCTACACCTGAAGAATGTTTACCACCTTCAAATGCCACGGACCCATGCAAATAAGATTACGAATATTGAAAGGTGGCTTCAACAATAGCTCAAACGAAGCTTTATAGAGTCTGACCAGAGGCCTGCCTCGTTGCAGGATCTGGAGTTAGTAAAGTAGTTTAACCCTGGGTTATCTGTACTGTGCCACATTGGTGAGTCACCGGAGTAGGTTATGTTCGAGATAACAGATCACTCTAGCCTATATTAATCCGCCCACTGACAAATCAATTATCTTGAAAAATGGCGTCACCATTCCTAGAAGATCCCGTGGACGCGAAGGCAACTTTAGTGACTGGCAAATTAGTCGCGCAAAGGGGTTCTTGCTTCTTCCTTTTTTGTTACTGTTTGCTGCAACGATCTCCAAAGCATATTCATTGTTCTATGAACAGGTATCATCCAAAGACTGATTAAAGCACTATATTGTTTTATACGATTTGCAAGTAGCAAATTGGCCATATACCGGTTTGAATGATTTTTTTTATACTTGTACCTATTTTGCTCCCAAGACGGTTGAACACATACATTTAATGTAATGCACACTTGGAATTATAGTCGGATTTACTCATCCCAACTTTTTTGGCCATGGCTTCTCTTTCTGCCTTTAGCAGCAGCAACTGATGCTTTTTGCCTGGATTTAATTGATTAAAATGATTCTATTTGTTTAACATTATAGCTCGCTCGTTTCGCCCCTTTTATGTGGACGACCTCATATTGGGTAGACCTGGGTTAATTCACCGAGTTGATCGCCTTCGTGGTACTAAATGTGTGATTGCGGTTATTAGGGTTAGTGAAGCAAGGTAACGAAAAGATAATCCTGGGTATAACTTGATTCATGGTACAGGCCTCTATAATTGGTGCTCTCCCAAGTATAAGAATGAGTACAACAGAACAAATGGAAATCCATGAGCATTTAATGATAGCTTATCAGTCGTAACAACCAATCAACAACAAGATGAAAACTTGCTATAATATAATAGTCTACATAAGAATAGAAAATTGCAATAGAAAAAAACTTTAGAGGGTACTAACATTTAGAAACGGCAGGGCTTAAGTGGAGCAAAAAACAATTCAGTCTTATTTCCTGTCAATTTATAAAATACATTAATTGGAAATAATGTTATAACATCCAACAAACAATGGCACTGCATCATAGACAAACTTACAGTCACAGTTTGTCATAGTGTCCAAGTAATGGTGCTGATATAATTTGTGCATGTACATTGTGTAACAAAGGCAACTTGCACCACAAGTGATCAGAAAACAAACCTTCTACTAAAAGTATTCAAAAACTAGTTAAATAAGAAGTGTACAAAGTCAACTATGACTGTCTGGAATATGTAAACATACACAGACACATGGTGCCAATGACAAGGTAAGGTAACATGTGGATAAAATTGTAAAATACTTGACATGTAAACTTTACCTAGGATAAATCAATATTTAAAATAGGCGACACCTACTGACATTATGTATTCTACTACTGGAAGCCCTTAATGTGTGTTGGGGTAAAAAACCCTGCACTGATGATAAATATATTTGAACTTCCATTTTTTTATATAAAGCCCTATAGATTAGTATATATCAGTGTCTTGCTAATAGAAATCAATTTGGCTACTGCGCAATTATTAATAACTCAAACCCTGGTATAGTACATTGCTTGAAATGTTACAAAGGGTTTAAAAATATTTTGATAAAGAAATGTCAAAGCTGTAGAATGTTTGTAAACCTCTAGCCTAAAGAATCACCCAACTCCAATGGCAAATGGCCAATGTCAACATTAGATGCAGGGAAAACTGCTGATATGAAGACTCAAGTGTGAAAGTGTACACACCATGTGTGTTGAACAATGCCGGAGACCATTTTTTCCAGATAAAAATAAGTCCCAAGCAAATGTTTCAACACAAGACAGAAAAACTTTTACTTGGCAACACATGCTAATAATAACAGTCACTGTAATATCAAAGTGATTACCAGTCGAAGTCATACAAAGGAAAGTGATAAAAACAAAACAAAAATTCTTGAAGCAAAAAAGGCTTGCAGTAACTTATAGGTCAAATAGATAGAACAGGAAAGCAGAGAAACTGTTCAAAATCTGAAGAACAGCCGCCTTAGCCTAGTCCTTCTCCATATGGCAATGCGGCCAGGTTCCACAGCAAGAGTCAACATATAAAACGCATCAATTCAAGTGATGGAAGACATTTTTGTTATATGCCGAGTTCCTTAACTACATCAATTTGTAAGCATTCTGTTTTTCATTAAATACAGACCCCGTCTTATTATCTTTGAACCAGATAATTAGACAGTGGCAGGGTATGGAAATAATCTCAAGTTAGATATGTAATGTAAAAAAAAGTCAGTATAATATGCATTTAAATCTGCACAACACCATATCAATAGTCTATAACCTCTTTGCTTTTAAATTATATTTGTTTGATGTTAACCATAGCAGTATAACGTTATCCAGTAGCAAGGCAAAATGCAAGAAAGACATTTCACAATTGACTATTTGCATTGTATTTCTAGGGGAATCTTCTAGAATACTATTAGAAAATCCTGAGTACAAATGTGGTCTCTATTTTGCTAAAATTATTTGCCAGTATATCTAGTCTGAGCATAAAGGTCATTGTGCAGATACCACCTTTTAACCAGTTTGTTTGATAAGTGAAGATCTTGTCTTCTTCTTGGCATCAGATGTGCAATCTGGTATTTGGCTTTGTATCTAGACACCATGGCAGGGTAAAATCAAAAGGTTTTGAGCCTCTTCACATCCGGGAGCCTTGTTCTTGTAGAATCTAACATTAAAAAAAGAAAAAAAGAAAAAAGTACAGTGATATATTTCTTCAGAATTATATCCTTACTGGTTACCTTACGATTATATTAGTCACAACTTCCTGAAGAGGAATCAAATATGCCTTTAAGCATTTACATATTTTAATCGTCAACTGCGACCTGAAAAAAAATAACAGCACACTAAAGTAAAGATAATCTGTGTGACATTAGTTAACATTTCATTGTGGGAATCGGAAAACGAAGTCAAAGATGTGAGGGATTACTAAATCATCATCAACAAGCATAAAATATTGCCACAGACTACAGAAGGTGCCATCACTGCCATGTCTTTAAATATTAAAGTAATTCCGACCATTAACTCCGCAAAATACTCAATACTAATCAGTTGTATGCTTTAGCTGGAATAATTGACTCAGAAGGAACAGGGAAGAGGCCTAATATAACGAAAGGCAACAATGATTTACCAATATCACCTCATTCAGGTGGACGCATTTAGTTGCACATAAACCTTTCTACATCAAACACAATAAACCTTGTTTATCACTGTAGAAGTAACATACAAAGAAAGCACAAGGCACTTCCCAAAATGCCACAATTGATATTGTTATATGTTAACACTGATACTTAGGATAGGCAATGGCTCCTTTAGTCTAAGCCTGCTATAAAGTTAATACAAAAGCTTCTATAATGCAAACAATGAAGTAGCTGCCACAAAAGTGAGCTTCTGTCTGTCTAAGATGCAAGAATGTTTATCTTATGCACACAAATAATTCTAACATCAAACATCCTGCCCTTAAAATAGTATCTGATATATTGAGTAAATCTGGACATTAACATAACACTCACATGCAATGGCTTTGATGAGCTAAAACAGGAAGATGACAACAGATGCAGGAGAAATTAACTATAGTGCATTGGAAAGTGTCTCAAAATTAAAACTTCCTTAATAAATAACTTTGTGATACTGCAGTACCTTCAAAGGACCAGTAGCAGTACTTGGAACACAAAGTAAAAAAATGCATTAAAAGGTGGGTCCCGAGACCTAACGTCTTGGCGAGGCCTAATGCTGGATCTGACCTGGATGCATAGCATGCTGTTCTGGATTTTGCTCTGTAGGCACGTAGACCCATCTGGCTACCCAAGGTCCTACTCGAAGGTATTTTTCATAAAGGTGACAAATTGCTCTTTCATCTCTGGTTTCATGTCAATTGTACAATGCAGAGATGTGAGACAAGAGAGTGCTTGTTCACAATTGTTAAAGACACGGTGTCTGGGCACCCTGAAGGGAAGAGGAGCAACCCAACTGTGAGTTTTGTCTATAGACTTCCTTGTCCATGTTTAAAAGATGGTTTCTTCAATGGATGGAGCAAGTTTGTTGTTGTTCTCAGTTTTGCTGAAAACTGTGTCCAAGGTTGTGCTCTGTAACTCTCTTAAAGTTGGTTTTCAATGAGCTGGGGAGACCAATGCACTGCTCCCTGCGCAGCTCACTTTCCCTTTGAACTGCATGAAGTTGTCACAGGGAGTAAGTAACGAAGGACGTCCATCTTCCAACACATTAGTTTAGAAAATGCTTATGCTTAAATGCTTAAAATGGCTTATGTGCACTTCCAAGGCATACTTCACCCACCAAAACTCAACCTAAGTCTCTGAGCAAAGGGGGCATTACATGGATCATTGTCTGCTGTCACACTTTGTGAACCTTAATCTTGTATCTCCCCAGTAAGAGAAGGATTTGAGCATTCAGGTCTAGCTCTGGGAGGTGGCCATCTACAGGTTTCAAATAGGAGTGGTGAAGTGTCGCTTCTGGTGGTGTTATTTCAGAACAACTTTGTCAAACTGCAGTGTCTTAAAATGACCAGTGGCAGTACTAAGAACACAAATTGAAAAAGTAACATCTGTCTGGGAGACGTAGCAGTGATAGTGCAGATGATGTTCGGAATGATGAGCCTGCTACGCTTAACTGAAAGAAGACTGGTGTGACACGCTGAATGGATCCCAATTTTTTCCCCCAGAGATGTTGCACAGACAAGGCATCAACAATCCATTTTGATTTAATGCAACTCATATTGTCATGCTTTGAAGTGCTACACTATTTATATACTTCAAGTATCGTCCTAACGTATGATCCGTAACCTGGCATCTCAGTTTAATCCTCACAAAAAAACTCACCTTGGCCTTTTCACTTGGTTCACTGCTTGTGCCATAGGATTGGTTGTGTAGCTCCTTGGAGACAACACAAAGGAACTCGGCTTGGTCTTCATTTCCGTAGTTATATGAAGAGCCGATACTGACCAGCTTAGGAGACAATGAAGACAATGATTACAAATAAATTAATGCATATATGAATAACCATTGGTCATTACACTATCATGGTATTTAAATTAGCCTACCTGAAACCAAACAATTTTTGTAACATTCTGGAGCCTAAAACAATTATTGACAGTCAGCAAGGCCTTTGGTGCAAACACTACAGTACATGTGGGCCCCCATTTTATTTTTTTGATAGACCATGGGCAGAATGCTTAACATTCTGTCACCTTGGTGTCTGCCAAAAAAGGAAACCTGTTAGGGCAGCAACAGTGGCTTACACAGCTCATTATTGGGAATGAACTACCAACAGGCAAGGCTTATAATAGGAGGAGGAAGCTGTTGACACTAGATTGCCGAGACTACATGCTTGATAATGACCGGGAACAAATCAACATCCTGTAATTTAAGTGTTTAATTTAAATCACTTAACTTTTGACTGAGAATCTAGTTAGACACACTTTCAAAAATGTTATTTACATTCTCACATAATACAAAAATATTTTTGCATAATGATAATAGTTAATAGTATGGTTTCCCATCTATTAGCCTGACCCTACACATGCCTGGTATTACTACAAATCAATGATACGATGTGGGCCCAGCTAAATTAACTACATTAGAATTGAGAGAATATAATTGTGTCTTATTGAATGCCTAATCCGGACAGTGCAAATAGTCTAGTTGTTAAAATGTGTCTGAGGGTTGTACTGTATATTCAAATTGTCAAAGTGACTTCTCAATAGTACCTGCTCAAACTTCCAACCATCTGACATAGTGGAGACCATTTGTGTCAACTCCTCTTCTTGGCACTGCAGGACCCTGTAGACATGCTTTATTGGAATCTGTAAGAACAGAGAACCAATGATTCGTTTCATGTATTGGTGTCAAGATAGAAAAATACAGATCATGCCTGATCAAAATGTGTCAAAAAATTTTATGTCTCAAGTAACTATATGATCTTTGGGTTATTGACATACCTGAGCAGTTCTACAGTCTCTATCCCTGATTCTGTCTTTGATTAGCTTGATCAAAGAGGTGATGTTGTAGAACTCTGCCTCCTCTAGAACTCCTTCAGAAAACACTCTTGCATTAATCACATGAAGACTTCAAGTCTTGAGGGACAAAACACTTAGACTGGACACAACCCAAATTATATGACGTGTAGCCACCTTGAACAAGAAAGACACAATCACCATAGCATGCCACATTTTACTGGTGTACACGTCCAAACTTATCACATATTTTTCCAGTTTAATATGCATCATACCTTCCTCTGCAAGGCCTCTGTTGAGCACTAGCTTCCCGTGCCTTAGGTAGTTAAGTATTGGGCCAAAGTATGTTGGGTCTCGGTCTATTAAGTAAGCACCTGTTTCATCCTGAAAGAGAGGATGGTGGGAAAATAGCAGCAAAAAGAGATAGACCTTTGTTGTTTGCAAAAGAGTCAATGGGCCTTATTCACCAATATCTTCCTAATTTTTTGCTTATATTTGATCTTAAGAGATTTCCTAAGAGAAGTCTTTGTCGGATTCACGTGTTCTTAAACCGCAGAATTGTTCGCACCTATGTTCTTATATTGATGAATCCCATTTTTTCGTAAATTGAAAGCTTGTGACAGTTGCTGATAATTAGCATAGAGAAATGCCCCGCCAATCCCCATAAAAGGACATGAGACTGCAGGGCCATGCGCAAATGAGCAGTCATATTTAGTAGCGTCAGTAGTGGATATTACAGTTTTTTTTACAATTGCTAACATACTTTTGTCCAATCTGTAAACACAATAAGCACAACATCCATCTTTGTGGACTATACCATTAGCACAATCCGTGTTGTTTTCACACAATATACAATCAATTAACACGTTTCTAAAATGCTAAAATGTTTTAAAAACAAGTTTACCAAATTCAAAAATGGATCTTTATTTTCTTATTTACAAATGATTTCACACAGCATGCCAGAAATTAAAGCACAATGTTCAAAACCTTAGAGTATAAATCCTGTGCTTCTGCAGCAACAGCAGCTCAAAAGCTACACTATATGGCCAAAAGTATGTGGACACCCTTACAAATCATTGAGTTCGGGTGTTTCAGCCACACCCATTGCTAGGTAACAGGTGCATAAAATCAAGCACATAGCCATGCAATCTCCATAGACAAACATTGGCAGTAGAATGGGTCGTACTGAAGAGCCCAGTGACTTTAAACGTGGCACTGTCATAGGATGCCACCTTTGCCATTTGTCAGTTAGTGAAAATTCTGCCCTGCTAGATCTGCCCCGGTCAACTGTAAGTGCTATTATTGTGAAGTATATAGGAGCAGCAGCTCAGCCACAGAGCGGTAGACCACGCGCACTCACAGAGCGGGGCCACCGAGTGCTGAAGCGTGTAGTGCGTAAAAATTGCCTATACTCTGTTGCATCACTCACTACAGAGTTTCAAACTGCCTCTGGAAGCAACATCAGCACAAGAACTGTTCGTCAGGAGCTTCATGAAATGGGTTTCCATGGCCGAGCAGCCGCACACAAGCCTAAGATCACCATGCGCAATGCCAAGCGTCGGCTGGAGTGGTGTAAAGCTTGCCGCCATTGGACTCTGGAGCAGTGGAAACGCGTTCTCTGGAGTGATGAATCACGCTTCACCATCTGGCAGTCTGATGGATGAATCTGGGTTTGGCAGATGCCAGGAGAACGCTACCTAACGGAATGCATAGTGCCTACTGTAAAGTTTGGTGGAGGAGGGATAATGGTCTGGGGCTGTTTTTCAGGGTTTGGGCTCGGCCCCTTAGTTTCCGTGAAGGGTAATGTTACAGCATACGAAGACATTTTAGACAATTGTATGCTTCCAACTTTGTGGCAACAGTTTGGGGAAGGCCCTTTCCTGTTCCAACATGACTGTGCTCCTGCGCACAAAGCAAGGTCCATAAAGACATGGTTTGACGAGTTTGGTGTGGAGGAACTCAAGTGGCCTGCACAGAGCCCTGACCTTAATCCCACTGAACACCTTTGGGATGAACTGGAACACCGATTGTGAACCAGGCCTTCTCGTCCAACATCAGTGTCCTACCTCACAAATGCTCTTTTGGCTGAATGGGCACAGATTCCCACAGACCCACTCCAACATCTAGTGGAAAGCCTTCCCAGAAGAGTGGAGGCTGTTATAGCCGCAAAGGAGGGGCCAACTCCATATTAATGCCCATGGTTTTAGAATGGGATGTCCAACAAGCTCATGTAGGTGTGATGGTCAGGTGTCCACATACTTTTGGCCATATAGTGTATACTGAAACAAATGATAAGCATTTTGGAGTGAACATAGCATTGAAACATTGGAAAATAGCTGATTTACTGAAAGTTGTGTAAGGTAAACCAACCACATCTGAGTCCAAATGTCAATCAAATACATGGCTAGGTTACTGAAGTTATTTCAATGACATGGACATACACAGTAAAAAGGGGACTTTTTGGATAGATTTTGTTCAATGTGGATGCAGAACAAGAGAGGTGATGGAAAAATAAGGTCTGGACAAGGGAGAGGAATAGTGGGATGAGGGAGAGGACCAGGGAGAGAAGTAGCTGGACCAGGCAGAGGAGAAGTCCACCAGTCTCAATGCAAATTAATTTGTGGATAGTACATAATCTGCATTTTTATTCCTCTAAGGAACCTTTTTGTTGATCACTGGCAGAAATTTCATGCTGCAAATAAAGTTTACAGTAGCAAATCTGTCACTTAAATTTTTTTTCACTGTAGGCCTACATTCTATTGAATAAAGATGACTCATTCACTGTTAGATATAATGTGTCAAAAATGCACATATTCGACACTCAAAACATGTGGAGTGGTTCACAGTAAAAGGAAACTGAATTATAAAGAACTTTGAAATTCATACTGTCTACTGTATGCAGGTTGAAACATGAAAAGTAATACAGTTTTCGTAACACCATCAAATGTTAGTGTTATAAAAGTTATTGTGTTATGATCAGTGTTGGGACTAACTGATCTAACTGATTGTAACGCGTTACCGTAAATTCACTACTATTCGCGGTAACTAGCAAAGTAACGTGTTATTATTCACATTTGAGTAACTTAAGTACAGTTACTGAAAATGTAAATGGAGCCGTTACTAGTTACTGCTATTTTCCCTTATATTGTGCATTTACCGATAACAAATGTGTATTTTTTTTTTGCCTCCTGATCTCTCTTTACTGTTTATGCCCAAACGTGACTCTTTCCTGTTTATATTTTTGCGTGCAGTTTGAGAGCTCACCATTATATTCAGCCCCCTTCTTATGCCTCCTCAAAGTTATTTCATAAGCGTGGGGAAGAAGGTTACAGTTAACCACACATGCCATTTAGGGTTTGCTAATGTTAATATGTTTCATAACGAATAAAAACTTTTTAGGGGTGCCTCTGGTATTCGAAATTCATACGTTTTGGTTCTGGAGGAAACTGTGGTAACTAAACTGGTAATGAACATATGAACATTTGCTAAGAGCTCGACTTTAGTGGTCGTAGTAGGTGGGCTACTTGTAGTTGTTAGCTAGGTAAACTTGGCATACTGGCTAGCTAAGTCACAGCAACGGTACCAGCTTGAGCAAAACGTACTGTTTGCTCGGCTGAGTGATCTGGAGGGTGGCTTGGACACAAACAGTACGGGAAACTTAAATAACGTTCATTGCTGAGCATTTGTGAAACTTACATCATTATATTTCGTCCGCTTTGAATATGGGAATATTGTTTTGAGCTGGGAATGTAAGCCGTGAGTTTTGAGGCTTGTTGGTTGGCCATTTGAGACTAGAAAAATAAGTTGAACAAATATTTTGTGTGTGGTTTATTCAGTTGCTTAGTAAACAATTCATGGTTTATTAGATTATTATTTGTGTTGCTGTTTTAAAATATATGTATATATTTGGGCCTATTGGCTAATAGAAAGTACCGCAGAACGATCACAAGTTAATAATAATAATAATTCATTTTATTTAGTTTTTAACGCTTTTCTCAAGACTGCGCATTACACAAATTGGTCGCCAATTAATTACACCGAACGAACAAAGAATGGACCGACAGCTATCAAACACAACACTCAGAGTGGTACCACGGCAGCCAATTTGCACCAGACTTGCTCACCCAACGTATAACAACGGACTTGCTCACACACATAGGACACACAGACCGACTCCAGGTGAAGTGGCAGTGACTGGTCAGGGCACTGGTAGGAGAATGGAGCATGTTTTTGATGGTGGGAGGAAACCCACACAAACACGGGGAGAACATGCAAACTACACAGAAGGGCCATTGGGTCAAGTGGGGTTTGAACACAGGACCTTCTTGCTGTGAGGCACCAGTGCTAAGCGCTGAGCCACCGTGCTACCCGGCATGAAGTTAGCAGTGTGGGATAAAAAATATAGCCTGAACTTCAGAGTTTGAGTAAATTGGGAAACGCAAAGGTTACTAACGTTAGTAACGCATTACTTTTTAAAGGAAGTACTCAGTACAGTACCTTAGTTACTTTTTTAAAGAGGTAACGAGTAACTGTAACTAATTACAAATTTCCAGTAACAAGCACAACACTGGTTATGATTGACTAAATGTTTCTCTTGGATAGAAAACATGTGCTAATGTTTTGACAAAATTATTTGATATTGAGTCTGTTTTGCTGTGTTTTGACAGAGTTAGAGTATGTAGACAAAGTTATTTTGCATTTTGAAATGTAGAGTCTGTAATTAACAAAATGTGGTTTTGAGCAGAACATTTTGTATTTGGCTAATTGATGTAGGTGTGTTGCTGTGTTAAGAGTTTTGAAAAAGTATGTTAAGTATAGGTCAATGCTGGTTAGCGATTGTAAAAAAAAAAAACTGTAACAAAAAAAATATGACTGGGATGATATTCCTTGTTCATGGAATGCTGTATGTGTGAAGGGTACACAACTAGACCGGGCAGCAAAAAAAAACAACAGCACAGTTTGCTGGGCTATCTGCACGTATAATAATAACGTCTGTTAGTCTTATGGTGGTGCTATTGTATAAAATCACCTTCTTTACGAGCTTATTTTAATCTTTGAAAAGTATTGTTAGCCGACAGAAATGTATAAATACACAGCCATATTATATGCTTTCCTATTGCCTCACTGTCCGCTTCCCTTTATCCATGCGAGTTTAGTCGCAGAACGGAGACTCGGGTCGGGTTGGGATCTGAAATTTAGATAACAAATTATGTCCGTGCCACAAATTGGCGGGCGGTCTGGGTTGGGCTTAAATGTTTTTGGCCCGTTAAGAATTCGCTGCACCAGCGATTATGTAAATGATCAAAACATATTGTAATTTAAATCCAATAATATTTTACAACTGTAGAATTTAAGGAAACGTAATAACGAATTATTTAGAACGAACATTCCGCTCTCAAATGTGCGTAGATTTTTTTTCTTACACATGAACAAATCCCAAATAAGAAAACATTGTCATTGGTGAATGTCAGAATCTTCGTGAAAACCTGCATAAGTGGGTTTTAAGAAGAAAACTGTTCTTAAGAATGGTTGGTGAATAAGGCCCATTATTTTTACATTTGCCTGTTTGTAAGGAGCAACTGGATGATGGCTGTTTCACATTAGGCTACATACAGACTGTAGCAAAGTAGTTGGTAGTACTATGCTATTTGTTACTCTAGTGTCCAAAGCAACAATGAATGGAATGGTTATGCAGTGTTTGCATACAGTTACCACTCCAGCCCTTATTATACCATGAGCACCACCATCACCCTGTTAAATCTAAGCAAGCACCATTGATTGCTCAGGGTAACACTCACTGCACACTTGGCCTTAGCCTTTAGCAGTCTCTAAATTATAAATGAAACGAACCATACTCAAAATTCAATGTAAGTGAAGTGCAAAACCTAAATCTAGCCAGCATTCAGACAGACCCAATATGATGTATCAGTGGTTGGTAACGCAGGATTTTATTTTAGCTGAACTAAGGCAACGCAATTTGACTATGTAAAGACCAGTGTTGTGAAACATTAACATGCCAGATGTATCACAATCAATGGAGAGGATGGTGCATTAAAAAGTAGTGACTTGGCTACACGTAGGCTAACATACTATATTTAGTGTATTCATGCACTTTGTCAGAAATTAGACGTTGTATCTAATGTATGGCTCCCCAATACTTAGGTAATTGTGATTTGTTAACTCAATTTGAGTGACCCAATCAATTTAAATGACTGAACTAATTCTAACGTTTCAAGTGTTTAATTCTTGTTGACGACTTTTTTTTCACCAACTTTTGGTCAAACAGAATGATTGTGCTTTTTCTTCGCAAAGAATTGGCTAGCGTAAAAAAAAAAAACAATCTAATTCGTTCTCAGCTTCAGCCTTTACTAAAGTAATTACATTTCACTACAGTACTCAGTCTCAAGTGCAGGGCACGCTAGATCCTAGGCTCGGCCAGGCAGGACTCAACTCTTAAATTGTAAAAAAAAAAATAGGCAGATAAAGCTGCCTCTGGCATAAGAATATATAGAAACATGTTTGACCAACAATGTATGTCTGGGCTAAGTAACTGTTAGCTAATTTTACATTTGCTTCAACAAAGACAGTTAGCTGGTGTGACTTACGGGTTAATTACGTTAGCTAGTTAAGCTAGTTAGAGCTAAATCCCGTAACTCCAAACCGTTTTAAACTAAGATAGTCTTAACAGTACTGTTTGGATGCTTCTGCTAACTGCCCAGTCAGCTGCTTACTTAGTCTTGACTTAGCATACAAATACGGTCTGGGTCGTTACCTTATCTGAATCGAGGTCGGGATCAGCCTGGCACAGTCGGTACAGGAATGATTTTGGGTCTCGACATAGCGTTTGTCTTGTTGTGAGAAAGTAGGTTCCCCCAACATTTAGACGGACCCATTTCGATGCAACTGGGACGAGACATCTCCGGCCAATAGAGCCGCTGGGATCGAGGCTCTTCTCCGCCATCACAGAAAGACCCAACCGACTAAGGTCGATGTCAAGTAGCTAGCTAACCTAGCCTGTGTGAATGATAGTTGCGAGAGAACGTCCACTTAGCAGGAAGTTGCAATATTCTAAAGTTTGAGTGAGTTCGCTTTTACCTCCCGGACGACCCATCCCAATCTCAGTTGCTCGGATTAAACCAAATTGTTGACGCGTTGCAGAGCGCAACAGTTATTAGACTGTTCAGTGCCAAAGCACACAGCCACACACAGAATTAAGCACAAGATGTAAAACATGTACATAGATAGCTTAGATTACTTTTATTATCCAACAAAGTAGGCCCACCATGAAGTATGCACATGACAAACATATAATTCAAGAATATTAATTGTATTACAAGTAAAGAAAATAGACATGCCGTTGACATGGCCATTGTTTTAAGTTGTTACATCTTTAACAACTCCAGATGCAGTGGTGATGGGCCTTCCCAGAGCTACCTCTCTTAAACCCGCACTCAAGGAAGCACAGGGAAGCTGTGTGTATGAGCTGTCCCTTTGGCAATTTAAATGTGTCTCGATGGACATCCAGTCCATCACAGGGGAGACAACATAGGTAGCCGGACCTGCAATAGCTGTATATGCTATTGCTGAAGGTTCTTGCTCCTCTGTGATTGTTTTTGCAGACACTATAATTAACACATCAGTTGCCAGTGGCTCTTCTGTCTTGTATGCTGTTAGCCTCGAATGTCTTTGTGAAAGCCAATCCTGCAATGATAACGCACAATTGTGTCTGAATAAACATACTAAAGTGGTAATAAGGATAATACACAATCAAACATACCTTAAGATTTCCTTTGTACTCTGTGAAAAGTGGTTCAAAGAAGGGAGCTGGGGATGGCACTTGGAATAGTCGATGTATCCTCATTCTGTGGAGCAAAATTATTTGCCAATAGGTGAACACGGTGAGTTCCTCAAATTTGATTAAAGTAAAACAAAAAAATACTTACTTTATGGCAGGGTTGAAAAATAGAAATAGTATAACTCCAGCAGCTATGCACAATGGTACTACAAACTTTATCAAAGTAAAGAATATGTTTGGTTGACCTGAAAAAGACATTTCAAACAAGGGAATGGGTTTGTAGCCTTGTTACACCTATTCGGATCATGGTAATAGTCATAGTTTATAGCAAGACAACAATACAGGTGGGTTCCAAGAGTAATTAGTAAGGTCAGGTGTATGACATTTATTAATTGTAAATTAACAAAATCAAATGGTTCTGGAATGCTAATTCTTTTTATGTCAGCCATCACCTCTCCGGGGATCACTTTTACCTTCTGGATCCGTCTTCCGGACCACTAATGCACTCCACTTACTCCATTCTCCATCATAGTGCAACAACTGAGATCTCACTTGTACATTGTAATCAGTAAGTGGATCAACACGAGATGTATCAATCTCAATACAGTTGTTGTGTATGTCTCCAAAACATTTCTAGGTGAAAGTGGAGAAAAATATGAATTATACAAAAACAATTATACTTGTGTGTAGCATTGTTATAAGAAAGAAATATATGTTTGACCTCGTCACCATGAAGCTTTTGGAGAGAAAGCTGGTAGAGAAAATCTCTCAGGTATCTGTGGTTTTCATAGCCACTTTTCCAGCTAAAGAAGTAGCCTCCTGGTGTTCTCTGTACGGCAATGCCAATTGGGGGTGTTGGTTGGACTATTCACAATGAAATTACATTAAAACACTATCAGGGTTAAAGAAGTTGACCTAACCCCTTACATTTTCATAATTCATAACAATTCCTTCCACAAAGATACTTACTGTTTTGGTGTGGCTTATAGAGATCACTGATTTGATTGCAGGCAGCTGCATTACAAAGATGTACACTGAAACAATCCATGTAACTGAATGAATCCTGAGATTGTTCTGCGTCTGAATAGTTTTTTGCTACCAATGTACAAACGTAATAGTCATCCAGCTTTGCAAGTGGGCATTTTAGTACTCTAAAAAAAAAAAACATACCTTATTAATACTATCAATGTGTTTAGTTTTGTCTTTTTACTACAAATAATAAAAATATCTTGCATAATAATGATATCCTGATGGACAAGGAAATAATTGCTAATATAATGTGTTGAATGATTGTAACAGAAGGGCTCACATTTCCATTGATTGGTCACAACTTTTGAATTCAAGCCAGTGAGTCATGTTAGCAATGGCACTTGGTGCTTCACTGATACTTGAACTGCACATTATTGTTAACCAATAGTCTGTCACACACTTAAAGCCATCTGATAAGACAAATATAGATATTAGAACAATTAAGGATCAAACTTATAAAACTGCTGAAATAAAGAACAATGTTGACCTCTACTGCACCATTGATTATTTGCAATGCCCTTGGACATTGGATGGAGCTCCAGAACACAATTAAGAACAGCAGATCCTTCATATTTACATGGATCTGCAAAAATACATTTAAAAATACTAAAATGATTGACTACTGCAGGACTCCATGCATCATTAGCTATAACAGTTTTAATGTGACATGTTTTAAGTTAATATTTATACATACATATCTAAAAAGAGGCCGGTAAGAGTCATAACAAAGAATACAAATTAGTTTTTGAGAATAACTGAAAAAGTCTAAAAGAAAAGGTGTATATTACCTTAGATTTCTTTCCTGTCATATTTTGGTATGTTTCTAACTGGGAATGAATAATAGTGTGAAGTGAACTGGCTCAAGTAAAGCTTATTGTAGCCTTCTTTATCAGCATCAAAGGAAGTCAGCTGACATATTCCTTATCATGGGGCATCTGTGCTATGAATACTTCATTAAGAAAAAAACAAGTTGATCTTAAAAACGTCTTTTCAAAACAATTTTCAACTGTCAATTTAGTTAAATTTTTTATGTCCCTTGAAAAAACGTTGTTATTTTTAAAGTTGACACGCATTCTAATTGTCAAAGAGAGTACAAGAGGAAGGCTGGCATATTTCGAGATAGATTAACAGTCATGAGACCACACACAATTTAAAATAATTCATGACTAAACATTGTAATGAAAGGAAGATTAGACTTTTGTGGAGGAGCTAGACATTATCAGGAACGCAGAAAAATACAATAGTTTACAGACAAGTTATCCTTAACTTGTTTACTCATCATAAATCTGATAAGGAAACCATGAAAGGGTTCTTCTCTTTACTAGACCATGTGGTTATAGCATTGAGAACTGCTCTAAAGAGGGTTAATACTGGCAACACCCACATCAACTATGTACACATAATTGGCCATATTTACACAGATTTTATTAAATCTTTTTAAATGGGACAAAATTATTCTTAATCCTAGTTACAGCATACATTTAAAGTGCATGATGATAGATTCCAAGATATGAAGGGAAAAACATATTTTTTATTGTCCAACTAAAAGATGATCATATGGTTTAGTAGGTTTGATGCTTTAGGCAGTAGGCATATTACACAATTTCAACGTTAAGAATATATGTGGCCTCACACATAGGAGGAATGCCCCTAAACGTAAAGTCCATTGCCTTGCTCAGTTCAGTGTTTGCACAGAGTTTAGTTTGTGGCATCTTCTTGTGCAATGGTACATATCATCCACTGCTTTACATAGTTTGAGCTTGAACTACCTTCTCCACTAAATACAGAAGCAGCTTTCTGATCTTCTGCATTAAAATCTGAGTTTAGAGGACTGCTACAATCTGATTCTCCAAAACCACTATCTATAGTGTCCAAGTCCACATGGGGATAGCCATCCTCTGACTGCTCATTTGAATTAAAAGAATCAAGAGAGCTCCTCTCGGATTCATTGTTATGGCCAGGTGGCTGCCAATCCATATCTGATTGCTTACCACCCTTTGCTAATAGCCCAAACGTTTCATCCATTTTGTAACTTTCCTTTTCCTCTGATTCAGCCCTCTCTCTACTGCCCCCAAAAACACTACCTCCCTTGGTCTCAGTTGAACCCTCGTCTTCTGATAAGAGTACAGTGTGGATAGAAATGAGTCCCAAAGAGTGCCCAGTATCATTGCCACTTCGTTCTTGGAAATAGAGCAGTGAGGAACTGCTTATGTGGCTGTGGCTGCCTTGGTTCCTTGCCCATTCATTGTCCACATTGCTACTGTCTATCTGCCTTTTCCAATGATAGATGTCCTGCCCCTTCTGATCAATCATCTGCAAAGGTGTGTTCGGTGTCAGAAAGTCACATTCACTGAAGATAGGTCGGACCCAGTCCTGTAATATAACAGAAATGTTGGCAAATTGGTATACATATTAAATAGCAGAAAGGCAAAAGTGAGTTACTGAGTATTTACTTCATCTGATTTACTTCAACATCATTGGACCATAGAGAAGGACCTTTTGTTTTGTTTTTTTATGTAACGTTGTATACTTGTGCTGACAATAAATCATTTACTTTTCTCAGACAAAATCACATATAAAACTAACCGATGATGCCAGATAGGCAACAACATAACACCACTTCCTGAGATTTCATAACACAATTTCAGCAGAATGTAATCACATATCTTCATCTTTAGATGCCATGCAGCATTCAGCTTTGACAGACAGTGCTTTTTTTTTTTTTTTAACAAATTGCAGTCTGAACTCAGCAGTACTGTACAAAAGCTCAGTATGAGCATCTGTGACAGGGTTCCTACACATTTTACATTTTAAAATTTCATACTTTTCCAGACCCAATTTCCAGACTGCATGATCCCTTGGTCCTAAATAGTGAGGCTTGGTATTTAATACCTGCGCTTTTGACCATTACATTTGTCAATAGCTCTTTTATTCTCATTACACAAGTCAGTATAAGGTTCAAATAAACTAGTGTAATAAAATTTCTCAAATAAATTAAATGAAATAATAACATTAAAAGGTTAATTAAATTTTTATGGAACTAATTCAGTCAGGCCTACTTTTAATTTTGTATGAATATTTAATACACTTTCATCCAAGTTTGGTTGAAAGTTTGTAGATTAAAAAGAGTTGTGTGTGTGTATATATATGTAGTATATTAGATTATTATTTGTGTTGGCAAAAGAGACCTAATTGTTCTCAAGTGGCCTGCTAAGAATTGTCTAAAAAATCTTCAATTTTGGCATAAAGATCTTTATTTATCACTTACTGCTGATACAAATCCTCAAAGTGATATTTATTCATATTTAGAGGTCTCTTTTTTACCGTTATTTAACCAGGTGCGATCTCTTTTGCAGTGGCGACCGCTGACCTGGTCCCAAGAAAACGTTGTTTAAGCGATATAATTCCTCAATTCCAGTGGTGATAGCCTACTAAACCAACTTTTCTGTTTTTGTTTTTATTTAAACCACAGATCAAGACACATGCATGCTTATTTAAATGAAAATATGAATTCACAGTTGAACCCAATAATACAGTGCATGTCAAAATAAAATAAAGGTGTTGATGTCCTGATTTCCCCTGGACCTTATACATATTTTTACTCTATTTAAATCAAAGGAATAAAAGGTTAAGCTTAAGTATCATATCAATTAGTAGTGGAGAGATTTTGCATGTTTTTCTGTCTCTGTGTGTGAATTAATGATTGCCCACGTCCCTGTCCCTGTCAATCAAGGGTCAAGACTAAACCAGCATTCACAAATGTTCGTCTTTTCAATTTTTTAATTATTATTATTATTATTTTAACCAAGGCTAAACTGCACGATTTGTGGGACAGGAGGGGCTGTACATAACATGAGCATTGCGCATATTGGTGCAAAAAAGAAAAGAAGTGTGCATGCGCGTATGTCTAGCTCACATAGAGTCCGGGCCATGTGTGTGCCCCTCAGCACTTGCCTATGGCAGGATCCGCTACTGCCAATGCAATATGCTCTTGATTTTTTTTTTTTGTGTGCCCAAATTGAATCATAATGAATGTTATGGGCCATGACAAAAGCTTAGCTAAGCTGATTTGGAAAAAAAGAGAGAAACAAAATTAAAATGCTAATTATTATAATCTGTAAGGATTCATTTTATGGTATTTTCCATTAACGGTTAAGCACGCAAGCATATCCCCCTGGGGTAAAATACTCCCACTAGATATGTCTGAAATGTGAAAAACAAACTATTGAAGCCCCTGCAGATGAGTCATTCTCATATTAACTTTCATATGCTAGAGTTGATGGAAAGTCCCAGGTATTGTACAGACATATGTTCACAGACAACACCTGCTGATGGCCTGAGAAATTAAACAACTTAAAAATTATAAATTTTTTGTTATCTCACCTTGAAGTTTCCATTGTGGGTTTGATAAAGTGGCTTGAAAAAGTCATGAGGGCTTGGTATGTATATAAGTAACTGCAACTTTTTGAACCAACACCTAAACAGAATGTCAAAAAAGAAAAAAACATAATTGACATGAAATGGTGTGCAAAATCTTCCTTTCCTTTTCATTTCACGTAATGGTTAATTTCCCGTATAATATGTCTACAACACATCTGTACAATATATACTTAATATACTATATGCAACTCATGTAAAATAGTGTTTCTCATTGATTTGGGGTTAATGTTCTTCATAACTGACTTCCTGTGCGTCCTCGCTCCTAGGCCCACATGTACATTGCATCTGCAAGAGCAGAGCGGCAGCTGTGGTTTTCTGTATACGTAGGAGGTAATGCCAGGAAAACATATACTCACACATAGGGTGCGATAAGTGGCTAAAGTGAGGCTTTACTGGAAGCGGACTCAATAGTACATAGTACACTCTGACTTGCACTGTACAGTGTAAGTGTGTACTGTAAGCTCTGTATATTACAGGCATATTATGCCTAGACATACATTGTTGTTTTAAATGCTACTGTTGCATTTTTGATCCACACTTGTTAAAGTTAAACAATTACTAGTAGACCGAAAAGACATACTTACGGTTTTCGGGTGCACATGTACCATAAGGCCAGAAAACAGAGGACAAGCACAGCTGGTATACACAAATACAACAGTAACATTGAAACGTTGTCATTTCCTGTAAAAAATAAAATACAATAAATGGTTTGTACATAGACATTTCTGACTAGAACATTTTGACTTACTTGTATGTTTTTATCATGCAAATTGATGGGTGTATTTACTTGCGGTTTCATCCCAAGAACCAGTCCTCCATTCTGTTTTTGAACTCCATTCACTCCAGGAACCTTTGTAGATGTTAGAGTGTGTAGTCCTTATATCAACCGTATACTTGGTGAATGGTAGCAGACTGGTAGAGTATATTGTTATGCAAGTTTGGTCTACCACAGAGTAATAATCGGGAGCCTATTTGGATTGTCAGATGAGACACAATTTTACAACAGTAAGACTGTGGCAGGATATAAACTATAATTCATCTTTATTTTTTTCAGATCTGCTATTGGCATTAAGCATGACATGTGAAAAGTGCAGTAATGCCATGTTTACCTTAGAAGAGTCATTTTTTGGACAAATCCGGACCTCAGATTTAAGACCAGTTTCACCATCTATAGATTGTATGTCCCAAATGATATTAAAATCTCCACTTTCATTTTTTACTCGCAAATTAAATGGTGGCTGGAGTTTAACTGTGACAAAAGCACATTGAGTAAAACATTAGCGTTGGAGACTGGAGAACATTTTTGGATCCATTTTAAAAAATGAATGTAAACTATGTAAAATATATTTTCACTATTTAAAATGAACCTTGTATTTGAATGAGAAGTGATGTGTAGGGAAAGTACAAACTACGGTTTATACTCTTAATCTGTACTCACCCTTATCTTCCAACCTCCACGTTATTGAGTCATTGGCCTTAATTTTGTGTTGGCTACTTGTTTGGTTAACACTTGCTGTGCAAATGGTTCCAATTGATGTGATGTCTGAAAAATGTTCTGGTTTTATCAAGCACCAGCTATAAGGGGGTTTGATTTCACAGTCACCGTGGACCTCTTCTTCCATGTCCCTACAGGAGACATATTTTTTAATCAAACATCCTTTCAACACACTAGAGTAATAGATGTTGCTAGTTCAAAAATATATCAAGGCATCAAGTGAAAAATAACTTTCAAAATTATATTTACATGCACTTGGCCTCAATTTGAATTGGGGTGATTGGCATTGTGCCTGAGCAGGAACAGTTAAGTGATGTTGCATAGTCTGTGGTGCAGATGACATTGCAAATAGATGTGACTGTAAAAAAATGATAAAGGAAAGTGTGATCAATGTTACGTAGGTACTCTTCCTAAATTTCAACATGTTAATACAACTTTTTTGTGCTTTAATAACTGAAACCTCTATATTATTATTACGTTTCTTGCCAGTATGAAGAAATGTCATAAATAAACCACATTGAATTATTATTCCTTAACTCCTCAACATGAATATACATATTTGGAACACTTAAAATAAATACAAACAAAAATGTTTTACCATCTCTGATCAACAATGTGAGGTTCAACAACACCAGAAGTACGATAGCCATGGGGACCGATACGATGTTGTTCTCACAGTCAAGGGCAAGAAGAACTGAAAGAAAATGTATTGATGACTACTGTTTAATGAGGATGATACGAATAATATGAACAGTACCAAGTCTAGTACTAAGTGAGTCCAAACCTTTGACTGACACTGTATATAGATGTATCGAGATTGATGGGGTATAACGGGTGTGAGGTATATTTTATGAACTTTTTATATTTTACGAATAGAATACATTTTTTAAAGTGTTCTAAGGGAACAAGATACGGATCAGGCTTTGATTTTATTATTTCAAAAATATAAACGTAATAGTAAATATGTAGAATAAACTCTTGTTTTACTGTTAGCCTATGTCGATGGTAAATTAAACACTATGTAAAGATGTCATTATTTATTTCAAAAGTATTGTATATAAGAAAACTTACCTTTTTAATATAATCAATTTATGATTTTGCATAGTGTTACTAAATTACGAATACGAGTTCTCAGATTAATCCACTTGTCTGTTTAATGTTAAATGGAACAATACCGTACTCTGACACACTGAAACTGTCATAGTTATTATTGTCATTGAGGATGTGGTTTTGGAGGCAAAAACTGAACCCCTCCTCCCCCACCCACATCTTAAAATTGTAAACTAACTCTACTGTGTGAACGGAGCGAGCAATAATAAAGTCACCTTTATAAAAAATAGGAATTCTGATGATTTATAAAGTCTTTATTACTCATCATCGCAAAACCTTGCCAGTAAATATTGAATATTTGAATTTCGTTAAGAGACATCTCTAAACTGAATATAAGAGTAATTTAAACTAATTGTAAAGCACAACACTTTAAGGATCATAGGTCTCTATGGGTATGAAAGGCGAAAATAGTTTCACTGTATCTTATAAAATGGTTTGTGTTTCTCTGGGCAGTCACCTTGTGTGTCAATTTATATTATACATTGAAAAGAAGACCATAGAATTTGTCCAGACCTGACAGTAACTCTACCTGCTGAGGTTGCCATAAAAACACAGGAAATAGTCACCCAGAACACTTGACTCCAGTCAAGTGTAAAAGTAACTAGTGAACCATGTCTCTAGCAGTGGACGTACTTACCAGCAGGGGGTCTCATAAACCATCGAAAAACCTGAGTTCACCAAAACCTTACAATATAGTTTGATCAACCAAAAGCATACACGACTAATGAAATTTAGCTGGCTACAACATCATAAGTAAAGCAAATCTCATCATTGGTAACGTAAAAATGTATTATCAACAATTTATTATCTGAAGGCCGATAGACATTTATTAGGTACTAAAATGTTGGAAAATGGATAACAATGGGCAACATTTTTTTAAAACGTTATTTTACCAGGTAAGTGAGAACAAGTTTTCTTTTGCATTGGCAACCTGGTACCGTTGGGAGAAATTGACCAACTCCGGTTCTATGCCAGTGCCTCGGTCAGGGCACTGTCTGAGGGATTTTCCCTAAGATATTTTTATGGTGGTGGGAGGAAAACGGAGCACCCGGCGGAAACCCATACAAACATGAGACAAACACACCATTGGAAATTAATATATTGATTCATAATAAGAAAATCGATAAGTAACTTCACTGAAATTATTATTGCTACACAAATTTACATTAAGTACAATGTCACAATCTCTGTCTGATTACGTCATTTTTGCTCTGCGGTAGCTTCAGGGCTTGTTTATTTATAGTGAATTGTTTGGTATCTTATCACGTGGTTGCGCAAAAAAAACGACATGCTTTAAACCAAACTGACGTGTTTCCCTTGGATAACAACGGGCAGCTCAGGTTTTCTAAATGAACTATTTTTATGTTGCTATCCACTCACTGATAGGCTGGTTGGCCTTGAGAAATCCTTACGTTACTCCTGTCAGCTACGCTAAGCTAACGTTAGATTCGTCTGGTGAGTTATCGTTAAGATAACATTAGTTTCATAGCTTAGGTTCATAAATGTTATTGCATTAACCTTTTTGGACTAACTTTTAAGAGGAAATATTCAAGCAACGATGAGTGGAATGGAAGATTTTCATTGTGCACTGTGGAACACTGTTGCGAAGGGGACACATGATCTTAAAGTGAATTATAGGTAGCTGAATTAGTTAGCTAGCTAGCTGATGTAAAGCTAGTTAGTAAACAAACTAGTCTGCCTCATTGTTTAACGTGTTGGTCGTGCCTTTGTGACATTATGCTTGTTGGTCTGAATACCATCAACAAAAGGTAGCTAACATTTACTGGGCGCTAACGTAACGAAAATAAAAGTTAGCTATGCAATGTCAAGTTCTTAACCAACGCGTTATGTTTGGCAAATACTAGCCTCAACTTAATGCTGTCTTACGTCGATCACGTTCACGTTCATACTAGTGTCACAATGTTATTAACCGAACCAGCAACCTGTCACTTCTAACGTTAACGATACTTTGCTAACATTAGATCTGTAGCTACCGTGTTGCAGGTTTACGAGATGGAGCAAGAAGAGCTAGGCTAACACATAACCGAGATAGCCCACCGTTTGTTATTGTTAAGGACGGGATACCTAATTAATCTGTGAGTGTTGCAAATACGTTGCAATTATGTCTGGAAAAGCTTCAACAAAGGATAAAAAGTCAAGCTTCAGTAAAAAGCTCTTCAGACGGGGTTCTGTTCGGTCTGTGGGTAGTTTTATGAGCAGGGTCTTAAGGACCTTGTCAACATTGTCCTCTTTTGGATCTGAGGAGCACTCGGAGGGTGACAAAGACGATGGAGGGTTTAAATCATTTAAAACTGGAAATAAAGATTTGCATCTGGATGATGGTGACTTTATGCCAAGAGAGAAGGTCCCTGGAGTAGCTGGTCTCAAAAACCATGGAAACACTTGCTTTATGAATGCAATTTTGCAGTGCATAAGCAACACCGAACTTTTTGCTGAATATTTGGCTCTGGAGCAGTACAAGGGTGATGAATCAGAAGAGGAGAAACCTAAAACCAATGGTGTACACTTGCGTAGGAAGGTTACCCCGGCTAGAGGTGAGGTGACAGAGCAGCTGTCTGGACTGGTCCGGGCTTTGTGGACTTTTGAGTATACCCCTCAGCACAGCAGGGAGTTCAAAGTAAGGAACTGCAATAGTTTAGGGAAGATTAAAAACATACTCATGCTTCTTATTTGGACAGTTATATTGTACTAACGGGTTTACTACTTGTTTCAGAATGCTGTGTCAAAGAGCGCCTTGCAGTACAGAGGGAATTCTCAGCATGATGCCCAGGAGTTTCTTCTCTGGCTACTGGATAGAGTGCACGAGGACCTCAACAGTGTTGGCAACCCCAACAACAGGCCCATGTTGAAGGTAGGCTCTGAGAATAGCTTGATATAGGTGACGGTAACAAAAAAAAAAAAGATTAACTTACAGTAGGCTCTATGCATCACTCAGGCTGGTGGTAGCCTGCTAATACAATGGCATATACTACATCTAATGACAACAACAAGTCAGTGCTTCAAACCTGGTGGGTCTTAGTGACCCAGCAAACCTTGAAATGGCATTTATATATATTATAAACAAATTGACACACCTTTATAATACATACCCCACGCGAGCATTTTGCGTGACCTCGCCTCGCATTGAGTTCAGATTGCATTCAGGGTTGTGCCCCTTTCTGTCTTGGCGTCCTGGCATGTTGCCTGTCCTGTTAGAACTCCTTATCAAGCATTGAATGGGTTACCACTGATGGCTCATGTCTGGCCTGCCTTTTCCTAACGACACTGTTCTATCATCTTAAGCCACCAATTGAAGAGGATGATGGTGGCGTGGAGGGTCCTTCTCTTCCTCTTTCTGCTGGATCATTTGTACAAGAACTATTTCAGGCGCAATACAGGTATGTTGTTTACTTCGTTTAAGTTTCTTTCTTATTCTCCCGCTAAACTAATGTCCTTTTTTGCCCCTAAGTAATTGTTGTTACTTTCTTCCTATCAGGTCTTCGCTCACCTGCCCACATTGCCAAAAGCAGAGCAACACATTTGATCCTTTCCTTTGCATCTCCCTGCCTATCCCTTTACCACACACAAGGTGAGCAAATGCTTATTCATGTAGACTTAAACAAGTTAGTTATGGGGTGTTAAGATGTTGATGTTGTGGCTGTCACTGTGGTTGAAAAGCAGATCAATTGTTTCAAATGTACAAGAACAAATTAAGGAATGTTATTTTTTTTGTAGATAATGTCATTTGACTATTTGCAGACCAGTCAATGTAGTAGTTTTATATACATCGGTCAGAAGTGTTTGTCTGAAAATCCTTTATTAGCCCATTCATCCTGGAGGAGTCCACCTACTGAAAACACATGGAGGGAGGCTCTTGTGTCTCACTGGGCATGACCTAGCGTGATGCTATTTTAGTACTGTGTTATCCTTTCATATCAAGAACACAGCTCCCTGCTCTGTATTGAGTCTTTTTAAGCCCTGCAGTTCATTACTGTCCATGCATAATGGATGGTGAATGATGAGGAACATTAGGAGACTATTCCTGTCAAATCCGTTCTCAGGCATTTCTGATTAATTACATTTTAATGTTATTATTTCTTTCATTACTGGAAATGTAGTAATTGTATTCAAGCTTTGGGAATCACTTATCTGTGAACGCTTTCCAGATCAGGAATGCCCGGACAATCATGGCTATGAGAGGAAATTCCTGTCATCATGCCATGTGCATGATTGGGCTGTACATGTGAAATCCACAATATGCACCTATAGAAGAAGCCTAGTGTCCTTATTGTGATCAGGTCTGGATGACAGCACTCAGATATCCATATTGCGGCTTTGCTTATGAACACACATTCATGGTTCCATATTGTTATCATAAAGGGGTTATACACTGTCATATATTTATTTATTTTGTGGGATTTCCCCACAATGTGGGTTATACAGCCGCTGATGACGATCCATGGTTTCTGAGCTTTGCTAAAATATTATTTGGCCAGTGTCAGTTTAGAGATACATCGATCCACACACACACACACACCAGAAGAATTAATTTCACTCTTGGTTTTTTGAGAATTTGATGGACTGCATTCTGTAGACTGCTAGATGTAATGTATTGAGTGGGGGTTTGCTTCAACGTAGCTCTAACTTTGGGGAAGTAACTTAACAGTCTTTCATTTGACAGGTGGAACTCTGTTGTTCAGGATCCCTGCTCACGGTACCTTTAACCTGACAACTATATCAATGTAACCCCTTTTGCAAACTTTAAAATGTCCGTTATGGTTCTCTCCGCAGGCCTTTGTACGTGACAGTAGTCTACCAGGGCAAATACTCTCACTGTATGAGGATTGGAGTGGCTGTGCCCCTCAACAGCACCGTGTCCAGACTTCGAGATGCTGTGTCACGTGAGACCAAAATCCCCATGGACCAGGTACTTACTTACTGTCTGTCTGTCTGTCTGTCTGTCTGCCTGCCTGCCTGCCTGCCTGCCTGCCTCTCTCTCTCTCTCTCTCTCTCTCTCTCTCTCTCTCTCTCTCTCTCTCTCTCTCTCTCTCTCTCTCTCTCTCCCCCCCACCCCCCACCACTATGCCAGCCTTGGCTCCGAATTCTCCATTCTAGGTTACATACACCCACTGTTAGCTGAGCAGCCCTACAGTCACCAAAAAAGGCCGACAGGTTCTGAGCAGATATCTCAATATTGCACAATAACATTTTAGAGTGCAGAGAATAGTCAGACTGTAAGTAAGCGGTTTTTAAAAAAGAATATTTAAGCAACCACCAACACAGCTATTTGTGCATAGACTTCTTTAGTCTTTGCTGAACCTACTCCTGTTCGCCATTTTGTTTTTACAGTTTGTCCTGACGGAAATGTACTTTGACGGTTTCCATCGGTCTTTTTGTGACGATGAGGATGATTTGGAGGTCATTCAGGAGAGTGATTCCATCTTTGCCTTTGAGACGCCAGAGACATTCAGATTGGAGAACATTCGCACCAAAAGAGGTGGCTCCCCTTGAATGTTCTTGTAAATACGTGTATGCAATGTGTATATATGTGTTTATACATGTGTGTATGTATACATGTATATGTATATTTAGTAATAACAGGTAGAAATTATCTTTCTTCTCTAAGGGAGTCTCCTTGCAAATCTTAATCAGAACAACTTGAAGTATGGGTCTGAAAACAGCAGGACCTCGTCCTTCATGCAAGGAGCAGTAACCCCTGTCTCTGGGTCACCAAATAAGAACACGGGAGCGGACAAGATGATCCTTCTGATCTGCAACAGAGCTTGCTCTGGCCACCAAGGAAGGAGGTACCGTACCTCATAGCTTTTCTGCCGTCTGAATAACGACAAGCCGATACGTGGACGTTTTGTCGCATCATGATCCTACATACAAGAGAGAAAATACTGAAAGACGCATGGTGACATTATTGTTTCATATACGCCAAGTCTGATAATGCTAACAGAAAAGCTGGTATGATTAAAAATCAAAGGACCTACATGCAATCAGGGTGATCTCATGTTGTGAATGAATGGTATTCTGATGTAGAACAGCTTTTCTATCATGGAGGATATGCCTGTTTAATATAGTAGAACACTTTGGATTTGCAGATTTGGTTTGCCTTTTGTAATGTACATGGAGCGCACTGTCACCTGGGATAGCCTACAGAAGGAGATCCTGGAGAAGATGCGTCACCTTCTGAGGCCAGGAGTCTACATTCAGGTTAAAACCTTACCAAAGAGATGCTAAAACGTCCTTTATCACTCCCATCCCCTCAAATCGAGTGTGCCTGTCTTTGTGGAAGGTGTTAAGAATGAGTGGGATGTTGGTGTTGTTTGTCTGTAGGTGGGCCCTTTCAGTCTGCGAGTGGTCGGCGTAGTTGGAATCACCTACCTCCTACCACAGCATGACCCGCCACTGTGTCACCCAACAGTGGAAAGGTCAGTGCCTTTAGCTTTAGTGCCCTGCCTTCTGTCACAGTAGCCATTCCATTGATTTCTTCCGTCTCGTTGCAGCTCCTTTGCATGTTCAGCCTCCCCCAATTCTTTCCTCAGCAACCTTGCCTTATTGTGTGTCTGCACTTCCCTGGTTAGACAGCATGCCTCAACATGCTTTCGACAGCGGCGGTTTTCTCACATAGCTTGTTCCGTGGGTTTGGTCTATGACCCAGTTTGAGATTTTGTCAACTGGAATAAGCTTTGTTGAGCTATAAAGACATTAAATGCCACATAGCATGAATTACGTTAGAGCCCCTTTTTTTTTTTAAAGGAAGTTTTGCCTTTTCTAACCGGATAAGAAGTTATGCTGATGTCGAGGGCTAGTTTATTGGCCCGATAGATCCGAAGTTGTCAGACTGGATTGTAATACATGCTTTCCCTTTATAATCTTTCCCCTGCAGAGCATACAAGTCCTGTGGGCAAGGGGGACCGCCACACGTCAAGATAGTGGTGGAGTGGGACAAAGAGACCAAGGATTAGTAAGTGAAGCGGCTGAGTAACATTTACTGGAGCCATTTACTGGAGCCCTGCTTACATTTGATAAACCATTTTCAGCACTAAGTGTGGTTTTGTCTAAAAAGATGTGGGCATTGGAGTCCTTTGATGTTCTACCCCCCCCCCACTCTCATCCCCAAAGGCATTGCTCTACTTCCTTATAAATATGGGCCCAGCTCAAAGACAGTTGAGTCAAATGTTCCGTAATGGAACATCCGTGGTCACCCCTCTCTCTGTCAGTAGGTTAGTCGACCTCTCGTGGCCTAAGCTGAGGGCATTTGTCGAGTGCTACAGCTGACCGTGTTTTCTTCGTCTTCCCTGCAGTCTGTTTGGGCACACTGAAGAGGAGTACATCCCCGACGCTGAGAGTGTCTATCTGCATCGTGAGCAGCACCATCAGCCCCAGGCCTGCAGCCTAGCTCAGTGTCTCCAGCTCTACACCAAGGAGGAGCAGGTAACATTAGGACCACGCCCACATACCAACAGGGAGACTTTTATATTGTGTACTTTGTCACGAAAAAGTAAGTTGGGGCAGCCCCTTGTTTTCCCCGATTAGAGACTAGGTAGTACTGGATGTCTTCTCTTTTTGGCACCGGCTTGTTTATTATTCCATGGCTGAATATCCAATAGCCTCTCATTTGCCATGGGGTTACTCTTAATGTCAGGTTTGAAGTAAAACACTCCATAACAGCTTCTCTGTCTGGAGAGACGCCAGCTGAACTGAATGTAAACAGTGGCCGGGGCACTGTGGCGGCAGTGATTTAGAGAGGCGGGCTCTGGTCGAAGGAATGAGTGGGGTGTGGAGAGACGCGGGCTGGAAAAGACCCGCTGGCCTCCTCCTCCTTGAAACCGAGGGAAAAGTGCTGTGGTGAGAACTTTCCCCCTGATGGCTGCTGCTATGGCTGTTTGTGTGCGTGTGCGTGTGCGTGTGCGTGCGCGTGCACGTGCGTGTCTTACAGCTGGCCCCGGACGATGCCTGGCGCTGTCCCCACTGCAAGCAGTTGCAGCAGGGCCGCATCAAGCTCAGCCTGTGGACCCTGCCGGATGTGCTCATACTGCACCTCAAGAGGTTCAGACAGGTACTGCGCCCTCGCACATCAGACCGTCTCGTGCTTTCCTGTGCCTCGTTAGACGTAGCTCGTCTGGTTTTGTTTGGCTGTGGTGACCTGACCGTGCCGTGACCCCCCTGTAGGAGGCCGACCGAAGGGTGAAGATGCAGAACATGGTGAGGTTTCCTTTGCTGGGCATGGACATGGCTCCCCACATGGTGAAGAGAAGCCAGAGCAGCTGGAGCCTGCCCTCGCACTGGTCACCGTGGAGACGACCCTACGGCCTTGGCCGCAACCCCGACGACTACCTGTATGACTTATACGCGGTTTGCAATCACCACGGCAACATGCATGGAGGCCACTACACGGGTAACCCTGTTTTTTTTACAGCTTCCTGTCATGCTTCAGTTATATAACAATGATCCAAAAAACACTCTGTTATGCATTTTGGCTTTAATACTCCTGGACTGATTTCTTACCCTGCTGTTGTCTTACTCTGTTCGCAGCTTACTGTAAGAACTCTGTTGATGGCCAGTGGTACTGCTTCGACGACAGCGAGGTCCAGCCCATTGCCGACGATGACGTGTGCCAGCAGACCGCCTACATCCTGTTCTACCAGAGGAGAACCATCATTCCCTCCTGGTCGGCCAACAGTTCAGTTGCAGGTCAGCATTGTCTGCGTCTATGAAAATGCCCCAGACTATCTCCTCTCCGCTTCTGTTTTTCAGCACGCGTCTCTTTCTAACCGCGTCATGTCTCGTTCAGGCTCCACCAGCTCGTCGCTGTGTGACCACTGGATCAACAGGCTGCCGGGCAGCAGGCCCGCCAGCCTGGCCTCCGGGGCCTCCTCCCGACGCACCTCTCTGGCCTCCCTCGCCGAGTCCGGGGAGTTCACGGCCGATCGGAACGAAGACGACGGTAAGAGGCGCCGTCAACAGCTTGGCCCCGCACTGCTGTCGTGCGGTGGTCCGCCTCTTTTTCCCCCTCTGTTGTTGTGCCCACTACAAGTTACCGACCCCCTCTCTTCTGTCCACCTAGGAGGGTTCTCTACCCGGCCCTTTGTGAGGAGCATTCAGCGGCAGAGCCTGTCCTCCAGGTCCTCCATTGCCAGCCCACTAATCTACAATGAAAACGGAATGAAACCCTCTTGGTCTCTGTCAGCCAAGCTCCAGATGAGATCCAACTCTCCCTCACGTTTTTCCCTCGACTCCCGGTCCTCCCCGCCTCTGGAGCGGATAGGGGAAGCCTGCGACGACAAAGTCTCCTCCTCCTGTTTTGGCAGCTACAGTAGACACGAACGCTATTTTGGCAGCAGGGCGCCCCTCGCTCCGATGGAGGGCAACTGCAGTGATCAGGACAATGGTAGAAGGTTCCTAGATGAGGTGTACTGCAGGGTCCCTGTGCCGGTTGACAAGACAATTACCAACGGGGACCCGGCTGAAAACAACAACCAGATGACCACCCCGGACCATAACACCCAAGCTACCCTCTCCAAAGACCAGAAACGCAAGAGCAGCATTGGAGGTCTGTCTGTAAAAAGCACGGGGTCCAAAAAGAGCTCCAGCAAAGCAGAGCACGAGAAAACCGTCAAGAAACGTCTCACATCCTCAGCCCCCAAATCCTCCTCTTCCCAAACACCTTCTGGCACTCCTGTAAAGGCTTCCAAGGTAACCAACGAAAAGGAGAAGAGAGCTTGCGCCAAGACCAGCAGCTCTACACCCGGCGGGACCCCTTTCAAGCAGAAAGAATCCTCCCAAGCCCCGGCGGGAACCTCAGCTGGAACACCGCAGCGTAAGCCACGCCTTTGCAACACCCCCCAGTCCTCCGCCTCTCCATCTCCCACGGCGAAGAAGGGTTTCACTAAAGCCACTGAAAAAGGCTCTGTCACTGGCCGGAAAAGGCTGATCGAAAGGAGCTTCAGCAGGGACTCTGTCCACAGCAGTCCCCTGATCGACAAGGCCCGTGGCAGCCCGGCAAGCCGCTGCTCCCTGTCCAGGGCCGGGGACGGCAGGTGGCCCGTCAGAAGCTCCAGTAGCAGCTCCTCGGTCACCAGCCTGCGCTCTCCCAGCGTCTCCTCCAAAGACCTCCGACGCAGCAGCAAGTCCGAGGACAAGGGCTTGTCCTTCTTCAAGAGCGCGTTGCGGCAGCGAGAGAGCCGTCGCTCCGCCGACTTGGGTAAGACCACCATCCTGGCTAAAAAGGCCGCTGAGAGGACAGCCAGGCTGAGCAGCAGCCAGACTAAGGACAACGAGGGGGACGGAGGAGACACTGGGGACAGTGTCTCACTTCAGACTTCCACAGAATCCCGTGGAAGTGAGGTCCTCACTGCTGGGAAAGGGAAAGAGTCTTCCAAGGCCCCTTCTTCTCTTAAACGCTCTATATTACCTGTAGGCAAGTTCAAGTCTTCCAGTTCTGAAACCAGTCTTAAGACTCACACCAATGGTAAAAAGCCTCTTGAAAAGAGGGCCTCCTCCAGAAAGCTTTCTTCCAGCATGCAATCTCCTGCACGCACAACACAGAAGCCTCAATGATATAATATCAATGGCAGTTCCATTATTGTAGATTATGCAGCTATTTTCTTTTAATGTGCCTAAGACATATATACATATACAGAGAGAAAGAGATTAGAAACAGAAAACAATATATATGTATTTTTTATTTCATGAGCAAGATGTAAATAATGATAAGCGCCTTTGAATCCAGTCTTGGAACCAAATCATTGCCTGTGGCAAAGTATTACTCTACTACTGTATGCGAAACTGAGTAGGAATGTTTTAGGTTAGCACTTTGTATATAAACTATTTTTTTCCTAAACCAATGCTATTAGATAACTTAACTATCTATATAAGGTGAATTTTATTTTGTTGTATTTTAAGACATATGTTCAACTTGTGTTACGAGCCTTGGACTTAAAATAGTAAAAGGGTACTGTCATCTTAATCTTAAACAATGGAGTAATAGAAATTGCTTCATTGTTATACCTGGTGCTATAAAGGCCTGTGATCCTGGCCATGATATGTCTTGAATTGACTTATTTTATGAAGCTGAGGCCTGTAACTATTACCACGGGTTTTGTGAACATCCTGAGAACTTTTGGTGTTACCTGTGGTACCTCAATGTAGATTATATTACCATTTGTGAAAGCATAGGATGCCATATATTACTGGTAGCTCCCTAGAAGCGGATCATTGTGATCAATAGTGCTGTTTCCCCCTATATGCGCTGTCATGACAATCGCTATAACTTTCACTGCTCTCTTCTGGATCGTTGGCTAAATTTTGTTTTACTTTTAAGTAGATGCTGTAGCTGTCAAACAATGCATGGCACCATTTTATGTATCTTCATAGACACCTTCACAGGGAGAGCAGATTGTAGTTTATGAAAAAGATTTATTCATTTCCGTATAATCTTTATTTTCTCACCATGTTTATACTGCATCTACCTGGTGTCTTTATAGAATATCACAATCTTCATGACACGGCAATAATAAGCAGATATTTATATTGTTTTAAAATGATGATAATAAACATGATGAACATTGATCACATTGTCAGATACCAGCAGTAATTGCATTTTCCGCGTGCGTGCAGACATGCTTTCTCTAATTATCGCCATCTTTCTACTACAAAATAAAGGATTGTGTTTACCATTTAACACATAGCAATATCAACTGGATTTCCAGAATGGAGAGTGATTTTCTTTTCTCCAATGGAATAGATATTACTTTTCTATTGCTGAGCCATCTGAAATCTGTCAACAATACGTTACAATTTTAACTTGCCATATCAATGGCTTTCTTGGTCAGTGTAGACTTGTTACGTATAGTACATTTCAGGCCCACTTTTGACAATGCATTTTAACTGCTGCCTCTGGCAATGAGACTGCTTGCCTTTTTTGTATAACCATATCACCAGGGATAGTTTATTGGATTTTTTAGTGTCAAATAATCCGACAACAGAATTTAAGACTTGACATGGTTTTTAAAGACTACAGTCTATTTGACTCCTGCAGATGATTCATGTTTCACATGTGATCAATTTAATTTATGCTCTGAATTATATAATTTTAATAATTCAGCTAATACTGTGTAACTGTGATTTTTGGGGCAGATGTTAAAATAATAGTTTTTTTTAAACACATCAGCTTTAACTAATTTTGCCTGTTTGTTTATTTGTGCCAATGTGTTTTCGATCTACAAGCTTCCATAAGGCAATTGTGGAAAGCTGTAATGCATGATAGCACTAATGCATGCATTTTCTTATCTATGCAAAAAAAACTGTTGCTATGTAAACCATAACATAATTGGCAATTTGTTTTTATTAAATGCTTGCAAATAACAATTTGCGTAGCTTTTTTTGCACATAACTAGGGTCTCTTATTACTTTGAAATGGTTACTAACAGTGATAAAGCTTTGCAGAAAAATTATCTAAATATTTTTCTTATGTGCCCAATTTTAGGCAAATTGTACTCTATTATGTCACATATAATTTGATTTTTATCTATATGATTTTGCTGGTCAAGTGCTGGGTGGGCTGTTGTCCATATATTTTGTTACAAAATTATGTCTTATTTATTTTTCTTTTAAACACGCATTATATATAATACTGTTTTTGTTTTACAAGGATTTTTTTTCAGTTACAAAATAATTGATGAATCGGAATCTCTTGCATTGTCATTAGTTTTAACTCACTGGACTTTTACTGTTGACATGCTAGTATCAGGTTCATGACTAGGTAAGCGACTTTACACTACATGATCTGCCAAAGCCCAGTGTTTTTTTGTTTTTTTTGTGATTAAGGTTAGCAAACCAAGTGTTTGTCTGGTCATTAGTACTCTTAAAGTTTGTAGGAATTTGTTTTGGGATGAAACGAGACTGTGTCAAATCCTTTAATGTTTATTTATTTCTGTTGTTATTCCTGTGTATGCACTTTTCATGTGTTTTTTCATCCTTTTTTATTTTTTTAAGGTCTGCATTTCTTTAAGAGAGAAATTGATATACACTATGTTGGTTTATCAATTCAAGAACAAAATGTATGATTAAATGAATAAATTACAAACAGAAGTTTCAGAATGTTCTGTGGTCATACATTGGATGCCCCTTCACCCAGCCACATCACTGAGTGAAAAGAATTGTGTCAAAGTCAGTATTCCACTAGAGGGAGCTTGTGTTCTGTTATTTGTAGACCTCAAAAGAACTTAAGGCTGTTTCTGGTCTGTTCTATTTCTTCCCCTTGCATTCATTGATGGTCACTGGCTGAAGCTATTATTTATTTATATTATTAAAGGACTTTTCTCACGCAGAATAGAAAATAGTTCTATGATAAATTACTTGGGCTGCATAGGCCATGCCGTGTTTCTTTGTAAATATGTGTACAGTTAAAGATTTTAACATCCTGCCTGTGATATCCTCCAGATCTCCATGGTTGTCTACAGTTTTCTCAGCCTGTGTATTCTGTCTCACACCTGTCAACAGCATTGTTACATTGCCAGCTTTAAGCATCTCTGAAGCAGTTTTTTTCCATTTTATTTATTTGAAAATGCAGGATTTCTGTAACTGATCTCCCTACCTCTTAATTATAGATTCAGTGGGTGTTGTGTGAGGTTGTGAGAGATCACAAATCAATGGTTCACTCTCCAGCAGATACCACACAGACAAGACTACAGTCCTTTTTTTCGTGGGAGACTGCTGTCAGCACTGGGTTGTGCTAACACATTTTTTTTGGGGAATAATTTTAACTTTTTGAGTGTTGCATATTCTTTCATTATTTAGCACTCACAGTTTAAGGCTTACATATCCATGTAAAATGGAGGTTAAAGATAGTTAGTTGGCTTGGATACATTCCAGCACATTCCTTCTCCCAGGACTGTATTTAAGAAGTTCATATTCGTTTTTGTTGTTCTGTTTATTGCTCACGTTCTACTGAATAGTACAACCACAGAAAAGTATTTAATAAATAGCATTTGCATGCTATTTTTATATGGCTGGAGCTTTGTGAATGTATTTGAAAAGAACAGCTTACAAAACATAATTTGCTATCATCTTTTTTTTTACTCATGGCTGAGAATATCGCAACGACACTTGTGCTCAAAGAAGGCTGCACCTTCCGTTATATTTTCTCTCTCCAGCTCTGTGGACTAAGAAATATAAACACAGGGTAGTCAGATGCCAGGCCTTTTACCCTTTATGCACTTTAATATGCAACTTAATTATGACTGTCCCTAATCAGGGTTTCTTTCAAAGTCATCTGGTAACCATTATGGTAATGCCCTGCAGGGGAGATATTCTGCCAGCCTCTTTCCCCACTCAGCGGGTCCCGCTCTGACTGGTGAGTTTCTCCCCAGACCAGAACAACCATGACCCTTTAATTTAAGTACCTGGGGATATTGGGCTTCTCTCCAATCACACATTTTCCAACAACCGTGTTAAGCAGTCAGGCTATGAGGCTGCGCTCTGTTAATTAAATATGCTGATATAATTACTGTAGGACTTTGAAAATCAGCATAGTTATTTTTAGTCTGATGTACAAATTGAGAAGAGCAGTATGAAACATTTGAGCTTCATCTAGTGTGCTAAACAAAAGTAACAAAAGAACAGTAATCTAATCCTATCACCACCACGAACAAAAAATGTGTGATACGCTAGAGTAATGTTTTGTTTTGTTACAAGGGCAGACCAATGTTAAAATGCTGAGAAATTAGTTGAAAGTAAAGATCAATGGAGGCCTCCCATGCGCTTTTTCCCCCGAGGCAAAAATTTCTGTTAAAGAACGGTGGCACACCCCATCAGTTGCATTAGCATTTTTCCAACAGAAAGATATTAAGCAAGCATGCGTAGATGCCAAATGTGTGCAAGAAACGGATGTATTTGATGGAAAGGTTGTTTCTGTTGCCATGGTCAAAAATACTTCTAAACACTTAGAGGATACCATTCTCTCTCATTCTCAAGTCCCTAAGCTCTAGCATCTGTTGTCACTCAATAATATTACTTCTCCACAGTATGGCCAGTTACTTTAGCAATTCACCTGTGGTTTTATCTCCTTTGTCCCCTCTTTTGACTCTGCCCCAGAGAGTGCGGGGAACTTGTAAGAAAATCAATAGTAATTGATTCCTGAAGGCTAGCGTAGGAGGTTGAAATTCACGGGAAGAGCCCAGGGAAGACGTAGACAGAGAGGTGGTAGCAGGGGAGTGCAGGACCCTGAGCTTAATATGCATGTGGCGGCGCACCTAAAGGTCACCAACATGAACCTGTCTGTAGCAACAGATTATTAAGCAGGGTCACAGCATGTGTCTCAGTAACCGAGGACCCACGGAGTCAAGCCAAAGAAGGAAGAAAGAAACTAAGCGTGAGGCGCTGTATAGCAACAATGCCTTGTGCCAGACTTCTGGCGCGCCATTTTGAGGAAGAAGGAGAAAAAGGGACTTTCCCGTGATGGTGGAGAAAGGATCACTTATTTCTTACATAGTGGAGTCCTTACACGTCACAGCAAGCCATGCTTTGGCGTTATGAAACCAATCCAATCTAGTAAGAAAAGTGTATTATACACAGTATATGCTTCAAAACGAAAAAGAAAAGTGAGATATTAGCTATTAAATCTATTTTCCTTGTAGTTTAGAATGTGTAACTCTTGATCCATGGACGGCCAGCTCATTGTTTTCATGTCTAGGAACGGGAACCAACAATATGAGGGGCATATGCTCAAGTACAGAAAGGGGAGTTTCTTTGTTAAAAAAGAAAACACACCTTTGATATGTAAAATAGCAGGTAGAGGTGCGCTTCTGACAGGGAGGGCCAAAGGCCAAAGACTAAATCCCATTATTCTATGGCCTTTGCGTGTACCTTAGTAGCTCCCCCTTCTCTGCTTTCTGTCTGTTACCAGTTGCATCAATCTCTCACACGTCAAGTCCTCCTTTCCATCTCCTCCCTTACATTTTCACAATGCTTGTTTGTTAGCCTCTCTCCCCCAAGACCAGTCAATCAACCTTCACAGGGTGATGTTCAGAGCAAGATAGCAACATACACTGCCCATTGAAAGCGTCGGTATAGCGAGGGAGGACGGTTTGATTTCATTTGCAGGATTCTTCTGCTGTGACAGGGTCCAGTGGGTCAGCATGGCTGACAGCTCGGAGATTGATAGCTGAGATCCTCCCAGTGCGCTGCAACCCGCCAGGCGGAAAAGTGTGGGACAACATGAGCAGTGAGCCAGCACCTCAGCATAGGGTGGGGTGGATGGAGTGGCTGTAAACAGTCTTCCTAGTGGGGTGTGTGTGTGTGTGTGGTCCCTTGGCTTGAGGCCATATAACAACCCTCATCAGGACCAATGAGTGGTGCTCAATATCGCCAGGCCAGGAACCAAGCACCTGTGGACCCTCACGGCTGCTCCATACACCTGCACAACCAAAAAGCAAAATCAACAAATAGAAACAACAAAACGCATGCTTGAATACAAAAGTTACAATCTGCGTTTTGTTTTCAGTAGCGCTTTTCTAATAATGCCCGGGTCCTATTTCCCTGTTGCGTTATCTTTTGTTTTCAGATTAAAGAAAAAAAAACATTGTTTCAGGGCTATCCATGGGCTGATTTTAATATAGATGTGCAGGCACGTAAACATTTCTAATCGCAAGGTTGTGTCACACTCTGAAGAGGTTTGTTTTTTGAAGATAACAGGCTAAATAAAGAAAATATGTTCATGGTCGTAAAAATATGTTTTCAACACATATTACGCTGCCTTGTATCTTTACAAATCTAGCCAGCAGGAGCAGTCAGGAAATGCATCTCATTTATTAACGTACAATAGTGTATCTGCATCCTTTCATGTGTTTTCCCCCAAATTAGGCACTCAATAATTGATCAATAAGGTTTGTGAAGACCGGGGTTTCTCGTCACCATGGCTCCTCATTCTTATTCCACGCTTGTTTTTACAAGTCAGCCAAGTGGCAGTGAATCCTCAGGCCATCTCCACCTCTAACAACCACGGGCAATGTCACGTGCATCTGTAAAATACATGAATAAAATGTTCCATTAGTCTATGCTCGTGGTTGTTTGGGGGTGCGTGATCAGCCAGGTGTAATAACCCTGGCTAGCACAGCCCATGAGAGGCTGATTTCCACAGATGGTAGACTCCGTTTGCCTTCAATTACTCAGACATCATGTGATTGTGTGTTTGACAGCGGTGGAATATGCTTGAACCCAGGGCAAGGAGAGATCGGCTGTCTTCTAGACTTGATCAAACTGTCTTCTAGACTTGCAGAGGCAATCGAAATGTGTGCACACAATTCATTTATGGTCAAATAACATATAGAAGGAGAAGAAAAGTACATAATGCAGGTACAGTAGCATAGTTTTTCTATTGTGTTTGGCTCTTCGACCAAGGCACATTGTGAAATATCTCCGTTGTTTTCTAAAGGAATGCATGCAAAAGAAAAAGCCATTCTTTAGAAAGGCTCTCATGAATTCTCTTTATCATGATACATGGCTTCATGAGTGCAACAGCGAATGCGGATATGAAGCCAGATGCCCTCATAAGCTGTTGCCCCATTATTTATTCATAAATGAATATTCTCTGACTGTTCTAATATTTCTTTGGGCTTAGGAGAATGAACTGATGTATTTGCAATTCTTTTGTCTCTTATTTATCATTATCTTTCAAATAAATAAAGGTAGCACTGAATCATGTGCTTTTATTTTTTCTGCTCCTGTTCCTATAACTTGTAATGGGAGAAAAAAATTCTAAGTAAAAAACAGCTAAAGGCACAAGGAATAAAGTGTTTATTTTACCTGGAGCTATTATATTATTAAATTGTAGATACTATGTCATTAGATCTTGTACCATGGCTTATTCCCAAGGGGTCACAGTTAAGAAATCACCATCCTTTAGAGGATCTTCTGTGAAGTCAGTATGATAGCCGTGTTGGACTTCAGTATGAGCCAGATCCAGACTAAAAAGATTCATGCTGTGCTCCATTAGGATTTGAAGACCGAGGGAGGTTGCTTTGGATGTCTCAGAACCAAACTCCTTAAACGGAGGCACTAAAAATGCAAATGCACCGCACTCCTTGTTAATGACCCAGCCATAAATGCTAACTCCCCCTCACACATTTGCATCATAAACATAACCTACAGCAGTCTCACAGAGAAAATTGGTACTTTAATAGATTTGTCAGCGAGAGGGATTTGTCATTACTTTTATTAAGATGCAGCTGCTGGCTTTCTGCAACACTAGAGACAGGTGGATATGACCCACAGAAAAATATAAATCAGAACATATTAACACTGTTAACGTAACCTTAGTTTCTGACTATATATTCATTTTTGTTGCACGTTTGATCTTTCAATGTTTTTATGGATGCATACTTTCATCAGTAACAGATTCCAGTTACATTTCAGGCTATATTTTTTGGCAGTGTATATAAAGAAACAGATTCACAAGGGCTTTATCGGAATATCTAGCTTTTCCATTGCCTTTGCGTCATATTAATTCCTTACTTCCTCTGCCCTTTACTAATTGTAGTGTTGGCTTGCACATTTTTTTCTGTAGCATTAATTTTAGCGGGCAGTATTACTAGTTAACATTTCCCATCACCTCGATAATGGCCTTGTGGCATGTCTATGACAAGTCAAAGAGGCTTTCCTCCAACTCCCTCATTTACTAATTAACAGTGCGAAGAGGCCCTATCGCAACCCCCAGACTCCACCGCTCTCCTATAGCTAACACCCGTTAGAATAATAATGAACTCGGCGGAATGAATTATAGATAGTTTCATTCTCAGAGGAAAAATCTGAACGCTTTATTACATGGTCACCTTTGGTGGTGGTTTACCTTTTAGTCATCTTTTGTCTGAACCGGCACCCTTAGAAAATCTCATTGGTGGGTAACGAGGGCAACACACTCTACTGTGATGACTAACCATACCATTTAACTTTACCATAGCCACCTACTGCAAAGACTGACCTCTGCTACTGTAGGCTGTGCATCATCAGGCTTTCTCCTGCAACTTTTCCCAGCTGTCCTGGCTCGCTGTTCCCAGCTGGTTTTCCTGGAGTGATAAGCGCCGCCCTTTGCTTTAATGCTAGCAATTAAAATGCAAATACAGAGTGAACTGTGGATATGCCATAATTAAAACTGTTCAAGACATACATAAGGATTCTAGGCTACTGTGCAGACCACATACACACATGCAAGGTGGATTTCATGTCCTTTCAAAACGAACAGTTCATGATTCTCAAGGTCCATCACAATGTAGTCTAAAAATGACGACAAATTTTTGCAGAGACTTGAATGACTATTTCCAAGGCATTGAAAGATTTCATTATTATTTATTTGTATCAGTTACTGTAGAAGGTTCTTGGGAGAATCCTTATCCCAAAAGGTGGAGGAGACTGGGTTAAGAGGTGGAGAAACCTCTTTAGTACATCACGGAGTTTGTATTGCCTGCCAACGCTCCATCTACATCTACCTTTATAATTACGCTTCTGAAGAACAGAAACACACTAATGAATAAAATATCAGTTTTATATCTCCAATATGTAAACTCTGATGCCTCAGGAAGAATTTATGTTCTTCTTCTTTTCATGTTTTTTTAATTGGAAGTCTAAAAATTAAAAGACAGGCAAAACACACAGAAAGTGAACTCCACACAAAGTCTTAACGTGTAATGCAGAGGCAATTTACAGCAATTTAGCGGGCCTGGAATCCAGCAGCATCCTCAGGCGCCTCTTTTATTTTCATAGAAGATCCAGTGACAGTAATGAATCATAGTTAGGGCCATACTGCAGTGTAAGCTCTCAGTTTATTAAACAGTCAGCAGCTCATTGCTTTTGATCCTGAGGAGTGTCACTGTAATAGATTACAGCCCTCCACGCTGACGTTTCCCCAACCTTTCCCTCCGATTCCTTCCTCAACATCTTTCAAACTCCATATTTCCTTCCAGGGTTGGACCATCCTGCGAGCTGCACAGACAAACAAACGGACGCTGGAGCAGCCTGGAGCTAGGCTGTGAGTTTCTATGCCGTGGTGACCTTGACTCTTGTTCTCTTCTGTGTGTTGGCTGAAGGCAGGAATTTAATCACCACATTTCTTTGTTTCTTAGACAGGTTTACACTGACATTCAGGTGAAGGACAAGATTTATGCTGGAAAAGTTGTTTTGAACCACTGTCGTAAGCTGATATCAGGCCTTGCACAACTTTTTGAATCGTCTTTAACTGTTTCTCTTCCAACAATTGTTATTGGTAATAACAATTAATATTAGTTTGATTAACATTGTATGAAAAATAAGCATTGAGGCACTTTATAATACAAATATTTTGTAATGTTGCAGCATATCAGTGTCAGAAGTCATCAATACCCAATAAATATATATACTATAACTATACAGCCTCACTGAAGTCCTCCGAGGTGGAGACATTGTGAACACACACAGCATTTTCATCTTCAAGGTTAACAAAAGTTAATGACAAAAATTACATAACTAACGGGAGGCCATTGTATTACGTAACATGTCAGCTGTCACTTTTTCTCCTGCTCTGCTCGCGTTTTCCCAGCATGAGCTCAGCCTGTGGGCATGTTGCACAGTGGGAGATAACCGGGTTAAGCAGGTTCACACTGAGTCCCTGGTCAAGTTGGGGGAGGATTTAGGGTTGCTTGTACAGAGGTGAGCAGAATTGTACTGACACTGTAGTTAACTACTCAATGAGTTAAAACATTCAATTACAACTCATATACTATTTAACCCACAGTTAATCATTAACAATGGCTGGAATCAGCTTCATCATATCAAAGTCACTCCTATAATGAACTGTCAAGTTAGTTGCACGTTGATACATATTCATTCTCATTATCTCTGCCAAACTGAGAACCCAGTGCTTTGATGTTGCAAAATTGCCGCATTGGTAGTTAGTAAGACGTATGGAGTATGGCAGGACTGTCAATCCTATGACTGCTATGCTCAGCACTAAGGGATGTGAGTGCAATCTAAAAGCTGCTTCACTAACTGAGACAGAGCACATTGGTGCTCCTGTTCCTGGGGCTTGGAACCTCCAAAGTCCACACATGGACCAGCTTTGTAATTAATCCTGATTTACTGCAGAGAAATACGATGGAACCATGGTGAATGGAGTCTTCATGCAGGCAAGGCAAGGCTTGCTGGACATAGTTTAGAACCTGCATTTACATTTTACTTTTACTGAAACAACAGGAACAGCAGGTTCTTGACAAGATGCTGTAGAACGTGAAGTCATCCAACACCTCAAAACATTCCATTCGATTTGAGAACTGTGACGTCCAGCTGGTTGTATACTAGTTGTTGACTTACAATCTATTTCTGTACATGATATTAGCTGGTGTCAGGGCAGTTTAATTCAACCACACTTACTCTGCAGCTTATTGTCGCATAAATCATCCGTACTTTTATTGGGCTGTTTTTCATGCCACTTACGGGTTATATATGGTTCACATGTGTTTGCTGACATTTATGATTATTTTGTTAGTAGCAGAAAGACCATTGTAATGGTGTCATGATGCCATGCACCTTAACCATGAAGAACGATGCAGGGCGGAAAAGAAATACGATTGTCGGGACAGAAATATCTTATCTATCAGTCTTCTATATACATTCAGCTGGTCGCTTTCAGAGAATGATTTCCGCGAGAAAACAGATGTTTGTGTCACATTGTGTGTATGTGGTTTCCAGTCTTCGTGGCACATCGTAACTCATGCAAATTGTAATCAGATATTTGAGAAAACCCATGTATAAATTACAAACCATATTTTTTTTAAATATTTTATAATATGTTATAATATCATCAATATCATGCATATAAAAAAATATTGGTTTGTAATCAATGAATGGCAAAGCAATACTCAAAGCAATGGCCAATGAGGATATATTTTTGCTTTATTAAGTGAACAAATAAGGTGTTTCTGTGTCACAAGGGGAAAATGGATGAATGTGGCATGAAATATAGCTTTGAGCGTCAAGAGGAAAATCGACTGGAACCAGTGCTTGATTTAATTGGAGCCATTTATTGATTGAAATCAGCTGAAGAACCCATACATAAAATACAAAAGTAATTTACATTTCCCACAGCACGGCACATGGCTGAAAAATAATGCTAATAAAGGCAGAAATGTAAACCATTAAAATCCCTATGTGGGGTGCAAAGCTCTCCTCACATGTAAAGCTCTCTGTGCTTGGGGACTGAGGTGGTTTCCTTACAAACAGAACTACACTTCACATCTTATTGGTTTGTCACAGAGCACAATAAAATATTCTGAAATATTCTTCAAATATGAAATATGGGCAGTAGCTATTTAAGATCAAAGATTATGGTATATTAGCACAGACACCTCTCTTCAAATGCCATGTATTAAATTCTGGATAACTAAGCAGCAGGGCTTCAAGAAGCAAAGAAGAAAGGGATATAAAGTCCTAAGCTTAGGGCCTTTGTGTTTTTGGGAGCTCAAATAGATCCAGAATTTTGCAAACAATACGACTTAGTCATAATAATGAAACATGAGTGATTTTTTTTTAATACTGTGCAAAGAGAATATTTTTTATCTTTTACCAACATGTCTTATATTTATTTTTTACTCAGCCACTTGTCATGTTGATGGCACTCTCTTCAGGTTCTCATCACCTCCTTTGAAAGGGCTCTGCCCCTCTGAGATCACAAAGGGAGTTTGACCGCCATGTTGAAGCCACACAAAAGGTAACACTTTAAGACAGGACATCTCTCTCACTCTCACTTGTTGACAGATTTATAAGATGCTGCTCCCTAGCACCAAAAAGCCTCATCAAATAATAAACACAGTGTGTTTTTCTCTCTGTCATCCGGGCTTATTAGACCGGAACGTTTGCTTTCTGTGACAAGATTGGAGGGAAAAGGGGAGTTTATCTGATCTTTCAGGTGCCTGGTGACATATTTTCTCACTCCTCACTAATTGGGAGGGAGAATAAACATGCCTCTCTGATTTGGCCAAAACTGTGAAAGTGCAGAATTAAATTGATCTCAGTACGTGCACACATGGGGCAATCTGATTCAAAAGATTTTTCTTTTAGACTGTTGATTGTCTGTAGAATTTTTTTTATATTGAACTTCAAAATAATTATACAATTTGTTTACTAAAAGCTGTTTAGCTTTGCAAACGATCTGCAGTATAAACCAAAGAGAATTGGATCTGAGTTGTTTATATGTATTTGGACCTGCTTTTCACACAGGGTTATTGCTGTATATAGTCATTGAATGATATGGTGTTATCTACTTCATTACTACGTAGTTTTGCGAATTCTAACTGGGTATAAGCATTGAAGTTCTTGAGTTTGAGAAGTAACGGACATTAGCCAGGGGTTGTTTCTGTTATTTATTGAAATTAGAAAGATCATCATACTCAATAATGGATAAGAACGAGTGGAGCTAGGACAGACGAGGCTGTGATGTGAATTAGAAGGTGCCTCCAGTCTTTTCATCTGCCTGGCTGGAAGGGAGTGCTGCAGTATCATCAAAGTTTTACAGCCAAGTGATATTTTATGCACTGGGCTATTTTTTTAAACAAAGGAAGGACATTCTTTTTTTTTCAAGTCAGTTCCATAAATGTAAAGCTTCATAGTCTTGACTTTAATTAGATATAGCCATAGGAGTGTAGTATTAAACATCACATTAGCTTGTCTTTACCGGAGGTTTATTTCTCATTAAAAGCAAACAACGTTTCCGTCTCATTTGATCTAACGGGAAAGCGTTAAGTTCTGACAGGCCTAAAATTGGTTCAAAATTTTAGGTTCTAAAATTGACAGGCCATTAAATTCCAGTCTCATGCAACTGCAGGTTTAGAGTCTGCAATGCCTCTATTACTAAATGGCTTGTATCAAATCAATCTCACACCTCATCATGTTAAAACAGTAATTAAACACAACTTAAAATGTCTTTCAAACATTAGCTTCCCCCTGCACACATAGAATCTGAAGCCTGAGCTAGCATCTCGACTTAGTCTAATATCTGAAAAGACGTTTTATGGCAGCTTTCGTTTACGACATCTGTTTAATAAAGTCTTCTGCCAGCTAATCCTTATGCACATATGATTAATCTCTTAATGTCCCATTGAAATTGTACTCTCTGATGAATAGATTAACAAATAGAACACAATGTCTTGCAAACAACTGATAGAACAGAGTGACTCACATGGTGGTTTTGTTACCTCATGAGGAATGTTGTTTCCAGCAACTAGCTGCACTTACAAAGCACTGTCCTTTCATCTGGCTTTGGAATTCAAACTCAGGATATGTGACGGGAGGTTGGAAGGACGTGCTGGTGTGTGTCCAAGTTAACTGCACTGTGCCCTTTCTCCCCAGTCAGTAACATGAACAACCTATCTCTGGGTAAGGCCATTCACTGGACCGTTACCAACTTGAAACGCACCAATTGTGTGTGAGTCCTTTTGGGTCAATGAAGAACTTGGCACTATTTTCACTCGCCAGTCTCTTTTCTACTCTTCTCAAGAGAGCCGTCTTTCAGTCCTGAACCAACAAAGAACAATGTTGCTGTCAAATTGCAGACCGTTGTGCTTATTGCATTCTCCATGGTCAGCTAGGGATAGATTGGCAAATACGTTTACTATAATTCTTTGCTGAGTACATACCTCATGGTGTAAAGATTTTGCCGCCCACTAAATAAAGACTCTATGATATGCATTGGCGTAGCTGGGCTTCTTGAATTACTGAAATTGACCCATGTGTCAAGGTTTAATTTACCAAGACTGTTTCTGTCACAGCCTTTAATTTGAGCCAATGAAGCATCATTGTTCCACCAGTCAAATGGTGCCTGCAGCAAAATATCTGTAATTGGGTTTGACCTTTTTTGCTGGGATACCAAAACAAGAAATTAAATCGAATTGCAATCATTGTATTCATAAAGAAAGAGGGATTTAGAATGGCACAACTTTCACTGTTTTTAATTCCACTGGTGACATATACTGTACATTCATTTAGAAACACACATCAATCAACCGGATGTAACCTTTCCTCTTTATGTTTGCTAAAGTATAGACACTGTAATTCCATTAAATATTTTCAATTGCAAATTGATTTATCTAATAAAAAAAAATATCTTGTTGGTCACCCTGATGGTTTATGTATGTTTGGTTGGTCTTGCTCACTTCTCTTACTTAAAGTCTTCCTTATTTCTGTTCGTGTTGGCATGCTTGAGAGTAGATTGGAGCATGTGGTATGAGAAAAAAAAAAAAGCGTTAAATTGGTCAAGGTAATCTATAGCGGTTTATTCAAGGTCATTATTTTTGATGAATACCTCAATGGGAGTGAGGGAGAGGAAGTGAAACAGATATTTATAGTCCTATTGGGCTATAAATATAGTCACTAATGGTAATAAATGGTTTGATATGAGACATGATGATGTTTTATTGAGTTATGTCAGTCGGTCATTCATGACATGGATTTCACAGAAATCTCCCCAAAGCGCTTTGTGCAAAGGGATCGTACCAATTGTACGTTGCAAATATTATAAAATATACACAAGACGTTATTATATCATCCATTATGCCATAATCCAAAAGGAATACTTTAAATACACATATTTAGAATGGATTTGGGTAGCGAGCAGACATGTCATTGGGGTTTTCAATAGGGCACCTTCTATTCTGGACGTTCTGCCAAATTGAGCCCACAACTCCTCCAGAAGGCTTAACCGGGAGCAATGACGTCTCAGAGCCACACCCTTCTGTATTCCTCTCAGCACCATCAGATAACCACAATGAAAGAATACTATTTATTAAGATGTGAGATCCCTACTCTATTCCTGCAGGCAATTTTTTTAACCAATTAACCCATCGTCCTTGTTTGGCTTGCAAGATGTTGGTGTTTCTTACTGCTTCTTCCTGCTTAAATAGCTTATCACTAATTTGCGTTGTTCCGAAAGAGTTCATTTTGACCATCTCTGTTTACTCGTGTCAAGTCCAAATCCTCCTTGTCCTGGTTGTACGTGATGAATACGCTGAAGTTGCCTGGGAGCTGTCCACGGTGCTGAACTTGTATTGTAGCAGGATTGCAGCCTGTCAATACAGAATGTGCCTCATTTACCCCATCCTAATTCTACATTGTCACACATCCTATGGCTTGGTGTCCAGTCCCTGTGGCAGTTTGTGCTCTCCACAAGAGGGCGGAAGTCAGCTTTTGTGTCAGCCTGCTTGTTTGGGGGGTGAAAGTGTATACACTGACGATATTGCTCAGGGCTAGTTAGCTTTGGGATGTTGATGTTTGAAAATCATGTCTCAGATGTTAAAGAATGTACAGCCATTTTCCTCTAAGAAATTTTTCTATCTTTGCCAATATTAAATTATCCCAGTTCTATGCTTATTTGGAATACCCCACATTTTAAATGATTTAGCACTCAATAAATGGACAGTTGTGGCAGAGAGCAGAATTTAAACTACATGTGGAGCAGAGTTTTCATTACCTGTCACAAAACAGACCAGACGTTGCATCCCAAGTAAAATAGCCCACCCTAATATTGACCTTGCCTGCTCCAGGGTAGAAATGCTTCTGATGTGTCTTCCCACGGTTGAGTAAAGTGCGTTAAAGGGAGGAGACTAGGCCTCAGAGGTTCTAGGCTCTCATCCGCCTTGTCTTGTCGTCTGTGTACGTGTGCCTTGGTGCTTCAGCTTGTTTAGCCTCTGCCGCCTTGCTCTTGACCAATCCCTACGCTAGCCCGATTACTTATCAGGAGAAACATGCCTTCTTTGTTTGTAGCCATGGCCTGGTCAAAACGACTTGACATGGAAATCTATCAAGCCAAGCTGCTGCAAGTCACACCACTTCTGCAATCAAAAGAGTGAAGTGAGCGCTAATGTGAGGATTGGCGAATGGCCGGTGGGTACTTACAGGGCTACGATGCTATCAACTAATCCCAAAGGCAATTCCCTCTGATTATATTTGGTCGTCTGTTTGTTGTTCAGTGCCAGTCATACATATTCAATTACCTCAAATAAGGAGGGGTTTCATCAGACTTGTTTCAACAAGAAATTGACACTAAACCAGATAAATCACCCGTGGGAGTGTGGCATGTTCTGATTCAGGGAATTTACTGAGGCTGAGGTTCCAGACACTCTGATTGCCATCGACGGCCGGACTCTGATGGACTGAAAATCCCACAAACTTACTATGTTTTTAAACTGAAATTTTGACTCTCATTTCCTGTGTTTTACCCACATTCTAGAAAGTGGCATGTTTTTATGCTTAAAGCAGAGATACCAAGTATATTCATAACTCTCTGCTTATTACTAAGCTATCATGCCCAGCTGTGATTTAAGTTGAAGGTCAATTCAAGGATATAGAAAATGGATCGCTGGCCTTTTGACCTATCTGTTATAACTTTGTTGAGGTTATATATCTTCATTTAGACAGTAAATGTGTGTGTTTATGTGGGCTATAAGATGACAGCATGTAGTGTGTGTATGTAGAGTTTAAAAGATACCAAAAGACAAATAGAAAAAAAAGAGAAAATCAAGAGACAGAGGGGTGTGGAGGAGTAGTCATTTCCAGTATGGACACAGACTGTTCAATTGCCCAAGGTTACTAAAAATCCTGCATTTCCCTCTGACACATGAAAACTTTTTTAATCAAAGCTTTTGAAAGTTGGCTCTGGTACAGTTTATCAGTCAGAGCTATAGGTTAGGACTGAGATAACGGAAGAAGAGATCAAAGATTGTGTCTACCGAGTGCCAAGGAAGCTGTGAGCCTCCAAGAAAATAAAACTGAATCCCCCATTTGAAGAAATGTGCTGGTCAGATGTTTTGTGCCCATTTGCCACATATTAATTGATCTAATTATGAGATGAAGTTCAGCCATGATTCTTGCTGCAGTCACAATGGCAATTTCCTCCAGACATTTTGTCTTTTTTGATTAATGCTGAAGAGGAAAATCTATAATAATACTTGTAGTACTGTGTCTTGCATATCTTTACATTTATTTAGCATAATTGTGTGAAAAATAAAGTCCAACTCAGTCAAAAACAAATAAAGGTGTCACTAGGGTATAGGACTGATTATCTGATAATTGTAGTGAACTAAATCCAAATGTATTGGAGTTGTTAAAGAAGCGCCTCAATACACTGCTTTTTTATAGTTTAATGTTGAGCGTGTATTATTTGAAGCAGTGCTGCTTTGAAATAATGTGGCAAAACAAACCAAAAAAATTTGAGCTTCGGGTTTGATATTTAAAGTAAAACACCAACCTGGCATTTGCTTTATGAACCAACTGTGTTGGTGTCACTTGCTTCTTTCAAACAGGCTGTCTAGTTGCACACTGATGGTGAGTATTTAACTGTATCTAGAACATTGTGTTGTTTTCGTGAGAATACCTCCACAAATAATAAGCAATGGTATAAACAAAGAAAATATAACTATCTTTGTGAAACTCATTATTTCATAACTAGATGTTCCATTAATCAAGCTTAATTTACAGCCAATGGATTCTGTGTGGTTTCAGTTAGCTGTACAGACAAGAAGACAAATGCAAATTCCAACCAAAGCAAAAAATTGTGTCACATTATACTATGTATGTAGGCCTGTGGATATGGACACCAAAAGCAGGACGGATATTGAAATTAAACCATGCCCAACCCAAGTGATGCTACTGGATGATAACCTTTTTTATATTCTGTCTGCTTGCAAACTGAAGTATGACTGTGTCAGCATTCCAGTTGGGGGGCACCATGCTAAATAATCCTGCTTCACGTCAAATCTGTGTGGATGATGACTGGTAGGATCAAGTTTTTCTAACAGTGGGATATTACACAGTATCCGGTGAGAAGTCTAGCTACTTTCTCCTCGCCAGGATGTCAGTGTGGACACATGTCAGGGTTTGCGTACAGTAATATGTGTGACCTTTCAGTGATTTAGGACTGAGGTACCGAGCCCTGACGTGCCACTTTGTCTTTGGAATCTTTGGCAAGGAGAGGGCTCAGCCCTGCAGTGCGAGGATGTGTGACATTATCCTGGGGTAGTTGAAAGGCCACTATCTTATTTTAGCACAGCTACCTAGGTGTTACACACATTCACACCTCCCTAATGTGATTTTATCGTTTCATACTGTTTGGCCGGATTTCAACTTATTGCCTGTGGTATCAGGAACATTGATCTTGGTTTCTGGTATCAAGGAGTCAAAACGTCTGATGATGCATTGCGTCGTGCGGCACAACAATTGATGTAATGTTTGGCAAGAGCTAGAGAAAAACAGCCTAAAAGCATCAGTTTATAGCACTTCAGCGCAGTAAGGAAGAGAGGAGAGGCAACTTCTACTTCAAAGCCTAAAAAGAGCTTCCTCTGTGTCAAAGAAGTACTACCAGAACTCTGCCTTAAGAAATAAACACACCTACAGGGAACACAACTTCACAGGACTGTCCTTGACACTGAAAGAGCTGTCAGAGAAAACAATAAAAAATAGCTTTGTTAAAGATTCTGAGCCATTCTCATAAGTACAGAGAACCTTGCAGCATAGCACAATCCTATTGTTGTCATAAGTCACATGTTTTTGACGGACGGTGTCACATTTCTTCACTTAAAATAACTTATGGGCATTTGGTTTTGTTTGTTATATTTGGTTTAGCATAGATGCTGAGGACACTTATGACATACGTTGCTGGTGCATTGTCAGCATAGGGGTGGAGTCTCTATTATTGCATGAGACTGAGGATATTTCAAGCTCTTTCAAGACGGAATCTAGAACTTTTCAGTCAGATAGTGTTAACAATTGCGTAGCATCTTTACAATAGGGCACCGTTGATCTGGTTATCTAGTGCAATATTCATATTGTTGACTGACATTTTATAACAAATTTGTTTGTATACTTGAAAAGGGTCAAATGCAATATCTAATCCGCTCGAGCAAAAGATTCAGTTACGTCGAGAGACACTGTTCTTTCTCTTACTAACAATCCCGATATTTTTAACCCAATGCTGCATCCTGGATCGATCTATTTTGGCTGTCAATGAGTATATTTGGTAAAACCAATTGTTCAGCTAAGCTCATGCATTAGAAACCAATTAAAATATGTATGTAGCTTTCTGATGTGCTGTCCATGATTATGAATGTGAAAGGTAAACTGATTGTATGACCCATAACGCAAAACACAGAAGAGAGTTTTACTTTCTATCACAAGGTTTCTTTGACCAGAAGGTAACATAAATACGCATTGGTTGAAATAACTTACCATTAAAACAACCTTTTAATGTGGATCCATGCATTTAGACCTTGTCCCAATCCCCAGATGCTTAGCGGTAGATGGGACATGCTGAAGAGTAGGCACAGTCACTATGTCTCTTCAGTTATTGACTGTAACCTAGACTGTAGTGGAAAAGTAAAACAACAGCATGCTTTCTCTTGTCTCTCTCTCTTTCTCTCATTGTCTCTCTTTCGTTCAATGAAAAAATAACATGATACTGCAAGTAGAAAACAAAGCACACACAGCACAGTTGTGCAGGTATGTTTGTATTATTGTACACAGCTTCCGCAGCATGACATGTTTGTAAATTGACCATGAATACATTTGCAATCAACAACAACATCTAACATAAAAAAATATTCTAATACTTTATTCTAATAATTAATTATTTATCTTAAAAAGGTGACTCCGCATAAGCCCCTCTCTTTTCTATAAAAGTTATTAATAGCAGCTTCAGAGAATGCTTGATATTTACAAAGCTTCAAGGTCTGTCTATCTACAGAACTGTTGAAATGTTTGAAATGTCTCTCATCTCAGAATCTGTTTTGTGTATTTTTTTATGAACTCAAGTGATATTATGAACTGGTATCTATGAACTTTTCTGCAGAACAAGCTTATTTTCCTAATGGCACATTACTAAATATAATAATGGATAAAGCTTTGATGAGCTGTGCTAAACTAAACCTGTGGCAGTGAAATGGCAAACAGCCTACTAAAGTTTATGATAATATCCTTCCCTGAGGAAGGGAATCTTTAACAATGAGTATGCATTTTCTCTGATTACAATAAATTGTCTGTTGCGCTCTAAAGCCAAGGCATTAGTCCCATGTTTACTGCCGGTTATATATCCCAGAATGGTCCACGTGTTTTTCAAGATGCATACACACTAGGGGTCAATGAGACATTACATAAGCAGAGCAAATATTTCAGCGAACGTTTATTGCCTTGATTGCATTTTATTCTCGCCCTCCAAACAAGTGTGATGGTTTTACGAGTCCAAATGATGAGAAATGCCTTTATAAATCTGAGCATCACAAGGCTAATTGCATCTAGAAAGCAAGAGAAAACCGGGGCAGGATAGATTTTTTATAATAACCTTTTTGCCTCAACATGTTAATCTACTGTAGTCACCAAATCGTTTTTAAAACAGTTCTCTCTATCTAACCAAGGAGTTGATTTACAGTGTTCGCCAAGAATTCAATTGTCTTATTTTTTAATTGCTCAGTTTTTTTTAGATCTATGTTTTAGTTTTAGTTTGCATACCACATAACTTGTATCCATGTCCTGTACAATATGTTGTAACAGAAAACAACACAAAACAGAATAGAGCATTTACAAAAGGTGTGTTGATCAAATGATTCTATGTTAAAAACAGATATGAGGATGATGTTATACTCACAGCATCTCAGATTCTGTATTATTTGTAACATAGAAAGTTAATTGCAGAGATTTACATCTAACATCCCTGTTTTATGTGATTGAGGCAGGGTTAAAGACACCTCAAACTTCCCATATCTGCATGACCCTTCATTCTCGTGTGACGCTCCTCAACCCTTTAAGCCGCAGAGAAGATGATCAGCTATAAAGTCCATGACTGATAATGAAACTGGCAGTGGCTTGGGCTGTACTTGGGCCACTGGGCTCGTTAAACAAACACTTCACGTGTAAATGGTCCATTTGCATCTTCATCTGGAAGTGTTATCCCTGGCTCTTACAGAGAGCTACAGGGTCGGTTGGAGGCAGAACAGGTGGTGGGAAAAAATGTTTGTGAGAAAATGTTGCAGTACAAGACATTTCATATTCAAGTGCCATTTATTTATGGATGTGTTCACTATTTGACTAGCCAACACAAACTAATTAGAAATGTAAATTAGACTTCCAACATAAAACATTGTGCATGCAGTAAAATTCTTTACAATGTCATATGTGTCCCATAGAGTATAGTGCTGTATCAAGAACAAGGATATGCAGATGATTACACATGCATTAATCTGGGACTATATGTCGCCGACCTCCAGAGGTCCAGCCACTCCCAGCAGCGAGGGAATAGAGGATCTGGTATCTTGCGACACCATTGCCTAATTAGCTGTCTGCGTGCCCGGAGTCCTGTTCTGTGTTTGACCTTTCTTAAAGGTAAGGCAACCAGCACATGTTCAACAGGCCCCCAGGAAAATTGGGTGAGTTGGTGGGGGGGCGTATTGAGGTTGATAACCAAGCATTGTTTGAGTGGGGTTTTGTAAAATATGCGTACCTGCGTGTGTTTTCTGTGCTTATGTTTATGTTTCTCCCTATCGGGCAACACGTTTTCCCCAGAGGCCTAGACTAGATCAAAGGCGATGGTGTGCAGCATCGGTAAGGTCCACCTCTTCATTAGCGGGAAACGAGCCTGTCGGGTGGATCTCGCCATTGATAAAACAGCAACCTTGCAGCTTCCGCAGGCCTCCCAATGACAACATAACCCTGCATCACTATGGTCTGCAAAACAATAATTCGCTTTGTACAATTTATGATTTTGAACATCCGCTTGAGGTCTGATACACAGCTATATATTTTGAAGCAAGCCTCGTGGGATTATGAGATTTAGTCAGTATTGATGCAGGTAGAGGTTTGCTCACATGCCATTCTAACGAATAATGAGACATCCTTGTGGAGGTGGTAATGACTGCCAAGTGATAAATCATCAATGCCGGCAAGATTTGTTCTTTTGTCATTTTTGTGCGGAGAAAGGATACATCCTCATTATCGTCTATAGCTTTGCCTTAGAAGGAGCCACAAGGTGATGTTTACCATGTGAATAGTTTATAAATACTGAAAGAGATAAAAACACTGAAAGGTGAATTTGTGAGTTTTTACTGAACCAAAAATACATTTTGTTTTCATAAATTGACTATCTTTTGTAGCGTCTGTAATTATACTTTGATTAGATCAGAATCTACACTGAAATCCTGTGAATTTTTTTTTTCTGAGCTCAGGTAAAGATTAGACGTGAGATAAGGAAGACGTAAAGACTCCAGGCAATTTCCCTGATGCCCACATATTAAATCGAAGCCGTTAGCTAATAAACCAATAAATATGTAAAAGACCTAGTGATATTCTAGCTTTCTGTGTAGCAGCCTGTTTTATTTGTCTTGGTGCTTTCGAGATGCTGGTATTTATTGATGCTATCGCAGTAAACATCTTTTGGAGGAGGAGTTAGCTTATTCCTTATTACGTTATTTGCATCTGTTTCTCTCCTTGCAACAAGATGCGTACAGAGGACTACAATGTGCACTGCTGACACCATTTACCGATGTTCATGAAGTTTTAGATCAGGAGTCTAGATAGCATATCAACAGGATTCTAGGTAAAAAAAACAAGAAAAAAAACTGTTTTGTTTTGATTCCAATACAGAGTGATCCTGTTGAAATCTAGAATGTGCTCTGCTTTTGACTTTGATTGAGATAACCTAATAAATCTATCAAAATTGATTTGATCATATATACGGTTGCCATTGCCAATTAACGGCAGAGGCAGAACTTCCTTCGAGTCTTTCAAAGTTCATGACATTTACAACAACAGTCTGTTTGGCTCTTTGGTATTTCCTTTGAAGGTTATGCTGGCCTCCCAAGGTAATTGCATTGCATTTAAACCATGATCATCAAATCAGTGTTAAGTTACACCAATCGACACAATGTCCTGTGTTTTGATTGCAGAGTTTGGATATGACATTTCTTCTATATGCATAAGTAAGGTCCTAGGTGGATGCAAATATGTGACGAAACAAACTATACATTTTCATTACATGACAGCAAGGAGATAGTAGTCAACTGTACTGTTTCGCTTACAACTCAAAAGGTGTCATGGTCTTATCTTGTCATTTCGTTACATTGCCTTTTTTACAGTACTATATGGGATTTCCCAGAAACCTCAACATTTGTTTAGTTGCTCCAGGAAAAGTCAGAGTAGGACCATGCATGACAGATAACACATCCTTTCCATCTGTATTCACAGCGAGCAGGAAGGGAAATAACATCTCCCCTATGCTGTGGATCCAGGCCTGGGGCATTCTGGATGGAAATATGTAATTAACTGAGCTAAGATAAAGTTGAACGTATTGCTAAACTGCTCTGCATATCGGCGCATAGTTATGGCTTATAACATAGTAGGCAGGAGTAGACAGCACTGGCAGCTTAATCAAGAATTAATGGAGAGTATCACAAATGACAGTTTAAATACTGCCATGGACCATGGAGAGCTGGTGGAACAGCATGGTTGGAGCACTACCCTGAATACGTATTTCTACCCATATAGATGTGCTCTATATAGCGTGCAAAAACACAGATCAGCCACAAAACTAAACCACCTGCCTAACATTGTGTAGGTCCCCTGCGTGCAGCCATAACGGCTATGGCCCGTCAAGACATCGACTCCACAAGATCTCTGAAGGTGTTCAGTGGTATCTGGCACCAGGACGTTAGCAAGCAGATCCCTTAAGTCCTGTACGTTGCTAGGTGGGGTCTCCATGGATCTGACATGTTGTTCCAGCAGATCCCATAGATGCTCGATAGGATTGGGATCTGGGGAATTTGGAGGCCAAGTCAACACCTTGAACTCATGTTCCTCAAACCATTCTTTCAACAAAACAGTTTTTCAGCAATTTGTGCTACAGTAGCTCTTATGTGGGATCGGATCCCCACGCGCATCAATGAGCCTTTGGCGCCCGTGACCCTGTAGCCGGTTCACAGGTTGTGCTTCCTTGGACCACTTTGGTAGGTACTGACCACTGCATACCGTTAACACCCCACAAGACCTGTCTTTTCGGGTATGCTCTGACCCAGTCATCTAGCCATCAAAATGTGTCCAGCCTATTGTTCCTGCTCAACATATTAACCTCAAGAACTGACTGTTCACTTGCTGCCTAATATTTACCACAACCTGACAGGTGCCCTTGTAGCTAGTTCATCAATGTTATTCCCTTCACCTGTCAGTGTTTTTAATGCTGTGGCTGATCAGTGTACGTACGTATGTATGTATGTTACTTACTACAGTTCAGGACTGTGATTTTACAAAACCAGCAAATCAAATCAGCTGTTGATCACCAGGTCACAGATCAATAAAAATGACAGCTATGCCTATGGCAAATCTGCAAAAAAATAAATGTTGAATTATAAGTTTAATCTACACTGTGTGAAACACCTGTCTAACGAATATAAGGACTCGAATGGCCCAAATGACACTAATGATAATCTCTTCTAGTGGTAATCTTTCATGTAGCTACAATAATTGATGGCCCAGAGAGTTAAAACACATTGTCATAAACAGAGGGCGTGCTAGAAATAAGATCATATGAAAATAATTACCAATTAGCTTATTTGGAGTGCCTTTTTCCAATCAAGTCATCTGTCATTTTCTCTACAGGTTCACATCACCATATGCTGTCTCTATTTGCTTTCTTGGATGAAGGACTTGGTAGGTGGTTCAACTTACCACTATCTCGACATCGCCGCAGCTTCTCTGTGTGATATCAGAGAAAACAGATGCTTCCAATTAGCATCATTATGCTGCTGCTGATGATGTGCTATGATAGCATGCATGATGACGCCCCATAAAACAGGTTTCGAATTCATTACCGTTGAAATCTGGTAGTCTAATAACGCAATCCTGAGAAATACTAATTGCGAGGCTGTGCGACATAATAGCATTTTCTTTGTCTTTATTTGGTTAACAAAACCCAGGATGATATTAAACCAGTTGTCTGATTATATCAAGTTTCTATGGAAGATCCTTTTCATAGTACATACATGTATAGCCTATGTCCTTCAAATGTTTACTTACTGAAGGTTCTTATATTGGCATGTTTGTGTCTAATATATGAATAATACATTTGTCTGTTTTACTATTGCATTCTTAATCCCACCTAAAGTCATTTCCAACTGTTTCATAGAATTTGATATTGAAAGGTCTGTAAAATTCACGCAGCTGCTCAATGACCTCTCTATCGATCTGAACATGGGTCCTGCCCTTGGACTTGCCCAAGCAGCGTGGCTGGCTACTGCTCTCTGGCTTTTTTAGGCAGGGGAAACCTTTGGTTCTGTTAAAGTAGAAGTGCTTGTCCGTGATGATGCGTTTGAGTCCCAAGAAGTCCTGCACTCGGCCTAGCTCCCCGGCTGGGTCTGTTATCAATCGCTCACCACTCACAAAGTGGATCTGGGAGATGCGAAAGTACTGCAGCCAGTTTTCCAGGTGCAAGATGTACATCCCAATGCGGATCGCATTCCAAGACGTGTCAACAAGGCCCAAGCTTCTGTTCTTAAAGGCCAGCTCCTCAAAGGTAGGGATGTCTGGCTTTTTGGACAGAGTCTGTGTGTAGTCAGAAATGGCTCTGGTGACTGGATTACGCACCACAACGATTAGTTTTGCATCACGGGACATACTGGCAATGCGTCTTGGAGCCTCCCGGGTAACAAAATAGCTTGGTGTCTTCTCCAGGGTGATTTGGCTGTCTAATGTCCGTGGCATCAGTCCCCTAGATAGAATACAAATGGAAAAACAAAGGATTCTTTTAAGCAGAGCTTGTTTTTTGTGTGTCAATATTGGTAAGTGTTTTGACAGCTTTTTGCTCTCTTGGGTGACATTGATGCTGAGGGGTAGAGGGAAAATTCATTTCAGAATTATGGTCATAAATCACCATCTTCTGCATTTCGGATGTCCAATAAAAAATGACACTGTGACAGAAAATCTGGGTCATATAAAGTAGGTCACAATTTTCATGAAGTTTGGGAAGAAATACCGATGTATAGTGTATAGGTTTGTCAATGTCCAAGGGATTATGCAAACATAGTAGTCTTTATGTTATGAAACACATAAACCGATGCCAACTACAAAAAATATTATAATATGAATATTGTAATATGAAATGCACAGTTAATTTGAAATGGCACCTTTTTCAACATCAGATATGCAAATCTAGACTCGGTGAAAGAGCATCAGTCCAGAAGAACTGTAAAGTTTGATATTGTTATTTTGCACATGCATTGGATTCCACTTAAAACATTAGCTATCAGGAAGTAGGAGGTTACCAAAGCATTTTGGAAGTTACAGCAGCTTGTATAGGTGACATTTACTATATTTATAGTACATGTTTTAATTTAAACACAGCTATTTACTGTGTCTACTGGTTTGATAGCCAGTAACAGCTGGAACACATCTGCTCTGATTAGCGTAATCACACCTTTTCATCAGCACAACAAAGCATATGTAAATAATTTTCTAGTTTTCAAGTAAGTTGCTATGTGGGACAAATAATATAAATGAAAACCTCATATTGGAAAATAACCTTTCTTGTTTGTGAAAGCTCTTAATGGGCTTTCCTGTAGCGAGGGTGGCCATCGGTTACCTTTACAGTCTTGGAAATATTGATTTGTTTAGCTTGATTTATGAATCTTGAGCTGTCCGCCTGGGTGTCTCAGTTAGCCTTACCAGTTCAGGGCCAAAGGCAGCCATTAATCTTTCATTGCACGGAATAGAACATTTGCTGTATGCTAAAGACTTGCTACTCTTGCTCAGGTGGTGCAGTGATGCAGTCTGGCCTGAACTCAACTTGATTATTTAATCAGACATCTAGGCAGCAGTTTCTGAACCTCATATTGTAAAAGAAATGTTAAACTAATGTAATCAATAATTAGACAATACAAAAAACTGAAATTAATTTAAAAAACAAACCCAAAACCTGATAAGCTGAAGAGGAGTCTCTTGTGCAGATAAATCTTCCAGAGCTAGTAGAGGAGGTGGAGACAGTAGGGCCCATTCATCCCTCGGGTCAGTGGAACATATTTTATACCCTAGGTAGGGGCCTGTAACAACTCACAGATGAAACGTAATACAGAGGTCTTGTCTTTTATGGGTCAGATCCCTTGGCACTGAGCATAAGAGTAAAGCTGTTAACTTCCATGTCCTGACTAACAACTGAATCCTGGCCTTTTCCTTAGAAACCTGATTATTACCTGAACCCTAACGGACTTGACTCAAACTCACCTGTCCCATGTGTGAAGTGTATCACATGGTTTCCGAAAGTCTCTCAAGATAAAGAAGCATCATCCAAATGCTTACATTTAAACTCAATTTCCTTCTCTAGAAAATTCTACTGATGGCCGCAGCTAAGACCAATGGCATTTCCTCATCTCCTATTGCTTGGGCACATTCTCTTTTATGTGATGGCACACGTAGTGGAGGACAGTCGGTTCTTTACTTGTGTGGCAGGACAAGGTTACGGTGACATGTTCTGTGACATTTGAAAGCGGCACGGCGTCGCGGTGCCCCACGGCATGTGAACAGAACAGCGGGGGGGGGGGGGGGTTCTACAACAGCAGAATATTCCATTTGGTTTGCTTTTATTGTACACACTGCTTGGTTGTTCTACAATGACTTTGTGACTGGCTGACTTTGAAGAAAGTGCTGTACAACTGAATGTATTCTTAATAATATTGCAATATTGAGCCATAAAGTCATAATCACTTTTGCCTTCTCAATCTCTCAATTTTTATTTGAAGTATGGGATGTGTGTGAATCTTAGAAACATACCAAGGGGCAGTGATTGATGATAGACTATATCTTAAATATCTAAGGTCATATGTTTTGATGTTACCAGCACAGTAACAGTAACCTTGACTATGTTCACTGTAGTTGGACACTATAAATGGAGCACACACTCTCTCTCTCTCTGCCTGCCTGCCTGCCTCTCTCTCTCGCTCTCTCTCTCGCTCTCTCTCTCTCTCTCTCTCTCTCTAAGACACACACACACACACACACACACACACACACACACACACGCGCACGCACACACAAATACTGGAAGCCCAGAGTGATTGGTATTTGATGGTTTAGTGTCAAGAATCACACTTGTAGAACACAAACACACACACACAGAAACATAAACACGCATACTGAACGCCCAGAGTGACTGGCATTTAATGGTTTAATGTCAAGAATCACACTTGTAGAAGATTGATGACCTCTTAGCTCTGACTATCATCCTGTTAGATGAAACTAAATTCATTGGGGCAATTTACAGTGTGCAGGTGACAGTATTGGTAAAAAAAAGTCAGGATACATTACAGAGCTAGCTGTGACATTTTAATCACTGGGCTAAGATCAACTGAGGCAGGGAGGATATACCCATATAACTTTACTGTAAATTGTACCCAGTTTTCACTAGATTTGACAAAAGGGTATTTTACTTACTTTTGTGTGTACACATACACTAATAACCGGCAGCTTCCAGAAAATATTCACTACGTTACATTTGCAGGAAACATTATGGAATACAGGAACATGGAATTAAGGTACATAGTTAATTTGGACACTTTGTAAGACAAACTTCTCAAGACACACCCATCAAACACGCAAAACATCAAGTCCAGGTCAGCTTTAGGGCATCTTCTCTAGCACAATCAATGGCTGAAGACCTTGCTTGTTTTATTCATTATATATTTGAAACCACGTTTGAACTTGGATAGTCTACTATATATAAATACTATGTACTCTCAGTGTTAGCTTTGGAGGTTGATCCTACAGATTCAGGCACAAGGCAGTGGTGACACACTGGTTTTTTAAAACAGAATTAATCTAGGCTTCATGTATTAATTAAGGGGCTGTATGATGAGGCTGAGGATAGGATAGTAATGTGGTCACTAGGGCTGATCTGATTGGGGTTTAAATTGGAAAGTATCAATCACAACCAGTTGCGTTCCTGCGGAGACAGACAGGGAGATTTGGAGAGTGGCCCCGATCTGTCACTGGAGCCCAAAAGTCTGTCATCACACAGACTAATAATGAACCCTGCCCATTAAACAATGCCCAGCTTGTATGTTACACTTTTACCAGGGAGCTGCCCAGATCAAAGTGCCCATTATCTGTTGTGTTGGGCTGTGCTCCAAGGTAATTTTAGATGTGCCTCATGTTAAATAATTACTTGGTCCCTTGGCATCTCATTATTGGTACATTATCTAAACCAACTTAAATAAAGTTTTTTGGGGTAAATAGGACAAAGAGGCAGCATTACATATCCATCTGGGTGGTCTACACTAAAAGCATGATGAAAGATTATCTTTCCGGTCGATTGACAGCATTTGTCTTTATAATCTCGAATGCTACTTTCAAAGTGCATCTGTCACGATTCTGACTGATACAGTGTAGAAAGGTTGTGGTCAACGATAAAAAATGCTTGTTTTAGAGTTCACATAGACTTTACAAGGTTTTAACAGCACATAGTGTAGTAGCATAGCTCTAGGTTATAACAAGAAGTACAATGTACACAGCAAGTATATTTCCCTTGTGGTTCTTAAGCTTAGCCCACTGCCCAGTCATATTACTAATTGCATCCACCTCCTTACTGATAAAGGAGAATTCTGTTTCCAAGGGAAATGATTAACTCATTAATATTAATGATTAACTCACTTAAGTTTCTGCTGGGATGACGTCCATTCAGTGGGCGTTTGATGCTGTCTCATTGAAAGTCAATTTAGTGTTAAGAAGGAAGACTCAGGAAGACAGAACAACCCCCAAAAGTTGAATCAGCTGGGTGGCTTACAATACCAAATAATTGTAAAGTATCTCTGGAAACAAATCACAAACTAATTTAAGACCATGTTTTTTTCTGAATTGTTAAACACAACCAATCTCTTACACATTTTTTTTATTATTTCTTCATTGCAAGGATTTTACTGAAATTACAGCACATTGTTTTGAGAGGCATTCTAGACAGTGGCTATTTTCAAGACTATGGAGTGGGTTTGAACTGAGCCCTAATGCTCTTTTTGTATCTGGTCCGGTAAAGTGCTCCACTTTAAAACAAAAATTACGACACTCTCCAAAAAGCTTTAAAGATCTAAGCGTGCATTTCTGCTAATTTCTTAAAAGCTTTGAATTCATTAACTCCAGTTATTCTCCCACTACCAATGGAAGATATAGTAAACATAAAACAATATTAGAACCATATCAGCCTGGCCTAAACTGTTTATAACTTGGCCCCACAGTCACATTCACTTGCCTGTTGAAAATAATTTCTTATAAAGCTCTGCGGCGCAATAGAGATAGTACCAATTCATAATGAGAAGCTGTGCAGAATCATTGACACTGAAACTGAAATGCAAATGCCTTGTAATACACCTGAAGTTATGTTGATAGTCACAGTGTTGTCTAAAAACATGTTAACTCTATGTCTGCTCGCCGAATAGATAGGGTGGTGGCAAGACCACAAGTCTGATAGTGTTATTCATCCACTTCATTATTATCCACAAAAATTTATATTAAGTAATAATTCGAACATACTGTAAGGTTGTAATAATGGCACATAGTAGAAACATAAAAAAAAACTAAAAAGCAACTTGCGAAGATAACGAGCAGAAAAATCAGTACCATTGGCACTTGCTACTGGCAAATCAATACATTAACTTAATAACATAACATCACAACTTTACTGTGTCCTGATCTCTTTTTCCCAGAGGGTGTTTTTTGTTTTACTTGCTAAATGTTACATTTCTTTGAGCTATATTGAGATTTAGACTCCTCATTAACACTAGAGAGAGAGAGAGAGAGAGAGAGAGAGAGAGAGAGAGAGAGAGAGAGAGAGAGAGAGAGAGAGAGAGAGAGAGAGAGGCATGCACCAGGACATCTTGCAGTGCCAAATACGTAGTTTTGTGTGTTAAATGAATAGCTCCAACTTTCTGTCCTTGTCAACCTTTCTGATGACAGTGTTTCGGAGCTCCTCTCCTCCCTAAGCCAATTAATAGTGGGCCTAGAGAATATTCTTGGCTGCAGCAAATGCTAAAATGCCTCTCACACAATTCCAACACTTCTTCAGGAATCTGCTTGAATGGTTCTGACTCCTGTAAAATCAATATAACTAGGGTGCCCTTTAAGCTCTGATGGTCCATACTGATGCATGATTCTTGTCTGAATATTTGGGAATTGTCTGAATTTTACCATCCTATTGTAAACGGATGAAGTGAGCTATCTATAAGTAGGATGCAAATATGAATAGGATGGAGTGTAATGACCATAGTAGTAGGCTCATATTTAACTAGGTGAAGATTATTACGCATCCAAATAAGGCTATATGGGTGCAATCTTTTCCGTAGCTACAGTAAAAAACAACATAATTTACCTCATTAATTTCACACTGGCCCCTCTCACACAGAAGGTGAAAGAGGATGCCCAGATGTGGATTCTGACATAAATTCTCAGATTAATAAAGTTGGAAATACACAATTATATTGAGGATGTTGCTGTTCATTGCAGAGCCAGTATGTCAGTTTTGCTAGAAATGTCTGCAAAAGCCAGACACTATGAGGACTCATTACATCCAACAAAATAGCTTTATCATAAGTGGCCAGTTCAATGTACAATGAAAAAGAAAGAGGCTTTATGCAAAACTGACATTATCAGACCATTTATCTTGGTCATTATGACGGCAGTTATGTGCCACTTATGGCAAGATGTCAGTAGCTAAACTACAATTGCTTTCAGGAGAGATTAGGGAAACAGTGGCCTTGCCTTGGCCTCAGCGACATTTTAATTTATCTTGCAAATGTTTTTTTATCGATGAACACGTTTCCTTTCTTTGTGTGGGTATGTACACCTGTGTGTGGTTAGTGCACCTAGTTAGTGGCTAAGTGTGTTCATAGTGTGTTGGTGCACAGTTTGGTACTCCAGCGTGCAACTGTTCATAGGTGCACATCTGACACATTAGACATTTATAGTCCAACTTGTCCACAGTGCGTATGAATGGCTTCACATTGAGACTGAAGAGAAAGCTCCCACAACACATCTGCCAAGATGTTTCAGTCAACTGACCTGGCAGTGCCTTCCACAGTGTAGCAGCAAATGGCACTCCCTTTGTTTTAGTGAGCTTTCTCAGCTCCGTGTTAAAACACGACCCATACGGGTTCCCTACCCGACTCGAACCCACTTTTTCTAGAGCAGCGTGTTCTGTCATACAGGGGGATGTTAACACCTAGGGTAAGAACAGCACTCAAGACCGCAGCCCTCTCTTGCTGCTCTGAGCCACCTGCGTTAGAGGAGACTCATCTCTCCCACAGAGACTCCCAATCCAGCACCTGTATGGAGTCCCAGTATCGTTTTCAGCAGCTCAAAACCATTACCAAGAAACAGGGAAGCAAATCCATAGCAGAGGTTATAAATCAATATAATCCTCTTTTTTTTGAGGGGGTGGGGGGGGGGGGGGGGGGGGGGGTTATAGAAAATGTATACCTGTAGAAAATCAATTTCCCCTAACATGCCTTATGTGGTCTGGCTATTCACAGCAATACCTTCTGTGGTTGGTCTAAGAATTACATTCCTGCCATCTGAGCTTGCTGTTGATCTGATACTGTCTTTGCTTGTCTTGTCTTCATGCCCCATTTATTTAGAGGCCAAAATAAGATGACTTTTCAGAGATGGCCATTCCTGAACAGGTATTGTTTGGAACTGCATTTATTTGTTCCCTTAAGTGGCCTGACTAAATAATCGTCATGGTTATTCATAAAAAAAAGAAAAAAAAAATTGTTTGCTGCAAAACTACTACCAATATATAATATATTGTACCATACAAATTTGAAAAGTTTGTGTTGGCTTATGTGTGTGAGAGAGAGAGAGGAGAGAGCAATGTGAAGGTGGTGGTGTGTGTACGTAGGTGAGTGATGGGGGGAGGGGGGGTTAGGCTATAGGGACAAGAAGTTTACAGTGAAAATGCATATTTTTTCTCACCTGTACCAATCTAGTCCCCTTTCATAGTTTCTATCGAAAAAGTGCGGCTCTGTACCAAGCGCACGCACATCCGGATGTATTCGAATGAACTCAAGCACCGCCCTGGTGCCTCCCTTCTTGACGCCGACAATTAATGCATTTGGTAACTTCTTGTTTCCATATTTTTGGGCAACAGTCATATTGTTCACTTTGGATTCGGAAGGGGCAATATTCCTTACGTTAGTGCTACTGAAGGCAGGATGTTTGCTTTGGTTGCGATAACTTGATCCTTTTTTAGTTCCAACCTCATGAGCAATCCTCATGTCCATCGGAAAAGTACAATCGTTCAATTTTTGAAGAAGTTTCTTGTTTCCTACATTTTTGCTATAAAGACAACTTTTTTCATCATTCCGCTCCATAATTGTACTAAAACAAAAAATAATACAGTAGCACAAATAAGTGAATGACAAAGAAAGAGTAAATATGAAAACAAAACGTTTGCTAAATCTATTTGAATATGGCGCGATTCGACTTAAAAGGAACCTACATGCCATTTCTCCATGGGTTAACGCGCTGCATGATTTTCCATTAGGAATCTCTTGTCCTTGTCTTTGGGGGGCTGTAGTCCAGCATCATCCTGGTCCGACAAAGTAAAATAGACTATAAAGTAGGCCTAGTTGTCCCTGAAATGTAAGCTACATTTGGAAGGTTTCATCAATAGTTGACATTAATTATTTGGACAATCCTTACCAAGTTAGTTGAAGTTTCTTCAGTGATTGTGAGTCAGTCCGGGTCAATTAGACAACTCCTGATAACATTATCATCTGCCAAAACACGTGAGTACCTGTGAAATATGCCGCCCATTTTATCCCTGATTCCTTTGAAATGATAAAATATATTTTAAAAGCATTGATGATCGACAAGGGAAACGCGGAGTCAGCCGTGTCTGCCATAAAACACACTGTGTTTGCTATAACTCTAGCCGAAGTGCACATTTTTTTTTGCTTCCTCTCTCTACCTCGCTTCTTCTCTCTGTCGAACGGATTGTGATTCTCTGCTCATGTTCGGCTTTCTCAAAGTTCTGAAGAATGCCGTTGCGGCAGTCAGGCACCAATGATAAATATTTAAAGAGAGTCTGACGTCACACATAGGATCATAATTCTTCATGCGTTTTGCCTTTTAAAGGAGCACCAATGATATTTTGTTTGCTATCTTGATGGTTAAAGAACAAATATGTGCTGTACAGTTTGATGGTTTACTGTAGGTCTGTAGAAGTTCCTGGGCAGGCTTCTGGATTTACAGGTGGAATTCTGGATATTTACTGCCTCTTTCGAAGGTGACCTGCTGTCTGAAGCACTTGCATTGTTTGTGTACTTTGTAAACAGGAGTCTCCATTAGCTTGATCCCTTGTTATATAATTACAAAGTATTGCAATTGCTATTTTAAAACTTGAAGACTGTCTCAATATAAATACTCAGTAAAACGTTATATCCAGACAATGTTTGCTCCATTAAAGCACTCATGGAACAGTAGGCACTATACAGTCTGTTACCCTAATCTCCATTGCACTGCCTTGGGGCTGAACCTGCTATTACTGAAATGTGATTAGGAGCCATGGATCAATTAGGTCTAGGGTCGTTGGTGAAATAACTGATACAATAGGACGTGCGTGGGGGTTCATTAACCTTTTCAGTCTATTCAGTCCCAGTCAGTGGTTTATGCCAGTTATGTCCAGCAGACCTGGCTCATTGTTCTGACTGCCAGTCGTCCTGCTATCGTACCTCCTATTGACAGCTATTAACTTAATTTAGGCCACTTCACCTTCACCAAAGCTGAACAAATACTTTCCATTCCGCTCGCTGGGAATTTTGAGTTATGAGAAGGCAAATTACTTTTTAAAAGCCTGTCATATCTCAGGAAGCTCCTGTCTAACTGTTCCCTGTGTTTTGTAATGATATTCGATGTCTCATTTGGTAAATGTTATTCTATTTAGCTTTTTAATATGCACACTGTGTCTCTACGTACATAGTTCAGGGTGGCTGAAGTTTATTTTTTTGTACATCCAGGTTTTAATTAGACAAAACACCCTCCGAACATGGATTGGTAAGGGGTTTAGTCCCCTCAGTCTTTGATAATCTACCGCTTAGGCTCCCATTGCTTCTTCGCCAGAACCCAAAGGAGCTGTCCATGGTGCTGATATACTGTACACCTTTCAAGGGATAACATGTTTGAGCTTGAACTTATTCACCCAAAGGTGCTTCAGTAGTAAAGGCTGGCGTTGCGTTATATGGTTTATTCTTGTTGCTATTACAGTTGTTTACACATAAAAAAAATCTCTCAATGATCAATTTTGTGGGCCCTTGGTTACTTTTTTTTATGGAGCTTAGCTATCCTTTTCTTACCTGTTATATTATGTTGTCAGCTGGCGGTGTCTTCTAGTGGGTTTCATTGCTATCATTCAGACATGATGAGATCACAGACCAGATTGCACATATCCAGCATTTGAAAGGCTAGAGGATATTACTCCTCCCACTCCCTGGTTACACTACCTGGAGCGGGAAACTTGACAATGCACCAATGAATGCAGTATATGTTATACAGTGTGCTACATTAACATAGATACAATTAAATGAAATATGTGCTTGTCTAACGTTAACAATGAGTAGTTAACAGGCATTTTGGCAATGTTATTCCCTCTTTTATAAGCCATAGATTCTAAGAAATGTTAAAGCCATTTGGTCCAATAAATGAAAAAAGGCAGTTATACAAAACATTAAATAATTTGTAGCCAGTTTCACACATATGTCTCACTTTGAGGCTATAGTCTTTAAAGCAACAGCTCTTTTGCTATCATTTCTAACTTCTTTTATACACTAGTGTTTAACTAATGATCCAAATGACTTAAACGGGCATAGTACAGCTTTGCTCTTAATGCCATCATGCACACCATAAAAACATCCTTCCTGATACGGCATGCAAGTTATTACATAGAAAAGGTTTCAGTCGTGATAAACTGTGAGAGTATTTGGAAAAGTCAGGGACTCACTAAAGGCCATTGAACAGCAGGCTATCGCTCTCCCTGCCAACCATTGAGTCGGCTAATTGTTCTTGACATTTTGCCCATGTTGTTTGAATCAAAACAATTTGGATCTATCGATTTCATATGTTTCTCACAAAAGGAAGACACTGTTGGGGAAATGTCAACCTTTTGGTCATCTGTCGATTGACTGAATGGGAGGGTTTCGTGGGAACCTGGTAATTGTCACACAGTTTGCATTGGCAAAACTCAGCAGGTTCCTCTGCAGAGAGGCCATTTCTCCAATTTATTAACGCAGCGGATCAGGGCCTTTGTCGGAGCTCACAAACATGGCAAGTGCCAGCAAAAAGATTCCAACTAGCCAAGATGAGCCAAAAAGTAAATTATGAATGCACTGTAAGATCCCAGAGAGGTGCAGAGAACTATATGATATGGGGTAAACATATATTCTTTTTCTCCAGCCCATTTAGGAGACTTTAACATGGTTATTGGTGCTCTACTCTTACAAGGATGCAATACACTTTCTGTTTTAAAGTGAGTACCCTAAACGCAGTGGATCCTATCTTACCCGGTCCTTTAAGTGCATATGCCCCCCATAGTACCTTTACAAGGAGATATATCATACCATACCGCACACTCATTTGAATACCCCAGCCTGCATGTTGAGCAGAGACTTAAAATCAGAATCGATAAATAGTATTTATTCAAGGTTCTTGCCTGCACCTCGGGTAATGCAGATAAATCCTCCTCTCCTGCGATGTTCCTTAGTTGTGGATGGTTTGTTGACATTAGAAGGGGGATATTACTGTCAAACACAGGTTGAAAGTTGACACTAAAAACTGACAAAGCAGCCTGCAGCTGAGATTGTCATCTTAATCCTTATGGGTATGGAATCTACTGGTTCTGTTATTCCAATTGAACTAAAAGATTTTAAGGTAAAGAAGAATGGGTAATACTGAAAAACATTTCAAATTGATACTTTTCTATGGTCTGAGATAAGTGGCACCAGAAACTGAGTTTGAATTGTATAGCTTGAATTTGAGACGGTACCTCCTTTTCACTGCTGAAATATTATGAGAGTGGATGGACATACTGTAGGTGAGGTAGACTTCAACACCTTTTCAATGTCTTCAAATAGGTTTGATTACCACAGATTCTTCCAACCATCTGGATCACTGACATCCTTGTGAAATGCACGCGAACAGGGTGAAACCAAACCATAGCGTTATCTATTTTGAGGCCCTGCAAAATTGAATCCAAACAAAAATGCCTCAGGAATGAGAACTGCCCTTCAATGAGGCCATCTATCACAGAGCTCCCTCAGGAAGCCAGACAGGAAATGATGCTGATAATGACACTGAAAGCACTGGATCTCTCTCACCGGGCACACTGTAGCCTCTCGTTGGTGTCCTCATGGCTCAGTAGTTAATATCAACAATATCCCAAGTTAATTAAGCAGAAATAAGTAGTCAGTAGACCATTCTTTTTGCTATAGAATTGCTCTGTTAGCTACGTTTCATTTGAGATAAATAAGTTAGAAAATGGGAATTAATTAGGACTTGAGTCGATAGCTCTAACAGTAATACTTAAAACAATCACATTACTGGGTCATATCTTTTTTTTAAAAGTGAACATGCCTAAATAAACTTTTATTGCTACTTTAATTTACGTGCTCAAGGAAACAGAAATGTTGATGTGTTTTACGATCTTTTAGAAAACACAACAAGACTGAAAATGCAATCCTATTATAATTTTTGCCGGAAGCGTTCACATAATTATTTCAGTACATCTCAAGTTATTGTGGAGAGTCACTTCCAGGGATCCCTGATGTCTCCATATTGTCCATGTAAATCACAGCTGTTTGTGCCACTGACCCAGCCCACCCTGGGAGAAGCACTTGTCTGTGAAATGGCTTGACACAGCCCATTGATCCCGATAATGTCAGGTGACGTGCCATGGTCAAAACATTGCCCCGGAATGAGGTGAGCTAACACTCCTAAAGCATTACGGAGGGCCTATACCGTATTTTAACTTAGTCTGATCGACAAATTGACATTGATTTATATCACAAAGATTGCAACGTGAATTTGTCACTTTCTACATGAGTAGTGCAGGCGCCATATATAGAACAGATGATTGAAAATGACGTGTGTATTGATATGGAGCAAAGTACTGTTTGTACAAATCTAAATATATTGAACACATACAATATTTCAGGATTGAAACATCAAAGTGTTTTGCACAGACAAATACTATTTGGTTTATACCTATACATACATAAGTTATACCTTACAGACATTTACCACAGGAAAAAAATCATCTTTCTCCATCAATAGGACATGAAACATTGTATTCTTTACAGACAAACATAATCCAGATGTTTCGTTTTCTTGCTTTCAAAAACACCAGTGCATAAATTTTCAAGCAGCTTGACCGAACACTAAGCTATATCCATTATTCATGCATGTGTGAGGGTGAAATTTTAGAGCACTGTGAGGTTCTGCCATATTCATTATTTATGTGTGAATCCTACTCAGTCCCCTCTTCATATTCAGAACTCATTTACTCTAATCCAGGCATACGTGCTGCCGTTATCCTCCTCAAATCCAGTCTCAATTAATATACTTTCCCGGATTTGGACAGGGATTTCAATGGAAAGGCACACTGTGACAACTTCAGCTGAGACATCCACGCTGAAACAGTCAGGGTGGTATTAAGCTGTGCTGTACATTCATTTGGAATAACTTAAATTCTATCGTTCTTTGCTTTTATGGTTTCGTTTGGATCCCATTTTGTTTCCCAAGAAGAACGCAAACGATGGCGATAAACCCTAAAGAAGATGTAACCACAGAGATCTCTACGAGATGGCAGTCTCAGGATATATAGTAGGGCATGCATTTTTTATTGGAATGGGAAGTGGATCGTAGCAAATACTAATGATGGTGCTCTATTTTTTTCCCGTAGATTGTTACTGGGGACTGATTCCAAACTGTTTCCACAGCTCTAGTGCGGATGACACCGGGGTACTCAGACAGCCCAGTATATGCAGGAGGAGCATGCACTTTGTGGTAAAAACAAGAAAAAAAGCTGAAGGAGAGGGGTGGGGAATAGGGGAGCTTTATCATTGATCATCTCTCCCTGTGCCAGCGTCACTATGGGGCTGAATATCAGAATAGACAGAACAAGGTCCAGAGCTGCTAATACTGCACAAAAAAAGAAGGATATAACTATTTTGGTCATTTGTCATATTCCCAGCATGGGAGTCAAAACTGTATATTATATTAACATTTGGTTGTTGACAGGCCTCCCAAGAACACAATTTAAAACGAGGCAGTTTTTGTTTTTGTATTGTTTGCGTGCTCACAAAGCTAGAAAAAGCTTTCCCCCCTGCTAGTATTATTATCATATTTTATTAATCAAGGAAAGAATCCTCACTCAAATTCTCCAGAGATTCTTTCAGGCACCGCAGAAATATTTAACACTAGAGTAGAAAAGATAGCAGCTGATCACCTGCCAGGTATCCGACTGCTCTTTTGCTTTGTGTAATCAGGTCTTCTGGGTCCTGAAGCAAATGTTCTGAAGGGCATAATGCCATGTCCAACAGATTGTTCCTCCCTCATCAGGCTTCTTTGTTGTGTTGGTCAGAAGAAGTCAGAAGATTGAAGAAAAAAAACAGCCCCTGCAACAATTGCTTTTTAGTAACAGGGTTTGCACAATAAACTAAATCATTTAATAATCAACGTGGAAATTTTTTTTCTTTTATTTCCTTTACATATTGATAATGTTTTATACTCATAGTATGCTGCACTGAACCAAGTTTTAGAACTTTTAACTGGCAACCTTGAGATAAATTTGCACCAAGTAATTCAAATTTGAGTGATAAGGTTGTATGCATTGATTTGTGCTTTCCCCTTCCTCTCACCTGGAATAATGTGTTCTATTATCTCAATAGATGGAATTTGCATATACAATGAGTGTATGTATTGTTTGTTAAGATGAGCTAAATACTTTTCTTTTCTATTTTTATTTGGGAAAGTATATTATTTTCCAAATAAACCATTTATTGATGTAATGGTGATGTAATACATCTAAGTGTAATGAAAACTATTGATCCTTGTAGATTGCTTGAGGAGTTGTATAATGCCCAACTGATCCTCTAAACTCTCAAGAGTGAGAGAATGTAAAGATTGAAGGTTTCTTTTTTGTTCATCACCATGGTACTTTCTTTTAATATAAACCTTGGAATATAGTTGAAGTTGTCTTATTCAATATACATTGCACTTGAATAAAAAGTCGAAATAAAAAAGATTACCCTGGTATGGAGCTCTCTAGATATCTTGTAAATGCAGAAAATAAAAATAAAAAATTCTCACTTTCTTGGTGAAGCTTAGCACAGTCCCATTTGAAGAAAATGACAACAATGAAAGCTGTGGATGAGAGAGCAGACACATCCAGTGAAAGCGTTTCATGATGTCCATGCAGTGGGGCTTGAAATGCAGCACCACTATCGGTGTTAGACTCCTTTTGGAGTGACTTGGAGGAACACACATCCAACAACGACTGGGTACACAAGGTTGCTCGTCTGTGACCAGGAGAGTTTCTGTAAACACCGACCTTCATTGTACATTTCTTCCAACAAAATATTCATTCTGAATAGTCATTATGAAAGTTTAGATTTTTTTTAAAAGTCACAATTGGATTAAGTGGAATGCTGTTTTGTATGCTAATACTAACAGTACATTTTTGATAATCTATGCTGCACATTATTATTGTTTTTCTTCAAGCTTCAAGAAGCCAGCTTATGACAAACTCAAAATAGACCTATGGTATATCTGAATGTAATGCACTGTTTAAAGACAAATATTATGTAGAATTTGATTTCCTCCTTGACGCAGAGTAACAATTTATACTGCACTCAAAAGCTACATGAAGATTGGGCAAGAGTTAAAGGACAGAGGCTGGGGGGGGGGGGGGGGGGGGGGGGGGTGACAGTGTCGGAGGGCTGAGAGCCTGAGTAGTAGCACAGACAGCTGAGAGTCTGTGGTCCTACTGTGGGGTCTGAGTGTCTACCCTCACACTCTGTGTGGTCTGATTAAAGAATGATTTATGGGCCTGCTGGAGAGCCTTTTCAGCAATCCGTCTCCTCAATGAGACCCCCCACCCCCCCTTCAAAGGGTCTGGTAAATCAAGCCTTCCTGGCAGAGATCCTGGCTGGACAATGTCAATGTATTACTGAGGGCGAGTTATTAAACGCTATAATCACAGGAGCACAGGGGGTTGCCCATTGCACACAGACACATATTTGTCTTGCCACCGTCTGTGGAATAAAATCCGCACGTGGAGACATTTGGTGATCACTTCCCTGGCTGGCACTCTCCCTCCCCCAACCGCTGCTGACTGCTCATGTGCAAAATGTGAACAGGCCTGTGATACAGGAATAGACATGTTTTTTGTTGATGCAATATTTCTCTACAACTCATGAAATGTTTAAAGTTCAAGGATACCATTTAGATTTTTAAAATGCTTTATGCTACACATTGTCTTCGTTTGAAAATGATAGACGAGATAATGTTTGTGGATTGAATGTGTTGAATATGATTAGGCGCAAGCCAGCCTGTGTGATGTGCTTTTGTCACGTCCACATCAATCATTGACTAATTAGGTAAACCGCCTTGCATGTGAGGATGTTTGTCCCAAGGATGTTGGGTGTAGCACGTTCAAATGACAATTATTCCCAATAGCACAACTGCTATGATCATGCAATTGTTTAACATGGGTTTAGTGCTTTCAACGTACATATAATCTTCGATTGGATGATATAAATACTGGTTTATTCTATTCAGGTCTTTGTGTCTCTGCATGTTTCCGTGCTCCAGATAGCTATCAGATGGAGGTGAAGGAAACGAGAACGAGCATGTATTCGAGATGTCTGAAGACTCCTCTCTCAGTGTCAAGATCTCAGAGAACATCCATGTAGTGCCTTGTGACAGCGCTGGGTATTAAACATGCCTTTGCATGGGAGTGTGAACGCGAGAAGAGCTAGGCTGAGCTCCAACATAGCTGGCAGCAACTACAGCCATCCATAATCAGTGACAAATAGGCCTTTCTATTGAAGTGGATTTCTCTTCTGTGCCTGAGTCAGAGCAGGTAGAGTTGATTTGTTGGTCAACTACAAAGTTTGCCTGGGCTTCTTGGGGATAGAAACTTTTTTAGTAGCTGTAACCTTTCAGGTGTAAATAGTTATGTATATTTCACGCATTTAATTGCATCAGGGAAACCTTGGGGATACTATCATACAATCTTTCAGGAAAGTGTTTCTGGTTAGCAACTCATATATTGTACAATGATTGCAATTTTTTTTAAATTCACAACCTTTTCCTCATTTATGAGAGACAAACACATGAAACAACATTTGCTGTCGTAGTGATAAACCTTGGGGTGCTTTGTAAAGCGATGAAAGTAACTTTTTCCACACGTTTATACGACCTTAGTACCTGTGGTCAAGAAACTGTTGTTCAATTGGTGTTTTAAAATAGTGAACAGCTAAAATTAGGTAAAACATGTTACATGCACAAAAAACATCAGTAATTAGCACATATACCACTTGCAATGAAGCCCAGGGATGCATATTATTAACAGGCAGAGCACATGTCTAATGATGAGGTCTTCCGCTAATATATTCCTGTTCTGCCATTGACATTAATTAAAATGTATCAGCATAACTCACAACAATAAGCTAAAACAATTATTCCACTTTTGAGAAAGAAATTACTTCACGGACTGTTTTTCATTATTTAAATATGTTTATTTCTGGTACAAAGCGTTAAACTGAGGCGTTGCTTGTCTGAAAGTGCCATTTCAAAGATGTAGCTTCATGTATCTGTCTACATATTTAATTTCCAAGTCGACTAAACAAATGCAGCCGCAGTAACCTATGATAATTAATATATTATCACCATTGAAATATTTAAAACCTATTCATTACTATTTATTTATATATGAATGGCCACAGTAGGTTCTTAAAGACTGGTATAATAGTGTTTATATTACCTGTATGCCTTACTGGTAAGACAACCTAATTTTACTTAGCATTGACTTACTGTTGCAGAAATAACGGGTTTCAAGTGTTAACTTTTGAATGTGGTCTTTTTCCAAGATTTAACTTCCATCCATTAACTTTACCGCTTATCCTGTACAGGGTCACGGGGGGGGGCTGGAGCCTATCCCAGCGGACACAGGGCGAGAGGCGGGGTACACCCTGGACAGGTCGCCAGTCCATCACAGAAGATTTAACTTAAATCTGATAATTGTGTTTATCTTAAATCTTGTATCTCAGGTATATAAATGACTGAAAAACATAAAAATAAGCGTTTAATTTGGTAGTTTCTTTAGAAATCTTAAAACATTTAGCAACTTCACTACATTTAAATCCAAACTGTGAAATACATCTCAGGAAAAAAGCTTGTATATTACATATTTACATTCCCAAATGCCACATTTATGTGCTTTCCTGCTAAATCTCAATTCTATAAATAAACATTTAATTTAAAACTATACATGTATTTTTAGCGTCTCTGTAAAACAAAAAGTAGAAAAAAAGGTTTCTCTCAGATTTACTTCATTGGATTTAAATATAGTTAGAAAGACCAATAAAAACACATACAATCTGAACTTTCTACTTGAGCTCAAGCTAAGTTGAACCACTGAGCCCTTATTATTAGCAGGTAGCCAAGCTCACACGGTTATGACAAGGGCCGGTGCCATTATGCGCTGAATACGTTATGGATTTTTTTCGAGAGCAAGCAGTTAGCTCTTTGCAACTGAACTGTCTGCCTGCAAAAAGTGCCAATTATACTATTAAAGCTGTCTCTACCAGTGACCTTTTTGCATTTGCTCTGTATGCTATTACACTCAATCAAGAAAGGTCAGCAGTGGACGTGGGTACAATGCGAAACCATGGATTTTTTCTATTGTCTCTGTTGTTTGTTCACTCTGACCCAACCAGCCTAAATCATACATTAAGATATTTGCTCATAATAAACAAGGGGAATTTACCCTGGACTTGATGTTTGTTTGCGTGAAAGTCATACGTATCTTTTCGAGAATTTGCCCGTAATACGGTGATCAGTGTAATTGCATATTGCATGCGGACAAAAGCATTAAACCGTGAAGATGTCATAACGCATGTATTGCTAATTGGAGTTGTAATAGTTCTATGATATATTTTTTATGATTTTGGTTGGATAATGTACAATTATTTAGCCTCACTGTGGCAGCCAGCTTATACCTTTCTTTTATAACCACATCATACCATGTGATTGATACAACATGACCGTCTTTATTGCCTATTATACTTGTAATGTTGACATGGGGGCTCATCCCTGTTGAAATCACAATGTCAATTTACACTACCTATAAAAGTTGATCAAGAAACCTACTAAGTGTGCGGGGTCCTTCGAAGATTGCATTTGTCAGGGAGTCAAATGGTTGACAAGAGAGACCCTTGGTGGACGAACAATGTATATGTCCCACGCTTGATAGAAAACAGAAGCACCCCCTGCGCTGTGTACTGTTTGATGAAATGTCCGTATGAAGATGGATACATTTTCATTAGATTTTAATGGGAGGAATGACTTATTAACGAAAACACAAGGCTATCAATAACTAGTCTGACACACTTAATGACTAGTTCTGTCTTGAGGAAAATGTACAGTGTTTTGATTTAGAACATCCATAGACACAGAGAGGAATAATGGCACTGTGACTCATCATAATACCTGTAACATAAAAGGATGCCTTTTCGAATAAGTTTTTCAGCTACATTCCGCGAGTTGTCTTGAGACATGCCTTGATTGATTTCAGTGCAAATGCCACACAAATGATAGGTGTATTTTTTTACATAAGGACACCCTAGATATACTGTTACATGAGATTTCAGTTAACCACTTCTTCCCCAGAAAAAATAACATTTCCTTTTCAAGCATTTTCTTCAAGGTTGACCCTGGCCAAGGCAGGTCTTAGGACAACTAATTTGAAGTTAATAGCCAAGCTATGCACCTCCTTGTTTTTTTTTGTGGGTGCTGCTCGTGCTCACCAAAACCCACTGCCATTTGCCTGCACGTACTCATGCAAGATTGGGATTACATTTTGGGGCAAATGTGCAATGAAAAAGTAGTTGGAAATAGGGTTCAGAATTTTTTTAAATGTTCAACATATCCTGTTTGTTTAGAAAGAATAATGATTAATATCCAGTAGGGGGCTGCAAAGTTCAGTACTTTGTCACTGTAATTGCACTGTGCATGCCTTTTCTTACATAAGATGCAAATCTTAAAGTACTACCTTCAGTCTGAATTCATGAAGTTAAATCGTTGCATATCATGACCAGTGTGTTTGAAGTAATGCATTTTGTGATGTCTTGACACAAGCACTTCTCAAAGTGAGACACATGCACTCAGGTAGAGGGACACTGCTAGCACTCTCAGCCTGTGTGTTCCACCACATTGGCTTGGTTTGATGGGAGATGTCATAAAAACTATTCAAACCCAAACACTTCTGAATGAATAATGGAAAATTGAATTAATTCTCCTGCGGAATGTCCTTGTAAATTGATGGTTATTGACATCTGTTCTCAGGTGTCCCAAATGACTTAACTTCAACTCCAATCAATAATATCTGGCAGGATCTCTGTACAATCAGTCCACACAAACGAATGACAGGAGACCACTCTCAATTATATTTTTTTGAAGTGTATGGGTTTTCAGAAAGGTGTATTATATTTCTTGGTTCATGTGTATTGTACGCATGTAAGATCGTATGTCCAATATGACTTGGGGGTTGGGGGATTTTTTACAGTTTATGCTGAATTGTATAATAACTTGTGTAAACCCACTCCATTCGTCAATCAATAACCATGCAGGAAAGCAGTCAACATGAATAATGTGCTAAATTAGGGTCCCTAACAGTTATCGATTATGAATTTGTCCCTGTCCTTGAACTCACTCTCAGCACTTAAAAGCAAGCATATTATTTTTTACTGGTGTTAGTTTGAAAACCCAACGGTAATCTACTGCTCAGGTTTTTGCATTGTTGTGTACACGGTGTGTGAGGCATTCTTTCGTAATGGCCTTGACAATACTCAGAACCCAGACTAAGCTCATGAATCATGGCAGCATTGATTATCTGAATCTGATATCCTGGTGGTGAGCAAAATGCCCAGAGTGCCAGAGGAAAAAAAGCCTGAAAGCCGTGAAAATTATCTCAGAAAAAATTCCGGGAAGCAGGTTTTGCAGCAATCATGGCAAGGGGCCTTGGCCAAGAATGGGCCAGAAACATGGAGTAAGAAATGATGTCTGTATCTCCCAGGGTAAACAAGCCGGCACACATTCCTTAAAGTGCTCTTGACTGGCCCTCAAATGTCTATTGACCAGCTGGGAACAAATGGAACCATTTTCCTCTATGAATTGAACTCATTTGTTACAGTTTAGGATTGATTATTTGTCATGGCAGCCATCAATATGTGGATGCTACACACAACATTATATAATTTTAACCAATATGTTACCTGAAAAACTAAATCAAGATTGAAAAGGATTATTCAGACACGACCAAGTTATGACCTGTGGCATGGTCTTCACATATTTTTGTGATCTGCTTTAGTATGAATTGGCAATGATCCCCCCCTACTTCCCTCCCCCAAACCCCAAAAGCTATCCAACAAAGCAGCTCTGACATTGTATCAGTATTACATTTAACTCTGGTATGAGAAGCCATTACCTTGGCACTGAGAAGACAGCTTTATTTAATCTACAAGCTGCCAGGCCTGTCCCCTTCCCAGACTTGCACAGCAGGTGCTTGTTCATTCAATCTGTAGAGGTTGGCACGAGTCAGGTAATTTGATTATACCTGGAGGGCTGGAAAATCTGGTGAGGAACAAGGGTCAGAATGGACTCCAACAGGTATGGCAAATATTTTTAATAATTACAAAATGGATGTTTTACACTGAAGGAGCAAATTTCTATAGGATTTATTTTATCAACAAATTGAAAGTGTGGTTGGGTGGTCGAGAATGTCAAACGTCACATATATTTAGATATACAAAATTACCTTTCACACAAAATCATAATCTAGATCCGAAAAAATGTCAAACCTGCATGGAGGACAGTGGCGTATATTGTCAGCGGGGAACATTAACCAGTCACATAGAGAGGTCGTTTTCATGAGCAAGGAAGGGTGCAGGCAGGTGCAGAGCATGTTAAGATGTCAGAAACATAGTATATGTCAGGGATCAAAGGGCAGCGGGGATCCTGGCAAAGTCTGCCTGGGACTGGACTAAAAGCTTATGGAGGCCACAGAGGTTAAAGCTGTGGTTAGGAGACAGGGTAGAGATAAGGTGTTGGTCTCAGACAGCCAGATTTGTCCTGGTCTTCTATTAGGCCCTGGTCATGTTGACTTGCACTTTAAGTTCCTGAGAGGAAAAAAAAACAAAAAAAACACAGGCTTTACACGGAGACCTAAATCCTAAGAGGAGTTCATATTGATCCACATCTCTGAAATGGTGATGGGTCCTTCAACAGTATCTAAATGTCCGATATTTAATAGGAAACTGTGTTTAATAAACGGTGCCGAATTTCACTTGTAGAATTTCCATTATCATAATCAATGAGAAGAGAATAATGTAGTATATGTGTTGGCAATTTACATGGACAACAACTAACCATTTTGAAAAAAAAATTGAAAACACATTTTGAGCCTGTGCAATTGGTCGGCACACCTTTCTCCATAATGCAGCTGTACCAACCCCTTCCTATTTCTCTGATAGACAGAATATAAATTGAAAATTTATATTGTCTTCTCCTTTAGACCTCGGTTTGCAAAATAGACATATTTTCATGACTCTTGGAGACGAGAGAATGTGATGGTGTCATTTCAAGTTTTAGTTTCACCAGTCCAAATGTATGTCGTCTTCCCCAAGTCCCAGCCATTTGTTTTGGGATGTGACTAAATGTGTAAGTACTGTGTCTGTGGGAAGCTGCATGTAAGGCATTGTCCCAATAAGCTCTCTCCCAAACCATTAGGGAGCAAGTCTCTTCTCGTTTGATTTTACACTAATAAATTACACCAGCCCCACAGAGCAAATGGAAATGGCGATGGTAGTTTTCTTTATACTCTATTTTTTTTTCCAGTCCAATCTCAGTTGTTTTGCTGCTAAGGCTGTTTTCACTGTATGCTGTATCTGGGTAGTTTGCCCCATAATTACTGGTGGATATATGATAAGTACAGCAATGCTAGTTGGCGTTTGCGGACAATGGGTGCTGATCACTGAGCTACAGCACATTTCCTTCAGCAGTAATTCAGACCCCTCAAAACAGCTGCAGGCAGTGAAGGGGTTGAGTCGATTTTGAACAGCAGAGGGCGGTAGCTGAACATTAATATTTAAGTAAGTTGTGTCTGCGTTCAGTGTCCAAGGCTCTACAGAGGTGACAGATGAGAGCAGCAACCACCCTCACACCATAGTAGCATTCCAGATCAGACCAGATATATGATGTCAACAGAGAGAAAATTCCGCCCTGCTTCTTGTTTGAGATGAAATGGAATGTGTGCGCAGACATTAAATAAGAGGAGCGTGTTTTGGAGGGTGATAGAAAAAAAGGCCTTTGCTTCGTATTCACTGAAGTGAGTGCCCTTGTGACTCATCCCTCAACCTTTTAGAGGTACAAGTGAGGGGAGGTGTGAGGTGAACTGATAACCAAGCAGCACATCAGACAGGAATGAATTGAAAGACGAAGTGTAAATTGCTGCAACTCCGGGAGAGATGAAAGGCAGTAGCGAAGAAAGTTGAAATTGGAACTTAAAACAGGGCAGGGGGAAAAAAAAAGATGATGAATAGCAAATATAGATTGACTGTATCTTCTGCCTCGTTCTCCGTGCACAGCCTATGCCTGCTTCCCTCGTTTCCATAAAAATATAAACCTGCATCTGACAGGACATTTTTTTTCTCTTTTTTTTGGTGGTGCTGCTGCTGTAGCTTCATAGAAAACCAAGCATGACGTGTTGTTCATTGCAGATATTGGTGCTCTGCGTATGCTGCCTCATCAGTTCATTCATTGATTTTTGCATTCACTCATTCTTTTTTCAAACTGTGCATTATGTAAGTTAATTTGATACCGAACCATGTGTGATTGATGAGACAAATGTTGAATGTTCTGAATTACTGTCGGCCTGAAGAGCAAATCCAATTCAAAGCCAGTTATTAAAAAGTCGGTTAAACCCGTTACACGCATTTCCCCACATTTATTTAAAATGCTGAGCTGATCCTCTGAGCCCAGACACAGGCCACAATAGAGAGGTCAAGCAGCAAAATCACAGACCAAAGGAGTTAGACAGGCATGAGTGTGAAAGATGTGTGTGAGGGATACATCTGAAGATTTACCGTCTCACAGCCTAAGGTCCTCTGTACTGTCAAATGCTACTAAGTCAGTCACAATGGGCATGGAGGGAAATCGTTATAGCACGAGAGAACTACTGCTCTGTGGCCTGCAGAACATTAGACAATGACCTCAGTGATCTGTGCCACAGACGGTGTTGAATTTCAGAGTTACTTGAGCAGCCCCCATAAAGAATGCTGCATGTTATATTTTGATTGTGTGGGCAAGAGTGGATACCCCCTCTGCGCCGGGCTCGTGGAACTTGACACCAGCAAAGAGAACACTCTTGGGAGGCTTCAAGCAGGATGAGGCGTCCAGCCAAATTGCACCACCAAGCCGCTTGGCAATTTGTCTTCCTCCTCCACTGGACATACCTCATGAAAACAAATGAACTCTCACCTTTGTAGCAACAGCAGGAAAGCGCCCAACATTGTTAGAGGCAGCGATTCATTATCGGATGCTCAAGGTCGTCATGGGATCCTTGAAGACCACCCCCTTAGAAAAGAAATCTCCCTTGCGCCACCGTTGCGATTGGGTTCCCCGTAAAAATCAAATGAGGGCACATAAAGGAGAGTGATACTCTGTGACCTCTGTTGTCGAGTGATGTTTAGGCCTGAAGGCATTCTGAACTACATCAAAGACAATAACAGAGAGCAAGTGTTGGAAATTCACTGGAGGGTCAGAGGCCATGTGCTGTGTAAGCACTCCTGTTGCAGAACGATCATAAAACATAGAGTGGGGGGTGGTCTATTGATTCCCAGGTCTTTATCAGTGTTACTGTGTGGCCACTGGCTGAAAAGTGTGAGATGGGCATGTCCATCATCTTTATGTGTATGTTTACAGTGCCCATGACAAACTATCTCAACCTCGTCGATCGACATATTTTACAGTCCGAGTAAAAAAAATATCCCCAGCTCAGCTTTTGATCATTCTTTTTACTCTTGACTATGGCCTCTTTATCTTTCCTATAATAATAATAATAGTATATTTTTTATAAGATTGCCTCTGTTTTAAAAAGATTAAAAGTAATTTACGTGATGCAATGCTACACCTTTACACATATGAAGGTGTGTATGTAAGTGGGGCTTTTGCTGTGTTGTAACACTTATCTATGACACTCCAGATCTGTAATGCAATTTTGGGTGACCTTACATGTGGTGTAAAGCCCACTTGTGTGCTGAACATGAAATTAACATGAGGTCAACCTGGGATTGAGGGTAAAACACTTTAATCCCTGATTTCAGTGGATTTTTTTTAAATGAGCTTTGTATTTTCCTAAATCTATAATCAGAATTAGGGAGGATTTTGACCATTTTTATTTAGCTGGGTTGTTCTAGCTTGTCTCATTGTTCCGTGAAACAAAATGAGTTCAACAACCAAAGATCATTTTCAGGCTAATTGAGTTTGTATCTTGAAATAAATGGGGGTACTGGCCTTTGTAAGCTGGTCCTATTGCCACTATTGGGCATGATTGACTTCAATTATAGGCTTTTGGGATTACGTTGACCTGAGGTGGAAGTAAATTGTCTATCTCTGCATGCATAAATGATTGGTTATCAATCCTTTATCTAGGGTAGCATCACAACTCAATTTATCGAGTGCTTCATTTAAATTGGTGTCTCATTTTACTCGGCTATTAAATGGCAAGGATTCCTTCCCTCACAGCCTAACAATCAAGATTTGTTTCATACGCACAAATTATATTGTCATCATGGCTTTCCATCTGTCAGCCACAGGTTTTCCCTTTTAATGTCCTTTCACAATAGGGTATCGGAGACATACCATTGAATTGGAGTTTATAATAATTTTTGTAGCGTCTCTATCAGTATGAGTCCCTTATGAAGGTGCCTGCTTTATAGAAGAAGATATTGTAAAGCGTGCTGGCTGCCTATGCGACTGAAGAGTGTATTTATGAGGTAAACAAAGCATCTTTCACGTCGGCACACATTTGTTTTTCATCAAAAATATAAATTGCACTGGTTTCATATAAACTATTTTCTTTATCGGAGAATAGTCTGCATTGTTAGTTGTTATGGATACAATAATAAAATGTGTTTTGCATTGAATGTGGTAAACTTGAACGATCAGTCACCCTACGCCCTACTGTATTTCCAATCCCTCAAAGAGGTCCATAACACGTTTGAACAATTGAGAAATAGGAAGAGAGAAACGAGTCCCCATAGAAAGTATAATACACAGAAAACAGCTTTTTTTTTTAAATATGCCAAAGCACCTGTAATGTATGTTTCAAAAGGATTACAACAATTTGGGGAAGAGGTGGACCACCCTGAGGTAATTCAAAACCACAGTTTACTCGACTACATATCCCCCCATAGTCTGAGAATCTGAATGAATGTGGTAGAGAGAAGTACAGGGTCAGTGGCAGCAAATGTTGAGCGGCGCATGTGTCAGGAGGCAATGGAGGCCAGGGTGGCACTACGGTAACGGATTACAGCAGCAGTGTCGGAGGAAGAGGAGAAGCCAGGCCTGCAGCACATTCATCACTGGCCCTGTCTTTCCTCTGCCTGAGTCTCCCTAAGCCCTGTGATAAAGGTGCATGTCAGCTCCCCTCCACTGCTCAACTGCATCCAATCCCCACAGAATCCACACAGAGGCTCTGGTGCCTGCACAGTTCAACATTAGGAGGCTCTACCTGCAACGTGCTACAGTGGTGGATAAGCAACTGCCCGTCCTGCTTAACATTCTTAGGAGTGGAGTATACTACTCGTCTGTGCTGTTACCCCCCCCCCCCCCCCCCTATATTTTCACCCTGACACCTTGGAGCCTTCTAGGTAATGTTCAGACATACATACTTTTTACCTTTAACTCAGTCGTCCCTCTTTTAGCAAAGGCAATTATATAGGCCTGAGCTTATTGTGTGGTAAATCCCCAATCGGCTTGTCTGCTCAGGGGGACTCTAGAATTAATCCTGTCTGAGAGAGAGAGAGAGAGAGAGAGAGAGAGAGAGAGAGAGAGAGAGAGAGAGAGAGAGAGAGAGAGAGAGAGAGAGAGAGAGAGGTTTTGAGCCGCTTTCATTTCATTAGTATCCCGGCAGTATGAGTTGAGTTCAGGTAAGACAGGGCGCAGCTTGTTTTTGTTTGTTCTCAATTACAACATCAATAAATAATTTCTACCCATTTGTGACATAAGCGGATGTTTCTTTTGAGCTGGCTGCATGCGTAGGAGGCTTTTAGGTTGACTCATTACAGGGTTGTTTATTCCTCAATAATTCCATATTGCATTAAAAGGCTCGTATAATTAAACTTTGCTTGCAGGAGAATAACATGGATCGACTGGCAGGCAGGCAGACACTGTAACGCACTGTATACTGTGTACTGTATACTTACTGTGCATGTGTGCATACATACTCAGAACATGCACAAGATTGTATAGCAGTCTTCCTGAATCAATCCATATTTGCACCAACTAGGACAAGTATTACATGATGTTCATTTGTTTAGACTCCTCGCCATGTAAAAATAGATATCGCAGATTTGTTGTGAGTACATTAGTCAGCTATATTTTTTCTATTGTCCCGTTATCAGTTCAACAGGATGAGTTCTTATTCAAGCCAAACAGAAGTTTATAGTACCATGTCTATTGATAAATGGTTTTAGTATGTAATACAAGCCCCACCTTTGATCTTTTTAAATAAAAGAGATAGCACATCTGCCAATTGCCATCAAACAGATCTTATCTTTAGAAAGTTTAAACCGGGCTTGTGAAAAGCCTTTTGTGTTTCCTTTGGAGCCAACTGCTTAGATGTTCAATGTGGAAAGAATCTGGATGACAACTGCCAAGGATGAAGGTCATCTCTCAACATGAGGACATTCATAGACTCATTTGTTGAATGCTTGAACTTTACTGACAATATTGAGAACTGCCTAAGAATGTGCTTTTGATTATGATGTCAACCATAATTTAACCCATCCAATTAAAGAAGCCCATATATCCACTCAATATTAGCTTCTAGCATTTTGGAGTACGCTTGCATGCACAAGATGCAATTCTTTTAGTCAGAAGTTAATAGAAAACATTTTATTTCAAACATTTATAACTAAGGTATATATTGTGATATGTCCAGCAATAATAGACAGTGTGAGTTCAGTGCCTTTTGAGCATGAACTTCATGTAGCTCCAACACGTTTTATACCTCACAACAGTCCTTATATGACAGATGTAGAAAGCAAAAGCATATCAGCAATATTATTAATATCCTCCAATAAGTTATGGCACACTGTCTTTTGTATATTTACTCTCCTGACTGCCTCAAAGCCCTATAATTCAAAAATATGAGACACACTGCAATTATCCACGTCCCCTGACGGTTTGAATTCCATTCTTTTTTTATTAAATGCATTGCGCAACAATCAATACAGTCATGCTTTGCTGTCTAAAAATTGAGCTCCCCACGTTTTGAAGCATAATTTCCTCTGTGGCTTATTGCATCTGGGCCACGAGGTAATGCAAAATGACCAATACACCACAAACCTTTTTACGGATCGTTTTTTTAAACACCTATTTGTTTTGATCATCTTAACTCCTGCTCCATTCTATTGCATCGTCATTATACAGAAGACACAGAGAGCTGGCATGTACCACGGAGGCAACAGTTCTAAATAGACATCTGTGTGACAGTCAACCGTGTCGGCTCTACAGAAAAGGCTGTAAATTCCTGGAATTGAATTAGTTTACGTGAAAGCACAAAACTTTCCTCCTAATTGGCTAAAGTGATGGATGCTCTTGCAATAGTTCACAGACAGGCAGAGTATCCTGGAATATTTCAGTGGAACAATGGAAAAAGGGCAAAAAGGAAAGCCATCCTTGGAAATTCTGCCGCCTGATAATGGAACTTTGCTTTCCATTGCACATCCCATAGCTCCTATACCCGTGGCACTGCATCATGGATCCTTGAGGTGTTTTAGGGGCCATATTTTGCCCAAGTGAATAAGCATCTTGAAAAATAGCTGGTCGGCTTGCATTCATTTTGCACAGAAAGCTCCTTCATAAGCTATGTTTCCAACACAAGGAGGGTACTCTTAGTAATAACTCTGCCAGCTCATATCTAATCCAGGTACTTGAAGTGCACAGTCGCAATATATAGGATTTTGCCCCCCCCCCCCCCCCCCCCCAACATAATAACACAAGCAAAAAGAAAAAACTACTGCATGCAGCAGTGTAGTGAGAGCAATAGAAACATTATTAATGTGTTAATTTACAGGGGAGGCGAGGTGTACTGGGCTCAGGAGACAGCAATTTTGGACCGAAGGGGATAATGCAGCAGGAAACTGTTTCTATGATGATGGGTATCAAATAGAGAATATGAATTATTAATCACAAGTGTTTTGTCACTTATACCCTGAGGCAAAGGGGGCTACAGTACTGCTAACACAATCCCCATCTCATTTATTTTTATGGAAAAGTTATTAAAGTATGTACTTGAGATCAAATGGTTGACACAAGTGGAAACATTGGAAAATAATGAATGTCACATACCTGACCTACGAATGTGTGGCTTTTAACAAGCAATCTGAAAATCGGTGCCATCTGGCAAGAAGCTATGACCAAGAGAAGCCTCTGTATGCAGTGCCTCGTTCATTATTCAGTCTGGCGTTATTATTAATAAAGACAACAGTTGGTTAGACTTACTTCAAGGGATTAAAATACATTTACAGCCAAACTCCAACGTGGTTGGTCCTCATTAGAAAACCTGCGTGATCTCCCTCCTCTGAAGATAAAGAAGCCCCTCAAACCTTTTCATCAAAACACAGCGTTTGAGCAAGTCCTATAAAAACATAATGCACTATTTAACTCTCACATTGTACCTCAGAATTCCATTTAACAAAATTATTGCTCTTTCTAATTTATAATCCATCAGCTATGGCTTTCGGCAACTGTAGGTCTGTAATTACTATGTTAATTACTGTAATTATATGTGAACTATGAGCACACCAGAAATATCCAGGGGAGCCCGGCATTCTCATTTTGAATGTACAAACAGTAAGTTGAGTTGAGTTAAGCATGAACATTCTTCATCTTTTTTAGTACAGCATGCTGTGGTGACACTGTGATCCCCTTCCTTTATGCCACACGCTCAAATAATTTACTTATTCCACGGACAGACTCTGTGAACCCTGCGATGGAACATATTATAATGTTTGTCTGTGGCATTGAAACGGAATGACTGTACATTTACTCTCTGGAATAATAAGCATTAATAGAGTAAGGCGAGTAAGGATTTGGTTGGCTGGCGGTCCTCTGTGGTGGGAAGATCTAATGAAGAAGTACACAGCCTTGGCCACCGGTCAGCAGTGTTTATGAGGAGTGTCATCATGGCTGACAGCCTTGCCGCTCTATGATTTATCCCCTTCCGATAACAACCAGCACCTGCTGAGGAGAAGTAACTTGCCGACAGAGGATTTTGCAGTTTTGACACATGTACGTGTCCTTGATGCTCGGAAATGGAATGCTTTATTTGTGTAGTTTATTTTTCTTTGTGAGGATACACCCAGGGTACCAGGAGCTTGTGCAAAATTTTCCAGATGATGTTTATGTTTTAGTGATTGTATATTTACGTCCTCTTGCCACACGCTTTTCACTCGGTCTCATTGATGTGAACCGCCCAACCACTGCCAATTGGCCGTGCCCACCAAATGTAGCAACCGTCTTGCCAAAGCATTCATCACATTTTGGCTCTTGCAGGGAAAGGGTAGAGAGTGTTATGGACAGTTTCAATTGACCTTGATTAGATGGTCATGATAGTGTGTTGGACTGCAAGCACGGCGTGGTCAGTACCCCTCATTTTCGGAATGGATACATAGTGCTTTTCTATCACACAGTGTCATGGCTGTGAAAGCCCCAGCTTGAGCAGACTCCCTGAGATGCCACTTGAAATGTCGTGCTTTACCTAAGCGGGGTTTGATTTATCTGAGTGTTGCACACGTATGACAGTCTCTCACTGCAGTTTGAAGCTTCAGTCAGTCACTGATGAGACAAGAACACACCTACTGGCTCCTTTACACTGAGTCTTTGTGACAAAGCAGGATCATTTTCATTCATGAAAGCCATCTTTAATTGGAATCTCCGTTTGTCATTTTGAGTACAATCATCCTCAGTGCGCCATAAAATAGACACTGACATAAGCAGTGCCTTGTAATTAGTATATAATTAGGTACTAAATAGGTGATATATTCTGAGCTTGGCTCCTGGGACAGTGGCATTCTCACATTTCTATAACATTTCTCTTTAAAATGACGCATTTTTGTTCTTGCAAAGTACAGATAAGACTAATTAGACAGTTGGAAGGCTCAGGAATTGATGATATGGCTGGTGTTGCTTTCCACTCAAAACGTGTCAGGAATTAATGAAAAATGTCTCTCTCAGGTTCGGACTTCTTTGTGACCTTGAGTCTGCTTGTGGATCATTTCCTCCTTTTTTCCCTTTCTTTTTTGGAAATGTACATTTTAGAAATGGGAAATTAACTCATAGAGAAATCTCACTAAATGATTAAATCATAAACAAAAACATTTGAGGCGGACAACACCATTCATTTCAACAGTTGCCTGGATCTTCTTTTTCTATTCACCTTTGACAAACAAAACTTATAATATGTGTTTCTATTTCATCTATTAGCATTTAATCCACAAAATACCAATGTTTCATATCATAAACAAAGTTTTATGAAAAAAACAACAACAAAAAAATCATACCATGAGTGTACAAAACAGGCATTTCTTGTGGCAAGGCCTAAAGCAGTTCCTTGTTAGTGGCTGGATGTGCCGTAGCACCATATCTTAATGATGAAACTCTACTATATCAGCAATATGAGGGTCAATGCATAGCTTACAATCCCAAACAAGGTAATCAACAAGCAGATATATGAAACCAGTTATTTTTGTACAATCTTTCAGTAAAGGCACTGCTGATTTGGATAAGGGAGCGCACACTGTTTATCTTTATCATGTATCTTTATTTATTTACACTTTTGTGATTGCAAATTAGGTGGTTTCTAAAGGTAAGGGCTTTTGAATATCCAAAAAGAAAGGCTCAGCCTGATGAAAGCATATGATCATGTAAACACTCTGATCTGCTGTTAATCACATAGTAGTTCATTACAAACAAACAGGTTCAATCCAAACCTCATTTGGTATTTTCTTCTCTACAAAATGATGTTCATCTTCAATGATAAGAACTCACTTTCTGCTGCAGCAAATAGAAAAACTAAGCTGCATCCTTATCTCTTGACGTGCATGAACTAAGAACCTCATTCCGTGTGTTATCCAGTTCCTATTCTATCAATATCATTTTTATTTGGCTTGTAAACATTGTGTTGGCTCGTGTCCCAACATCCAATGTATCCAAAAGGGGAGCTACAAGATGGTACAGTATATCATGAAGCTCACTGTCTAACAAAGTCTAACATGAACATAAATGTCCAAATAAATACTGAACAATACAAGCTATTTATTTATTTTGAGAAATATACAATAAGACTAATGATCTGTAAATCTTACATAGACAGATACAGTAGCAAGGTTTCCAAAAAATGAAACGTGATTTGTTTGATCATCCTGGATCTTCTGTAGGCTACTGAGGGCAACCACATAATATGTCTCAAAGGCTATATCATTGGCTGCGAATAAGCAGTTCTAGAGAATGGTGAAGTAATCTCCGGTGTCAATTCTATGCAAGGTTCAAGGCTATAATTCTTTCTTGCCAGGGAAACCTTTCTTCGCCTTGTAGTAACATAACAGGAGAAATGACACAAAGGGGAGGTGGCTCTCAACTGTTTTATTGCATTTCTAGCCCAGGGTCTTGAAAAGGCCAGTAATGCCCCATGAATCACACACAACTATTTTCACGCCAGATCTTCTCTGAGGGAACTAGGTAGCCCTTTGAGGCTATGTAAATGAAACAGACTGTGGAACCTGGCAGTAATCACTGACTTAGAAGGAAATGGCACTCTGAGGTTAAGTGCTTCCTCTGAATCAGCTTCGTGGTTTTGAGTTCAGTTGTGAAATGCTCAGATACTGCTACAATGATATGAACAACATGCAAACTTTCGTTGAGTCTTCAGATTTCCTATATGGCACACACACAAAGAAATGCACACACGTAGGCACACGTATAGACAAACAACATCTACAGAGCTTTATGAATTCAATTAAATACATTTTCCAACGTTGGATGGTAAGACGACTGCTTGGCTGTCATTTCATGCACCAAAATAATCCTTCTAATGACATCGCGTTTCAGTTTCAAAATATGCAAAATACGTTGGAAAATAATCTGTTTGGTGCATAGATAATTGCAACAGCCAATTATCTCATGTTCTTATTGGACTCTGTAGTAGTCCATGGGCCATGTATAGTAAGATGACATACTGTATATATTTGCCAATGTACCAAAACCAGTCCTACATTCTGGCATGCACTGACTATATGTTCATGTCTTGAGACAGAGAGCGTGAAAATGTATAGATTTTGTCAGACGGGTGGTGGTGAAGGGAGACAGAGGAGGCTTGTTGTATTTTCCCTTCGCTGCGTTTCGTGAGACTGCTGCCGCTGTTCTTTCCAGCTTGCTGTATGTTCACCCTGTTATGCACCCTCAGGCAGTGTGCCTTTCATTATTTCTTTTGAAACTTTCATCTGAAGTCTCAGAGGGATTAGGCCTCTTGATTCCTGACACAGTCAATGAAAAACAAGCCCTATATACTGGGAGGCTTAAAGCCAGAAAAGACGCGCTCAACCATCCCCACCCACTGGAGCTGTGTGATGTTTTAGACAACAAGTGGATGCTCCTCCAGCTCTTATTTCCTTGGCAAAGCGTGGGTCATCTACAATTTCTACTGCGAAGTAAACCTAGTAGTAGTGGTAGTAGAGAGAAAAAAAGCAAAAAAAAATACGATCTTGCCAACAAAATTTGCCTTAAATAAAAAATAAATACGTAAATAATAAATAAATAATATGAATTTTATTCATATATTAAGTAGTGTGAATATCATCCCAGAAAGGAAATAAATAGAACATACGATGTTGGGGGAAACTGATTTGGCAGAAACCCAAACCTGGATCTAATCTAATGTACAGTAAACTGACTGAACGGCTCTTGAGTTGGAATCGGACTGAAGCAATTATCTTGAGGAGTGAAATGAAAGTCAACAAGAGCAACCCACCCCGTCCCAATCTATATATATTCACATCACATAGCTCCTAACAACCAGGGCCAATTTGTCTTTTACCTCTGCCGTGTGTGCCTTATTCTCCATTAGCAAAGAATTACATGTGCCCATGTTAAAGAACACCTTGAAGATCTTTGTGCGAGATTCGGCGCTCTCCCATCTTCTGTGAATAATAATAAGCACTCTTACCTGGGGTGCTCCCAAACGGAAGGTGCCGTTTCTGAATGGGAAGCATGCTATGATCACCTTTTCCCTGCAGGAATAATGTTAGCCTGGTGAGAGTTGGAGGAGTGCTCCAATCCTGAGTCTTCCTCCTGGGGTGTGTCTGTTGATTATTAAATGGTGTCTCTGGATCCTCGGGGAGTTAAATGTTGCGTGTTGACGTCCTCCCTCCCCCGTTCTTCTTTGAGGTTTCCATTGTCAGCAGTTTCCTTACTTTACACTTTGCTACCAAGCAGGTGGAGCTAATCTATCTCTTTTGCCCTTCAGTTATGGTTTACTGTCCGGGGGACTGGACACGAGTGTCTCCAATAATCCCTTAATTAGGTGATGATGGACTATTCATTTAGTATGCAAAGCTGCAAATCTCCCCCCTCCACTGAGCGGAGCCCCTCTGCAGTGGTGCACAGGCCAGCGCTAATGATCTCAGCAAGTGGCAGCAATCCATTGCAGCGCTGCAGTAAGGGCACATTAATCTTGCGGGTGAACCGGTTGATGAATGACCCTCGCCCAGAAGCCCTGGCAGATCCCACCTTAATTATGCTGAGGGAGCCACACCTGGGAGGCACTGGGGGATATCTCGCAGACTCGGGAACGGGGACTTAGGAGTAGACCTGCAGCAGTCCACAGGTAGTTCAGGATGTAGCTCGAGCAGAGGCCTCTCCACAACATTCTCGGAGAGGGGACGCTGCGTTTCCGAGCACCACCACTCCAGGGAGGACATAATGTGTAGGACAAGCTCTCCTAGCACAACTCGCGGAAGGGGGTTAGTAGAAGTCATCAATTCCAGACACCTCCCTACTGTGGGTGGTTAGGGCCAGGTGGTTTTCAGGCCAGCTTAGAATGAAAGTCTTTTAGGAGCTTTCTCTTCCTGTGATTTGGCTTCAAACAGAGCATTTTCACTGCTCCACCAATGGCACCCCATTAATTCACACAGCTGCTGTGTTGCGTGTTTCAAGACAGAGAGCTCAGCAGGCCAAGTGTTGTGTCAGCCTCACATCGCCGCCCCAAAGATAGCTCACTTTCACCTCTGGGAGAAGACAGACAAAGTAAATGAAATGATCAAAACAAGAATGACAAGTTGTTGTAGAATGAAAAAAAAAATAAGAATACATGATAACATTTAGCAAAAACAACATATTTCCATTTCTTCTTTACTAAACCAATTGGAAAGGCTTAATCCACTGCAGCTTTAAAGTGCCCTGATGCATACCTTCTCAATCCAACCTCTAGTTATGGTTACTTGGTCCTTATATTCTTGTGGGACACAATCAAGCACGTGACCTATTGTGTGGGTATTGAATTATTTTACACAACAATCCCCTCTGTGGATAATTTGTCCCCTTTCCTTGTAGCCAAGACTGTGACTTATCTGGGAGCAAATTTGTGAAATCTCATTATCTAGAGTTTTGAAATGAGGATCAATGGGGATTTACCCTTTGTTTTATTCATAAAGCTGTAATGACGAAGTGGATGTCCATTTTTCAAAGCACATCTTCACGATTTTCTTTGACTCGCTTTTCATTTATCATATTTACTTCTCTAATTGCTCCAACTATCTGTAAACAGAGTGAAGCACCTACAATATGTCCAGCCCGAAGGCTATTTAAAAAATGCAAACATCTAACAAATGTATTTAATTGCAATCACCCTCAATAAAGTTAGGATCTAAAAGGTCAGCAAAAAAATGGGACAAAGCCCACAGGAGTTTTCTAAGAGCCAGCTGAATCTAATTCACATCCATCACTTTTTATCATCTAATTAGACCATAGAGTGGCAGGCTGGTCAACATGGGAGGAAAGCTGACTGATCGATCTAACAAAGGGTTGGTATCTATCATTTAATTTCCATGTGGACGCTCTCCAGCTGCTTGACCACTGCCAGTATGTTTTGTGACCATTGCATTCTCTGGGTAACATTGTAATTGGTGCCATATAGTTGTTGTCTTAGTTGTATCAGCTCGATGCTATGTTTTGGTCGTCTGATCGGTTTAAGTTTAATTCAGTACTGTTGCAAACATATGTTGCAACACATCGATTGTATTGTCTAACAATGAAAAATGCACTATACTGTCCTTATTGCAGGATAACAATAGGTAGTTATTTAATCATCTAGATATTGAATACACGATACCACGCCATACCTGTAATCATACACTGATGCTTGTGGTGTGTTTTTTTATGTCAAAGAGGTTTTTGATAACTTTGCTCCTGACATGTTTTTTTACAATCGGAAACAGAAAGTATTATTATAACCTAACAGAAACATTGATATTAAAATTACATAAAAAGATTTCTCAGTTAAAAAATATGTGTATGTATTTAATTATTTAGAAGTATGCTTTTGTTTTTATCCAGTTAAATTACCCATAAATAGCTTTAGTAAATAAACTAAATCCCTCAAAAGGAGCTGAGGATCTCGAAATATTGACTCAACTAACTTTATGGTAATGTCAAACGTAATTAAAGTGAATTCACTGCTCTAACCCTCCTCTAATCCCCAAAATGTCAGTTTCATTACTTTTCTCCTTACTGCTCCTCCAGAAATGACATGAAACCTAAAAAGAGAAGGCATGCTGTAACCGGTTTTGTGTTCCACAATGCAAATAATCTAAGCTTTCACAGCAGAGCACTTGCTAACGAAAATGCATATTTGACTTTTTTTTTTTTTTTTCCTCCAGGAAAGCTCCAGTTCATGGAAATCAAAAGGGAGCTGCCCAGGGTGACATGAGCATCCTTAGAATATTCCTCTGACACCCTCTTGAATGTACCTGATTAATAAGTCATGGCAATGCATTATACATTGCATTGCTAGAATCTTAATAGTAAGAAACATAGCCTTGATTATTAATACACTTCTTTCAATCTCACTTCATTCATTCAAGGAACAACATGCCAAGTTTTATTTGATGTACCTGCATTTGGTAATTTAAGCCTTCAGTGTAACTGTATGAGAAAAGGAATTAAGGTTGTGATTTGTTTACCTATCTATAAAGCGAGATGCCTTTGGAAGGTGAAGCTCTCGCAATGCACTGTAGAGGGAGTACACTGATCTGATGTAAAGTAGATGTGTATTTTGTTTTGATCAACCCTCTAGCATGGTTTTGTCATGTGCAGCATCCAATAATAAAATAACTGCATTAATACCTTCTTCTTTCTTTGTTAAATGAGACATTGACTTCTCACCGAAATGTTTGCAACAGGACCTTAAAAAAGGTGCAGGAAAAAAATTGTATCTGCAAATTTTTAAAGAAACATCTATAATGTCTTGAATCAACAAAAAATAAATTATACCTTTAGAATTTCTGTATTTATTTCTATCTAATATTTTCTGCACCATTATTTCTGCATAAATAACGTTTGATCAACCATTAGACGTTAAAAATCATACCTGTAACCTTCCAAAAATATCTACAGTATGTACCTTTGTTCCATTGTTCCAGCAAGCACCAGTAGGGCGCAGACATGAGCTTTAGTTAGAAATATGTAAAATATAGTAGTTTATCAAAGAGATAATTTGAGAGTTATGTTATACATCGCGAGCTTAAACATAGCAATTTACAAAAATATGAATCACAATGATCTACCGTTTTCTGTACAATCATGTGTGTGGGGGAGGAGTTGGCTGACGCTTACATTCACTACCACTATCTCACTTCCATCTGACGTGAACAGACTACTTTTGCACGAATTGGAAAAAAGTGGGTGTACTCATTTAGCTTGTACAGGGCTCTGCTTCTCTCTTCACTACATATGAGCTGAATCCGTTTCGCGCATCTATTCAAGAAATCAACAAAAGGCTTAAGAACAGGATAGCAGCGTTCTTTGTCGCTGAGTGAATGGACTCAACTCAAGGTTGTTCACTTTCTCAGCAAAGTTAGTAGTGAATCGACGTCAGGGCTTGTACAACTACCTCAAGCGTTCCATGGATTTGTAATTGGCGGTTTTGAATTCACTGTTGTGCTTTTCAGTATATTGGGGAATAGACAGGGCATAGCGGTGAATGAAGACGTGATTTGCACACTAGTTCAAACACTTTGCTGTTCGCTCTTTCTATTTTACCCAGTAAAATGCCAGGACTTCGTTCATCACACTCTACCCATTTCAAACCAGGCTGCTCATTTGGAAGGACGCCAGACCGCAGCCTTTCTAATCTGCATGTTCAGTCCAATAAATTGTGACATATGCTGTCAGCGTTGGAATAAGAAATCGATACTCAAGAAAGGGACTCCATATTCTTTCGGAATTTTAACGATCCATTTCCCTCCATACTCAGAACTATGCGAATTAGCGGTTGACTGGAGTGGTCCAGCTACAACATTTTCAGCGGGAGCAGTACTGATAGTGACTGATTATTGTTGTTGAGTGTCCATGCAAGACTTGGGGTGGAAACATGTCTGGCCACTTCTTTGAGAGGATTACTGCTATCAGAGATGGCATTTTGGTCCAGCACTTCGGTTTTTACCTCTAAAGTGCCCCGAAAAATCTTATTCATGTTCACCCTCTCCCTCTCTGTCACCTACTTGTTCTATAGCTTGATGAGCTGTTACAACTCCCTGCAGTTCCCCTTGCAAGAGAACTACTTGTATCAAGGGAGGCTGGTGACTGAAGAGACAACTTTCGTGACATTAAGGGAAAAACTTTATTCTACTTCACCCCAGGGCTATCTCGACGAGGAACTAACAGAGGCGACCGTTTCGGAAAAAACGATTGCACTTTCTAATATAAAACATGATGTTGAGGCCGAACAAAAGACAATGGAATGGGTTAGGAGTCCGGCTCCAACTAAAGCCGCCTTGGTGTATCACTCTACCGCTCTGGAGAAGGAGCACCAGGAATTCAGCACCACGGACAGCGAACTCAGGGTGAACTGTACTTCGGATTATGGGGAGAAAAAACTTCCTCAAGCCATCATAATTGGGGTAAAGAAAGGAGGAACCAGGGCTTTATTAGAAGCGTTGAGGGTCCACCCGGATGTTAGAGCCGTTGGAAATGAGCCACATTTCTTCGACAGGAACTACGAGAAGGGGCTGGATTGGTACAGGTGGGTTAACACGTTCTTTCCCCCACCTTAATTAAATATCTATATATATACAAGATAACCTTATACGTGTGGTTCTTTAGAGTTTTAAATATAACATCCGACATAAAAATTATTCTTAACAAAAACTACGACAATCAATATACTCAGGAGCATAAAAGATTCATTGTTTGACCAAAAGTTAATTATAGTCGTGAAGAGACCAAATTTGTTATAATTTGTTTAAAATGATCTGAGTAATTCTGGGACAGTGATGTAAGCAAATTTTTTTATGTATATCAAAACACAAAATATTATGCAGATTTCTTCTTTTCTTATTCCCTTATTTATTTTACTTAAAACAAAGTCAATGAGGTGCAGGCATTTTCATACATGATTCAGATACTAATAAGAGTTACTATATATGTGAATTACATTCATTTTTAATTTCTTAGATTTGTTTGTGTGCAACAGGTAGCAGGTAACCAGGTTTTTGGAATGCAATACACACCCAAACACACACGCACACACACACACACACACACACACTCTCTCTCGCACGCACACACACACACACACACACACACACACACACACACACACACACACACACACACACACACACACACACACACGCACACACCGAGAGAGAGAGGGAGATAACACAAGACCATCATGAAGCAATACATTTACAAATATTTCCTTCTCTTTTTTTAAGACCACCAGACCCCTATAAGAAGAACATTTGAAAATAAAATATTCAAAGGTTTTTTTGTTCCAATTGCTTTTACCATTGTGCAAAAATTTCAGTCTACGTGTGATAATCAGTTGTTCCTTTTCTGTTGATCAGCCATGTGTCCCTAATTACTTTCTGTGTGATTTACACATGTTTGTGGAGGGAGAAAATCAATTGTTGAGTTCAATCATGGCCCCGGTTACACCAGCGTAGTACAATGTCACTCCAGCACGCTGATGTTTGACTAGGGGAATGCAGGATTTCAAGTAAACTCACAGAGCTGGTGAGGATGAAGCCCACTCACTGCAGACCCTGTTAGAATCAAGGCTGTGGCTTAGTGCTTTGGGTGGGCCAGCATCTGCCTTCATTCTTTAACTGCAGAAGGAGGGGCGCTCTTGGCTGTTCATTTAGCCCATGTTAATGTGAGCCATTTCAATACACTTACGGTGTGGGCTCATTAGACAGCAAGATGACAGGCTTGCATAAATAATACCAAAGTGGGCTTGTGTGTTTTAGTGCAACCGAGACAACAGAATCCCTTAAGCGGCCCTACATTTATGTCAGACGGTCCTCTGCGAAACGTTAACCTCAAGATGACGTGGGCAACTGAAGAGTTTTGGCGGCGGCGTGGAATGATAAACCTTAGGTGCCTTTTCTGGTTGCCAAACGCGAACGCTGCTACACTGCGGCAAGGGGGACAGGGGTTGGCCACAGACTTATACATATTTGTTCTGTCAACATATTTGTGACACCGGTCCATATGGCAGAGACGTGTACTAATATTCATTATCGTCTTCTGGTTTTGCCGGCATTAAGTTATGTTTTTATTTGCCTCTGTGTCTAATCCCATTAGTAAAATCACGATGAACTGATCATCAGGATGTTTAATGTTGGTTTAGGGGGCTGAGCCCCCTAATCTCATCACTTGCCATAAATCAATTTAGCTGTGTGGTGGTAGCACTTTTTAACATTTGGGGAACAGTTATGGATTGAATTAAAGCCACTGTGTCACAAGCATGAAGTGCATACTGTAACATCGTAGAAAACATGTAGTGCAAAATAGAAGTAAACATGATTGTGTGCTTAATGTGGTTTGATTTGCTGTGTCCCATTGACTATCACCACATATCAAGAATATTCATTTCTTCACAAATACTAGGTAAAATGGCTATTTACGCCTCATTCAGTTGACATATGTCATAGGAGGTCTTCTAATTTCCATGCTCCTGAAATATTCTGCTGCCGCAGAAGTCAATGCCACATACTGAAATGCATTGTACTACCTGAAACAATGTTTCTAAGGCTTGTCGGACTTGTCCTTATGCCTGGTTAAACTTTTGCCCGCTCTTGAGGTGAAGCAACCGTATGGTTTTAATTGAGTAGGTACATCTTTCTCTCTGGTACTGAATTACAGCCCTGTTGGAAGAGATGCATTACTGTGGGAAAGCCAATCCTGATCTAAATGGGGTGCTGCAAAACAGGAAACTGATACATTGTGCTTGTGTTCATCAACAGCTCTGTTGCTGCATGTAATACATTTGATCTCCCCGAAGATTATCTGTGTGGTCTTATGGGACAGAAATCATGTTAGGTGAGCTGTCAGTTCAACTCACACGGCTGAAATAAACAGGCCCTTGTATCCTTGTTAAAATGACACTTTGACCTTGTAAGTAGTAAAACCTGGAGGTATGTGGCCGTAAATCCTTTGGAGCAGTGTTGCACCTGTGCAAGGCTGCAGTCCTGCTCGGCAAACTACGACAGACGGGCTGTAGTGCCATTTTACGCTGCGGGGGTATCTGACCATGTTTCACAGTGCTCCATTCACTCCATCTTTGTACTATGTTACCTGATTTCAAGGTACTTTCTCTTCTATTCTGTCATTACTTTGAGCCAAGGTAATCACCAAGGTTTTTTAAATATATATATTTATTTTTATACATCTTTTTTTTCTTCTTACCTTTGTAAGTTGTAACGTGTTCTGACCGATAGTGCCTCCACGGTTCCAAAGCCCACACAGTAGTTCTAACCAAGGCCATGCAACGGACCGCTGCCATTCTTTTCTGTGCTTTATAAACCTGGGCCTCCTTTCTATTTTCTGTACCCGTGGCATAGAATTTCACTCTGCCCTTTCTTACCGAATTCTAGTCATGGAAGGAGTGTCAGAACGCCATGCCTGCCTCGGCGGCTGGGGGACATTGGCAGAGAATACAGCATGCACTCCAGCCGCAGCTTTACCCTACCGGTGCCCTTCAGCAGTAAGACGGGCCCTTCTGACAGGAAGTATGTGACAGCGACATGGATCCACTGCTGAGCCTGGCAGCGGAGAGTTTAAATCCAGCATTTATCCCTTGTTTACCCCCGTGCTCCTTCCCTCAGCATGCCGCTCCACAAGCAGCTACGCCCCTGACTCTTGCCACCCGACTAGGGGCGCGTGGCTCGAGTCAGACGGGAGATGGGACGGAGGGAGGTGGGCCAGATCCCAGAGTTGGCTGGATGGCATCCCTCCATCCCCGTGTCCTCCAGCTGGGGCCTGTGCTGCTGTTGCTGCTGCTGCTGCAGCGCCTCTGCATCCCATTCCTCCCTGGCGTGGGGAAATCTGCCTACGCCTGATAAGACGGCGCCAAGGCTCGCAAGGACGCACCTCTGGGTACGCTGATGCCAACACGGCAGTCGTGGAATTAAACTTTTTAATTAGCAGCATGCCCCAGTGCCTGCCGAGAGAGTGGACCACTGCAGTCAGGTCTGTCTCGACATCCCAACCCTTCTTTCCACTTGATTAAACTCCCAAGCACTAAAGAGCTCCAAGATTTCACTAGCATCCACATCAGCAATCATATGTTTCCTATTGCAGCCTCTTTTTTTAGAGGCCTGGTGAAATGAGCCGCCTGACGTTCATACGTGCGTCAGCGATCTTTAATGTGAGAGGCTTCATCGTTTTGTTTTAATTTCCAAACAGCAATGATTGTTTACAACCTCGATAAACACACACAGACACACAGTAGGATGTGATAAACTAGTTGGAGATGGGAAAAGTGGGATCCTAAAGGTGCTGCTGCTCTGAGGCTGTTAACTGGTCGTCGACCAAAACGCGCACAGGTCCGGCAAGCGTGCATACGCCGACGGACGGTATTCCGAGTATCAATCTAACCAGAGGAAAGCACATTGAATGCAGTATTTTTTCCCTAAATATAAGTTGTTGCTGCTTTTACCATTAGGGAGGTATTTTATCAGTAGCTAAGCATTGATTCCTCAAGGGAATAACTAGAGAGACCAGTCTATTCCCTAGCCGGAAGGCTGAGCAAATGCAGCGGAAATAAATGACTTGCTGACACAGCGGCAGAGAAACACTATTGTTTTTCTTTAGCCGAAAAATGATCAGTTCCAATAATTACATGACTAGTCGATTGTCTTTATGTCTGATGGTTTCACAACTTGTCTTTTTGTCTTTGCCACTAGGCTACCCTCCATAGAAGATAACAATGATGAATTGCCTTCCCATTCTGATAGCGTGCCCTATGGGTCACATACAGGAGGAGAGAGTGGCATTGTGAGCCCAGGACAAATTCACAACTAAATAACTTTTGGTTTTAACAATATTGTGTTTCGGTCAAATGTACGTTAGCCTGATGATGACCTTGTGTTTAACAGAAATAATCTGTTGAATCAAATTATGACGCTGGCATAAAATATGTGTACATATTGGAGTAAAAAGGTGTCTGTATTGATTGGGAAAACCCTAAAATTGCTCACTGGTCAGTACTGGTCCATTGCAAACATTAAAGGGCTCAGTTCTCTTGCTTTGAAAAGTGTTTTATACGGATGGTAAAACTGGATTTATATGCGTGAGACTGCCTTGTCTCTTCTTATTGTCCATGTGGGGTCCCTATGGTGACACAGGAGTTATAAAATAAGTACATTTCAGTGGCCTATTAAATGGAAAATATCTGAGAAGTGGGTAAGAACCATATAATTATAAACCCTTAATGCACTAATCATATTTGTAAAATAGACGTTTTCTGTTACGCAAGATAATTGGACTACCTCATTTTGTTTAACCCTCCATATATATATATATATATATATATATATATATATATATATACAGTATATTTAGCAGTGTACAAGTTATCTTTGGAGAAAAGTGCAAGTAATGGGGCACATAATATTCATATCCAAGAATGGAGGAGGGGTTAATCTCTTGCTCAAGGACATTTGGTAAGTGTTTTTAAAGAGGATTTACCCAGTGGCCAGCAAGCTTCCATACGCCCACGTTTTCCCCAAGTCTGTAATATTTGTTGTAAAAAAGAATAAGGAAAATAGGGCGATACATAATGTAATTGTCCTATCTCATTACCTCTAGCTTAGACTTCTCTCTGTCCCCCCATTCGTTTTTTTAAAAGTTATTTGGTTATTGACCAAATAAACAGTACACTCTTGCGGGAACGTTTCCAAATGATTCAAATAGTTAATCAAATGTATGTGCCCGTGGATAAATTGGATTTTGTGTTTGTGTTTGACCATTGAATTCCACTAGCATTACTAACAAGAAGCTGCAGGTCATTTGTTTCTATTAACTATTGACATGGTGTGAAAACTGACAACACAGACTTAATGTAGTCCCTACTAGTGGAGACGGAGAACTGAGAACTCAAACTTGAGATAAAGCTAGAGGGTGAAGGTGTAGTGCTATATTCTACCTTGTAGTGGAACTCCTTGGTTTGCTAATCTAATTCTGCCTTTCCTCACGATTCCTGACATTCAAATTACTTTCCTGTGGTTACAATCAAAGTGCTGATGTGATTATCCCTTTAGTTTACATTAATTACGGTTAGTTAATTGAATTTGTCAGTTTACTCGGCCACTGCTAAGATGTGACACTGGGGCAAGGTTTGTCATGGAGGCTCTGATCTGCTTCAGTTTTCTGTCAATCAAAACAAAAGAGGATGGCGATCAGAACTGCTTTCTTCTCTATTGTCAATGGGAAAAAGGGGAAATGGGAAGTCTACAGTTGTATTTCTGTCCGTTTCATGGATGTATTTCCAGTAAAATGACAGCCACAGCCTCGCCTTCTGAATGATTTATTTTGGACCAAAAATAAAGTATAAGCTGCAGTCATTTTAAGCTTAAAAGGATTCCTATCTTGCCGGGATTATTTACTTGCCGCAGAATTGCCATGATGTGCTTCGAGTCAGAAGGAACAATGATTCCATTCGGCAGAATGCTGGTTTACAGCCATCTTTAAATCTCTGCGAATAAGACTTCCTTGGGACAAATAAGCATGTCAATCATACTTGTCAAGATTCCAATTTTCCTTTTGCCTCTCCCGGAGCACTTTCACCATAGCTGTGCATGCTCCTTATCGGTTGTGAGGGATGCAGTCTCATGACGGGAACCAAAAAGTGGTCTGATGCATCGGTTCAGTCAGACCAGAGCCCTGACAGCAATGGCCATGGAACCAAGACACAGGGGCTGCTGGGAGCATGTTTCAAATATGTGCCTGTGACCTGACATGTACTTCAGGAGTGGGTCATGCTGAGGAATGGAGCTGGTGGAAATCATTACTTCTCCCTCCATGCTCCAGCAATGTTATCATTCCGCCTGTATGCCCATGACATGTTTTGCACAGAGCTGTTTTTTTCTGAGAAAGCACACCAGCGTTGCTGTGCTACTGTCATGCAGGGTGCCTAAACTAGCTGGGGAGCACAATAGAATATTGGCCATCTTTTACACTGGTCTGACTTTGTCAGTTTTGCACCCGAGGCATGCTGCGTTTCTTTGCAGGCCGTCTGTAAAGTTTACCCCGTGAATATCTTTTGGGTTGTTGATCCTATGAGCCACATGCTTCGTACCAGGTTGACGCCATCCGCAGCTCAACGAAGAAGAAAAAAGAGAAAAGAATCTGACAGGCTTAATTCAATTATGGCAGTGCGATGTGCTGAGACTCCTGAGGTGTGAGCTCATCGCTCTGTTTACACCCCTGAGTCCCTGTCACCAACAAAGGCAAACACATTCATTGGCTTCCAGGAGCTTGTTTGCCGTGATTGTCCCATTGCCTTTGAAGTTTCTCATCGCTTTATGTTGTTTATTTATTCATGCTCTTTCTTTGCCTGAAATCACCATGGGGTATTCCGCTAGAATAATTTTAGCACAGTGTGAAACAATGTGGGAGCTGAGTATTAGCAGTGTAAACGGCGCTGAACACTGTCCTCCGTACATAGAAATTATATAGTTCTGTGGTGATTGGGATTTGGATCTTTATTGGCTGGGCTGTTTTTAGCGTATCATCTCATGTATGTTTTTGGGCACTGCATTCTCCACCGTCAATATTGAGCATATTCTTACTAAGCAGTCCCTTGCCTTACAAGTAGTTTTTTTTTCAACCCATGATATGATATAAGCCATTTTTTATAAAAGCTGTGGCATGTACCAAACTCAGTTGAGAGTTGTGTAAGCCGATGAAATTAAAAAATACGCTTTTAAGGATTATGCTAATTACTAATTGGTGTATCGGAAGGGGATTGTTTTTCCTGAATAATTTGGATTATTGGTATTAGAGATTTAGGAGAGAGCTGATGTGCTCTGCTTCTCTAACTTAGCCATATAAACTAATTCCAGCTATGTAAAATCAAACCCCATCAGAGCGATCTTGTTAAAGAGAGATAGATATGTGTTACAAAGAAAGCCTTGTTTTCAATTTGAATTCAGAGAGATGTTACACAGCAAACAGCACATTACACATACAGACTTTCAATGAATAACACACACACACACACACACACACACACATACACACACACACACACACACACACACATTAAAGGATGTATCCTGGTGGTTGATACCTTGAATTTCAAAACGTTTTGGTTTTTAGCCTCTACGCCCAACCTCGGTGCCTTATATCTTTCCAGATTAAAGAAGATGTTTCTATAAATAAGGACACAGAGTTATATACTGTATGTATTGAGACGTAGTTCAGCGAGGAGGAAAACAATGGAGGAGTGAAAACAGGCCAACCCACTCTCAGGCTGTTGCAGGATTAGGTTCCATCTCTTTTTGTCTGAGGCTTTTCTAAAGATATAGTGAACTGTACTTGGTTATTCATCCTGTTCATTTTAAGTATGTCCGGGATGGCTCTGCCAACGTTGGCTTTCCACTCCAATCGACCTCCAGTTTGTTTCATGTCAAATTCAAACAAGAGGGGGGAGAATCTTAAGTATGAATTGATTTTTGAATAAGCATACATTTACCTTTAGACACCTGCAGAACACACTGAGTGGTGCTGTGAGGCAAACAGGGTATTTTAATTGATCCCTGGGATGAGTAACAAAGACGGGCCCTGTTAGTTGACTCAAGGTCGCTTTTGCACCACAATCCTATACCGAGTCCTCTGGTCTTTTTAAAGGGACAACTTACCATGAAGCGCATCTGGGCAGAGGTGAGGAGGTAGCCACGCTGTAACTAATGGGTTTATTTAATTTAATTTACTGCTGTGGCCTCTTGTTCATATGGGGCATGCTGGCCACAGTGAGATTGAAGTTGCTGTGGGAAAGAAAGAGAGATTAACCTCCTTTTCAAAGGGCAAAAATCATTGCAATGTCATGCTGGATTTTCTTGTCCAGATAGCAGGCTGCCAAACTAACTGAATACAGGTTGGTGTTGAAATTGGAGTCTCCAGCTTATTTTGTACAAGCCTTTTAATCAACGTCACGCTGGTGCCATGCTTGCTGGGCTGGGAATTACTCATAAAGAGAGCTTTGTAAACATGTGCACAGATGTATGTAAGGGGACATTTGCCACAACTGCCTTCCGATCTGACTACTGGTTTGGACTAGCTTTTGTTGATCTCAGATTTTTTTTTAGGAATTCTTCATAATTTTTGTTGTTACCAAATACATGTGCCAACAATCAATTAACCTAATGTAATATTGTTGTTGTAACCACCTTCAGTGTAGAACATATATTTTTCCAGCTCACGTGATACCAGTTAACAAACATAATTTCTTATGAAATCCATTTAAATGACTCAATCTCAGCAACACGTCTCTGTATTGTTTCTACTGCTCACTGGGTTTTTCATATGTCGGTTTTGTAGTACACCTACTTTTTTTACGGGACTGAACATGAACACACTGTACCTTGGGGTAAACTCAACAACTGCTTCAGGGTTTCGAAAATTAATGTGGCATGATAATTAGTTAAGCAACGGAGCGACGCCAGAGGAAGGAATTTTACACCTTTTGTTTAAAAACAGATAGTTTAATTTGCCTGGCGCAGGATGGCATATGTTCCTTCATGCTTCTTTATGGTTCCAGCCTCATGTATTTAGCTCCTTCTATTCTTATATTGGAACAGGCTCACCTAGTATTTTTCTAGATTCAAATCTTGGACTGTGAATGCCCTATGAGATTCGTGTTGTGGAAAACCAACAGAATGGCATACTGAAAACGGGAAGAAAATAAACGACACGTTTTTATGTAAAACCGATTGACTAATGTTTAGCTTGGTCTTTCTCCGTAAGTGCACTTTGGTAAAGTATTGTTTGTAATTCCTTTAGACCTTTGTTGGTTCTTTCGTTTTATCAGCACACCAAAACACATCAATATCCTTAATTGCCTTAATTTGCTGATTGCTGTGTTATTGTATTTTTTTCATTCTTTTTTTATATGATTAAGTGAGCTGCTTCAACAGACTATACTGCCATCAATGTTCCACTTAATTAAGATGGGTTCGTGGTATAGATAGTCTGGTTTAGAAGATATTACTTTTTGATACATTTCCTGTGAAACTTATCATAGTTAGTATGGAACAGTAGAAAATTATAGAAAAGTATCGACTCCAATCTGGCCTCAGTCCACTCCAATAAATTATAAGTTTCAAAGTACCTTAAAATCTATCATTTAAGTGCAATGATACAGTATGGAGCCCTGCAATGCTTTGGCAGTACAAAGGGCATGCCTCCAAACCTAAATAAATGATCACCCACAGGGTCTTTGTTTTGTGTAGTTTCATTACCTTTTGTTTGCTTTTTGCTTCCGTCAAAGGCCCTTTCCTTCACCTGCCTTGCGCATTATCTCAATCTGAAAGGCACAGCAAAGTCCACCACATGTTCTGTCACTTTCTGAAATTCAGTAGAGCAGTCCTGGTGTGATAATGAATGTAATCAACTAACCTCCTATGGTACAGACACAATTATGGTAAATGCTGGAAGGTTTTGAAACCCCAAGTTCAATTCATTTTGGAAATGTAAAGGACAGTCTAGTCCTTTTTGGCCTCCTGCATGTACACATATTGTTTTCTGTGGTGGGCCTGAAGCTTGTACTTTTTAAGAGGATTTTTTCAAGAGCTACTTCTTTAGTTGTTTGTTATCACCGATATCAGTTGCTACCTGTTGCTATCACAACGGATAATGCCAAATAGTCTAGAAGTGATACAGTATTTATACAGTAGTTTTTTTAGATCTTAAAAATAAACTCCTTATGTTTAAATTCAGACCTTTGTGGCCGTTATATTATATCCTGTTTGCACCCTGTGCAGAATGTCAAGTCCATGATTTGACTGACTGCAGCACAGGCCACCGAAAAAAAACTCTAAGTGCGGCCCCTGGTTTTGCTCCCAGCCTCCTTTATCTGCTTGTTGTCTGGAGGGCATATTTGTTTTGGAGAGAGCCCTCTGCCTTAGCTGTCCTCTTTATTACTGCAGTCCTTAATGCCTTGATTTAATGCACTCTCAGAGGTCAGATATTGCGCTGGCAGCCACAGGCCACTTCCTTCCACACTGCCCCATTAATAACAGCAAACAAATCAGGGACACACTGTAAATTCCCTCCCTGGCATATTGGAGCAATTTGGATGTGCAATATGGACAACTTTATTACGGAGAGGAAGTATTTCTCTGAACACTAGACAGGTTTTTTTTGGCTCTCAATCACTAGTCCAAAACATGTGGTCCATGTCCGCGCTAATTAAAGGTAGCGTTCCCAGTTGTGTAGTTCCATGCTATTAGAAGTCCTCTGAGGCCCATGTTTATTTTTGAGGAACGTGAACAATAATGTCATCAATTACCGCACTACACCGTTCTTTAGGGTTTGTTAAGAGTGTTTAACAATTCCAGATGGTTCCAATGAAGAATACATTTTCTAGTCTTTTCAAATATGTAGAACCATTTATTATTCGAAACGTTTTTATACCCACTTCTATTACAGCACTACAAAATTATTACTGTATTAAAGCGCTCCTAAGGTCTTAGTGGCTTTATATTGAGCCAATACTTTTTTTCAAAAATCATATTCATGCTTGGTCTTATATTGAGCCAGCTAGAAACGTACTTGTTTTCCTGTCATATGTATTTCAGTAATGACCAACGAAACGGCTATGATTATTATAATTCTTTCCGTTTTTTCACAATCTACCCAGGCAACGACATTGCCGACAGGAGCACGCCAACTGCAGTATTTTACTTGGATGCGTCGACGCTTTGTTACGGCATGTGTTGCCTGATAATCCTCACAACAAGTCTAGCCCATAGCATGCATCCCAAATGTGAACTGTGTGAAAAGGAACAAAGGATATAATGTTTCCACAATCTCAGGCAGCCCAACCCTCCCGCGGATACCATGGCTTTGCAGTAGGCCAGGCTCTGTACAAACATATCTGATTTCCTTTCATCAAAGATGCGGATGTGGTCAGACAGGGGGAAATATTATTTTTGTCAGCATGTGTTTATCTTGATGTTGCCTCAATAATCACCGTTTCCCCTGCAAGCACATTTCATTTCATTCAGCTTTGCAGCTCAAGCGAGTCTTTTGGAAAATACTTATTATTTCAACGGGGAAAATACACATAAAAACGTTTAATTGTTAAAAGACAATAAAAGACAGTGATACTAAGCGTGTAAATTCCCGGTGTCTTTGTGGGAGTTTGCAGAATTTAAGGACTGTCTCCCTCCCTTGCCAGTGGAGCTCATACGACAGCAGCAACGACCAAATTATTATCCACCCCCGAAAGAAAGCTGTTGGAGGAAGGCCACCAGACTCACCACAGGTGTCTCCGACACTTGCTCAAGAGGCACGGCAACACACCGCATGGCTGTTAACCCCTGTCTAATCTCATCGCTGGAGAAGCACCATTCAGGCTAAGACTACAGACTTGGGGAAAATGTTTGTATGTACATACCAGCTGTAGTTGTGATCATAAATTAATCATGGTGCACAGTGCACTGCTCCGGAAGGGGTTTTTGGACCGAAAAAGCTACTGTAACGCTAAATCACTGAGGCAGATGTCTGTATAGGCAAGACAAGTAGCATATTTGAGTAACAGATACTCTGGGGAGCAAAACCTTTCAGCAAGCTTTCTTGTGATTTACAGCGTTTGCAATGACAAAAATGGTCCTGGAAATGCACAGGACCCAGTCCTCTTCTCCATATTGTTTATACACCATCAATCTCCCACGGCATCCTCCCCTTCACTTTTCTTATGAAAGCATAAACTGCCCCGGGCCACTCTCATGCAACAATAGCTCACACTGTCCAAAACACAGAAAAGCAGTCACCTCACTGACAAAAGAGCAGTGGCTTGTGACTACGACTGTTCACTAGCTGTTAATTTCACCGTCAGTAATTATGATGTGAAAATGAACTTCCCCATAACTGGAATATTAATTTCACCTCTTTTAGAAATGAAACTGAAGTAATCAAAGACTTAGCATTAATTACATACATGAACAAAGGAATATTTTAATGGAGATCAAGATCAAAGTTAGCAGCGGACTCAACACAAATGGGATCCTCTGATAATAATCACTTGTGGTTTGTGCATGTTTGTTTGTTTTAGCTGGTGTGAGCACTTGTGTGTCTCAGAGAGAGTGAGTGTATGTATGTGTTTGTGTGTTGACGTTATGCTTGTGCTGAATGAGGAGAATATTTTCTCTATGAAAAATCCCTGATTCTCTGATGATTCATGCTTTGCTCAAGGAAAAAGGCAACATGTTGGCCTGCCCCACTGAATAATCAACATCATTAGGCATTCTATTTCTCTCCCTTCGCTATTAAAATTGAACAGGCCCGATATGGCTGCAAAACTTGGCAGCAGGGACTTGGTCTTGATTTGTGGGAGAGCCAATGAAATGCCTTGGCGGGGGCGGGCATTCTCTCAGATGTTAAGACATATGAATTATGCAGAAACCAGCTGTTCCAATATTTATCACTATGTGTGAATATTCTTTTAATGTGTATGGGGAAGCCATAGTTATGTGTTGCATGATTTGTGGTCCGTGAATCATTACCTATTGTGGTATTATGATTGCTATTAAGTAGACTTTTTGCAAAAGTTTTATCAAGAGTTGAACTTAAATTACCTGAGTAGTGGGATAAAAAAACAACTATTTGGCAAACTCCTCAGTCCATTGAAGTGAATGCTAAGAGGACTGGAAGCCTGAATAGATCTCAGGTTTATATTTTATTACAAAATTGTGCACTGGAGCATTGTTTATAGCCTATGTCAAACCCGGGCCTCATTCCAGAATTCTTCTTTAAAAAAAAAAAGCTTAGCTTTAATTGGCAACACTAAATTGGAGACACAGCAATCAGATACCTTTCTAACTCTGTCCGCCATGCAAATAAGACTCCGGGTGGGAAAAGCAGAGCCAGCTGTCTCTTAAGTTTCATCCCCTCGGTTCTAATGCCAAATTCAGTTGAGCTGTGCAGTGTTTAACCTCTCCACCCCCGGATCCCCAAGGCTCTTGTAGGAATATCCCGACTAAAATTATTGCAGTGGTGGGCGGCGATTGGGGAGGTGAATGAGGGATTGTGAATGACGGTGAGATAATTGGGGTCTGGTGCAGCTCTCTTTCGCTCCTCAGATCCGGGGACAGGAATCGAATAGGAGACGGGGGGAAAAGGCTAGCTCAGCAAAGAGGGGTGTTTGAGATGGGAACTTGCACCCCCCCCCCCCCTCCCCCTTCCCCCTCTACCTTGTACTCTAATAATGGCCCTTTAGTACACTCTGAGTGAGTTGCTTAGATATATTGCGTGTGGCTTACCTATATTGAGAGTTACTCTTCAACTGTGCTGTCAGCAACCCCTGTGGAAAGTGCTGTCCGGGCTCCTAGGGGAGAAGAGGGTGGGGTGGGGGTGGGGGTGGGGGCTGCTAAGTGGTGCGCCTAGGCCCGGCCGCTGTTTACCCGCAAGACACTAACAAAACACTGACACATGCTTTCACTTTGACTAATAAATCATTGAAGGTCTGATGTGCGTCGATGGGAACGCAGTGTCAGTTTTGATACTTGATTAGCATTTCTGTCACTTTGCCTTACATTTAACGTAACTCCAGCTGCGCAACTCAATTCACGCGGCCCATCGGCATGACAATGACGAGCCATTCCTCAATCTGACAGCCCGTCATGACAACGTGTCCAGTAAGAAGGAATCACTCTTAAAGTCGGGGGACATGCTTGCAAATAAGTATATGATTTTTGACATACACAGCGTATCCAATAGCGTGGACGTCACGTTGTTAAGATATCGCGTTTCTTCCAATATCCTGAAGGTGGACCCAGCCCAAATGATCTGGTATTGCATCATTGTAGTCTAATATTTGGAACTTTCATCGTTCAACAATCATGGGTAATTAATATGAAATCATACTTTGAGAGAAGTGATGTGGTTGTTTGACACAAACAATCGTATTTGACTGCCTGTCAGTCAGTCAAGGCTATGATGGTCAGTCATGGACGTGATTCGCTTTGTCATTTTAAATTCACAGTTGCAAATTGTGAGTGTTTAATGTTTAAAACTGTTAAAACCACTGAGTAATGAAGTGTGGGCCCACCTTCTTTGTGTCATCATGTTTCTGAGCACATGCTATAAACACGTTTTTTGGCTGGTGTTTTTCAGAACCTTTAATACAGCGATGTGAATAATATATTTACGTGAATATAAATTAACGTTATGTTGCTGTGATCTTAGGATTTAGCTTTGCCCTGCATTGAGGGAGTTAATTTGAAGAGGCGTTTTTTCGGGGGGGTTCCAACTTGACTTGTGCTGCATTATTTATCATTTATTTACAACACTTTATTAATGATAATCGACATGCAATTTTATAGTTGCACATAAATGTGAAAAAAAGTGATAATAATCCCATGCCATCCACAGTTTGCATTTAACATTAGACAGATGCAGTACAACAGACAGTAGGTCTATAGAGACATATTTTTAATGCTCAGGGAAAAGAGACATCAAAAAGGGATAGAAAAGGTTCCGCCATAGCACAATGTAATTATTGTAAGTGGAACATGGTTTTGTGTGTGTTAGTGCTCAGTGTCTTAGCTGAGCCAAGCAAGTCCTGTGGGTTTGCTGGTGCTCTCTGATTTTCTTCCAGAGTTGGTCAGAGAATACACTACGGGGCCTGACCCTTGCTCGAAGGCTTGTGACCTACATTGTACTGAATATAGAAGATCCTCTTTGTCTTCTCCTCCAAGGGCCTCTGATTCAAGAACATAAAGGATACAAAGAAGTGGATGGTTTAGAGAAAAACACACTCTGGGGTATCTTTTCATTTTAATACAGCTTTTTCCTGTCTATTCCGATTAAATCTCACCATGTTCACATGTTGGATTTTGGAAATGGGTCAAAAGCAAACCTAAACCAAACAGATGGAAGAATTGCATCCGTTTCTTAAAATGCAGTTCGTAAAAACAGTAAGACATTAGAGTTTTCCTTTTACTTTTTCCACGCTGGCCTTCCGATAACAACTAAGAATGTTTGCTCACCATCCTATACAGAGGTCAGCAAATTTGTTTGCATCACATACAATGACAAAAGCCCTCCAAATGTTCTGTGACCCGGCTAACCTACAGAAGGACTTTGATTAATTGGATGTCATGGACTGTGTTGCTCAGCATCGGAATACTAAGGTTGCTAATTCATATTCCATGATGTTGCGCTTTTCAGGGGAACGGAGAGATGCCAGTAAGATAACAAGCGTTTTTACATAACCGTTGCTAGGTGTTAAGGTACAGTATTATTGAGGGAACGTGGTCTTAAACTAAAGAGGACACATCTCACATGAGTATCTCTACAACCCAAAAAAAAAAAGAATCATTTGGAACGGTTTTGAATGATAGTGTTAACATTTACTTTAAAAGATCTACAGGCATTGTATATTTTACCATTACAGACCAATTCTTCATTCTGATGTCTTTTTTTTTAGGCGTCGCTCTAAGTGTACCTGTCTTTTTATCTTATTCGTTGCTGTACATATTTCAGCTTCTGAGTAGCACCAGTAATTGCCTTTTAGTGCTGGCAGCTGTACATCTGCAGCACTATTACAAGGCCTGACAGCTTTAGTGGCACAGCTGCATTAAGCCAACGCTGAGGGATAGGACGCATTCTGCTATGCTAGTCCCCGCAGATCTCACCCAAGTGCCATTTTCACATGTAGGTCTAACACCTGCCAAGGGCCCACCCATTGATCTTGAGAAAGTGAGTTCTGCCATAAGTCTTAACTGCATAAGTGTGACTTTCACCCCAGAGTTGAGGTGCTTGTTTTTAAATAATCTAATGCACGTTGGACACCGTCAATGTCTTTTTCAGATATGTACAGAATATGTTTGTTTGTTTTCTTGTGCTGTGAGCAGCAAGCCTTTTTATTCTCCTGTAATGGTTTAATTTGATCCATTCATTTCTGGATTGAAACCAAATCATTCCTCAGATTCATTAGTCAAGGTTAAAAGCAAATGTTTAGTACTCACATTGGATGCGGGCCCATGTTTTTCAATATTCATTGCTACTATAAATCATGTAAAATTTGGCAGTTTTATTGGCAGACCAAAGTTGACACTAGCCAAAGGCTCACTCATTAGAGGATCTTGCTGCAATCAACTTGGAAAGACAGGGAGCTCACACACACACACACACACACACACACACACACACACACACACACACACACACACACACACACACACACACACGCACAGTGGTGTGATTTTGATTCACAACTGGCCGAATGACAGACACGTTTAAACTTTTAACTCACAGAATTATTCGGTTAGAAATAGTACATAAAGTCTGGAACCTAAACCAAATTGATAAGATCAGCATTAAATTGTTATTGTTTCATCCACTTGAAATTCTAGTCCAACATTGGATGGGTAAAAAAGAAAAAAAAATTCAATATAATTTTTCATTGTTGCTCTCTGCTGCAAATGCCTTAGCTTTTTAGCTGTGTATAACAAGATTGGTTTCTGTTAATGGGTTTCACACCTGTCATTTATAGGAGGTCAAATATTAGAAAATAAGTGCTATTCAAATCCCCTCTAATTGAATAGTTGAAGGACCAATTAAAATCCCTGTTATAGGCGGAGATAAGGGAAATTAGCCTTCCTTTATTCACCTGCTCTGAAAGTGCCGTTTCTTTCTCTTGCCTTTCCTCTCTGTGTCGCAAAAGACTGGATTCCTCCCTCTGGTCTGTCCCGCTGGTTTGATAAAAGATAGCATGAATTAGAAGAGAAGACAATCCCGGGTGTTTGGCCTCCCCCCTGCTGGGGTAATGGCCTGGGGAGGCTGATTAAATACCGCAGGAGCTTCTGTCCAACCAGCTCATTCCGGCCCTTACAGTATGTGGGTGAAGCACACTGTTCCGTAGTGTTCACACCCGCCCCTAGAAAAGAATGAAATTAACCACACTTCCCACATATTCCAGGAAAGGCTCCTTGTGCTACCTTCAGATCTTGAAGTGTCTTCTTTCTTCTTTCTTCTCCGCCTCGCTGTTTTCTGTTTTCTCATATATATATATGTGTGTGTATATATATATATATATATATATATATATATATATATATATATATATATATATATATATATATATATATATATCACAAGTGGTAATCAAATCTATTGTAGCCCCCTTTTGTGTTAACATTGCACTTTGGATTATTTATAGAAGTGCAGTTGACAGAAGCACGGGCTATGGGGAAATCTTCCAAATGCATTGGTTTCTGCACCTACTATCAGTCCTTGGAATCCAGTCCCGAGATGGAGCCTTGGAAAGGCATCAGCAAATCTGTAGATTCAAAAATAATTTGCTAGCGAAATGAAACACATTTTCAATCCCACAAATCTTGAGATCTCACTCAAGTCATCCGTGATGTGGTATTTCTATTTGTGGGGGATTTGACTTGGGAAGTTCTTTATCATATCTTGGTGAATTGTACAACAAAAACAAATAATTGTATGTAGTTTCAAAGGAGTAGCAATGTACAAACCTTTGATGAATAGGACTGCAAATAGAAGTAATCATTTTGTCATCTGAAAGCCTCCGAACAGCAAAGGGCTCCCATGGTCACATAATTAAAGTGTGTTTTCATAGAGCACGTTTTATTCATAAAGATACACAGTGTGTTTGTAAAACGTGATAATTTATATAAATTTGAATTGTATATATTAGTCATTAAAAATAAAGGGAAATTATGTGAAAAATTTGTGTTGACCATGAATGAGTGTTGAACATTTCTGGAAATGAATGAAACTTAAAATGATGGTACTGCAATACAGTTCAATAAGTACAATATCTGCCTAAAAAGGTTGTAGGGTAAGTAAAATAAGTATTTATAACAATTCTAAGAACATTATTCATTTGTTTTCATAAATACTCTTCAACAAACAGTGTGGTGACATTTTAAATACGTCATTGGCTTCGGTCTGTTATTGCACCTAAGAGAGCAACATGCTGTAGGTCATAATCAAGATGAAAGACGAACGTGTGCTCACACTAAACTAAGTGCCTGCAAATGTGACATGTTAAACTTTCCTGCTGTAACACATCTCATATAATTATTTCAACTTCCAATCCCATGAAATCTATTGTGTCGCGATCGTGCAGTAAATGTTTGAATAGCTGTAACAGACAACCTCATGCATTGTGGGAATGACTCATTGGTGATCCCGTGGCGGCTGCACTGTGCTGCATGGCCCATGCTGTGGACCGCTAGAAAGCTCCCCTTGATCCTCTCTCATTTCAGTGCACTCAGCACGTTGGGCCCATAATGCCTTGAGTGCTTGCCTGAGCCACATGACATCACTCAGTGCAGCCACTCTCTGATTCCAGTTTCTCCTCCGTTATCCCGGGTAAGAAGAGTGGGGATACTTTGGAATGTGTGTGTGTGTGTGTGTGTGTGTGTGTGTGTGTGTGTGTGTGTGTGTGTGTGTGTGTGCATGCGTTCGGGAATCGGTTCCATAGTCCCAAAGCAACCCCTCATGCAGAAGGCAAAAGCTCGCCTGGGGCATGGTATACGGGAGAGCTCTCTGGCACACGCTAATCTGGCCACCCACTGGTTGTGACCCGAGTGTTTCCAGTGTCAGCAGCCTACTGCGGGACAGGCCCATGCAGCCCTCCATCACTGTCACAGGCAGCTCTAATGAGCGCCAGAGGCCACAAGGTCAATGACTAAGCTGATTTGCCTACTGATAAGCCATCACCTGGAGGCATAGCGGTATACTGTAACAAGTGACAAGGAGACCTTCATAGCCCAGGCGGGATTTATTACTTCAAGTGGTGATCTCCGATTATTTAGTAGACGCTATTACCCGCGAGGCTTTACAAATATCTGAAAGGCTGCGGTCAAAAGGTTCACAAACACCTGATGAAAACAACTGTTATTTCTGTCCATGGTAATTTACTGCTGCAGCATTCACTCCTGATTTCTAGCGTGTGTTTCAGGTTATTTCCACCCCACAAAAGCTAAACCTTGTATCGCATGATGCTTTCTGCATTAATAACTTAACACTTTATCTTTTGTATTGTGCCAGCTCTTTTGTTATTCTTAATGGCGGAGTAAGTGAGTGAGAGTGAAATTGCTCCATAGTGATTTTAGAATGCCATTCAAATAGGTAAGCGATTACAGCCTCCAAGCTCATTTACATGTGATTATGCAGCTGTTTCTCTGGTAGACGAGGGGACGACTGTAATTGTTCAACTTTTAGCATGTAATTATATAGCAATTTGTTCACTTTAATCTTAGATTCTATGGTGAGTGCTGTGTAGCAGAATTAATTACAGGAAGGAGGGCATGTTGCCTGTATATGTCCGTTTTCTTTCTTGTTCACTTACCTTTGCCCCCCCCCCCCCCCCCAGCCCCCTGTTGTTACATGAAATGCAAAATCAAATCGCCTCTGTCATCCCTTCAGAAAGTTACTATTGTCAGGACAAGACACAGGCGTATCACCTATGCTTTTTTCCCCTTTTTTGAAGTTTCTTGGTACCGGAGTCTACATTATGAGAGAGCCAACATCCGACATAGTAGCGGACAAAAACCCTGCAGTGTAATTATCCCGTACCTTCTTAGGGCTGAAAAGACTTCTCCTCCTTGTGTTCCATGGATAGCTCCTTATCAGTTGGTCACTTTAGCAGCTTATCTCTCCCTCTCTCTTTCTCTCTCTCTCTCTTTCTGTCTCTCTCTCTCTCTCTCTCTCTCTTCCAAGTTCGGTGAAAGCGCCATCGAGCTGCTGATGACTTTAATCTCCTGAAATGAGGCCCATATTTAACAGAACGATGGAGCCCTGAGCATATGAAATTTCAGGCATCGGGGGCTTATCCTCTGTCAGTCAGCGCGGGATCCATCTGCTGGCCTCTCGCGTAGGGTCTCAGCGTGGTAATTCTAGATACACACTTGATGCCTTTATTTTGGCAAGGCCTTCCACGTCGGACTCTTGATAGGGGGTATTGGCAGTTCGCCGGAAGACTGGCAGCAGGCGTAATCAATCTGGCCATCGTGTGTCAGGGGGAGACAGCCGAGCCCAGAGGCTGACTATCCATCAGGGAGCGCAGGCAGGCCCGGCCCCTAGGACTACCTGAATCTCCAGCGGCCTTGTACAACTGCCACGGCATGTGTGCATAAATAAAAAGGTTGTTTTAATTAGGTGGTGCTCTCTTGAAGTTTATTCAATCCTCGGCTTCCTAAGTGCCATTAAAAATGGGTTAAATAATGCATCAGGTACAAGGTGATAGCTTGCTTTCTCTCCCTCTCACTCCAATGATTTTTGAAGACGGTTACCAACTTGGAAGCATTAAGGGTGTTTTTTTGGCCTCCTTCTGCCGCCCCCACCCGATACTTGAGTCGAGTGTGTAGGAGTTTTGCTCTGAGGACAGGTACACAGTTCTACTAGCTGCAGGGTTTCAAGGAATCGGGAACTGAGTAGAATTGAAGGTCAGAGGCAGACTACGGAGACACCACACTCTGTACTGTGCACAAGGACAAGAGAGAAGTATAGCAGTGTACTGTGGCCTGTATCCAGCCCATGTATTCAAATTTCTCTCAACTCACTTTGAATTCTAAAGAAATGATATTCGATAAAGCTGTTGCCATGTGATTTGACTTTTGCGAGCCATATGATTGTGCTATATTTTTTTTACGGGGTGTGTTAGGCGTGGGTGTATTGTTTTGCCGCGTTACCGGCACATGAGTCATGCACCACATGGTGAAGCCGCAGGGGCCAGGGCAAAGTGTCAGGGTCTGTAGGCCCACGGAGGGTGCCCCTGCATGGTCCAACTCTGTTTCCCGGCTGGAGGGGGCGGAGTGCCAGCCTGCTCACTGAGGTGACATTTGTAGTAAGTGATCCAGCGCCACAGCAAAAGACCCATTAACAGCGTATCGCCTTTCATATAAGTCGGCTGTGTAGCCTGGCGTCCTGCCGCCCGCCGCGGCGGCCGCCCAAGGAGATAAAGAGTGGTGACCCTTAGCCAGGGTGCAAAGGTCAGCTCACCGTTTTATCCAGCCGGAAATCGTGTGGAAAATCTTTTCCTTGTAACATTCAATTGCTGCTTTCCCTGATGGAACCCAAGTAGCAATTTCCACCTCCGTTCACATTAAACAACCGACACAACAAAATAACCATTATCATCTCTACCAAACACGCTCATGGAGAATGATGCTTACAGTCACACGCTAGCCGCATGACTAATGTGCTCACGCTGAGAGAGTGCTATAATGGTGAATTAATGCTCTGGTTGCACAAAGTGTACATTGTTGTAGCCCACCCACAGTGTGTTCTGTAATCAGTGTTTGTGAATATTAAGAGGACATTATTGAATAGAGATTAACTAGGGATGATATAAGCCTCGTCACCCAGTGCGTGTACCTTCTTACCCTCTAAGAAAGGGGTAGCTTGATAAGTTGACATGCAGCGTCAGTATACAAAACAGCATATACAAATGTGTGGCAGTACAGTGTGTCCTCTATAGCAAAATCCACCACGGACATTATAAATAAATCATATTTATAAGTTATTGAAACATACTGTCAATATCAAAATATACATGGGGAGATTGAGAGCTTGTGTTGTCACAATATAATCCCTTCGTGCAGTTGTTGAAATGTTGCCATGGCTGAATGAGTGTTAATGTCACCTGAATGTCAAGTTTGATAACTTTTTCTTTTAGAACAAATCATTTCAACAGCGTTCAACAAGTCTTATGAAAACAAAGGAGAGGCTTACGTCTTCGTGTTTGTGGCAGGCTGTGGAAATAACACCCCCACCCCCTCTTTTCATGCAGTCTAAGAAAAGCTGCACCGGCTGTAATCCTGCCAAAGATGCAGCAATACTAATTACCTGCTGTTTACTGGGCTTTGTGCATCCCACCTTTCTTGGGACAATCAATAAATACATACAAAGGCCACAAGAATCAAATCACCCCCCGATAACCATTGAAATTGGATGAGGTTCATTAGAGATTCCTGGGGCGGAGTCTGTAATATTCAATAGCGAAGACAACCCACCCTCTTATCCCTTTGTCTTTTGATCACTTCTTGCGTAGAAGCCGTGCAAGTCAGAGTTCTAAGGCAATTAATTAATGTTTCAGACGTTAGGCAATCTCACATATTGCCCCGCAGCATCTCAGAAAGATGGGCTGATTTTGATTTAGTGGATTTGTTATTCCTGCGTGGTTGTTTGCGTGGACCATCTCCGCAGTGCTTGTGATCTGGCATGATTTTTTATGATGCTGCTGCCTGTGTTGTGTTTCTCGGGCGTCTTTATTTTTGAACTTTTGTTTCTCAGCATGGCACAAGCTGGTCTTAACATTTGGGTGTTGCTACCACCAGGTCAATTTTTTGGCATAAAGCAGGTTTATTTTAACCAAAATGCTGTCATCTTGTTGTTTTACTGAAAAACTAATCCCTATATTTAGTGCAATGTTTTGGTTTGTTTATTTAATGGACACTTGTGTGAATCAAAATAGATTTACCCATCCCCTCCTTAATCAATATACTGTGGGTTTATCCCTAATACAGCATTATAGTTTGGCTTTGGGATTATAGAAGATGTTATCTCCACTTAAGGTCAGACTGAAATTGTAAATTCTGTGAGTCCCTGATCTCTTCTTGAGGATGAAAAAATGTCTGAATGGAAGGTTTTCTGACAATGTTTTTAAATGTCTGGGTAGAAGAAGACAAAGTATGCCTATGGAAGCCCTGGATCAATCTAAAAACTTTTGAAGCCGGTTTTTCCTCCAGCTCAGTGTCAAACAACAGTCAAAGCTATGGTATTTCTTTTCTCTATTTGGCACATTTCATGGTCTGAGTTGTACACGTGTACTGCCTTTTTCTGTCAAAGCAAAGAACCACTTATACCCTGCATAACGAAAGAATTATGTCACATTAGCTGTGGTGCGGCTATTTGCATTTGCTATGTGCTGAATATTATAATGAATGGTAATGAATTAAAATCCTGTCAAAAGATGTTACCAATTACAGTAATTGTATGCACATGTTACTCATTAAATCATGCCAACTGTAAGGCATGACTGTAACTAGGAGTCGGTTTTCCCTTGAAATGACTTGAGACATTTGACTGCACTTCTACAACACACTGAGCACATAAAATGAGACACTAATTACGCCTCAAACACTACTGAGTACTTAGCACCTGAAGTCCCTACACTGCTGTATCATGTACATAACAACAGCGACACAGGGAAATGTCACCATTCCCTTTTAAAAAAAGCTATCTCTTAGTGACTGACAATGATCACGCAATCCTTTACACTTTCATAGTCTGCATTCAGAAAAAGTTATTTATGTTCTCTCTAAATGGTGGTAGTTACTGGCAGGAAGCATACAATGCTGATGATGAAAATATATATTTTATATTATTACATGTTCAGGCATTTTTTGTATTACGTAGAATGGTCATTCAGTTCTAAGTAATTGTTGAGTACAAGTTAATGAATAAAAATAGTTCTGGTCTATTCCGGAGTGAGGTTCATGTACTTAAAAACATATTTTTCGATTATTATTGGAGAATTCTGACAAAGTCTATAACGCAATTTCTATAAAAAAAAAAAAAGTCAAATAAAAAAACAGCAGTGAGAGTATTGGCATGCCTAACCATGGGCCTCTCACATCTCAAATATTCAAGAGGTGTCCGGAGGCCATTCTTTGCAGGTTTAGTACCAGTGCATCAACTGTCAAACTACATCGATTCAGCTTCTGACTCAGCTGAAACAAAAACAGAGACACGCGTGTACTTAAGCACTGCTAGCTTCTACCTTCTCACTACCTCAGTAAAGAGGGGCCTTCATTCTGTATCCAAGCCATTTTGCAATGCTTATAAAATGGATGGCTGGGTTTCTCTTTCTGTCTTTGACTTTGGGTGAACATATTGTAAACCCACGTCCGTATAAACTGTTAAATGCACAGAGCGTGGACCATATCGGTACATGTCAGCTACGGAGAGGGCAAACTTAATTTATCACAGGAAGGGGCCTTTTCACCTCTTCATTTTGACAGAAGTAATACTGTGTGTTTTGGTCTCTGTGTTCATCATAATGCTGTGCTGACTGATTCGCCTTTTTGCTTTTTACATAATTCTCTTGCTGAATGTTTGTTTTTACATCATAACAAGTAATATATATTCCTATGTTAAATGTACAGGGGTGTCTGTTTTAGTGTATGAATGATTGTCCAAGTTTCCAAAACAATTGGACGGAAATGGCCCCAGTGCTACCTTTCGGGAAGATGCGCTCCAAAGGTTCATGTTGCCTCCAAAGGGAGTTTAGCAAAGTCAAGTTCTACCTCTCTTTCATAGATTCCGTAAGATTATTTACTATGTGCCTGGGGAAACCCTGCTTCACTCGTGTAAATGTGTGTCTTTCAAGTTCCTTCTCCGCAGACTGTGCAGTAAATCAAATGAGCTCTCCACTTTCTTCTCCCCACCTCACGAGAGGTTGTTTTTTTCCAGGGTTGAGAGAATCATACAGTTTTGTCAGGGTTTGAGGGCATTGTTTACCGCTTTAACAGCACTCCTTGGAAAGATCTCTGGCATCTTATGAACAATAGCACACGCTTTTTTGAACTCCAAACCGTTTGTGTTGTTGCCTTGTCTTTTGTCAATTGAATGCCATGTCACCCCGCTGCAGTTCTTTGTGTTACGAGTGTGCTCGTGGGTGTTGTCTTTGATAGAGATCTATGAAGGCCACTGATAACCTTTTAACATGCGTGTCCATGTCTGGTTCAGTGCTTGATGAAAAGCGAAGAGCGTCTCAAGAACAGAGAGGAGGTGAAAGTGCTCCCTATGCCCTTCCAGTGACATTATCTCAAGTGAGACGCACTGCAAGTGGACTGGCTCGGAGAGCGGGGAAGATCGCTGAAAAACCAAAGATAACATTGATCAAGGAGGACAAATAGGATCCTTTTGCAGAGTCATTCATCACCACGTGCCTGTGCTACAAAAAATCCTAGAAGTATCTGGAAATCATGCTAGTCTGAAACAGTCAGTTATATAACCAAATTGTGTTCGGAATAGAAGTGTTTGGAACCCTTTATCAGTGTGAGACTAGAATGATTAAACTAAGCGGGATCTAGAAGCCTTTGAGGAAAAGGCAAGCTCTAAAGCTGCATTGATCAAGTCAGACGGCATAGTAGTAATGAGTCTTGAAAGGCATTGAGAGCCCATGACCTCCTTAATCATTGTAGACCATACCACTAGAGACCCTCCACCATTACCAACACAAACACCCTGAAGACACACCCGCTATAGCCTAACCTCTTTCCGTGCCATTAGGTATGTTGAGGCTCGGGCATTAGTTTGAGCAGACCTTAGCTTTTAGCGCCTTTTCACCCGGCAGTGATTCCTGTGGAAGTAAGCTGTTGGTGTGGCGGTATTGTCCTGGGGGTGTGGCTGGGGGCAGGGCTTGGTGGAGGCTATCGCCACGTCCCAAATTGTAGGCAAGTTTTATTGTACTTTTAGTACGTACCGCAGCTGCCCTTACAAAGTATGTACTGTTGCATGCAGTATGCATACAGTTGGAACATACTACTTCATCATATCATTATGCGATGAACTTTGACCCTCTTGCGCATACATCCGTTGGAGTCCGTAGTGCGAAATTGACGTCTTTCAATAAAACAAGCAGTCATTGGTCTTTGGGTGCATCCCAATACCCATGCTACCATACTATTGAGCAAGCCAAGAAAATATTGAGTATGTCAAATGCAGTATGCCAAAAATACCAGGATGTCCTACTGCATCCGGTTGCATTTTGGAGTTTGCAAGCCAGGATGCTTTTCTGGCTATTCTGACCTACAATCCTCTGCAAAGCGGAATATATGTCACATCAACTGAGGCGTCTCGAGGGAGCAGAGTTCTGCTGAGTTCTGTCCAGTGCCGCTTTGTTGGTGCAAATGAACGCTACAGCGTGTTGTGTTTAAGTTTTGCGCCACATAAGTTTTAAGTGTTTGCACCTCTCGCGGAAAGGTGCAAAAACAGACCTCTACCGGGCTATACATAACAATTTGAATGGGAGAAACAGAGCTTGTGAGCACATTCAGGCAGAAATTGGTCATGTGAAATGAAAAGGGTTTGGATACATTTGCATTCATATTTTTCCCAAAAAATGTAAGACTTTGGTGTGGCTCCAAGGATTTGCCGTGGTGCAACGTTTCCAGCGGAAACACAGCATCCGTGCATATTGCTTACATGGCGTAACACAGCATTTCCATAAAAGAAACACTCAGGCTGACTCTTAGGAGAGTTATAGTTATTATGAGAAGAGCTCTCAGTGAAGATGTTCTCCGTCCTTTAACAACTAAAACAGCCCAATGAATTAATAAAAGCCACATGCCTGACTCACCCAGTGGTCGGGAATAGAATCACTATATTATAGTACATGTACTGTTTCAAGGTATGATGGTGTATGAACATCTGTCTTTCCTGGATGGGAGTGTTTGCTTTAGAACATACTCTGAGCCCAAGTTAAAATGGTATGCTCAAACTCTCGAGACCCAGTTAAAATGGTTTGCCCACTCAGGTCCGTCTACAGTTTATCCACTGGGACTTCTCTCTCCCACTTGGGTTAAAAAGAAATCCATGCGCTAGATTAGAGAGGGTTTAGCCCCCACTGCAGTTGACAGATTTCCCTATCTCTGTGAAATCGCTATTGCCATAAAATAATCTATAGGGTATAGCAGTAATATTTGCCTTACAGTTTTCTTGGGTAATTAAGAGGAGAAACCAGCGGACTCCCTCGTGTGTAAAGGATTTTTACTATCAGCTTTTCAAAGGAGTATGGAATTAGGCTCTGCTGTACTCCGTCGTCTTCTCTCGCCTCAAACATGGGCTGGAGTTGCATTTTCTGACTGGGGTGCCGTCCTGTGTCGGTGACTCGATCATTAGAAGGTCAGCGGAACACAAAGGCGGACGGCTTGTGCAGCCACCTCTCAACAGGACTCATTTCATCTCGTTTACGGCACAGTGTGCGCTCACAGGGCGCTGCATTACAGTCAGAACGGGTACGTGGAAAACATTGACAAACGAGGAAAAAAAATTATATATTTTTAAATATATATAAATAATTAAAGCACCTCCAGAGCGACTGGCCTGTTTGGATAGGAAAATAAATCTGTTTTTTTGAGATGCAAATTTGTCATTAAGCAGAGAGTGTCACCTCGCGTCCCTGGCAGTGGTGTCACATGGCTGACTGCTGCTGTCTGAGCATTCAGCTTAATGATGCTCGCCGTAATGAGGCAGGGTTTTTATGGCACACCATCGCACACCCAATGTTAATGTCCAGTGGATGGGAACGTGAGCCTACATCTGCCTTGAATCATTTCACCGCCGCTTTGTTTTTGGATCTCCTTATTTGCTTTTAAGAGAAATTAACCTGGCAAATGTGTTTGGAAAAGAGTGTGAAACTGTAAAACAAATAATTTTTTCAGCGCGAGGCAAGGGCTAATGCTGCTGTCGTAATTTTATCTGATAACAAACCCTCTCCATGTCTGACTCCTATTGTTGAGGTGTAAATTAATCATGTTTTGGTCATGGATATCAGTAAAGCAAGAGTCTGGATTTTCCAATGTAAACGATACAAAATATGCATGTCATGTGGCTGCACGAAAATAAGTTCTCTTCTCTGTCTAGTGTGTCTAATCTAGTGTAAGCAAAACCCTTTTTATATTCTCTGGCTCAGTGTGTTTTTCTGTGTATACTGCTTTTCAGAGTCAGAGGCACTTACTCACACGTATGCTGCTTGCGACAAGGAGTGCTCAGCACTGTGCGATGACTAGAAGTGTCTGGTGTAATGGGTGTCCCTCACAGCCAGCTCTCAGTTGATGGCTGTGATTGGCGTGATGGACGCGACGGGGCTCTGGATCTCAATTACAGCTCAAAGTCAGCCCCTGTGTGAAGCGCATACACATCCATAGACTCTCCTGTCGTCCAGAGAGAATCTGGACCACACATCAAAGCCGAGAAAGCCCACCAAATGGAATTCCTGGTAGATCACCGAAACGGCAGCGACGCATCCTTCATGAACAGCTTTGGGGAGCAATTACGGCCTCAGCATATTTAGTGGCTGAGTATTTAATATATAACAGTTGTACACTGTAAGGCACTACTCATAGGCTTGTCTGCTTAATTGATGTTGGAATCAAATTAAAGTCTCAGTCCTAGGTCTCCGTGTTCAGCTTTACGGGGACACTTTCATTGACTTTGTTTAGGGGCTCTGCGGACAAGCCCCCAGCGATTCAATTGCCATTGAGGGATGCAATGTTCTGTTCAGCATCAATTTTTCATGCTTTCATCATTTTCCTTTTTTTAAACGGGGAAGAGAAATTGCATGCCTTTTTGATTTGTCTGATGCAAAATGTTGAAAATGAATGACCTACTTTGTTTTTTTTAAATGTGAGGGGTTGTGGGAAAAATGACCAACTGTTTCTCTTCTCCCTTTATCCTTATACTTCCTCAGTCTTTCTTTTTCACATCTTTGTTTTCCCCCCCTTTCCTGCCTGTAGTATTCGACGGCTACAGCTCACTTCATCTCTCTCTCTCCCTCTTTTTCTTCTTTCCCGTCAAGCGTTTAAACATTGATAATACCTGCAGAGAACATGGGGGCCCATGTGGGGAGAGTGCTGGTGACCTCAGGTGCTGCTGAGCACCTGCCTCTCTGAGGAGATGTGTAAGGAACAGCTCTCCAGTTTACAGAGAGGGAGTGAAAACAGACCTGCTTTCTCTGACGGATGAATTATTTTTCTCCTCGCCAGTCCCAGATGTGTCTTTGATCGCTGTGTCTATTTTTACAGCCTTTCATTGTCACCAAGAAGTAAAATTGATAGAACACATAGAGATACCAGTTTTACACAACATGGAAATCTTTGGGAGAAGGCTAAAAACGTGGTGTACATCTGAGGCACATCTCTGGTGTTCGCCAGCAGGCTGTAAATCAGTGTCAAATTTGTTTGAATTATTTCAAGATATCTATGATTTGATCATATGCTGAGTAGCAATAGCTGTTCGAAGTTGAACATTTCAGTAGGTGCAAAACAAGTTGATAAGTTTGGACATACACATACATGGGCATATGGGCATACAGAACTCACAGCTCATTAAGGATTCCCATTTTAGTCACAGCACGGTTAAACAGCATAGATTTTTCCTTGGCACCCTGTTTTACACTGATTGCTCTGTTTATGTAACTGGCACGAAACATCATGCTCCATCCTTTCCCAGAGTGACTTCTCTTCCGAATGGCACGTCTCCTTTTCTGGGCCATAGTAAATAGGCTTTATATTTCAGAGTAGACATGTGGTCATCCCTCATTTGGCTTGAGGAAACCTAAAAATGTGCAAAGTAGGTTAATTATCGCACGTTACGTTTTCCCATCCTTTCCTTTGACCGTACTCATTGCCTGTTGTGCTGCCTAAAATGAATAGCATGGAGACCGCTTGAAGCCTGGCGTTGGACTCAACCACACGCGTGTGGAAAAGCCTCCAGTGAGTGGACCGTTATAGCTGCACAATGTCACAGAGAGCATATTTGCCCACACGTCACCTGCTGGTTTGCATTGATCTGAGAAGAACAGATTTGGACGTTAAAGGCTTTAATGCTCTGTAAAGGCAGCACAGACAAGTGGTCGAACATGGCGATTATTGTTCTAAATTCCCTGAATTTGGGGGGATTTAAAAGGATTAATGCGATTCACACAGCTCAGTTGTGCTCCGCCATTTCCAGATGTTGCAGCTCTAATGATTGATGTTTACTGTTTCTGTGTCAGTGGGCGCTTTTCATTTTATAATTTCAGTTCATCCCCTGAAATTATCTATCGTGGTGAGTTGAAAGACTACTCCAATGCATTTAATTGTGTATTTGAGGAGTACAGCTTTGATATAGCATTACCGGCTGTCTTGTTATTTCCTGTTTTGAAGGAAATATGGAAATTCCACTGCAACTCAAACAAGCGTACAATATTATTGTGGTATGGTGCATACTAATAATTCATTATTAACCCAATTAAATTCAGTTTATTACAAAATCTATTGAATATTCTGAGGCTTCTTAATTCCTGGAAGTATTTGGAAGATTATTTTTGCACCTCTTGTGCATCTATCCAGCTACTCTACTACTATAATGTGGATTTTGTTCTCTCATAAATAACATACATATAGAAGAATACTCATTTTAGACATCCTTGAGGTTAACTGGAATACTTTTTGAGAATGGTAAGGCTATAGTTGTATTGATCAGGGACATTGGACATGACTGCAGCATTTTTTCCTAAAGAAAGTGCCTTCATTAAAATGGATCCAGTGTGTTGCCGACTTTTAATTAGTGCTAGCTTTACAAAATGAGCTGAACAAGCCCCTGTTACATACCAAGCCTAATTAGACCCTGGCTGGTTTGATTTATTTACAAAGCATGCATAGACTCTCCCCTGCTGATGACTCTCTGTGACCAACAAACATTCTTTGTGCATGTCGCCTGCTGCTGGGGTCCTTGTGGTTTGGCATTGTCATCTTTATGTCAGCCATGTGTGAAAACAGTAGACTTCTTGTCAAAAACGATTGTTTTCAATCCTCTAAGCATTTTTGCTTTTTGACACATTAGTCAGTGAGTTTGCGGGGTCTAAATAAAGTTGGCACGCTCTCATCCAAACAGAGCATTCGAGATAAGTAATCTAATTTACATTTGTTGTTCTGCTTTAAGCATAAACAGCCAGATGCTCTATTTATGAGACTGACACAATTAGCAAGTAAACATTAGCCCATAAAATTTGATTAAAATTCGTAGCAGTAAACGAGAGGTTCAATAAACATCTAGGTAAGAGGCCTCAAATAGTTTTCTGATCTGGTGTGCTTTAGGCCCATCCCAATGGACATGTATTTCTTGTTATATTCAAGGAAAGATCTCCAAGGGAAAGACTGTGCCCACTGATTATTAAAGACCATCGGTAGACCATGTTTCCAAGACACCCACTGTTGCTGACACTGTCAAAAATGATGGTCGTGTTACAAAATAATAATATCACATCCTTGAAACCATGTACTATATCTTCTCACAAAAAGCTAGTTCCTCAATAACATATTCTTACTTGAGACCTGTGTCAAATTCTAAGTGTAGCACAGTTGCTTATCCCTTCCATTTTGCTAATTGACTTCAGCTGTATAATTGTAAACCGACAATATTTTTTCTGTACCATAATACTCCAGGGTGTAAAGCACATCCTCATCAAATAAACAAATTGTGCCAACAAGCAATTTGAAAAATATAAACATTTTAGCCCTGATGATTATAGCTGTTTTTGAGCACAGAATGAGCGCTGAATTACAGTAAGCACTTCACTGTCTTACCTACTTTGTTTATTCTAATTGTGGATTCAGATGAGCACCTTGCTGTGGCATTCCAATCAAGTTACATTATGCTGATTGTGATTATTTGTGGTACAGAATAATTGATAACCCAAAAGGTTCTCTGATTGGGTTTATATTTTTCCAAATGCAGGACAGTCAGATGCAAGCCATTCATACTGTTACCTTGGTAACCACACAGGGCAGTTGAAAGTTTGGTGCAAACACAGGCCCTGGTAGATATGGGTCTTAATATAACAGCGAAAAATAAGCATACATGTATTGTTCTTTTTTAAACATTAACTGACTCCAAGGCCGCACTTGTCAAGAGAAGTGCCAATGTGTTCCTCAGCCTTTTATCATGGTTGCCGCAGCTGTCATTATCAAGCACATTTTTCATTCTACGGCGCTATTTCATTTCTCTTCGCCTAGATTAAGTGATAAGAGTTTAAAAGTGGTTTTGACATGTAGATGATGGACGAGAGGAGTAAATAAGCCCCACAGCTCTGTACACTTCAGACAGTGTCTGAAAGCAGGATTGCAACAGGGTTATGTCTCCCCTGGAGATGAAAGGAGCCGGTTTTGATTTTGTCTGGAAAGCACGTTATATAAAAGCAATGTTGCATGAAACCGTACAATTCTGATCAGGAAATTAGGGGACACGGAAAATGGTGTTATTCTTCTCTTTTCAGACGTCTTCTTCCTGAAAGATAATGAGGAACTGATAGAAAGAATATTTATAACTGCAGTTGAGTACATGAAGAACATCTTTGAAAATCTCATTAGACAACTCAAACTGTCAGGCTTCTAAAGTACTTTGTCGGATGTGACAGTGGGATAGGTATGGATTGTGAATAACACGCTTATATATTGATGTGTTTGCTGATGATGAAGACGGGAATGCTTAAAACTTTCCTCGCCTAATGATTAACACTATCTTTATCAATAAGGAGGGCATATTGTAACCTGAAATTGAAAATAAATAAGTTAACTCTTTTAAAGCGAATGCTCCAATGATCACATTATAGGATGTGCATTCTGAACAGCCACTGCTGGCCCTGTGAGGAGGAGGGCCGTGGTAGTTAAAGCATTATTCAGAGAGGATTAAATTGCAAAGCAACTGTAATTGGTTAACCAGTCAAGCGTTGACCTGTTGAAAGCGGGAAAATTGAATTTTGACCTCCATGATGTAGTATTTTAAATGGCAGAGCTTATATAAGTGCATTTTATTGTGTTTTCTAAATTGCACAGGAAAAGCTGTGTGTGCCACCGTGCTCAGTGCTTAGAATATCTGATAAGTGTTCAGAACATAATTTAAGAATTGTGTATCTTACTACAACAAAAATTGCTTATTTGGCATTCAATTAAAATCTCTGCCTGTATTTGGTTTAAGAATAAATGTGTTGTATTAGAAAAGGAAGCACGGGAGTTGTGCTTTAGTCAATTCTCTATCGACGCTTCCAGTGTCTGCATTAACCCGCTGCCTTATCAGCGTCAACTGTTTAAACCAAACCTCTACCAAGCAGCAACCAAATGTAAATATCTCGTAACTGTTGGCAAACCTCCCTGCTTCACTTTAGCCCTCGGCTCCTCCTAACAGTGTTTTCGTGTTGACTTGTTTGCGTATCAAGGCAATGAAAACATTATGTGCAAGCCAAAAACCTCTAGTGGCTTTGTAACTGACATGTTAAAAAGTTTTTGTTTTTGTTTTTGTTTTTTTTTTAAATCGAAAAGGATGTCATACATTGCTGTAAGTACGTGTTAAACAGTAGCAAGTGCTTTGGACATATTTGTTGTTGCGCTTCAGCTATGACTCTCCAAGGGCTTCTCCATACCGTCTCTCTGCACGGTCGTGCTTAAATAGCCTTTCTCTTTGTGTCTCTCCGGATTACAATGTAAAAGAACCATTTACTTGCTCAAATACACTACTTTAGAAGAAAAGACAATCATCCATATTTGATGATATTGTTTGTTTCGGCTCTCCTTTTTCTCCAGAGTGCCATCCCCCCTTTGAGCTAGTTTATATTTGGCATCAGTTCATACAACACTTTGTGCATATTTCATGGAGCAATCTGTGAATTTTTTCATGTGAGAAGGTTCTTAACCCCCCGACCCTCTTGGCCTACACCATGTCTATGCAATGTGATATATCACGAGAGAGCAAAAATGATCATGTGTGCTAGAGAGAAAGGTAAAGTAAAAACAGTGTCTGCGGGTCAATATAGACGGTAGAGGCAATGCATCCCAAAGGTCATTGGTGGTTTTTCTTTCTTTTCGCAGTTTGTAAAGGGCATGTGTTGTAGGGCATAAAGGGTTGCGACAAGTAAGGGGGACCGTGACTGGCACATTGGCCCTGAGGTCACTGGTTCACCCCCTAGCCATGACACGTGCTCCACTACAGTTCTATGATGAACTGTGCGAACAAAAACAAAAAAAGCTGGCAATCTTTGAAGGAGCAAAGGTCAGGGACAACGATTCCAACTAACCCCATGTCATGTTACAGGTCTGCGGAACTCTTTGCAGAAGCCGGGAGCTACTCTACAGTCAGAGGGGCTTGCTGTCTGTCGCAAACTAATTGCTGTAAAATGGAAGTGGCCTGATAACCGGAGGCCTCGCATATTGATGCCTGGCATATTTATCTTTAATTGGTCAGGAGAACGTTTTTGGTCCCCTTCTCTGCCACATTTTCAGATGACATTTATAACCGCTTTGACTGGCATCTTATTCAAAGTCAACCCTATCAAAAGACAGCAGCTATCAAAACACTGCTGCCTATGTGGATAATAACTTTTTTTCATCCAGCCGTTTTCTTTGTGCAACCTTTACAATCAGTTCCACTCTCAGTGAATGACAGTCATTTGAGACAGACATTAGGAAAAGATAACATAGTATTGAGCATAAAATATCAAATGAAATCTGCAGTAGTTTCTGGAGGTCATATATATGCAGCAATGTCTGGTCTAAGACTACAGGCTAGTTTCATTAGGAATGTACATCTTAGAAGCACAGCATATTTCAGCAATATAAACAAAGTAAATCTATGGAATGTGACTCTGAAATTGTAGTAATTTTTGTTACAGCTGAGTAGTTTATTTAGGTGCTGACACGTTTTCCTTTGGCTGCTCGCTAAGGATAACTATGGTTTGAGGAAAAATAGGATTCGAGATCAAAATCATTGCAAATATGTCTACTTCCCCTTTTCCTAATGGAAGATGACATCGTTAAATGCCTTTGACGCAGCTGAGAGATACAGTACAATACCAAATATATCTACCAAAAGACAATGAGTCCAACATTATTTGTCAGTTACTGGTCTCTAGGGTTCACCCTGTAAGGTCAATTACAAGTAGTCTTATATGATTTATATAAGCCTAACCCAGTTTTGGATATTATAGTGACTCTGTATGCATCGAAGACTCTTTATTATTCTGTACTACCAAGTGTAAAGGAAATAATTAGTTATAACCAAATCACATTAGTTTGAGCTAAGTATGTTAATCAGATTGAACATTCCCTCAGATGAATAATATTACAAATATGCATGGTCCAAATGAATGCAAACACAATGTTCTGCAGTGGGAATTAGTGTAAAACCAAAAAGACAATTCCAATGGTAGTCGAGGAGTAAACCAGTTAGGTGGTTTTGCATGACCAGTTGGTGCTCCGTGCATTACTAGAGCCAGGGAAAGCCAACAGTCACTTAGTAGAGGCAGCCAGAGCAACATTGACACAATTTGACAGCTATTCAGAAGCCTCCTGCACCTCTACTCCAGACAGCCGCCAGTCGCTACCAGAGCCTTCAAATAGAGCTCATCCCAGCCGAGTTGGAGAGTGTCAGTGTTGGAGCCGGCAGATTCAGTGCATAGGGAATGTGTGAGCAGCCAGCAAGCCCTCTGTCATCGTCAGGCCCAGTGACAGGCAGGAGGGAGCTGGGTCTTTCTCTGACTCAACTTGCAGTGTCAGGAACCAAAAGGGGCCCTGTAGTGTGTTATCTCATAAGATGAGGAGGGCTCGTTTTTGTGTGTGTGTGTGTGTGTGTGCGGTGGGGTATGCGCTTTGGCGAATGATGAATAAACTGCCCATGTCTTAACTTTCTTTTGTATATTTGAAATGCAAGCTGTAACATGAAACAGTAAAGATTGAGGGATTTGCATTCCAGATAATGCACATCTAGACAAATTCCCCTATTAGTAGGGCTATATCCTGGGTATCAATCTTATCAAAAAACAGTAACTGTGTATGTGGAGGATGTTTCATCAATGTGGCTATCAAACCTACGGGTTAAAGGGACATGTTTAGGATAAACAAGAAATGCAAAGTGGTTGTTTAAAATAGAGGGTTTGTTGAATTGTTCCACTCAAATCCCTCTTTGGTTTCAAGTAGTAATTTCAAGTCCATCAGAATTCGTTTTTTGGGGAGAAAAAAAACAAAACACACAATTTCTTCCTAGTCATTGCTTTTCTTAGTGAGGCAAGTCTCACCTAACAAATTATTTCTATGTCTAGTTTGGAGCACTTAAGCAGCATGAATAATTACTAGTTGCTGTGGGACTATGTGACAACAGCGTCCCTAGACTGGCTGGCTGATGGCTGTATGCGCTTGTCACAAGCTGCACATTAGAGCTGCATGTGACTGCAGAGCTGTCCGAATGGAGCCGGTGCCATATCTTTATCAATAATGAAAGTCAGACTCAGACCTCCCATTGTGACTGCATCATACTGTCCTAGAAATGTCTCGTAAAAAAAAAAAAAACAGGACAAAGACATTTATTCCCAGGATCTTGTATAATCTATTGAATCACAACCGCCATCATCTGAAGGAAACAAAATGATGAACAAAAAAAAATAGATCATAGACATATTGTAAGATAATTAAAATCTTTATGAAGCTAGTCTCTACTGTGTTTGTCATAGAATACAGTTCTGGCTCTTGTTTGAGCTGTCAGCATCATTTCCTCTCAGGAATAATGAACACTCACAAGAAGAAAATAAGCATCTTATGCCTGAGCAAGAACAAAGGGAATGTAAAAAAAAAAAAAAAAACTTGATAATGAGCCCATCATAAGATGGACCTTACCTTTGTTTATGATGTGGCAGCATAAACCAGAACGGTTCAGATCTTAGAGAATCAATACGCACATTACACCCTCATTTATAGTGTAAAAATAATACAAAACTTGATCATTGAAGGTTTTGTTTCTAGCTTTTATGGGTTCAAGTTGTACATGTATATTTGAAAATGCTAATTTGAAATGTGTTCACATAAATAAGCAAGCTGCAAATTAATTGACCGAAAATGTTCTTCGGTACAAGCTTTTAGCGACAGTGCCCAAAATTGAAAGTTTCTGTTAAAATGTTAATAACAGTATCTTTGTTGAAAGCTTTTTTCAGTGCCAAGTGCCTTAAGGGAGTCCCACTTAAATATAATGTGGTCTAAGGAGCCATACATACTGTACCTACTACTGTAAGTAATGGGATTGACGATGATTGAATGGTCATGAAGTTGTATATGACCACTGACTTTTCGCTCTTGTGATTTTTGTGTTAATCCATAATAATAACAATAGCAATAATAATTGTAATGTATATACTGATGTAGAAATAAACAGGCACTGTGGTTCTAAAACAAGTTTTCCATAATAATGACCAAGTAAAAATAGAAACTCTAATTGTAATACATTTAAAAAAAATTATATGATTTTTTTCAATGTTATTGAACATGTTATACTGGGCATGTATTTTATCATGCAGAGTGATGATCGAGGAAATTATAGTGTCTCTATATGCAACTGGTGGTTGGTTTCTTATACTCTGACCACATGACTTAGAGTGGTGCTAATGTAGTATTTATCAAGCCATAACGGTAATATCCATCTCATAAAGCATTACAATGTCTAACATGATTATAAAGCCATTTATAAATTACTTATACATGGGTTATGTGACATTGTCATTTTACACCCACTTAATAACAACATTAATAATCAAACTAGAGAGAACACCACTGTAGGTAAAGAAATACTGTGCATTCCAATAAAGCTTTAACAATGTCATTGATCTGCTAGGTCGCTGGGGTTTTCATATCATGCTAATAATGACTAATAAGTAACATATAACTATATACTTTTCACCACTGTAGGTGAAGTGATATATTTGAACTATAGTCTAATACGTGCATTGATCTGAAACAATATGTATTTAATATTGAAGTTGCTGTATACTTTGTAGTTTCTTGCCGACTTTCCATTTAGACTGTGCAATGAGTTATGCCAAACCGAGGCAGGGGATCAATGAAGCTAGCTAAGGTGAGCAGCTATAGCTAACATTAACACTGCCAGCTAAACATGATTTAGGGTTGACCATAATAAAGTACAAAAAAGCAAAGAAAGTAGCAAATAGTTAGCTTGGCAAGCAACATGGAACTAATGTCTAGCTGACAGTGAATGCTAACATAATGAGCTACTTGCCCACTAACTGGATGTCATAATGTTCAATGTCAACATTACATGTGTGAAGAATTGATAATTTAGACATTACCAAAAAATTAAACACTGAAAATAATAAAAGGCTTTATGTTTAGTTATTGCTTTAAATGGATCAAACAGCTCAATTGTCTGAACCCTGAAAAGTAAAATTTTCTCTAGACATGCATTAGACAACTCCTAAAAATAGCAAAATCATTTGTAAGTTGTATTCCTCCTTCTCTGCTGTTGGAAAGCATTAAAGATAAGTCCTAAATCTTGATTGAGTCCGCTCCATCCCTCCTCACTCATTAGTAAGAGTGTTGTCTTTGAAATAACATCTGTTTAGCATTCCTCACAGTGGGGGAGTCACAAGAGAGCCACAATGCAGTTTGCTGTGTCAACTCATCTGATAACAGTGCTAAATTGAATGCTGGTGAAGACGAAAAATTATAGAACTTGATACAGTCGCCTGGAAAGTGGACATTATCACATGTAATTAAAATAAACCACTAAACTCCTGTCAGTTATTAATTTTATTTATTTTATCACGCAGCCTTTCGCTGCCGTGATATTCTGAAGTCATTGAAACGGAAAGTGCTTAATTTTCAGAAAACCTATTTTTCTCAGAGACAACTGAGAAGGTCATGAAATGAATTCAGTGAATGCCAGGTAAACAAAAAAGTTCATGAGTTTTGCATTTGAAAGAGAAATACCAAAATTGGTTGCCAAATGTTATTTAAATCACACAGTACATGTTCACTTTAGATTGGTTTGGATAGCGCATGCAGTAGCCAATTCAATTAAGACTTTTTCCTGCATGGTAAAACTCCTTCTTTACATGTTTAACATGATTTGAGTGTTATCATGATCTGTTGCATTACAGACAGATTTGAATTTCAATTTCACAATAAACCAAATTGTTCCTTCAGCAGGAATTTGAGTTGACAATATGCCAAATATAACTAGGAAAGAATCAATCTCATTACAATAGAGTGGATTGAAGCATGATCCCTTGTGAGGAATGAATACAGTTCCTCAATACAATTACCCTGGTGCAACCTCATGTGTGCTGTTTGTGAGTGTCGGGTTACGAAAAACTATGCAATTCCGCCATGAATTCCTATTGAAAATGGTGTTTGCCTGTGATACACCTAGAGGTTATTAGTGGCATAGAAATATCAAGGCAAAAGAATTTTCCGTTGGAAGCCACTAACACAGACTCTGTTTGGCTTTGCACTCACAACAGATTTAGCAAGGGTCTTTATATTCTTTGTTTTAAATATTGAATATTTATATTTGGCTTGATTACCATAGAGTTCAATTAAACATTGATCGATGGGTTGTGATCGTTTTCAGATATGTTCTTGACTGATGGACATGAAGGTTGATAGCGAGATAGATATTCTCAATACTAGTGAATAATTCTAAAGTGGGTCATCGTGCATTGCTAATAATTTTATTGATTTTAGATACAGTTCATTGTAATACTAATAGAGAGTTTTAATACAAAATAAGTATATGCTCCATTTGAAGTTACTCCTACCTTTATACCTTCATATTCTGAATAGGCTATGTTCAAATTTTAGATACATTTATAATTTTCAGGTTTGAGATATAAATGATCAACCTTGGCTAATATTTTATTGTAAAACGGATATTTAAAACTTTTGGAAGAAAACCCTGCAAATATACACACATAAACAATACTACGTCACTACACAGTATATGCATGAATTCCAAGATGTTTGAGGAAATAAATTAGGCTAGGAAAAAAATGGATGTGACTGTGAAATGTAAGTGGGGAAATACTCCAGAGCCACTATAGAAATATGAATTTAACGGAGTCCCTCTTTTGAAGAAAAAAAAAATAGGGCAATCTGCTTCAACCAAGGGGTGAATCATTGGCCAACTTGGGGAGTCCGTTCTTGCAATCTGAAGTCAGGCATTTCAATGTCTATATATGGGAAAATTGAACAGTTTTGACAGGGGGACTTAATGTGCATATTGTGCCATGCAATCTTTGGTCAATCCCTATCCATCCCAGTTCTATGCCACTTCACACCTTGTGCTTCTCTGCACAACGTAATGTTGCCAAGCCAACCCAAATGACTAACATTGTTCATTCAATCTTGTATGTATTAATATGTCTGGCCGTGATTAAAGTGGGGATTAAACGTAGAAAAAAATAAAGAGGATCTGCAGTTTTGCGCTCCTTGTCCATAAATTGCTGTGTCCCTGAAATGCTCCACCCCAGTAGACTGTCTTCTGTTTACATATTTGAGGTGAAGTCTGCTGTGTTACTTAGCAGTCTAATTTTTCATCCCCTTCGCCTGCTAAATTAAGGCTTTTCAAGGTTGGCTGTGCAGCTGGGGATGGGAGAACAGGATCCTCCATCAATGTCTGGAGATGTATCTTATTTCCAGTTAGGAAATGCACTGTGATACAGGAGTACTCTTTCATCCCCCCTAAAACCTGGCTCCCAGCCATCCCTTGGCTGTCCCAGCTTTTCTTTTTTTTTCACTTTAACACCAACATTTGATGAAAGAAAGACACATTTGTGTCCATTCGAGTCAATTGAAAGCAAAATCAATCACATCTGTGTGAAAAATATTCTGCAGTTCAGCTGTGGACTAATGATTTTGAATGAGCAGGAGCTGGGGTCTGTTAGTCTTTTGAAGTGTGAGCTCAGCGACAGTCCGGGAGAGATTTACCTCACTGCCTCATTTTTCCCCATAACCTTGGTGAAATGTGCTGTTAAATAGGTTATTTCAGCTGTGGTCAGAGAGACACAGTTTATACTTAGCACTGTCTTAACCTTGAGTTCACAGCCATTTGTCACAGTGCCTTATGAGTCAGTAAAGTTCTTTAACAGTTTCTCTGTTTTGCCCGGTCTTGCTCAGCGAAGAACATTTGGAGTTCTTTTCAGAAGGAGATTACTTTGACGCTGATCTTGCAGATACTTCTGGAAAAGAGCAATATTTTATAGTAACACAACAAGACAAACAAAGCCTCCGGATATGAGGGTTTAATGTTTGGTTTTATTTCATACGTAAACGTTTGACACATTTCTCTTTAAGCTCTCCCTTTGGCAGAGGGGATTACACAAGTTAATCTGTATATCTGTAAAACATTATCGTGCATTTGCGATGTGTGTTTATTGCAGATTTGCTCCCAGTCTCAGACTACCTCTACTGGGGAGATTAGGGATGTGTACAGTGGTTTATTGGAAGTGCTTAAACAAGCTGCTCATTGGCACACAGGCCTCTGAGGGCTGCGCTGAGATCCATTCAGGATTACACACATATCTCAACCTATCTTTAGTATTGCAAGCCAGTGAGCTGTTCAATGACTTGGGACAGTAATTTCACAGCCGAGGTGTTGTCTGTCCCTTTCTCAAAAGATAAAGCATAATGTTGTATTGAGTTAGCACGGCTAGTCTCCAGCGGGCATAACACTGTGCCTCAACGGCAATAGGGGCCAAGGGTCTTGCAACTGTTATTGCATGCAATAAATTATAATTATTGGCTAATATTCTCCTCATTAAATAGTTTCAAGTGTCTTACTTCAAGGAATGGAGCATGTGATGCTTTGATCCGTACAAGCATGAAATATACATGAAAATTGCTTAGACGACAATGAGCTTTGTTAGTGCAATGCACAGCCTTTCCAACATTGAGAGACACATAGAGTGGGCAGTGGGCCTGTAGCCCTTCATCTTTTGGGTTCTCTATTTTGACCGTGCTGTTAACCCACTTGTCCTTATGTAGCAGAACAAGGTTCCTGCTCTTAGTCCAGTCTACCTCTCGTGTATTCTGTCTTTTACACATACTCTCTAAGAGATTCTGGGAAGAAACCTTTAAGATTAAGACACTTTGTTTGCCCCCCCCCCCCCCCCCCTGTTTTGTTTATTACACAGGAATCTGTACTGGTTATAATCCCATAGCAAAAAGGCACAAAATTCAAGCCCATTTTCAGTGCACAAGTTCGCATGAATTTTAGTGAGGAGACAATTTGTGCTGTAATATTATTCCACAGCTCGTATGCATATGGGACATCACTGATATTATTTTAATAATTACCTCTTTCACTATTAACACTTGAGACATTTCTGAATAGATGAATGAAAAAGCAAAGTATTTGCATTCATGGTTGCAGACATACACAACAACGTTCTGTGTACCATTCCAGAGTGTTTTCATCTCCCTGGTTGAATTGAGCAATCTGTCAGCTAAAGCACAATTTGGATTAGCAAAGGTCCCAACGATAGGTCAGTTTAGCTCTTAATGGAGCAGCTTAGGCCCTCTATACATGATTATAACATTCTTAGCAGCCTATTTTCTGGTTGCCAGATGTTGTTGAAAAAACATCAGTGGTATATTAGTATTTCCCCTCTTAACCAAAAGCAATATCTTGTATGTGTTTGTTACATGTCCAATACTATTCAGATTCAAGATGTGTCTGCAAATTATTACCATGAATTTTTAAATGGTTCCTTGTTTGATACTTTCAGATGTTTTTAATCCCAATATTTCCCATGAAACACAACCATCTTGCTTTCTGCGATCAAAATGTCTTTGATATACTAGGTTCAGTTTCCGTGTGAAACTTGGCTACTAGCTGATGCCCTGATTAGCGGATTATTTCCCAAGCAGGTATAATTGTAAGAATCCAGTCAATGAGGAGAATCAAACTATCACAGTGATGATTTTCAAGTGGAAACTCATCTAGAACAACCAGTAACGAAAAGATCCCAAAAAATTTAAGAAAAGTACCTAGAAATATTACTTCTGCTGAAATAGATTTCATAGTCGTTTTGCAGTAGTGATAGTAGTGATAGTACTGATCAGTAAAACGAAGGGAAATCTCTTTTTTTAAATAGACGGGTTATGATGGATGATAAAGAGCGAGGAAATGCTAAGATTAATTTCCTGTCATGCAGCATTAAAGGGAAAGGTAATCATTGCGTAGCCTCATGTTTCTTATCGCTGACTTTTTTTTTGATTTAATTGCATTGTGTAGCATTCTCCTGTTTTGTTGTGTGCCAAGAAATAGCTCACATCTTCCTCAGAATTGATATATTGGAAGTTGTGTGTATATATGTATGTCTATGTGTACATGCGGGTATCAATAAGTAATTATGTTTGTGTTGTGTTTGTCAACATGATTTCACCTGCTCTTTTCCGTCCAGTGTGTGTGAAAAATCATGTGTGTGAGACAGCAATGCCCAACAAACAGGGAGAGGCCAAACGCAAAAAGCTAACTTTTGCTGCAAGTGATTTAGATTAGCACCTATATTTTAGCTGTACCCTTTTTCATCTCATTGAGGAGTTCACCAATTTTTTTTTTCTTATCTTGGACATTTAACTTTTTTATTATAAGCCAATACGGTCCATTTATGAAGCGTGGGTTAACAGATCAGAAACCATTCATTCAAAATTACTTGAAGTGGAGCTATTATTCTAGCAATGATCCAAAGAAAGTCTATGCTACCGTACTACTATCCTAATGTAATAAATGCCTTGACACCCTTACATGCAGTGTCCATAACTGATTTTACACCAGACGTTCTGAGGCATGCCATATGGACTCTCTGTGACACAGAGTAGTTTTATGTATTTTATGTCTGCGTGTTTATCCGCGCACTAATGGATGCCCTTCACTTACAGAGAATAGTGGAGAAGGTTTTATCCGTGGTCAACTACAGCAAAAGCTCCTAAGTGGTTGGATAAGTGTGGGCTGTTTTCCTAAGCAAAGAAATCTATCATGTTCAATCTGTCATATTAATCGGTTCTGCTTAACTGAACCAAATCTGCAAAATGTACTCAATGTAAATGTTAGCCCTTGCCTCCGAAGTATTCAGGTGTGACTACCAATTACAGACTAGGGTGTATTTTGTGCCAATAAATTCTCAACAGTGTTTTTGTAAGGTAAATGACATTGAAAGATGGGGGTGAGTGATCAGTTTTACTAGTCTATTCACTGGTGCTCTGGGAAGGAATAAAGCACAGCACATTCACTTTTATTTGTAATTGCAACACCAATCATAGAATATGGAGGGCTATTGTGTTCAAATTGTACGTGTGTTGCCTCAAGCACTCTCATCAGCTCATCCAGAGGCACATAAACAAACAGAAGCGAGGAACATTTGGAGGTAACAACATCAATATTCAAATGAGTAGTTGTTGCTTTCCTTTTATTGTTGTCCTGTGTGTTTTGAGTGCTGATAAACAGTTATATAAAAAAGGTGACAGGGTGTGTGTGATCTGTGTGAACCAGTATCAAGGGTGTTGTTGTTTTCTGCAGATAAAGTCAACAGAAATTGGACATCGCAGATGGCATCCTTTCGAAATCTTTGACATTAGATTAGACTGCCTCAATTTCCTCCTCTGGCTCTATGTAAAATAGTCTCATTCAAAAGCTAATATAAACTCTAATTGCCTAATCATGCCATGAAAATATATTCCAAACATCCATAACGCCCTGTTCTTGCCTTTGTTTTATTTTGTGGTGTCTCGTGTCCAAAGGCATGTGAACGTAGCTTCAGATCTCGGCACAGCGGTCTTGATGTTGTGGGTAGAGAAGTGCCTGGCTCCCCCACTGTTGGAAGTGGAATGGTCTTCAGGGGATCTCAGGAAGAGAGCGGGGAAAAGGGTTTTGATCAGGACCAGCTGTCAGTTCTTTCCTTAACTGTTCTATTGAAGCACACAGTTCTGCACCAGTATAATGGGCCTATTTACAGCAGGGAGGCCGTGTTATGTTTTAATTACGCTCACCTCTCTATTCTGACAGCAATTCAACGCTTAGGTTGAGCTCATTACCACTCGGAGAAGAATTCTACTGCAGGGCTTCAAGATGGAAGGGTGCCAGAAAACCATTGCTACAGGTGTTTGCTCCATGTACCCACTTCTTTATCAAATATATGCATCTACCCATTTCAGCACAAGGATATAGCCTTTCTTTTGAGATGTTGCTGACAATGGTTTTAAGATGCGGGTATGACCGATTCTATGTGTGTGAATATAGAAGCAGAATGGTTGAATGCCTCTGACATGATCTGGAGGAAGTTCAACGGATTAAAATTCTCCAGCAGAAGCCATGATCAAGCCAAATGAGAAATTGGAGGGGGCTATTTTTATTCCTCTGCCAGTGTTTAGTGGAGACTACGAAGCCGTTTCGCAACTCTCTCTGCTTCAAGAAACAGCTTGGCCTTATTAGTCTCTGGGATGCAAAATTATCAGGATCCCTTAACTCGTCATGCATCAAAATATTTCCCCTTCACTAGCATGACAGCACGTAATGAAATAGATTCATTGAGGAAAACACTTGGGTCGGTTCCAGAGCTTGTCTATGGTGGGAGTTTAGAGGACAAGCGCATGAAATTATGAAGCAGCGATTTAATTTTCCTCACACTTTATCGTTTGTCATGAATCAAGACCGTGTATATATTCTAATTTTGTGTTTAGCTTGCATGTAAAATATCTATTATTTTGGTTGAAGGAAATTTGTCACTGAATGACTTGTAGGATAATGGTGACATCCAACCTCAGCTCATCCCAATAAGACAAACTGCAATATTACAATGTCAGTTCTATCATTAAATCCATTTTACCCTTGAAAGGTTTAGGAAAACCTGACTGAAATGATTGACGCTGCCATTTTATTCTGTTTAAAATCACTGGGAAAACCATTGAAGAGGTACTATTGCAATCATTATTGTGTGTTTTTTCTGTTTGTGTGTTAACAATAGGCTCCAGTGCATCATGCTAGCGGTTCTCTTTTTAAGAAGCTATTGAACACAATCTGTTACAAAATTCACTCACCCATCACGTGACTGCATTATGCAATGCATTACAAACTTCAATGTTGCACAAGTTTGAAGCAACTTTTGTTTGCACACTTCACACTTTCACTTTCTGTATAAATAGGCACGAGAAGAGGTAAATGTTATGCGGCAGCAGATGGTAAGCCGAGCTTCTTTAGCGCGCTCTTTTTTTATTTACCTACACCCACCTGAATGAACTGTGTTGAGTTGAACAGCTGATGCAGAGACAAACGAGAATTAACCGTTGGCTCTTGTTTACGCCGGTTCCACTAGACTGCAAGGCCAGAGGAGTCATCTGCCATGCACTGAAAAAATTAGCTTGTTTATCAACGTTGTGATTCCTACTCCGCCTCTCCATCCCACTGACATTTTAAATGTACATCATCCATGACTGATTCGTTCCCAAATCAAAATGAGTTCGACCTCAATCAGAGAAAAAGCTATCCCGGTTGTACAATCTCCATATTTTTGCAATTAAATATATAATGAGTGGAATTAGGCCTGATGAGGACAATAGGTTGGTGTGTGGAGAAAAAAAACCTAGCATAAGGTTACCTTGAGCATCATTCATCTGTCCTTTCAATGGGTCATGCTCCAAAGACTCTTGGCACTTCACTACTGGGATGTTCTTGCTCCATTGGCTCAAGGCTCTAGATAGTATGTGCCCGAGCTCTTGGGCAGGCTTTCCAAGGGTATTCATTGTCATTGTCGGCTGTAAGGAGTTCTCTCTCTTTGTGCTTTCATCCTTACATGCCACGGTGGCACACCTTTGTACCACATGCCATGGCATGCTTTACATTTTACTTTAAATAGCCAACAGCCGAAACCCTTGAAAGGAAAGAACAATCTTTAGAAATTCATTACCGCACTGAGGAAGTGTGGAACATTGATGGAATATAATGAAAACTAATACCCAGTCTCTCTGCTATGCCTAGTGAGAGTATCTGTGGATATATATATATTTTTATAAGCCATTACGGTTTAAAAAGTGGCCACATCTCTACAGTGTCTTGAGACAAACATAATCCAGGGGGAAATTACCCATCAGGAGTGCAATCCTGTTACAGGGCTGAAATTACCAGGCCACTTGTGAGACCTAACGGCCGGTGTCCATGTGTATGTGTGTGTGCGAAGGCGGTCGATATATACATAACAGTTGATGTGTTTTGCAGAGTAAATTGGATTCTTTGCTGGAGAACAGTTCATTTACAATGTGTCCAAGATGCAAATGATTGATGTGCCTATATCGTTCCGACCGTAACTTTTCACTGCTGGTCATCTGAATGGAAAAATACTTAGGAAATTGCATTTGCTTTGTACATCGAGGGAATACTGTACATATGATTTGTGGAAGGTTATTTCTTTGAACTAATTTAGGTTCCATGCATTTCTTCATTTGCATTCAAAGATGGTATGCTGCTTACTTGATTGTAGATTTTACCATATTGTCAGTACGTAAGAACATTTTCCGTAATAAATAAATGAAATTTATTTCTATGGATTTATTGGCACCAATGTAGAACTTCTTTACATTTAAACAAATAAAACTAGCACTGCAAATGAAAAAAACAATGTAAGCATTTAATATTGATTTGTTTGAGGCAAGCACTATGCTTTATTGTCCATGGAATAAAAAAGACAATGTAGAAGCAAATTGCTGCTGTGTACATTGGAATTACATATCTGTATAGATGCACACCCCGAATCAGTCTCAGAGACACGGTTGAACCTAACATTTCTTGTTCTAGCATGTGTGGAACACATGGTGCCCTGTTATTGTTGTGCTGCATTTCTGTTCCACAACCAAAACATCACAAGTTATTTCTTAATAGACGACTACTGTCTTTACCAAAAGTTTTCAACCCTAAACATAAGGAAGAGAAGAAAAAGGAGACGTGTCTGCAGTCAGTGTGGGGGAGCGGGAAGGGAATGCTAAGGAATTAAACTCTGTGTGGAGCACACAGAATAAATGTATGACAAAACAATACCCCAGGCACAACAGTGTTAATGATATGCACTGAACTCATTATTAAAGTTCCAAAACAGCTCCTGGAGTAACACAGATGGAGTCAATTAAGCAATGAGCATACTTGTGCGCTTGCCGTTTCATCTTTTTTTCTTTTATCTCTTGTATATTACTCTACGGGTGTAATTAGCTGTATGTTTCTCCTCACAACATAATGTCCAGTGATAATAACAGTTATTTTCACTTGTAATTTCAAATAATTTACCGCTTAATAATTGTACCCATTTTGCTTGCACCCTGTCCTTGGGTATCTCATTTGTGCTGCAATAGGTGTTGCAGCGCTAAGTAATTGCTGCCACTGCTCTTTGTGTTCACAGAGACCTGATGCCTTCTACGCTGGAGGGACAGATAACCATGGAGAAGACGCCCAGCTACTTTGTGACTAACCACGCCCCAAAGCGCATCCACACGATGGCCAGGGACATTAAGCTCATTATCGTTGTACGCAACCCTGTCACTAGAGCCATTTCAGACTACACACAAACGTTGTCCAAAAAACCTGAGATCCCAACCTTTGAGGTTCTGGCTTTTAAGAACCGGACACTGGGCCTTATAGATGCGTCATGGAGTGCGCTGCGTATAGGGATTTATGCGCTCCACTTGGAGAGCTGGATGCAGTACTTCCCTCTATCCCAGATGCACTTTGTCAGTGGGGAGAGGCTTATTGTTGATCCTGCAGGCGAGATGGCCAAGGTGCAGGACTTTCTGGGACTCAAACGGATCGTCACGGATAAACACTTTTACTTCAACAAAACAAAGGGATTTCCCTGTCTGAAGAAGCCAGAGGACAGCAGCACTCCCAGATGTCTTGGCAAGTCTAAGGGGAGAACTCATCCTAAGATTGATCCTGATGTGCTTCGCCGACTGCACAAGTTCTACAAACCCTTTAACATGATGTTCTACCAAATGACTGGCCAGAACTTTGAATGGGAGCTGGAGGAAGGCGCAGTATCTCACAGCTCTCGAGACTAGCAGACTGCTGCATTGCACAGCAAGGCCACATCACCAGCCTTCTCAATAAAAACAACTACCGACCCGCTATAACATCTGAGAGAGCGCTTGAGCCTGTCAATCAATCATGGCTGTCTTTGCAAAGTCTCTGTACCCATAAAAGAGAAGAGATGATTTTTTCTTTCTCCCTCAATACTAATGTTGTTGATGGTGGCAAACATTATTGTGTATATATTATACATAAAATATATTTATATTTGTGAAGAGGAGCTGATTTTGTTCATTTTGTTTTTAAAACATGGAGCTGATATCAAAATATATTAATGTTGACAACGGCAATGCATGTGATGAGTTAAGTGTCCTTACCTCGTGAGCCCTGAGGGCGAACTCTGCCTGTTTCTCCTCCCTTTACTTTTCTTGCAAGTTGTTGCCCTCGCACCCACTCACCAGCATACAATGCAGAACAGATATGACTGAGGTCAGAAAGTCTTGCAGATTTTGTTGCAGATATAAAAGACTGCAGACTATAGAATTGCCGTACAATACAGTAATCCCTTGACATGCACTTGTTTCATGCTTGAAGTTGTGGGTTTTTGTTTATTCCGTTTCGTCCATCTAAAGATTTTAAAGTATTTGTTCCCAATGTCAGTATTCCTATTGCTTTGTTGTCAATAATCCGGCATTTTTTGATGACACAGATGTGCGGTACCTGTCATTCAAATTGCAATTTTCATCACAAGTTGTTTGACGTTTTAAATTGACAGCACAAAGTTTGATGCCACATACTCTCAGCAGAGCTTTGCCACACATCCAGCAGGGTGTGCTTGCCAAAAAGAAATCAAGGGATTATTGTGCATTCGACAGTGTCATATCATGCGAATAACAAATAGTAAGTTAAAAACATTATATAGATTATATAAATATGAGTCCGACTTTTTTTTTCATAAAGGGCTGTCCTCTTGTCAAAATAATATAAGTCAATGAGGGGAAAAACAACATGGCAGGACCAATCAAAAGGGTGTTAACAAACATCTGCGGAAAAAAAAACAGTCTACTGTCATTAGAGATTAATGACTTGTTAAGTAAACCTGTCTGTGGAATAATTTCAATGTCAAAGGGAGTATTTGCAGCAGATAAATGCTGTATGCCTAGGTAAATTGCTGTTATGACTAGTAGTCATAACTGTTATGACTGCCGTTATGAATGGATGTACCTTTCTTCATGGAGTATGTCTGTTTGGGCAATGTGGTATACCTACGGTGAGAGATATATAGCTATTTCTGCTATATACTGTATTACACCGTTTTAGCATAATTTCCCCCTAAATGTCTTCTTAATGCTATGAAATAACTAGAGTTACATGATCCGTCATAGTTTCGAAAACATTGCTGTGCTTATGTCTGCTTTCTCTGGACTGCTCATTTATTGAGACAATCAATACAGTCAATGAGTCAATAAAATACAGTCTTCTACACATCAATGGTTGGCATAGCTATGATACATTGCGCTGTTCGTCTTCCTGTTTTCGGGCCATGCTCAGCTTGATTGGTCTACTCTTCTTTGTGGGGCCTGTCTGTCCCCCTGGGGATGCCCCAACCGCCAGCTAGTTGCACAGAGCAATTGATTCAATCAAGGTAAGCACTATACTGCCCTTTGTAGCGCCAAATCTGAACACTTACCCCCAGAGTCTCACTATCCCAGTGTCACACCTTCCACTTAGATCGGCCGCGCTGTGCAGTCATCCCCTTGTGTCTTTCTCAGACGCGGCCTGTCTCCCCCCCAGTTACCAGCTGCACATTTTCCTCATAAGATCTGTCTGGGGTGAACAGTGCTTTTTCTGTTGGGCTTAGAGAAGAGATAGACGTTTGTAAAGAGGTTCACAGGCTCTCACTTTAATCCTGAATGAGAACGTCGTCACGTCTTGTACCATAATGTTTGGAATATCTATTTGAATTACTTCATATACCATTGAAACTCAAGTAGGCATAAGAGAAACTCATGTCAGTTGTAAAAGAACAGGCGATCTATTTAAAATAATTAGGATGACACTGTTACAGAAAACTTGCAAAAGCAACTTTTCCACTAAATTCTCAATATTTGAAGTTCTTTGTTATCTGTTAATTTGGGGTTATGATGTTTGAGGAGCCAAATTAAGTTTACATTCTAACTGTTTTGGGGCTCGCAAAAGTCAATAGTAGATTTACAAAAAAAGCATTGCATCATTGCTAAATTGGAATTAAGGTAATAAAAGGCTCATTGGTTGTTTATTGTGTACCGATCCACATAAAAGAAACCATATTTGTGCACCAAAGTACCTTTTTTGCACATTCAAGAAAAAACCAGCCAACCATAAAGGAACCCCATGCCTAAGATAAGTCTTTATTATCAACCTTTCATAATCAGATTCATTTGTCTGGCTTGTTTCAGGTAGGAATTGCCTGGTGTTAGTGAAGTGCTTTGATACACCCTGCTAGCGTTACAGCGGATGAAAGACATGCAAAGCTGTCCTCCGCGTGTTTCTCCCTATGGGGGTCATGTGGAGCTGTGCGGCTCACCAGTGGTGGGAGCAGACAAAGAGGATGTCTGCTAGACGACAGGACCAGCCTCGCCCCCTCATCACAACCGTAACCATTCGACTGTCAGAATGCCGTTCTATGTAAATCTATGTTTGTCTCTTGCTGACAGTAAGGATTATCACTCGTGTCTCGTCCTTTTGAGGTAGAATTTACATCACCGAGAAAATAAATGATGTCAAAACAACTTTGATAGCAACTGCAGTGCACACAGCCTATTTGGAAGCATTGGTGAAGCATAACATAGGTGAATAATTGAACAGCGTAGGGCTTGCTAAAGAGCTCGCCTAACTACAGTAATGCGCATGGCTGGATTAGAGCGGAATAGGATCTTTAATGGTTGCAAGCAATTACAGAAGGCTACCATGCATTAAAGTCCATCAAATAACAAAACATTGTGTACTCTACGCTACAGTTATACATCATGCAAAAGCTTTGTAAGGATCATGATATAACAATTATGTCATGAACACAAAATAAAACTGTTGCTATAGAGGCAGGGTAGCGGCTGGGTTTCTTATTATAGTTTAACAGCCTGCGTGATTTATGATTGCTCTCCTAAGGCCGCTGAGACCAAGTTGTTGTCTAAAACATGCATTATGTCTCCAATCAATATCTTCACATCCAGGATGATCCTCCTACTAAAGGAGACTAATTTCTTTATCAATCATTGCTGTTAATGTTCTCATTAATACACTCTTGATTCATTTTCTGCTGAGTAGATATTAACCTTTTGCCAGCGAACATTCATTATCTGTGTGAGGGGTGTGCTTGGTGTGTGTTGTGAATTGAAGCATCTGAGCTGTATAAACAAACCTATTAACAGTCTGTTGACATTAAAGGTCTTCCACAATGGCCTTCTGACAACTTACTGTCTAGAAATCCCCAAGAATAGACTCCTCGATTGCCACAAAAGCTATTCTCTTCTAAACCCTTTTGTTTTATGCCAAACATGACAAAGAGGGTTATTCACGTTATTTCATTCAGTCAAGCGTATCTTTGGGGGCAATTATTATGCTGTAGAAACTCAAAACGTTATGGGTGATGATCAAAGTTGGTTACTGTGCACTGTAACTGCTCATGCTGAATATCAGAAAAGAGAAACTGTATTGATACATCCGTAGGCCTAACATATCGATGGTACAGAATTACTTCTATCTATACTTTAGTATTACGTTTAATAGTATTGTTACTTGTAGTATTATTTAAGCAAAACATATATTAGATATAATAGGATATTCCATATAGAATACCAACCTCACTGATCAAGCAAACCAGACTTATCATATATATTTGTTGTGTTGCTGATTGGATCAAATGTATGTACCACGCCCTGATGTTAACACTATGCATAATTGTTGCAGAGTTAAAGCAGCTGAAGGTAACTTGATGAGATGAGATGATTTTGGCGACCCCAACCATTTGCTTAGTGTATTATTTTCCCAAACCGTCGCAAAGAAGACATGCAGAATGCTAGTGGTCACTGCATATTGCTAGCATGACAGTACTCCAAGCATCTCTTCCTGATTTAGTGATACACTTCCTTGTGCCATTAAGCAATTTGTCACAGTTTCGCGGGAGCTCGTCCATGATGGCAGACACAATTAGTGTTTAATATTGAGACTTCAAGAGGACTGACGCAATTTTTTCATTCTCCCATAGTCATTACGATGTGCTTTCAGACGAAATGTTTTGATAATCCATTAATATAAAAAAGTTGCCTATAGTGGCTGTAAGTCATTTCAGATACAGTGTTTGCCATAGATAGACTATTCAATCAAATGGAACAAAACACATGAAAGGCTTGACACTGAAACGTATGGTTTCATTCCACCATCATGTCTTCTGTCTCAAGGTTATATGGTTGACACACCTAGAGATTGTATTCTTGTTGATACATGTGGTATGCTACCATGGAAAAATATGTTCTGCACAAAATGTGTGAAAACTGCCGTGGGGCAGTTAAAATGCAAGTGAGTATCGAACAGTGAGCATTCCTTTGAACGGTAGAAATCAAAAGCCACCAAATTCTGACTAGCTGGTCGTGTTTGTGTATCTCAGACTCATTCCCCAAGGAACAAGGCTTCTGTAGACTTAGTGTAATGAACCTCCTTGGGATTATACTGCTGTGTGCGAGTATCCCCAGCCTGCTGTCCATGCTGTCAAATAGACCTCAATATGTTAATGTTATACACAAACGAGGCTTAGTCAAATCTACCAGACAGCCTAATTTGTCAATTTTAAAATGGAGGTCTAAACTTTTTAATCAACCAAAGGTCAGAAGAGAAATAGGAATGGCGTTAATTACCAGTGATCCCAAGGGGGTGTTTTCACTTTTTTATTATTTCAACAAAATTATTTCAGTCAGGACAATATACGATTAGGTTTAACAGTTTATTGCAATACATGGACATTGAAGTATGGCGTCAAAGGTCTGCTGCTCTGATTGCTTCCTGGGTCTTAAACAAACGCTAAGTGAACAACCATTGGCAGGGAGCAGATATCTGCAGAATCCCCCATCGAATACTGAGCAACAGACCCTAAATAGGTGGAAGGTGGGCAGAAGCAAGAACAGGTGCGTAGTGTGGTGCAGCAGTGAGCAGTTATTGTAGGAGCCAGTGTGGTCAGTGAACTGCAGTTAAGTAGACCACGTTTAAACTATTGAGCGTATACGACTGATTGATTGATGTGACGTGGATAAATGTTGTGTCTGAGTTGCCTGCCTGAACTATCTCTGCCAAGGTGTTGCCTCATTTCATAATTGGGCCAAAATGTGTAAAATGTGTCATTCTTTAAATGGTCAATAGATATTAGATGTGACACAATACCATAAGAGGTCAGAATCAATAACATAATATTTTTTTCATTCCTACATTAAAAATTCTCTATTTAATAGCCCAAGCAACTGCCTGGGTTTTGTGTTAGGACAGAGCTGAGCACTGAGAATTGGAGCAGGCTCTGAAGTGCAATCTGGTCAATTATGGCAGACAGACCAGAGAAACACAGCCATGTTCTGGTTCTGGAATTTCCATTGATTTATACAATCGTTTGAATAGTATGGAGAAAAGCTTATCATTTAATTGCATAGAAAATTGACAGCACATGAAATCACCGAAGATAGTCAGAAAAGGCATTCCGTGCCCAATACCTAAAATAAACTGTTTGAAAAATGTATTCCAAAAAAGTCTGATAGTCAGTCTGTGCAAATGGGGATACCTCACAGAGGCTGAGGCAAGTTCTGTGATCCAAAGGAAGAGCGTGTAGGGAAAGTGGAGCATCTACTCTTTCCTAAAGGAGCGTCATTAATCACAAGGCTCAGTCATGGATTGGGCAGATTGTTTTCAGGAAGACACTGTGAGCTTCTCCCAATTATAATTTAGATGCATAGCTTCCAGTGATAAAGTAATTGATCAGATTCAGGATGAGTCAAACCGCTGTGCAGAGGGTAGCGAAGAAAAATCCTGTTCTAAGCGCAAACATTCTTTGATGTTTCAATGATATGCAAGCAGCCCCATACAACAGAGGGAAATTTGTTGAGCCTCAAAAACTCCGAACCAGCCCACATTCAATTTGAAAGGACAGATCTGCAGCGAAGCTTCCTTAAAATAGCACGTCCAAGCAAGTCCAATTGCATGGGCATCATGCAGTATTGTTGACCAATGAAATAGTGTGAAATATTCCATTGTCAGGCAATTTGGAACAAGATCAGATACAGCGGAAGTGTTCACAAGCATTGCACACACCAAAATCATTTAGTGCCATTAACGATGCAATCAACAATTATTCAGTCAAATTGTCAAATATTAGTTTAGAACATGCCTGAAGACACAAAATGTTGGTTGTGTGCATTCACCAAACCATACGAAATACAGGTTTTATCCCAACCTGTTGACATAAACCTGAGACGCTCACAGTAAATTGCAGAGAAAGGGTAACACACTCCTCTAACTTAAATAGAGTCGGTGGGTTATGGTGTATAGGTGGCAAGGTCAAAGAGATGTGGTGTCATGAGTCTTAATTAAAAAGTCATTGGCGATACAGCCTGTATTCTGCCTCTCCAGTCATTTCATTACTGACAAATAATCATTACATTCGGTGTCAAAGGGAATCAATATTCTGACAGTGTGAGGTACCCTCACTCCTATCTTTCACTCCAAACCTGTGCATGCACTGCACACACTAAGCAACAAGAAGGATGAGGTCAAGATTTGTTCAAATGAGCATCTCCACCCCCCAGGCTAAGAAAGGGGGAATCACTCCTCGCTCGCCGAAGGCAGACTGTACCAAGGAGGCATCATTAAATTCCTTCTCACTGGTTATTGTGCATAATTCATATCCACCCGTTGAAATATAAATGTTGCTGTGTTGCAGAAACTCTGATAGACCAAGGCACAAGATAAGGGCCAGAACCAAACCCCAAGTGGGAGTTCAGGTTCAAGGAAGAAGGCAGGAGTGAGAGGCCCTTTGGACAGCCCTGGATTGCCTGCAGGTGAATAAATTTTTGAATGTTACCCTGAGACACATACTGAAATAGTGAAGATATATATCTGAAATAATTGGTCATTATTTATCACGTTAGCATTCTGATTAAGTTGAGTAAAAGTTCCAGTGCCACTGTATTAAATCATTATATAGCACACATTACTTGGTTATTTACATGATCAATTTACATTGCATCAATGAAAGCCATTCTGAAATACACTGGTTGCGTTTTCCATTTTATTTTTATGGACAACATAATATTCGCTCAACTGGACAGTCCAGCCAACCTTTTAAGTCAATGTATTTTATAGCAGGTTTGTGTACAAAATTAAATAACAAACTACAGTTGTAAAGTTACAGTAGGCGACAAAATTGACCCAACTATCTTGATAATCAGAACTAAACTCAATAGATAGTATGCCTTAAGGTGCTCCCGATGTGCAGGTAAGCGCCTTGCATGGCAGCTCTGCCACCATCGGTGAGTGTGTATGTGTGTGTGTGTGTGTCTGTGTGAATGAGAGGCAACATTGTAAAGCACTTTGTTCCATTCCGGTTGAAAAGTGCTATATACACGCAGTCCATTTACCATTTACCATTTAACCTCCTTTATAATTAGTACGGCCTTAGTATTTATGCTATTTTTTATAATATATAGTATCAATACTATTGGTTCAATAGTCTATGCAATAATTATCAGAAAGCTGATCAAGAAAGTGCTTAAATATTCCACATCTGTATTTAAACCACCGATTGACTTTACTGAAACTTACCTTCATTGAACACCAAAGTATTAAAAGTGGACATAACACCCTTTAAATTATAAAGCCTTTAAGAAATGAACTGCCCTTTAAGAGAGAGGTTCATTCCCAGTTTTAAGTGTCTTTGATACCGAAGGCCAAATAAAGACAATTCTTCACATACACACTATTCTTCACAGAGAACCTTGATACACTATAATGCCATAAAGGTCAAATGATTTTCCAGTTGAATTGCTTGAGCTCTGTTCAGGACAGCACTTGATCATTACGTTCAAGCAATCCTTTTTAGGTACACAGTCCATGGTGTGTGGCACATCTCTATGGCTGATTAGGACCTCAGTCCGTCTCTAGCTCCCAGTTCTCAGCTTGGTCTGCTACAGGATCAATACAGCCACAATTTATTCTCCCCGTAGTTCCACAGATCTAACTTCCCTTGTTTTCCTTGCAGCTAGGAGAGGGAGCGCTGTTCTTGTGCCATGATCCCCTTGGAGTGATTCAGTACACTCTTTCTTACATCCTACCGGGCCTGCTGAGTTGGCCTGCTTTCAATCCCTGAAACAACTGTCAGTCTGTGAGCACTACAGTATGTTCATTATAAAGAGTTTAAGCATTATTTGTGTCAATGCGTTATATTCCCCAGCATATCGTACATGATAATTTATCTAGTATTCAATTGTTTGTCCATTCTAAGCTGAAAGTGTCTTTTGTTGAAAAGTAAGATTTTTCATTTTGGTATTGATGGAAAAATGCAGCATATTTTGCAGATAATTTGATTACATGCTCACATTTGTTTTTGAGCTGGTAATCATGTAAGTCTTCATTTAGTTTTTCTGTTTATTTTTCAAACTAAAAGACTAAAATAGGCTCTAAAGTAATAACGCAAGGGTCATTTAGGTTTGGCCTTGAACACAATATGTATATCACCTATGGTGCAATATTATTAATAACAGCACAGGCGGATGTTGTTAGCCTTATCTGAGGTGCACATCCATTTTACCTTTCCTGTCACAGCGCTGGGTGGGGAATGCACGTTATGAATAATATACCAGTGGACTAACAGCAGGGTAATTACAGGATAATGAATGCACCTGCGTTTTGCCCACAATGTCAGCAAAAAAAACCTGGCAGTATGTTGAAAATCACCGCTGCTCATCCCAGGAGTGCACTCACTCAAAGTCTTGCAAACAAAATAGACAGAGGTTGTACAGTATAGAGTAACAATGAAGAGAGGCCCGATGTTCAAAGTTTTTGTACATGGCATAGATTTTACATGACAGAAGGATCATCAAAGCCCCCCTTAGATTGGCTGGGGTGCTTTGCCAGAGAGCGGTGGGATTTGGGTTGAGGCATAGGAAGTAGCATCCACACAGTTAAACACACAAATGCATACACACAAACACACACACATACACACGCGCACGCACACACACACACACACACACACACACACACACACACACACACACACACACACACACACACTTAAATACAGAACATCTACACAAATACACACAAGATATACACAGTCTTTCGTTGATCGTCCAATCAGCACCTAGAGAAAGCTACATTTTGCTGCCACAGGGCTAAAAAGAAAATTGGCTCAGACTTATTCCTAATGTTAATACTTCCAAAATACATGTCTGTTGCCTTTGTGTATGAAATGCGCAACACAAGAAATGCGCAACACAAATGCATTTGATTGGATTTGTTGTATAAGCAGTTTCATTTCATGTGAGTTAACAGCTAAGTCCCTTAACATCATGTTTACAGTGCAGAAATATAATGCACATTTTGAACCACAAAGAAATATTGACAAACATTTTGCATGATGACTAACTTGATGGCAAACGTTTTTTGCATTGGCTTTGGGCAGTGTGTAAATGTTATGTTAAGTTGTATACTTTATAGGAAAATGCAAATATTCCATAGAATTCTTGAAATAATCCAAGTGATTGATTCATGACTTGATAAATACATATTTTGCCTCACCTTGGGGTTCTAAGAACACCACTGAATAATGTGCGAAATTAGGAAACCCAATGACTTGATGGTAAATTAAACCTAAGCAACCATCAGGCAAAATCATGCCTGCATGAATATGTGTTGCTTTGTATGCATTCTACTATCCACAGTGACTGATGAGCATGTAGGAGTCTGGATGGTCATAGGCATAGGTTGGGCCTCATCCTTAACGCTTTGATAATAACTTGAATAATGACATTACTAGTCAAATTCAGTTGACATTGTCCCAAGCAATTACTTGGCTGCCATTTGTATGTATAAGCATACCATTTTAATCCAAATGATTGTTGGAAGTAAGTGCTTCTTCTTTGATTACCTGCTCACTCTTTTTTCTTATGTTAGACAAAAACTGCTCTCTCTGATTGGTTAAGTACACTCAATATTCAGTAGCAAAGCAGTATTTGTAAATGTTTTCACGCTACTCTCCACTAACACTAACAACGTAAAGCAGCAATACAACATTGGGTCCTTAGAAGGGTAAGTGAAGTGCCAGTGAACGTGTCCTTGAGTTGATTTTGCATAGAGTCCATCCTTGGAAAACCTTGCATGTGGGATGCTCACACTAATAACGTTAACACTTTTAAATCACTCAAATCGCACTTTGGTTCTTTTTTGAAAGGCAAGCTAAGTCATACAGAGGTCGTGTATCATAAAACAAGTATAGGACATCATGACAATTTGATTTGTGTTGTTACTAAAATAATAAAAAGTGATGGACACTGTCATTACAGGGCATTAATGGAGTTAGTGATGATAACTCATAATGATATGCCTATTACCTTCCACTTGCCCAAAGCCTCTTACCAATTATCTATTACTGATATTTAAGTATTTGAATTGTATTATGTCTTCATTGAGTATGAATAATATCCTGAAGAAGTATGTTTGTTTAACCCCAACTACAGGTTTTGAGGAAGGTCTGCACGCACCAGAGATCTGCTCTGTTCGTAAAGATTGTGTTCGGTTGTCATGACAATAAGTAGAGCTGATCATTTCTGGCTCATTAGTTCCTTTGGGTTCCCTGTGTTAGCAATATGATAAGATGAGGACTACCAAGGCAAGATGACTGAGGACTGACCTTACCCAGCACAATTCTTCAAAGTTATTGAGTCCGGATGGTGATGACAGTTGAGAAATGTTGAGGTATGTGAGGGAGGATACATCATAGGCTAGAATTCTCTTCTTATTGACCTACTGGAAAAGATGGACAGACTCTCACAGTGGCATGAGTTGAAATTCTGACACCTTGTTCTTTTGCCCAGTGATACATGAGCAGTTGGCGCGTGTGTGTGTGTGTGTGTGTGTGTGTGTGTGTGTGTGTGTGTGTGTGTGTGTGTGTGTGTGTGTGTGTGTGTGTGTTTGGTTTTCTTTCAGAGAGAGAGAGAAAAGTGAAAGAAAGACATAATACCTAATTGTTCACAGTTTGTCCACTTTCTAATGTATACTGTAAGGCAATTTGGTGCCTTTTGGTGGCATTCTCCCTGAATTTGCTCATGCTAGTATTCATTATGCTGACTCTTCACTATAATTATTTTTGGCAAATAAATTACCCAACATATAAAGCAGGGTGCAGTATATTTTGCATCTGTTACCATATACTGTATTTTTTGTCTTTATGTAAAGTTTGGACACAAATTCATGGTTTCGTTAACATTTTATTACAACATTTACAATATTAATATAACATAAAAGGTGTAACAAAAAAAGAATAACTGCAGCGTCATATTTCATTCTCATATTACTCATAGCCCAGCACGCAGTGGTATCCAAAATACAAAAGTGCACCCAACTTTGGATTTCAATAGATCACCATGTAACAGCACATTATGAGAAATTGGTTCTGACGAAGCATACATGAACTCTGCTGATATTTTACCTGACAGACAGTTGCACAGGATGACACAAGTCTGTCTGTCTGAACAGCACAAAGCAACATTTTAAAAAAAAGGCATCAACGGCTTGTATTGATTAATTTGCTTTCCTCCTACTGCCCTGAAGTATTTGGAAATGACGATGAAAAGATTTTCATCATGTGCACAAAAGCCAAATTGGATTCTCTAAATCTTTTCCACATGTAAATTCTTAGCAAGAAGGAGTCTAAACTCCTGAGTTTTCTGGGATTGTGCCTAATTTCTTGACTAATTTGGGTTTTTATGCCAAACTGCATAATTCAAACTGACATAATATGTATTTTTAGGAGAGTATTCCAGAGCAGGGTGCAGACAAATATGCCCTCCTCATGTCACCGCCATGCTACTTTAACAACTTGAAATGTGGCGAGTTTGTTGATAAAAGCTGAAGAAGAGGATAATTAGCCACTCAAAGTAAACACTGTCAGCGTAAGCTTTCAGTGTTTGCAAATGGTTGGTTTTACATTCTGGGATTACACTACCTTCACATAAACTGTACAACCCCTTTTAAATTGAGATTTTAGCATATGTGCATAAAGATTTGTCCTTTTCTTTAGTTTATTTCCAGAATTTACTATAAATGCTGTGAAGCAGGCAGGATACAATTGAAGTGTAAAAGCTGAGGAGGGCTAGAATTGTTTATTAATTTACAGGTTATCTAAGAAAACATCGTTTTAGATTATTATCTGATTAGTGCAATTTATTTGACTGGACTGGGCAAACGTGATTATTGTTCTTGCTCTGCCAACAGTGAGCAGCTCCATTAGTTAAAATGTTCACCATTCCCTGAGTGCTGAAACGCTGACCCCTTTTGATTCATTGATGGAACTCGAAAACATACTAAGTGTTCACCAAAATGCAGCGTAATAATTGCTACTGTATGTGGTGGTTTATGACTAGGAGTGTGTATTCATCCACAGACTTATTTGTACAGTATGAATACTCCACTGCTTTCTGAAAGCTTGCGTTTTGCATTGAAGAGCATTAGCGCACCGAGAGCTCAATGAGTTTTTCATACAAAGGCTAGACTACTCCCATTAGCGTAATGTATCACGAGTGATTTGATGATATCCAGCCACAATCTTGCTATTGTCACGGCTGTTATGTAGTGGGTGTTGAGGAGGGTCTGGATTCTTCACTGCTTCAGTACCTACCCTCTCCTTTAGCCTTTTCCCAATGAATGACATCAACCATCCCGTTTGTTGCGTTGACAGGTTCTCTAACTGCCTTAGGGCAGCAGATTCCCAGGCAGGGGCCTGGGGGATTTGGGGAGAAGGAAAAATGAAACCGTATGTGAGCATCGAAGCCTTGATAGGCCCTGCCTCTTGCACTGTTACAGACCTTTCAGATTCAGGGTCATGATCCAGGCCAAAGCTTCACATTCCAGGGAGTTTGGGAATCTGGAATTTGAGTGGTAGCCCTAGAGATGGTACAGGCTCTTTCTTTTCATTTGCCCTGTTAAAATCAGTGAAAATCCTTCTACTGTACATTTTCGTTCAGGTCACACAAACCTTGACAACCTGGATCATGTGTTTGTTTTTTCATAAATTATTTCATTTGTAGTGAGCTACAGTTGTCATGTGTTGAATCATTTAACTTACGAGGCAGTGATTGTGGGTTAATTTTCCTATGATTCTCTCCTCTACTGCTTTATAAATATTATGATCTACTGTATGGCAACATGAATTCATTCACCCAGGTCCTTGCTGATGACATTAAAAACACTCCAACATTGTCTTAGTTACAGTTTCTTCAGGTCTTAGCAATCACGCATTTCTTAAATTTTTTTTGTCAGCAAGAAATCCTTCTAAAGCTATTTGGTGATATCTAATATCTGATGTCTCTGATACATCTCTGATTTCTAAAATAGTTGCAGAATACTGTACAGTATCCTGTACAGTGTACGCCATTACATTTGCCTCAAGATCACATACAAGTGACATGCAGGTCTTTAAACAGTCTTTGACCTATGTCAAAAGCAATTCCAACACAAGGGCCCTCTGGTCAGGAAGCAGATATGCAGTTGTTCCCATTGTGTCCCGCACAAAAACAGTACAGTGGAGAATGTGACAGCCTGTTAAATCTAAGCCCTCAGTTGGTGTCAGGGAGTGCTATGGTGAGAGAGACATGTATAGGACAAGCTAAATTTGAGCTGTAGCTGTGATCACTGAAGCAGGAAGAGGCGTTCAATTAAATATTTCTGGATTGTAGAAATGTAGTCCCAGGCCTTTCACCCTTCACACAAAACAACATTCCTCAGCAGGGGGAAAAATGGATTTTAATGAGAAGTATATAATCTTGCGAATCATTGCCATTACCCTTTGGAAAATCATCTGCAGATGTCATATTAATACATATGCAACAAGGGATGTGGGTTATTGTATTGGAAAACATAGTCATGCAAGGTCAGGCTGATTTGATGTATGCAAATAGTAGACAAAAGTAGAGGCCTTACAATACATTTGCATGAATATGATCAATAGCATTAATCATCTAGATGTTGATCTTTTTTATATTACACAATCAAATCAAATATTAGAGTAGCCTCTTGTTACAAGCATGTACATGTCAGGGTCTCAGCAAATATATTGTAAAATGAATATACTCCTTATTCTTAAACTAATTATGGCATATACTCATTAATCCAGTGGAGGATTAATATAAACAAAATTGTTGTTAGCTCAAAAATGTGATGAAGTAATAGACCGCGGTCGAGTAATGGGGCAATTGACTTTGAATGCAACAAAAAATATCACACAAGCAGGGTTGTGTGAATAAAATTTCCTCAGAAAATCCCAGAGTTGTGTGAGTTGATATACCTCGTGTTTATTTCCAGTTTAATATGCAATAACAAAAAGCAAAAGGTGGATAAGTCCAGCCTATTTAAAAAATTTACCTCTCTGGGGATCTGTTTGAGACATCACTGAGGTCTTTTAGAAAGATTTTTTTTGTGTTTGTGTGTGTGTGTGTCAGGGGTTCTTGGGCCAAGTTATATGCAAGCAAAGGTCAGGGCTGGAATAATACAGTTGCTGTTTGCTGCAGCAAACAACATTTTTGGCAAACTGTCAACATCATATGTATATCTACAAGTAATCTTAGAATCCGTCATGAGATGATTTCTACATCGTTCTTTGTCCACACATTTTTTTACATGTATCTTAGCAAACGCTATTTCTGGTCCATTTCCATTTCATCTTTTGTCCAACTTATTTCAAATTGTCAGAGATTCATGACAATGTCAAATTATATAAATACTTCTAAGGATATGGCCTACAAATATTCTAAGGATATGACCTACAAATCCAGAATGTGCTGGAATAATAGTGTTTTTGTAACATTCATGGAAGTCTTTATTTTTGCTTTAAAGCTAAAGATGCATTGAGTTTGAAAATATAAGCATCAGAAAAGTATCCATCCATCCATTCATATTTACTGGAGCCGGACAAGCGGACACAGGGCGAGAGGCACACCCTGGAATGTCTATCACAGGGCTCAGAAAAGTATTTCATATTTAAATTTATACTGAACAATAATGACCAAATGCATGTCCAAACTAACCAAAGTTGGGGCATTTGGGCGACAGATGCTCCACAAATGTATCTAGGGTCCTTTCTATGTAAAGTTTTGACTTTAGATTATTAACATAGACTATTGCATTTCTTATTTGCTCCTTCTAATGTAGGGGTAAGAATATCTAAGGGGTAAGAATTTCTATTATTCCTTCCAATTTAAAAGGCTTATAGTCTTACCAGTTTCCCAGAAGGGAAAGGCTGGATGTACTAGCATGATCTAAAAAAACTCATTCCCAGCTCTGCACATAAGTACAGCTACCAATTCCCTCAGCCAAACAGAGGCCATGGTATTGTCTTTGAGCCCGCAGTTATATATTTGTATCATGCAAAGGGAACCATGTAAGTACATTAGCATGGCAAACATGCTGCTTCATCTATGTACATTTTAAAGGGTTTGTGTATTCCTCGTTATTGTGTTATCTTAGCACTCCGACCCCTTTGAAAAAAGAGAGAACAAGTATTCTATATTTGATCCATGTCTGTTACTTCGCTGACAGGAGGAACTTCTCAATGGGGATGCACAACACAGTGACTTGGTCAATATATTTCCAAACAACAGATTAAATGTATTGCTGCCCAGTAATCCACAGTATATTAAAAACGGCAGAAAGTGTCTGACAATCCTAAATAAATATGATTCAATATTTTTATGATATAATGCAATAAAAGAAAGGAATCTATGGTTACCGACGCACACATATTCAGAAACTTCTTTATCTTTACTAGGGATATTTTATGGAAAGTTTCCCAACAGGGATTAGCCTTTTCAAGTATAGAAATGGCGATCATATGTATTATATGTATGTAGCAGAGGGGTATAGCAGATGTGTTACATTAATAACAAATGTGATTCTTAAATCTATAGACTAATTAAAATCTGCAATTAGGTTTCGTAATGAACTTTCAGCTGACAAAGAGCAAATAATACAAAAGCTCATGTACTAATATGTTTTCTCCATTACCCAAGATACTCAAGGGGCTGCTTGTGAACATGTATAAAATGCTAATGAACTATCTAATTCTCAGCCACCAGGCAACAACAGGGAGGTATTTAAAATAAATAAATGGGTAAACCAGAGGTATCAGAACAGAATCAGGTGTTTAGAAGAAGCATCTGTTAGGTGTACCAAGCGGTTAATAAACAACAAATCTGACCACTGAGTGCAAAACAATAAAAAAGGGAACGAGACAGCAGATTGAACTGTTGAGGACTGTGTGAGAGTTCTTGCAACTGTGTGCTCCACTTAAGGGTATACTCTCAGCAATTATGTCTGCATATTATTTCGAAGCTTCAAAAAACAAATTCTATAAAAGCAATAAATGAATACGTGGCAGTGGCATGCAGATGCAGGATTGGAATATGTCTCGCGATTGGACCACAATTAAATTCCAAGACAAAAGAAGAAGACACAGACCTTTTATGTTACTGAAGCATACATTTTAAACTTATTCAATGAGGAAATGCACAAAGCATTTCTTTACCCTTTCAATAAAGCGTGTACAAACAATGACCTGCCTTGAATATTATCATTCAAGGTTTAGGTTATGGCTGTAATTAAAAAACCATAACGATAACCAAGCCTCGCCTATTTATTCATGTTTGCTAAAGAGTAATGAGGCAAACTAAATGCTTTGTCACTGTGGGGTCTTTCACAAAAAAATATTCTCCTTCCATTCTCTTTTGACAGAATGTTGACAGTGCCATCTTGTCTTAATGATTATCATTTAGAGAACAGACTATCCCTCATATTGCACTATTGACTTCCATAAACTATGGGGAGGAAAGAGTTTTCATTTTCATTATCAAAATATAATGCAAAGACAATTTTTAATCACTAGATCATAGTATTGCAAGCAATATCACATGGATCCAATCAAATTAAAATATACAAATGTGGCCAGCTTCCACAGTAGGTCATGCATAGACTACAGAATCAGAAAAGGAAAGTCTTGACAAATCCAGGCCTCTTCTCTTGCACTCATCAGCTCATGTCATCACGCGTTCCTGTGATGCACGATAAAGGGGATTCACCTTATTTTATGCTTTGTCTGCTGTTGTTTGTTTTGCCATGTGAATTGTGTTCACAGTATTGTATTTAATGTATTTATGTATATCATATGTGTGTCCTTTTTTATGTTTTTCATTTGGATCTTTTTGTGCCTACAGGAAGAAATATAGAGATCCAAGTGGTAATAACATGACTTGTCTATCAGTGCCAAATTTTTTATTAAAAAACGATTATTACTTATAATTGCATATGTGAAGTTGTTCAATTCTTCTAGGTCGGCCAACCACCTTCCTCTTTTTTTGGATTCGAAATAACTTCAGAGCAGAAGAAAGGATGTAAATAGTATTTTTTACAAGAATGATACATACTGTATGTCCTCCGAAAATTATGAAAAATATATTTCCTTACCTTATCTGTATGAGCTATAGAGGCTATACAGCAGCTGGAGACACGTGAAAGAAAAACTGGTTGTTCAAAGTTGAGGGGTGGAAGTTTGATAAAACTGCTTTAAATGCATACTATGAAGAAGGTAATACCTCTGGATAATAACGTGTTTCTTTCAGGCCTGTTACTTAGTTTACATATGCATATAATTATAAATGTATGAAATTTGCTGTTATAATCTTGTCCACCCAAAGTTGGCCATGCCCGTTCTGACAAAGCATCCTGCCGGCGCTGCAATCAATATTAATTTTAATAAAGGGGAATGTGTCATTTAATTGGTAAATCCGATTTCAAATTAATTGTGCTTGCTCAAACTTCCAAGCACTCTAAAGGGTTGGCCATCTTCGAAACTCAAAGTCTTCATGGCAGTTCGGTGAAATATCTGACCTCCAATACCACAGAGGCACAGAACAAGTTGAAACGGTTCCTCACTCTGATTGATAGAACAAGCTGTGATTTCCCCCGAGTTCTAGATGGATGGAGATGATAGCACTATCCACAATCCTTCTGTCTGTGTGGCACTGGCCTTCAAGGATGGCTACAGATAACTGGACGCATCTCCTTTTTGGGCTGGAGTGGCATAGGGTCACAACAAATACATGGACAGACCAGCACATCCAACTCACATAGTATTGCCCTTTTTGATTAGACTTTTTTGACGAGAAATCCTTTTAGCTCCAGATGTTTAAATGTTTCAACGATGCAATCATACTACAAACAAATCAAATTTTACATCAAATGAAATGGACCAAAATGTAACAGCATTAACCTTTATGACAAAATGTACTTACGAACTTCCTATATAGTACAGAAAAAAAAATTCTAGTTATAATGAAAGTGTTGTGTTAGCTTACATTGATCAATGCAGGTGACCGCTTAACTTGTGCCACTTTTCTTTCTTTGGTCAGGTTAGCACATCTGTTATGACACACATCTCGTGGCATGCCTCAACCTGGAGGCAATCTTCCATGGCAGACATCTTGGGATATCTTTCATGAAACAGGGAAAAATATCAGGATTAAACATCACAACCAGCATAGAAGCCTCTAAAGAATTTCAAAGTTGCAGATTTTTCTGCTCTAATAAATAAACCAGTTTTAGGCAAATGTTGCAGTCAGAATATCTTAAGAATATTTGCTACAGTATAGCAGAATTAATTTTCTCAGCTATTTCTGTCCATTGACACTTTACAGGTAGGCTTTATATGTCATTGTAATATACTGCACACTACCAGCAGGTATTCCATTTACAGCTGGTTTCCCGGACAAAAATTTGGCCAAGTCCTAGACTGAAAAACATTTTCAATGGAGAATCTTTATTGACAGTGAGATTTAGTCTAGGACTAGGCTCAAGCTATGTCCGGGAAACTGGCCCAAAGTGTTATAAGACTAAGACAAAACATAAAATTGAGAAGCAGTGCCGCATCTGCGATCATTATCATAAGGCATTTATAGATAAGATAAAAAAAAGATAAAACTTTGCCATCACCATTTAGCAACCAAAGTGAAGACATTGACTGCTAATCAAATACTGAGAAAAGGGAGACCCAGATCCACCTTTGTAAAGGAATATATTTAACGTTTCATGGCAGCAGGAGAGAGCTGCCCTGGCTTTCAATCACACATGTTCAACAAATGGAAGGGGAAAATGAATCTGCTCATTCAAATTGATGAAAATATACGCAGACGGTGTTCCATTTTGTTTTTGATTGCTTTGCATCAGGTGTCGCTGATTGCCCTGGGAGATCCAGGGAATTGCCGTAGACTGACATGTTCCCACTCACTCCAGTTCAGTCCACGAGCTGTTGCCATGCTGTTGTCTTCACAGCATGGGCTGATAGATCAAGGCCAGTGACTTTTGACGCACCTCCAAATCTGCACTGTACTTACCTCCTTTTGCACTTTATCAAGTGTCTTCCTTATCTGCACATGTATGAAGATACGTTGTACCACACAATTCTCCAGCTACTAAGTAGTACATTTTTCTGTTGAATTATGTGTTTTTCTGGCTTACTGTTTATAATTTACATTTACACCTTCATGTAGTTGACATTCCCCCTCACTGTATTTAAAATTAGAGTGTCAGCTTAGGTTGAATGAAATTCTTTCAATATTATCTGAAACCTTACTTTGACAGGACTGGAAGGCTTTCGGCAATGATTTATTTGGTCATTAAATATTTACCCATACATTTCAAAACTAATAATGTATTCCCAGATATGATTAATTAAAGTCAAGCTTTAGGCATATTATCATACTGATTGAATTCCTTCAAAGTAACTCATGTGGCATAACTTTTATTTACTATGTTCGTATTTGTGCGGACAGCTAAATGAAGCTCATGTTGTTGTATTCTATAAAATCCAACAGGCGAGTCTCAACACTTCAATCAGGTGGTTAGTTTATCTACCAAATCTACAGCATTTGAATGTTTGACTGGCCCAGTTTGACCATTAATCACTTGGAGCAGACCAGAAGCAGTGAGGAATAAGTGACTGGTTATTTTCACATACACTAATTCTGCATTAGTTATTTCAAATTCTTTCATTTTTTTTACTTTGTTTTCTTTGTGGGTAGTAAATTTGTATGCAAACACTTGAATAGCTGTCCTCATACAGCACAGAGGTTAACAAACAAGTCATTTTGATAGCTTTGCCATGAATAAGGCTTTCTACTTCAAGGAGGTTAAGGTTGAGGTTAATTTATAGAACATCCAGATCAGTGCCGATACATGAATCAATGCTTAATGTAGTATTAAAAGAAAAGCTGCATTTAGTTCAAATGAATTACTTGTTAGCCAGACAAGTAGGTGATGCTGTATTTTTCTTTTTTTTTTAAATCTCAGTGATTGTTTAGGCAGTAGGTGCTTCAGGTATTGCCATTTCTTTGGAGCGTCGTCTACTTTGATCTGTGTACAATTCTACAGCTTTAATTGCAGGAGGGAGTGTCATAACAATAAGAAAGAGAGCACAAGACGCGGTGTCACTGTCCCCTTCATGCTTGCATTGCTAAAGTTCACAGAAGACAAAAAGCTAGTGCATCTTAAATGAGGGTTTTTCCCTATCATGGCATAGAGCATCAAAACGTCCCCAGGGACGCACTTTTCTTATTTAACTGCTTATCTAGCTCACGCTTGATTATGTATGGGATATGTTGTCATAGGGCTTCTCTCTCATCTTGACAATTCTAATGTTTTTCTTCTCTATGTAATCTACAAAGCCCAGAACCCATACCATCTTTTGTAGGTTCTTGTTAAATCATTAAAAAAAATACAATAATTGTTACATTGGTAATATTCTTTTGCCAGTGTAATGTAAAATATATTTTTGGTTAACAACATAGTGCTGATCCATACCAATATTATTGTGACCCAGCGTAATCAAATTTCCACTATTCATTAACCTCCAGACCAGTATGTCATCCTTCAGTTTAGCTCAGATTGATCTATTTAACATGAAACATGATGTGAAAAAGCCTAATTATTATAGTCCATTTAGATATCACGGTGATGTATTTGGCGCTCCCATGCAACTATAGGTTCTCTACAGCAAGCACTGTGCGAAGACCGCTATCTTACACAATTATTCTCAGTGGGAGAAAGATTATTATTGACTGCACATTTGGATTGGTATTGGAGTGCATTTGCTTGAAGAAGGCTAAAGAGCTCGCTAAAAGTTCTCCAATTGTTGTGCTTTATACAAAGGGGATGGATGATAAACGAGTCCTTGGAGGCAGTTCTTGAGGATTGGTGTGGAGAATTAGAGTTGATATGGATTTGATAGGTCCTCTCCACTGCATTGATCTTCATTTCTTCACTGACATTTCTCTCTTAGGAAATTCTCAGCCTCACTATCTGTAAATGAATAGTTTCAGACCCAAAGTCTAATGGAAATTGCATTGTGATTGATCTTATTGTGCCTACTTTTGCATGTCTCAAAGTCACTTGGATTTTTTTTTCTTTATCTTGGAAGCATATGAATGGAGTCCATTAACCTTAAGTAACACACAGAAGTTGGTGGAAATGGTACAGTTTGTGATCATTGTTACAAGTGATATTTTTCGTATCTTAAAGATTTGATCTACAGCTGCTAGAAAATGTTTTATGGATTTTTCAAATGTATTTGAGCATATTATCCATCATTCGCTTGTTTCTTTATTTTACATACATTGATATGGTATTAGAATTGTCTCACATATTATAACAGTTTGTTTTTGCTCATATGTTATCTATATGTAAAAACAAGTTGACCAGTGCCCAGTTCATTTGTAAACAATTTGAACACTACATTCAACTCTTTCAATCTGAAAAAGAAAAACGAATGTGTTATTTTAAGGAATGAGAAACCCATGTATTGAAGTAATTTCAAAGGGTATGACAGCTTTGAAACTTATGAAGCTCCCAGACAAGCTTGTGGTGCACCTAGGGCGCTTAGTCTGTTTTAGTACTCTCCCCACGTCACACTGGGGCACAACAGGGCAGCAGAGCCTGAATACTTAATTTGTGGCGAGTGGGATGCTTCATCCACAGATATAAACAAGCGCGGGCTCTATTGCATGCACACTCACGTGGAGGAGGCATGGTCGGAATGGTTAAACAGTGTATGGAGCTCCCTTGTTAACCCCCGGAGCTAGACTCCGAGTATACATTCAAGAATGAGTCTGGACCTTGAAAATCAAGTTGAGCACGGGAATTGAAATCCTAACACCAAGGACCTGGACAGAGCGGTGAATGCAGTTTCTCATTATATTTTCCTTGCCGTGTCAGTTTGGGCAAAGGATGCCTGGGATATAGAGTTGCACAGTGTGTATCTTTCCGTTGACTTAGAAAAGGAACAATTGACAACAAATCATATGAAAATAGACCACAGAATTAGATTTACAAGGTCAGTCTGCAATTTTCCGGTAGCAAATTATCATGCTGAAGATAAACTTATCAGATCATTTTGGTATGAGGTCACTTGACAGTTCCTACCAAAGCTTCACCAGAATGCACATCAGTTATTAACGGATCACCAATACTTGCATGGTTGGCTGAATGTTACTTTCGCATTTGACTCCTTCTACTATATTAACCAACCAGCAATATTAGAGGAAAATGTTTCAATAAATATTATAATAAAGAGTACAATTTGACTCTATGTTGTTAGTACAGATGTCTGCTGGTATAAAATTTTTTTGCCCTCTCCACAAGACTGCGACATTCTTTCCGTGACAGTGGCACAACTGTCAAGGTGTGCTGTTAAATACAACTGATGCACTGTCAGAGAAGTTAATATTAAAGGTGTGTGATCCTGAGGCAACTGCCACTTGTCTCCAGCAGTCTCCTAATGTTAACCTCACAATGTCAAGCATGTACAATATTTGTTTACATTTGAGGTTGCCAGCAGTGGGCTGACATTCCCAATTCTCTAGCGGCTAGATATGCCTGTCAAGAGTAAAAAATAATCCATGCTGATTCGTTGAACTTTACTCAATCAAAAATAGTCATTGAGGTGACTTTACGTTCAATCCATGTACTGGTTAATGCATAGGTAAAAACATAAGTACGATTAACATGGAGTGAACCAACTTGTTTTGCATCTAAGTTAATTTTTTTTTTTTTTTTTTTTTTAAGATTGAAAAAGCACTGAAATTAAAACTTTAGTTTGAACACAACTTGTTTATGCTCAAGAATATTTTGGGCTCTAACAATGTCAGACTGGGTGAGATTTGAGTCACTGTGTATTACACTTAACACTTGCTTGTCTCTACACCTTGGAGATGCCACAAGAGGATGACTGCATTGGTATATGGGGAGGGGAGGCTGAAGTTGTGACTATTTATGACATCTTTCTTGACGCATTATCTTCACACTAAATCTCCTTGGGGTAGATGGAGAGCACAGAACAAGCACTTCCACCCGCTAACTCTAAACATGTAACCAGACATTGCTTTTAGGGCACGCTGTTAACAGGGTTGACAATACTCTTTTATAGCCTTCAGATTGAATATTCCCAGAGTTCGCCTCAGCGCAAGCCATGTCATTACAGCTGATAGCTCCAGCGTCCACAGGGAAAGGCAGCAGGACTTTTTTTGTTTTGTATTTTTGCCCTGTAGTTTATGGACTGCCATAGTCTACCAGACTCTTGCTTTCACAAAAGAGGCTTTTTTCATGACACAGTTGCAGGAGTTGTTTGTGTCTCCATCTCCTGCAAATTGACACAAAGTCTTGCATAAGCATTTTCTACAGGCTAATCTCTGTCAAATGTATGTATTTATATATTTAGTTAAGTACCTAGTAAGTTCTTACCTTTTAGAATAAAAGAACACGTTCAATTTCCTTTTTTCAAGACTAGGCAAGTCAGTTGGGCTTAAATAAACCTCACTTAAAAATATGATTGTATATAGTTCATAATTTATTGAAAATACTTCATAATTTAAGATCCATTGTTGTTAGGGATTTACGGAAATGTCTCTTGACAAATATATCACAATACATTTGATTTTACTCTATCATACTGTACATTTCTACTGTAACTTACTCTTGCCTAGTTTTGCTGATCACTGGAATGGGCTTTTAGAAAGCAGATCTAAATTCTGGACTGTTAATTTTTTTCATAATTTGCTAGAGTAAGGTGGAGTTTAGGGGTGTGATAACATACAAGAACAGGAAGGCATGAATAATGTATAGGAACTCAGTTTATACTAAGCGTGTTTCATTTCCAAAAAGTCAGTGATTTAGTAAAACGTGTATTATTAATTTTTTAAGATCCCTTAGAAGGGATATCCTATTTAAGACACTCAGTCTATGTTTGGTGCTGAGTCAAGTTCTCTCTACAAGTAGTAGTTTGAAATAATTTTATGGGATATTTTACTAGAATCACTACGTATATAAATGTTTTAGTTAAAATACCAAATGAAAAAGATAAGATGGTTAAAACAAACATTTATATATAAAGTCCTGTTCAATACCTGAAATTACTTGGAGAGACTTCTTACTTGGATAATTTTGAGTATAGTGAAACTGATTTCTAATTAAATTACATCAACCTTTCCTGACATGTTTCGCTGTCTGCCCTCAAAGAGAGAACCAGAGACAGACCAGAGACTAAGGTTGACTGTTTACAAGCATGTGTTTCGGTCTTGACAAGCAGTGCCCAGAAAACACAACAGATATCCAACGACCATTCTTTGTTTATTTACCACTAGGGATAACAGCACTGGATTATTGACCAGAGATTTCAGGAAACCACTTCATATAAAATAATCCTCTACAGTATTCCGTAGACGTCCATAAATAACAAACAGTATTGATTTTCTTAGGTGCGAGATTCGATGAAGAGCTGAGAAAAGGTGGAGAAAATAAATTCCACGTACAGTAGCACAGCCAGCCTCATCTTCTATGCTGTCCTAAGTAAGAGAGGTTTTCGGTAGGCTAACGACTGAGCGAAACTCAAACGAGCTGAGTTAGGCCAAGGATTTGAGACACCAACCTTCCATTGCCCCTGGGTTGTTTCTGTTGTTGCCTTAGCAGGCTGTCTTGGAAAGGGCAAATAAAAAAAAGATTTCGAAGACGTGATCTGCACACGGACTGGGCACACCGCAACCCTAATGCTTTGCAATTGTTCCTCCAGCAACCTATGTTACACTTCGAATTACTAATGTGTTCTTAAGAATCACTCGTGCTTATTCCCTGAAATACTTTTTACCCATTCCATGATGATTTATTTACAGGATGGTGGACTACTTTGAAGATGATGTTCTGCTGATGTTCACACAAGCACAGCATTTAACAATATGGTGTTCCAAGCAAAAAAATTGCCTACATATAGCCCACAGTATACAAAGTTAACCCAATAGTAATGCCCATCATATAAAGTCTGTTTGCTTTACTACATTACATGTTTTCAAAATGTTGGAGGAACCCAAAACCACAGATTGACCATCCATTGTGATCAAGTTTATGAATAATTGCAGACATGGCCAAGTTCAGCATAGTTATCAGTGAACTTATGCATAAGTAATTGTTGTTTTTTGTTATTTTCAAAAACTGCCTGTATTTCAGATCTAGTTATATAGTCAATTTAATTTCATTTGTGCCCTTGACTTTGTTCCAACTTATATTATTCAAAACCAGTAGGTGTATAACCTGACAGACGCTAACCTAACATCTGTGATAATTCTTTACTGCAAAACAAAATTCAAAATCAAGTAAAAATTTTAAATAGAAAAAAATAGTGTGTTTCACCTATAACGTGCATAACAGCATGAACTTCTGTGACGGTGTACGTCTGGCATTTGATCGTTTTGTTCATCTTAGAAGGCCAATACATGAATTGATGATTCCAGGAGGTGCCCCATTTACATAAAGGAATGTCAAAGTTAGGTTCGAAACATGAAATGTTGCAGCTACAATAACTAAAGCATGTCATACTATATGTGGCAAGGAAGATATACTATATAGGACAGTTGACACATTTAAATGCCCACCAGTAAAATCAAAAGCCTCTTCACTTACCTTCCTCCTGTTTATGTGTAACATTTCAAAACAGCCAAGAAAAGTGTTTTAGAATTCAGCCCTCTATTTTGATCTGATTCAAACAAAGTAAAATTCAACTTAAAATGTTCACATTTTGGTAGTGAATGACTGTTTTCATTGTGAACAAGTGACATAATCATATTATACTATAAAATAAGGGTGCCTTTCACCTTACCTACAGGTTAATTATAACGTTGATGAACACATACTCTTTCAAACTTATACAGCCTTACTAAAAAAGATTAAATACCATTCAGAAATATGTCACACCTAAAAGAAAAACATAACTGTAATGTGCAACTGAGATACGGCAGATTAGAATCTGATACATAAAGTAAACAAAAAATTTAACAATTTTCTTGAAGCGAAACTCTCTAATAAACCTCTATTTAGTACAACATGTTGTTATTTATTTAAATATAATGGTTATGCATTGTAAAGACAGAATAGTATACAAAGTGCAATATATTGCACAAAACATCAAATGTAGTGATGATGGTATTCTGTTAAAAATGGATGCATGCATTTAGTCAGCTAAATGTAACATACATCCATCATTTATACCTGGCAAACCCGTTCTGGTTTCGTTTTGGTCGTGCATCACAACGAATATACAAAATATACGTTATATAGAAGAGCTGATAATACATGCTGACAACTTTGATCAATGACAGGAATTTCATGATATTGCATATGAGCTGGTAAGGAAGCTGGTGATTAATTTGTTTCCCGGCATTAAATGATAGACCAGTGGAAACAGAGGGAAAGGGCCCTTTTCAATAACCCAAGCTGTTTGTCAGTGGTGGTGTGTGCTTTGTGTGATATGGAGACATTGCAGGAAAACAGCAGTCCATCAAAAATGTATCTTGTCAATCCCCAGAGTATTTTCATATCATGCTGAAACGGAGGCCTCCTTTGTATGCAGGTGTTGAATGGGATTAGGCTTGCGCAGGTATTCGTTTCCTCTCCGGCATGGCGGGGAGAATGGAGGGGCAAAGCACTGAGTTGCCATGGTTTCGAGTTCAGTTTTTCTGGCCTCTTCGGCAGATGCTTCTCTATGGGCCTTCAGGATAACCACACATCAGCAGTGAAGTGCAGATGGACTTACGATGGTGGATGATTTTTGTAGATATGGATGCACCATTCCAACCAAAGAGTTGTGTCTATTTAAACAGTATTTTGGGCCGCAGCATGAGAAATGTGTAGCTTTTAGGATGTGTTGATCTTACAACTGATTTCTATTAATACCTCACTTCTGGCTGGAAATGGCAGTTTGGAGCAACAAGAAGCAATCACAAGTGGTCATTGCTCTAGGGGAGTAAGATTGAATGCATTTTCAATAGCTGCCATGTCTTTAACCCTTGACTCTAAGTATCCGAAAATTTTACTGTAATGTGGCGTTCAATAAAAGAAGAAGCTCTGGGAAATGACTCCCCTCCCGATGCATATTTTTTACCTCTGTGCCAGGATTCATGAGAGCATCTTAATATGGACATTAACATTTGAACCCCCTAGGTCGTAAAATGATTCTGTGCAGTGTGAACTCATCAAGACATTAGACTCCAGGGAGACCCTGGGACTCACTGTGCTTACATTACTGTGGTTATCTCAAACATGTTGTCAGAAACCAGTGAAGAGGTCAGGAAACTAATAGAGGGGCAGGGTGGCCATAATGAGAGAATGGTATCACAAAGGAGAGAGCGGTTTGTTCACTGAGACCTTTGACATTAGACTTCACACTTTTTTGCCCCAAGTCAAACAGACACCAAATTTTATCCTTAAACATCTCTCATAGCAACCATGATGAAAAGATGACTTTAAATGCAATGTTACATATCCACAATCATTTGAAAAAGAGGATTATTATTATATTTCAAAATACACAGGATACGATGTTATAGTATCCATTATGCCATATTCCAAGATGATCACTTAAAAAAACACATTTTAGAATAGATTTGGGTTGAGAGCAGATCTATCATTGGGGTCTTCAAGGGGGCACCCTCCATTTTGGATGTTTCGTTAATTTGAGCCCACGACACCTCTATGAGGCTTAACGATGAGCAATGACGTCTCAACGCTACCCCCCTCTATATCATAAGTACCCCACACACAACTCCAACTGCTGGCTTGAAACATGGAACGCGGCATCAGTTGAAAGATTAATCTTAATCTGTAAACTTATCTTCATGATTTATTTAAATACCCTATATCTACTTCCACCTGCTGGCTTGAAACATGGAACCCTCAGACAGTTAGGGATATTACTCTTACAATCCTAAAATCCATATGAAGACTTGGGCCCAAAGGACTCAAAGTGTTGAAACATTAGAATGTATTACCCAAACAGATTGCAGAAATTCTATAAACATGTGCAATTTATAGCTAATCTCATCTTTACTGCAATAGATGTTGCTTCAAACAATATTTTCAAAACCTCCCTCCGTTTGATTTCAACATCTCTCAATGTAAAGTGTTTCAGAGTTTAAGAAGAAGGTGCATTTTTATATGATTGTTCGTATCGACTTCTTTCAGAAAAAAAATATTTATTTGGAGAACAAAATGCCTTCAGTGAAAAGGAGAATCTTGACTTCTAGGTTACCAAGGGTTGTTCTCCAGAGAACGTGCAGGAAACATGTCTTAAACTGTGAGCAGAATTGCCTTCCCGTGTCATCAGTGATCCTTGTGGAGTTTGGTCTGTTCACAGCTCGCGGAAGAACTGAATGTTTTTTTCCATTCAATTTTACTCTTGAGAAAATAGTGGACAGTAGGTTTTGGCTTCTTGTCAAAGTATATCAAGGTCTACGCAAAACACATACCCTTTTCTCTGGATACTATAGAATCCCACTATTAACTATCCACTACAACATGCAGCAATCAAGTTAGTCAAGCACAATTATTTGTCATAGTAAAATTCCAGTGGTTGCATTACACAAAGATACAAACTACAAGAACATACTTGAAAAAAAAATTGACACATTTTTGTTGTCTCAACTCAGATGAGTTGCTTGCTTTCAACCAAATGGGTAGTGGAATCCTTTCCCTTGCGTTCCTCACAATTTTGACCATACACATTACTTTTGTCAGTAGAAAGTACCACTACTCTGATTGTGCCATTATCCAGGTTGAGATATTGAGATATAGCTTTGCACTAGCCACAAAAGTGTTTTGCTGTTAATTCAAACAGAGATAGGAATATCTCAATCCACAAAAAAATGTGCCACTAAGTGGATAGACAAACAATGGGCATAGCGCCAGGAGTGAGCTCCATAAACCGAGACCCTTTCAGAAGCATGTCGTTCTCTTCCTGCTATACACAGGCACAACCGTGGATCACAGTCACAGTTGTTTGTGCCTGTGTATCAGAAGAACAGGATGCCCTGTTCTGAAATGACACAGTTGGGATTGTGTATCACAAGGAGGGAATGGCATGCTTCTGAAGTGGCTATGTGTTAGCAGCTGGCTCCTGCGTTTGTCACAATCTCAGCCATAGCTGACATGGCATAGGGGATGAACAGAAGCTTTTTGTTTGTTAGCATGGACTGAAGACGGTTTACGGGGAAGCACATCCACCAGTAATGGAATGAATAAAATGATTTATTTAGTACGTGCTTCCAGGATATTTGATATGCTTGGCTACATTTAGCCCCTAGCCTCATCATAATGAAACAGCACGCAGTCAGAGTTGCAGCAGAGGCATCTCACTGGAAGAAGAGAGGAAGCTCTGTGCCCCCAGGCGCTGTTAAATGATGCTCCTCGTCCACAGTCACTCCCTCATTTCTCTTCTTGTCAATACCCTTCTGAACACTTGGTTGAATCTTTTTTGCCTGTGTACGAACACAAGGGGCACACCAACTGTCTCATTCCTTGGTACCAGTTCGGAAACGACATGATGAATTTGGTTTCGGTGGAGCGTGCATTGGATATATTTTTGACCTAAATGTATTCTCCTCTTTCATCCTCCTTTGTTTATATACATTGGCAACGTCGTTGGCCTCTTTGTCGCGACTGTCTGTTAAGAGCAGATAGCAATGCACTTTGTTTGTTTACGTAGCCCTCGCCTGCTGTCTTGTTGTGGGAACACCTGTAATACATCGAATGAAATTGTCAGACCCTGACCCTCCATCACCTAACATGTTCAGCATTCACTGATGCGGTGTAGATTGTTGTCTGCATGTGTAGATGTTGCTGCAGGTAAGGAAAGCGTGACTCCACCTGATCTGTTATAGAAGCTTGGTTTATGTTTTCTTGTGATTTTGCATCATTTTAAAGACAAGGAAGAGAAATTAAAATGACTCTGCATTCAGTTGATTTTCCTATGTCTTAGGAAAACCAAGTCAGTATTCCATCAAAAACAAAAGGTACAACAAGAGACAAGTTGGGCAAAATGTGACCTCCATGAATTATCATAAAGGCAGAAAAAAGCTGTTTCATAACGACAGCATTAAGCTCCCCAAAAAATCTTATCAAGGTACACAAACCAATTACAAGCTGCTTTTTGTAAAAAAAATTAAAAATATGCCAATAATAACCCTAACCCGATACCAGTGGCACCATTTAGATACCCCTTAGATATTGGTTAACCTTATCAGGGGGCTTAGGTCCTAAATTGTTTGCAAAATTGGGGACCTTAAATACCATGCTGCAATGTAAAATGGTGTATGAAATAAAATGTATGAAAAAGTTATTATCCATTCAATGGTTGTTGTTATAAGTGAATTAAAGAATACAACTGAACTGTGGGATGCAGATACACATAAAAAAATACCATGACAATAAAAACTGTGTTTAAAATGGTCACATGTGTCACAAGCAATACCTACCACTTTTGACAGCTTCACAGATGGGTAGTAGGACCTTGTAGAGCCGTGCTTACTCCACTTCACTGAGCCCATAGTATCAATTTGAAAAGCCATTGCTTTTATTTACTTCTTTCTGATGCTGTGAAGATGGTCAGTGCAGTCTGCAGCTCTGTATATGTGTAAGCTAAGACGTGAGACAAATGGTGCCAGAGAGAAAACTATAGACTGGAAGGTGGAATGTGTGGTGAGAATGAAAATGCATAACAAAAGGAACAATGTTACCTATTCCATTGTTTGATTCTACACACAGTGCTTACTGCTACTCATATATTAGAGTTCACACAGTCGGGCTAGTTTCCCATCTAGTATGAACAATTTTTGGTTTGTGAGTCTAAGTCCATAAATTATTATTACATCAAAATTTGAATCTTGATGAAAGCTTTCAGTAAGGTGATGTCAGAAATGGCAGATCTCCATTTTATTAAGACATTGGCTTATTGCTATACTGTACAAGTAAAATCAAAGCACTGTATTGATGGAAGCCTAGAGAGTAGAGGAAAGTAATCAAAGCTTTTGGTGTGAGTGTAGAGCCTGCGATACATCTGTTCATTAGGGTAGAAAAACAGAATATACATCAACTTGACACAAACAGAAGTCTTGCATTCTGGGATAATTAATCACTCTCTTACATAGTTTACATCTAATGAGCAATCTAAAATTGTAAACAGCTGATCATGAAATGCTTTGCGATTTTAGCTTGAGCGAGAATATAATTCATGTACTGTATAAGGAATGTCAATAAACAAGTGGTCCCTATTACACACAACCTATTAATAAGAAACAACTGGAGAATGGGTGGGTTTGCTGAGTGGAATGACGATGACGTCATATAGTAAGCAACTATTGCATTCATGCTGCTACTGATTTATTTATTTATTTATTTTACATTTCAGTTTGCCCTCTATTGGTTCCTGTTGCCTGTGTTTGTATGTCCATGACTCGGGAGAGGAGCACAATCTTTTTGGCTTGGAAGTCTACATAGATGGAGAGATAGTGGCCCCCTTTACTGAATTAATTTACTCAGCAAATGTTTCCAGAATTCAAAAATTATAGATATATGAAAATCTGACCATTGTAGATTTGTATTCAGATGACCACCTTGAGTAATACAAAGTTGAAACGGTGCCTGTAGCATGAAAACTGAAAAAGTTTCCAAGCCACAACCATTCATTCCACAGCAGTCCACAAAAAGGTTTTCTCGGAAAGTTGAAATGGACTACTGTAAGAAAAAAAGTAACAAACTCATGAAAAGGTACAATCCTGGGATTTTCAAATGAGCCAGCTGTTGTCAATGTGAGTACGGGGGTAAGTTACCGATATCCAGGAAAGCTCCGGCATATGAATATTCAAAACTCCACCACAGAATCAGGAAGATTAAGAGAGCGTATGTTTTGTACAGTCATAAGATAACAAGTTGGTGGTGGTACATGTTTTTCTCTCCAAGATACAAATATTTAGAGTTGACTCTAACAAGAATTGTAATTGGCGTATAGGCACCATATTTTCTTCACTAAGACCCTTCTTTTTAGTTTGCTGAAAAAAGTATACCTATCCATTTTTCTTTTAATGACCACTGTACCATGAAGTATACCGCTGAGGATTTCACCCCAGTGATGAGAATTGCACTTTTTTTCCAGATTTTTGTATATTAAAACATAATTTGCAAGCATTTAAAAGCCTATTTTTGCTTAGATGCCAAATAGTTGAAGCAATATAAAGTTGGAGTAGATGTTTAGAGAAAACAGGTAGAAGTAAATACTTAAACAGTTACAAAAATACCAGAATGCAGCAGAGTATTAAGCTGACAACATGATAAAAAAGATATTGAATAACACAGATGAATTTAAAATCACAAGGAAGTTTTTATTTTAAAGGCAGCATAGTATTGTCTGGCTGGCATAGTTCCAAATGTTATGTTGAAGTATATGAATCATCCACCCAATTGTGTGAAGAAGTGCATTCGATAGCAAGTGATTTGTTATTCACTTTGATAAATATAGTGGGAACAATGTCATCGTTCATGTCAAGATGACACTTGACTTCTGTTGCTGTTTCAACAGCATCAACTGAGTAATATTTCTGTATGTGGTTATTTCTCTTTCATTACATTTTTTTTGTAAATGCCATTCAAGGACATGAAACGAGTCATGTAAATAGGAGACTCCCACATATTGATAGAGGAGCGAGACCATTGCCTTCTATAATAAACAGCCACTGACAGAGATGGATCAATTCCTACGGGCTCGTTGCACTTGGCTGACATCGCATGAGGTCGGCATGGAAACGGAGTATTAGAGTAAATCATCATGTACTGCCTCTTGTTTCTCTCTTAAAGATGGTAATCTACTGTAAATCAATAGGGCCCCACACCATCGGCATGACTGGCCGCTGACACAGCTTAATTGCCTGCCAGTTGGGCCCCTAAATCACTAGAATGAGATCAAATAAATAATGACCAGTTAAAGTGCCGCCGTCCAAGTGCTTCAGTCAAAATGGGCAAGCCTGAATGAATTGCAAATTTATGGAAATGCAACAAGCACAGGAGGAACGCCCTGCATTTTGGGCGACAAATTGAAAGTGGGGGAATGCCCAGGAACTGTCCGCTTCACTGCCAAGTAAGACAGTTAATCTCTGTAGTGTCCTGGGCTGCATCATTTACAACTGAAATGTGGAACACCTTTCTTTCTGTGTCCCACTTGCCTGCACTTTTTAATATCGTATGGTGTGCAAGGACAATATGCGTTTTGACAAAACCATTGACAAAAGCTGACTGCAGCAAGATGAATGTTTGTCATCATGGTCAGTTTGTCATTTATGCTTAGTAAAACCTTTGAAACTGAACGAAAGAGTGAAGATAATTGCCATCTGACCACAGTGGAAAAGCATCAGCAAGTGTTCACACACCTACTGTCTCACTAGTATGGTCTGTGTTTGACCACAAGACATCAAGGTCAGCAAATCTAGCGCAATGAAAAACCAGTTGACAAAGTGATTAAGTTGTACATATGTAATGAATTCTAAGCTTCAAGTTCATCAACTAGGCAGCCAACTTGATTTGCAGAACAGTTAATTGATTTTTGCCCCCTTGCGTTGGGAATGAATTGCGAGAACTTGTGTCCTTTTTATAACCGGTGCAAATCAGGGAGTAACATCTGGGTGTCTGTGGCTAACAGGTTTAGTAGGTCATTAAGGTTTTACCCTATAATCAGAACTGTTTGTTCCATCAAAGGTGGCACATCTCTAATAAAATATGGTCCTAAAATGTTGTTGTTGTTTTTTTATGTCTCTGACAAATGAGCCATAGAAGTTGGCTATAAACTAGGCCCACTAGCTAAATTCCTCATTGACTTTTCTCAATATATACAATTTGTAATTTTTCACGTTCTAAAATAAAAAAATGACAGTGAGCAAACGTCTCAGCAAGGTGGTCATACATCGATTTTTCGTACCATGACAGAAGGTATGCGCAGCTGTTCCGTCTCAGGAGGCCTGAGTGAACCCCAACACAGCTCTGAGTGTGGATTATCCCGAGTCAAAGGTTTTGGCCGACAAATCAAGTTGTCATAAGACTAGCAATCAGCTGCCCCTAGACAAATGGCACTGACCACGGAGAGGTGCGATTGTGAACAATTAAAATGATGTGCCGTGTGCCACTTAATTCAATGTTGTTGACAATAATTGAATATTCACAAAGTTTTAGGGAGAATCTCTCTCAATTCCCGCGTTGCGACCTCACTTTCAGAGTGTCATACAGAACTGCTACCAGATAGCAATATGTCAAGAACTGAACGTGAGAAGGTCTGTAGAAGTTGACAGATATGCCAGGGTCAGATGGAGCTTGTTCACAGTCATCCTGCGATACCATTAAATGTGGAGAGCAGAGGAGCCCTTTCATCTGCCCTGTGGGTCATTAACGGCTCCCTAAGAAAGGCTTCCGCCATGCACTCATTTATCCATTAATCCACTGTAATTAATTCTCTTTCATTTACCTTTGTTAAAATAAATCAATACCACAGGTTTCACTTAATTTGACAAATGTTCTCATGCCCAATGCCCTGGTGTGCTATTCGATGGGTGTGTGTTTCTGAATTTGTCTGCTTCATTTGGAAATTGCAGAATGACATTTGCTTTCTTGGAAACAGCATACACAAAATACTAAGGACATGGTCTTCAAATATCTTGAGTAGTGTACTGCAATAAGTGTGCTTGCTGATCTTTAAAAGTGCAATCCCATTCACATTGGGAGTGAAATGGATGGATGGAGGTAGACATCCCGCCTTGTCGCCTAACGTGCATTGTTTTAAACAGGGAAAGGACTCAGATCCTTTAAGCTTCTTTCAAACATTTATGTATTTCTTTTTCTAAAGCTCAAAAAGTCAGTCCCAAAGGTTTCAATTAGAAAAGTGAGGGGCATCACAGTGTATTCCCTTTAATAGAAGAGAGTGATCTCCTGAGTGTTGTAGGAGGGTATGGCTAGAAGTGTTGCTCGGTCTCTAACTAGGGGTTAATTGGGTTCGTTTCAGCTTCAGCCAAGGAGAGTGCGTCAAAAAAGAAAGACTCCTATTGTGAAGATGTAGCAAAGTGTAAAAATGATTACATGTGTTGTCAGTTGTGAATGTTCAAGTATTTCTCATTGAATATAGTGTCACATTGAGAACTGAACACTGTGTATTTGAGAGTCTTTTGACAATTTCTGACATATCTGAAGTGTGTATATATACACTGAAGAAATCTAGTTGCAGAAAGAAACTTTCTAATATCACCACCTACAGTTTAGTTCCCAATGGTCAGGATGAAAAACATCTCCAGTGTCAGACGTCCATGCTTATGATAAATCAATGCCTTTGTTATTTGGAAAGCTTCAAGCGTTTGAAGTTACAGTCTGACCACAGGTTAACAAATTCTCAACCTATTTCAACATTTAATGATTAATTGGGAGTTGAGTTTAAAAATAAATTATAATCTGTGTTTACAGTAAATAGCGCAAATAAATAAATTTTTAAACGAGTTCAAATTACTAAAGTTCCCTATGACAACAAGTTATGGAAATAAAGCACAAAAAGTGTCATTGCATTCTCTACCCTCTGTAGGGTCTGGTATCAGTGTTCCTACTGTGGGTTCTTCCATTTTTAGGTATTCATATTCACCCAAACTGAATTTTATAATGATGGCTGATGTCTAAAACCGCTGAAACGCATGATTCAACAACAGGTTGAAATGCTGTTCATAAATCAACAAGACCAATGGGAAGAATGGGCCATATGGAGCCGTTTTATACATCAGATACCAAATGTTTAATCTGATTTTTTAAAGCTTGAATGGATTTGATTATTTATAATTATTTCAAAAGTACACAAGCAACCCAATGAATTATAATAACATGGAGGAAACTGTTTAAATATCACTTCAGTTGTAAATCACCTTTCAGGTTCAGTCGAGCAAATGAGTATTATAATTATTCATTACAGTGTTATGGAAAAAGCTGTTTAACAATTTACCTAACAGTTAGAAAGCGGTCTGGTAAATGTTACAAATAACATATTTTCAGTCAGTCCAATTTAAAAGTGGATTGTCACATGTAATGCTGTTTACAGAAAATATAGATTTTTATCTATTCAGCAAATAAGTTTCCCCTCCAATGGAATTCTGTCATAAAGGCATTCTTGTGTTGAGGCTTAATATAGTGTATGATTGAAGAGACTGGTGCAAAGAACTCTGATTTGAAATTGAGCAAAAATCCCTGTGCAGATCTACAGTAACTTATTGACACTTGCACCAACCTTTTGCCATTGTGTGTTCAATAGTCTCAGAAGAATACCTTTCATGAAACAGCAGAGGTAAATTGATAAATAACATCTACATCATTAAGATGGGATTCAATTGAATGAGTCACTAATTACGTGAATTTGCAGCACTACAAAATATAACAGCAGTGGAGAAACAATGGATACTGCAGCAAAGCCAGAGATCTCACGTGGTGCATTAAAACCACATGGGCAGAACTGAACACTGGTGATAAAAAAACGAGGATCGATGGGAGTGCTTCACGTGTTTCCTATCGCAATGACAGATTATTTCATGGATCGGGGCAAACAAACTGTGGCTCACTCAACAGGGCGAATGACTCAACTTCCGATCTTTAATGTGCTCTTTTGATTAGTATTAAGGCCAGCTTTTCTGGCAGGTGAATTAGAAGTAGAGTGAGGACATAGGGATGCTCCAGTCTGACTTACTGCAGATGCCAAATGGAGGCAGGCAAAGAGGGAGAGGCACATAATCTAAGTCGTTATCAGACATAAATGGACAGAATGTGCAACCATCTCAAACGAACAAAGTGATTTCACAGATCGCTGATGCCCTTTTCTGGAGATGGCAAATTAATGGCTGCACTATATATTTTTTCCTGTGCTGTGGTAATACTGAGTGTAGTAATAGTGAGTGCAGTGACCTCCTGTCCTGAAGTTGAAATCGTCCACTGCCTTGGCCATATAGTCATAGTGGAAAAATACATAGAGTATATTTTAGAGAATGTTTGTCAATTAATGTCAAAAGGTTATCAACAGCAAATCGATACCAGAATGGTTTTCAATAAGTAGCATTATACAAACCAAACTGAAAAGTTCAAAGACCAAAAAAATCTGTTCTCGACAAGGTTTGATCTTGAGATGAAAGCATAGAAGAAAGATTTGTTATATACCATTAAAAATAGAAATTTGTGTAGCTTGTCTTCTGATATTTTCCATTGTGTTTCTGCGGGTGATGTGTTGATTGGATTCTGTTTTAACTTCTCATTATTTAATGATTTGCAGGTTTTATTAATATCATATGGAAATATATTGTTCTAGCACAGCCCTTTGACAAGAACCATCTTGGTATATAAACAGACACTTCACGTTCATGCATTGTCTCTAATTGTTGAGAGAAATAGAGAATTGAGATTTCCTACATGTTCACTATTCAAGTCCAGTGCAGGAGGAAAAGCATGCACTCCCTGTGAGGTCAGGCCATAATGAGGACTTCACAAAGGCAAGCAAAACATTTCATATTTGAGCGAAATAGACAAGATGATGAGAGCTGATATTTTTCTTGGTAAAATGGTTTTCCTTTCCCAAAGAACCCACACTGTGTCTTGGCAGAATGCTGATTAATTCCATGAACCTTGTTTTAGATCAAACTCCAAGGTTAAGAAATTACTTTAATCCTCATCGTCGACTCCCTTTGAAAATCAAAACAAAGGGGGCTGATTTTCTAAGTGGTCCACCTAATCAGCAAAGACTGTGAAGTCCAGTGAATACTGTGACCTTTATTAAAAAATGCAGGCACTTCTCCCAACTAGACAATGGTTCATTGTTGTTCCATCAAAAATAATGGTAAAAACAAAACAAAAAGTACACACAAACAACTTAATCTAATTTAACATTTTAAAATCAAATGCATTTAAAAATTCTGCCTCTCACATTCTAAACTTCATTGTTAGAATTTTCTCTCAGATCCACAATTTCTGAACCATTTGCTAGAAATGATTGGATTTACTGTACACATTTCATCTTTGTAATGCTCAAAATTCAGTTTAATTATTCATTTTGAGGAGACAGAAGAGGACAAAAAGCCACCATGCTGCAGTCATGGAAGGAGCCCTTATCACTCTATTCACACCAGTTAAAGCTACGGAGCTGGGGGTCCTGCTTAGTGACACACTAAATGGAAGACAAAGGGTTTTAGCTGTCAGGACTATTATAATGAGACTCTGAGCTGAGTTTGGCTTGATTGCCTGAAGTTATTAGCTAACGGTAATTAAGTTGGTATTACACGTTCCTGACACCAATATGACTTCCTCTGTCCTCTGTCATTGCAGGAGACACACTCTGTCCCGACTCCCAGAAATACCCAAAGATTGACCCAACTAATAGGTTGTAGTACCATGATGTGAGGAACAATTTGTCAAAGAAAATAGGGATTTGAAAAATATGCCACACGACTGCAATGGCCATTGAAAACCAACTTCAAAACAAAATAACATTTAAATCAAAATGCTTGACAGGTGGATAAGTTAAGGTCAGGTTTTAAAGTCATTCATAAGCAAATCTGAACACAAAAAGAAAAGTCTGGGGGCCTATCCAAATATGTAATTAATATTTAGCCATATTGTTTTATCGACACTAAATTGCAAATTGAGCGAATACACCACTGCTTGAAATTAATTTGGTATCCATTTAATTTCCCATAAAATCCAGTAGTTGTTCGACAGTAGGAGGGACCAGGAAACAAAGAGGTAAAACAGTTATAAAAGTAAAACATCTAAACTTATTTTACATCAAATAATTTGATTGTTTACTCTGGACTCTCTAAGCTCACTATTGTGGTACACAACTATTTGTATTTCAAATTCAACATTGAAGCAAAGGCTGTAACCTGCTTTCAAGGTCACTGACCAGAAACACTTGTCTGTCCACTTCACTGCACGAGGCAGTTCCAGTTCCTACTTGTCTCCCTAAAGCTGTTAACCAAGGTTATGCACACTTCTTCGTTTGAAAACTCAGATTCAGGAAAGCGTACCTATTGCTGGTCCACCACAGGCTTGGCTGCACCTGGTGCAGCAGTGCAGATGGGCTTAATGTCTACCCCTAATATAAAGCTGAACTCTTGTTCCTCATATTTAAGCCGGGTCAGGACAGTTTGACTTTATCCATTATAATAAATGCTTTCGTGTTTAACAAATTGGATCAGCATATTCTTTGTTGTGGGAGGAAAATAAAATTCCTTTTTATGTTTGGTTTTGAAATTGAAAATGTTCAGATATATTTTCTTGAACTTGCGTTGCCATATTTGCCAGAATCAAGCATTGATCAGGTTAATTCATGCCCTACCCAGCCTTGCCTTTGAAGCCAGTTGTTGCTTGTAGGAAGTACAGTTTGCATCTGTGTTATTTTATATGCTGCTTCCATTCTGCTAGATCTACTTGTGTGTGCATGTTCATCTCTGTGCGCGTGCAATTTCTTATTCCCAACCGGGAACAGCTTCTGTAATCTTACCTTTAATTAAAGCTTGTGTCCATCCGATAATGCTCAAGAATTGTTTTCATAAAGAAAGATAACAGCAGCTGTTTTTCTCTGTTTGCATCCAGTTCATCTACTGCAATTAAGCTACAAATTGTGTGATTTGGATTTGCTCAGTGACCCTCTCCATAGCTCCCATGATAATCACTGGCTAATGTGAAGCTTTGAAGTTCCCCAGATGGTGTTCTGTGTTGTTATTTATGCTCCGTGTTCAGGCCCCATGACCTGTGGCTAATGCTCTTAGCAGGGCCATGTTCAATGTCAATAATAAATGTGTGGGTGTTGCTTTTGGTGCCTCTGTTGTGGCAAAATTTACACCTCTCAATGTTGTCCTACCATACAATGCGTTTCCTATGCATACGCAAAAAACAAGATAGTGTGCTATCTTGCATGTATCTATGTATAGAGACAATGTGCTTCATTGCACGTCTGTATTTGCGGCAATTACTCATGCTCAAACTGTGGTGACATTTTGTGTATTTTTGTCCTTGAAATTGGCAGATACACTATTCAGCATGCAGCCGTTTAGTCACGGTGGCTCTGTTACAGCGGTTTTATACTGCAGTAATTAGAAAGAGGGCTCTGATGCACTTTGGGAACTCTCCTGAGTCTGAGTGTTCTAATGCACCCTGAGTAGGATTCCGGCTGTAAGCAGGGCCGATGACCCAGCCTGTCCGTTCAGGGAACACCAATGAGTAAAGGACCATATTTGAAAGCATAAATCCAACTACAGCTCATCTCAAACTTCTAGCCTTGAAGGGCCAACTTTTCTCAGCTAACTATTACTGACTGTGCTTTATCTGCTGTTCACAAGCTGTTCTTATTGTTTTGTATGGTTCCTCAGTCTTTCAGCCAGAAATAATAGCTTTTCCTGAGTAAAGCTGACACTCTGGCAAGCCCTGCTTATAGAGGTCTGACACAGAATAAATTCTACTTCCACTGACACACATTGACTGAAGAAAACCAACTACTTATTGCTGGAAGAGGCAGATATACTCTCTCTTTCTGTCTCTTCTTGCCCTCTCTCTCTTGCCCTATCTCTGTCTCCCTCTCTCTCTCTTTCACTATCTATATATAATTATTTCTTTTTTCTTTTTTCTCTCTCTCTCACACAGAAACACACACACACACACACACACACACACACACACACACACACACACACACACACACACACACACACCACACACCACACACACACACACTGATGATGTCTGTGAAGGGCAGTCACATAATCTTGGTTTACCCTTGACCGCATGAGCTGTGTTAACACAAACGAAACAACGATCAAGAGGGTCACATTGGGTGAGCAAATCACCTGATCAGGATGAATCTTTCATCCTTAATAAGAAACTATTATAACTCATCACACTGCACCAAACATTGTCTTTTCATTACTGGGAATTGTATATCTTGGCCAGAGCTGTTAAAAGACAATTCTCTTTTTTCTTTGCAAGTTACTCATTAGAAAGGTAAAATATCCAATTCCACTCATCTGGGGAAAAGAAATTTTTTTTGGGTGAAATTGTCCTCGACCTGAAATCAAAACGCTCTTATGGAACAACATCGAAACATTTTCATTTAAATGTTGTTTAATCCCGTAAAACAACTAAAGCCCCTAGTCATGTTTTTTTTTTTTACTTGAAATAAAACCATAACTTACCAAGATGCAAATGTGTAATGCTGGTGCAAAGCAATTATAACCACACATTTTCAAGCCCTTTTGTAAAAATGTTGAACTCCTTTCCTACAACAACTGTGAGCACTAGAGGGGGAATAAGCTTTGGCACAGCTGTGGGAACATGCTCCGTGATAGTTACAGTGATTGCATTGGTGTACTTTGGGTGCTGATAAGTCTTTGAAACGTGCTGATGTGCTGTCAAATGAGCAAAAAAATCTTTCATACTCACACATCTGGTTCATCTATTGAAATGAATGGCAGCTCCATTCAATATGGATGGAGGGAATGTTACCTTCATGTCATAACAACACAAAATATGAGGCTCTCCTGCATTAGGTGATATCTCTGTCAGTAACTCAAGAGCCCAACATAGTCATCTTGATGTCCTTCACTTTCACCGCTCTTGAATGAAATCCTCAAGCCTTTTTGTCTTTGTTCTTTACAACCATTTTCATGCATGATACATGTGAAGAATTAATATTTGAGTCCATTACAGAAACGTGCATGACCCCGAGCAAGACAAGGAGAGATTATAATTGTGGATCACAGGAAATATATCTTAAAAGTCTACACATTTAGCCGTATATTACTTAGTGTACATCATGCAACACAGCGAATGTGGTGTCAATCAAATTCAGTTTTTACCTAATAAATAATCACACCTAAAGGCCATAGCATAAAGCTGTTCCTCCAGTTTTCCTAAGGGCAGATGTATTTATCCTACACATCTTTGGTAAATTTCCACGACATTAGGAGTGGCGAGCTAGATAAGTAGCCTTGCTCTACCTTCTTGTCACCAGGGTAAGTGTGAGTGATGACCATTGAAGCACGTAGCGCACCTCTTTGTTGGATCTCCTTCACCCTTTGCCACTGCTATAATGAGTAGCCAGGGCATAGAGCTGATGTCCTGTTTCGAACATTCCCAGCTTTTGGGTGGATTCCGAACAAAGCCCTGTGTTTCACACTTGTTGTAATGTTTCCACACAGCACCACAGCATGACAGGGCCAGTTGTAATTGATTCACAGCCTTTAATGGTGGGCTACGGAAAATGATCACAGAGCATGTAATTTGGTCCAATTGAATTCATTTGATGATGCACTCTGTCCTTCCGTGTCCTTCATCTGTCTCTAGAAAGATTAGCATGGAAAAAGGTTTCTATTCATTTTTAATTAGACTGGGTTAACTGATACAGTAAGAAGCTTTTTTGTTTGTGTAAAAGAGGGAGGGGTGTAATGCCCTGTATGAGAACTGTCTCCACCACTAGACATAAGTAGTCCTTGTGGTACAAGTAAGCATCCGTGAACATAGGACGGCAGACACACATGGATTGTTTCACAACTTGTCGACACTCGTTACAGTGTTCTACTACACCCACAGTAGTCATACCTCCTATGAGGACGTGGTTCCTCCCAACAAAGCATATCATATTTGTAAAAGAAGAGTGGAGAAAAAATGGTTTCAATAAGCCAGAAAATCTAATGCATCTGCCCTAGCTGCTTTGATAGGAGTCCATTGACTTTGGTATTAATGTGAGGATTTATGTGGCCATTTATGTATGCCGCTTTACAGTTGAGAGAGCCTAGTTCTCTTCTATTACATGGGTTCACACTTCTGTACAGATCATCTGAGACCTGCTAGACTTTTTATCCACCACATCCTCTCTCACGGTGTCACTCTCGTGCTGCGCACAGTGCCTGGCCGACAAGTCACTCGGAAACCACATAAATAATACCAAGGCAGACCACCCGAGCTTGAAAATGGTTGACGCCATTTATGTTTGTTGTTTAATAGATACATGCATGTTTGGCTGTTAGACTATAAAACAACCGATAAAGAACAAATCAGGTCATTTATTTTTGTGCAGTGATAATGTCATCATGAAAGGAAATTAACAAATAAATGGCTTATGGAATGTTGCTCATATTTTTAATGATTGATAAAGGCAGGGAAGTACCATGGGAAGGTGTGGACCACGGTCTTTGAGAAACACTGAGGGCCAGCTTGTTTGGTGAGAGATGTCTCCAGGTACAGCAGGGCACATGCAGAGGTTGGAGCTCTTCTACTACAGTCCACTAATGGCGCACTGGGAAACGGAGGACATGTTGCAGCGCTTATGACTCTGACACATAAACAGTCCTGGAAGCTCTAGCTGCTCCAGGCCAAGAGAACAGATTGCTCCAATTACAGGCAGCCTCACGCACCATAGTCCCCTCTGACACATGCATTGGTGTGCTAAAGTAGGCTTGGGGAAACGGCATGTAGCTGTGGAGCACTGGGGGCCAACACATCCCCGTGCCAATCTGTATTCTGTTTGAACCCAAAGACTTCTCCTTTTGCCCAGCTTTCGTTTCAAATTCTGTTCGGCCCCGGTGTCTTTGGCTGCCAATTCTGGTGATTGGCACCCACTCTCAATTTATAACAAAATCAATTCTCCAACAGCATCCCCGACCACATCAATCTGATGCTTTTTCTCCGCCTCATTTTCAGCTTCACAGGCGCTGCATGCGTTTGGATGAATCCCCTGGTATATGTACCCATATCGGCTTTGCACATAGTGGCGGGTTGTTCCTTTAATTAACGGCATCAAGTAATGCACAACATATTAGGCACCCACAGTATAGGCAATCACCACATTAATTGAGGGCCGCAGTTGAACAATTGACTAATTGATCAAGGCCTTTTACACGGGCATATAATTCATGGCGGCAACACTAGGAGGGAGGAGCCCTGTCACTGATGATTCATGGAGAGGTGCTCTCCACGGGCTCTTTTGTTTAGTAGTCCTGGTGTGAATCGGATTGTATCATCAGCACCGCCGCCCAACTCCTCTGTTCTCCCTCTAAATCAGAATTAAAAAGGTGAGCCCGGTGTTGATAGGTTGCCACAAATGATACAGTGTTGTATGTCTGTATGCTCCCCTGGACAGAGGCTGGGCTCCCTGTACACGGCCACGACGATGCCCAGATGAATCTCTGTGCTTTAATGATGACTTGAAGGGACCCCGAGCCAAGGAGGAAATGTCTCTGTCACAGGGCTGTAATCATAGCTGTGAACATCTGATAGCGAAAGCAAAAAAGTTACAACACAGCAATGTTTGAAGTTGCATCAGAAAATTGGACAGTTCTGATGTTTGTATGGTGCACTTTATGGAAATGTTGTTGAATCACATTAAGGCAGCCACTCCAACTTCAACTTTAAAAACAGTTAAAAGACTTCGATATAGAGAGATTGTCTTTGTAAATGGTCCTATTTAGTATAGTAAATAAATATTTTGTTGATAATAGTATACTAATATGGAAGGCCTCATACCCATAAAGATGCCAGTTCAATCTAAGACTTCTGCTAACTTTGAGGTTAAAGCAGACGCATAATGGATGTCATTCTACAAAACCAACCATTCCAGAACATAAATACCAGAACATCAGGCCTAGGTATCTACAACTACCATGTTATACAAGAATGCATACTATACAACAATGACATTTAAAAAATAAATAATAAAATAAAATAATAATAAAATAAAATAACTAAAAAAAGTGTAGAAACAAATCAGTAGTCTTGGTTAAGGAGTACTTCAAACTTCAATTATTTTTAGTTGTATTTGACTCTTAGATGCCTTTTATTATTTCATATTCTTTAGTAAACCGTCAGTGTGCTGTTAGTGAAATTATTTATGTTTGTGGAGACACTTTTATTGTTGGATCTGCTGTCAACAAGGTTTAAAAGCAATGGCTTGTATTACTTACTAAGATGGGAACTGCAGATTATTGTTATAACAATTGGTTGAAGTCATGCTCTGCAAATTAAATAGTTATTTTTTATGATTTCTGTCTAAATCCAGTGACAATGACTGCATAAAATAATTTGCCCTGGGGGTGAATTATTTTATGATTTTACACAGTTCCTTTAAAGCGGGTTTTCTGGCATTAATAAAATACACTTTGTCCATGCTTTACATAAAATTATCATCAACCTCAGTGAACCAAGACAAAATGGAGGACATAAAAACAAGCAGTTTCAGACAGCTTTGTATGTAGTAAGTTTATTGCAATCACTTTTCATCTTGTGAGTGAAGAATTTATCAGGTTTTATGGATGGTGAAAGTACTCTGTGTTTTCAGGCCAAATAGTGAATCACAAGATCTTCCCACTCACATTTTAAGCCTTTTGAAAGATGTTGCTCTAAAAGTGTAAAGTTATCTTCAGAGCCACTGAGAGAGCCCTCTTGTTGGACAATATGTTTTGAAAACCTATAGAAAGAACATGGTGATAGCATCTTTGAAAATATTATAGTGATTCATGTTTATTGCTTGATGTTGCTGTTCAAATGTGGCAGATAATCTACCTAATTAGATTACTTTCATCACGTATGTCAAATATACAATCAACTAAACAAAACTGAACAAAACAGAAAAAGAAACACAGCCCCACAATATGCCCAAGGCAAAATCTTGCACTAAAGTAGGCAGAGGAAATTATGAAATGGTTTGGCTTCAATTTCAGAGCAAGTATAAGCAGCTTATAAGCAAATGCAATTCTTCAGCCAGTTCAATTATGTGTCCTAGCCATCATTTAGACTTTTTCTCATTTAATGGGGATATGTCCAACAAAGTTGTTTTGAAAAATGGTAAAAACATATAAGAAAGTTTTTATTCTTCATCTACTTTTGGCTGGATTCTTTGAGGAAGTAGCATATTTTGCACAGAAATGGTCTAATGGGAGAAGTTTTGTCCTTGTGGATGATCGAAGACAAAAGTATGGGGGAAGTTTGACAGATTTATCACAACAGTATGTCAACTGCTATGTAATACTGCAATATCAAAATACTGTGGGCATTCACATGTTCTGAAATATTAAATACTACTTCTATAACTCTTTTCATCACATACAGTTTCCTAGGTTACCAAAGAGGCAGCTCTATTATTTAGATGCCTGTCAGAACACTATTTGCTTTGAATGAAAAACATCCAAAGATGGCCTTATCTCATATTCGGGATACTAAACACTTTTACCACCATCGTTTGAGTCCAAGTTCAATCTTGTAAAATGTGAATTATGTCAAACAGGGTAAAGCAATGTGAATAGACATAGGTACTTGAGTGATGGATTTAGGTGTGGTTTGCTTAAGTAGTTCATTTGACAACTTGGACTTAAAGAGAAATTCAAGGCAGGACCCAGATCACATACTTCAATTGGCCAAGTACTGGCATGTTGGCATTTAAAAGAAACATTTGAATGAGAGGAGAGAAAGGAAGGAGAGAAGGAGAAAGAGGTAGACAATGCCACAATGCCGGATACAGTTCCATTGTAGTTTTGGATGTTATGCTCATGTTTAATGAGGGAAAAAGGAAAAGATGCATTCAGACACACAACTGTGCAGTTGCACTCACCCCAGGCATTAAATTGGACTTAGACTTGGTAAGAGACTTGACTCTTCTTTGCAAGTAGTTGTGACTGCTGACCCACTTTGAGACTGGGCATGTGTCCCAAGGTCACACGCCCACACATTCAAAGGTTTTGTTTGTTCCTAAGGCACCAAATTATATTCTTAACAGAGGTGTACACAAATGCAACGATGTGTGGTTTTACGTTTTGAAAAATAATCAGTTGCTATTTGAGGCTTTTAGCTCATATTTTTAGATGGTGAAGTGAATTAATGTTCTGTTGTTCATGAAATGTTCTCAGTCTTTTGACAAACTAAATTTATAAGGACAAATAGATCGTTTACTTCTTCATGTTGCATGTTTATGTGATATTAAACAGAAAATTATATCACTTCATATCCACTTCTCAGGTACTCCAGAACTACTTAAAATGAATAGCAATAGGTAAAGGAAAGGTCAATATGTATTTAAATCCTTATATTTGAAAATGCATTGCTTGATTGCTCTTTTTCTTTTTCTGTAAATGCACTGCAATGATCCTTTCTTTCATTTTCACCCACGCCTGTGAAGTTTACTGCCAATCTACTGCCCTCTGCTGTTCAATGAACCATAATCTGTAGGGAAAAAAACTTTATCTACAATTTGCAAATAATGTCGATCAAAATGTTCAGTTTTTGCAAAAGACATGTGAAATTAAACATCTGAAGACATTTGGCACTGCCATGCTGAAGGATCAACAATATGCTTCAGTATGTGGTTGCTTAAAAGATAATCTTGCAAGGCTTTTCATTCTACATACAAGTCCATTTGTATATTTGGATGAGTGCACATGCCTTAATTTAATCTTATTAATACTTGATTAATTGCAATATATTAAAGAATCCTTAATTGTAACCACTTTACATGGTCAATTATTTTGATGCATGATATTTTGATGCATGAAAAGAGAAAACGATCAAAATCTGAGTAATCATCTTTATTCGGCTTTCTTCTTATTGCCTATTATCTGTGTTTGCACTCAATGTTTAAGTTTTGGCTTCTAGTGTTATATTTTTTAGTTAAGAGAGCTACAAAATGCAAATTAGAAATTTTGTGCTTTATACTGACTGTTTGGTGTGACTTTCTTTTTGACACAATAATAACCCACTTTAACACACAGAGAGGGAAAAAAATAGAAAAAAAGTCTAATTTTAATTACAAAAAGTGATCATCTGTGCTATGCTTATCATGGTCTGTGAGTAAAATCAAAAGCAGCTTAAAGTATGTACTCTCAGCCCACTGAAGATTTTTCTTTTTGAATGAGCAGGTGAATCCTGCCACTGCCTTCATCTTCTTCCCATAAGACCTGGCTTCAGGGAGTCTTTATTGCCAAGAGTGCTGTGCCCACGTCTCCCTCCATAAGCAGGTGCCTGAAAACTATGCATCAGAATTGGAGAGGCATGCACGCGTCGTGTCACAGTATTGCTGGCGCAACTCTTTTTTTTAAAAAGGCAAAAATTTTGTTGCATTACGATAACGTTGATTTAGATCAGGACAGATATTTGTAAGAGCAGGAAAGGTTGGATCAAGACCCTCTTTCTTTCCTGTATGGGCCCCATTGGCCCAAGTTTTTTACCCCAAGAGTAGAATACTTCAGATGTCACAAGGACCCTGATTCAGAGTAGAATAGTGACTCAGGTTAGAGAGCAACATGGGACAGTCTCCCCTTCTGTCTATCCTGAAACAGCTGTTTAAGCTCTAATTAAAGGCAAGTAGCAGGTGTAACCTGAGCCCCAACTGTGGGGGCACACCTGGTTGCATTAATTTGATCCTAAGTGGTTTCGACGGACTGCCTGCACTCTGGCGTTTCACATTAGGCCCTGGGAACTGAGCACCTGCTTGCTTGCTTGTAGTAAGCGAGCAACCGCACTGCACTTCAGTGTGGAGCCATGCCAAGCTGGCGGGACTATGTCTTTTGAATGACCCCAGGGACGGCAAAGGCATCTCCGCCCTCAGAGTAGCATCCACATCTGTAAACCAACTGGCCTTTGATGCGAACCTGTGGTCAAGTTGAACTGGGGGTTGTACCCAGGATAATTGGCTGTGGAAGGAAACCAGCCCAAGGCTGTAATAGCTGCTTGTTTCAGGACTCCCAGTGATTTCACAGGACATTTAACTTTACACCTCTCATTTGTTACACCATCAAGGCATCTCCAAATGTCCATAAAGAGTGTCCCCAGAACATAGCGCCCCTTAACCTCCAGTGGCTTTTATGCATACATAAATTGCTCTGATTGCGAGCGTCGTAATATGGATACAGTCGAGGAGTAAAACTTAGCCTTCGACTGTTACTAAACCAAGTAACTGTGTTGTTATTGTTCAGCTGGTGTGTATGTTTTTGTGTTTTCCTGAAGGGGTGTGACCTTTTGATCTCTAAAAAACAGCTGTTAGAATGGAGACGTATTGAGGCCACAGAATATTGTATTGTCTCTTTGACAACCAAATTGCCCATCATATTTGACATTTACATTAACCAGGTATGTAGATACTCTATGTAAATTTGACTTGGTGCTGCCTGAGGTAATGCAGTGCTCTCTGTTGCAACAGTTCCTTTGTATCACAACAATACATTAATTTCATGAGTCAACAGGCTAAGACTGGCAGCTTGTATAGAGCTAAACAGTGTTTAATTGGATCCTGATCCACAGCAACAAAACCACAGGGTTGTTTCCTCCTCTGTTTGTTTTTTTCCACTTTTTGTTCATTTTTTTCAAGAGTACCTGGAGCGTAATAGGGGTGATTACATCCCTGTGATGGTGCCTTGGTGGTTCAGCTTCGCAGGCTCCTGGGAATGGGCTGTTGACAGTCACGCTCCATGCTGCCCTGATGCCCTGGCTGGAGTCCTGGAATCCCTCATAAGCGCTTCTGATGCTGCTGTTGCTGCTTCTGTTGCAGCAGAAAGACAAGCCCCATTTTAAAGGGATTAGCCTAAAGTGATTTCAGCTACCATTATAATTTCAGGCACCATGATAGCTAACACGCTGGTGATGGTTTACCACACAACATAGTGCATATAATACAAAGTATGTATAATACCGTGTATCATACTAGATGTTGCTATGGTTCCATGAAAAACTAATGTCTCAGAGTTAGAACTGTTGCAAAAGGCTTTATGCATCAATTGGAAAATGTAAAATAAATTGAAGGTTTTCTTGTGAGTGACACCTGCTAACGAGTCCCTGGGCAAAATCAACACAGTGTTGCCTCCCAAGCCCACTGCGTGAACCAGGGAAAGGTTAGCGACCCCTACCAAAGAGCACTTGGGAGGATGGCCAGCAGGTGAAGTCAGTGTTGACAGCACAGGGAGAAACGTTTCTGGGCCTCTGACCTGCAGTGCACTCCCCACACACCCCCTTACCCCCACAGTGCACGGAACATTTGAATAATACATATACCTCCCCTGCAGGGACATCCCCGACCTTCACAAGACCCACTGATAAACAAACATGGCATCTACATCACAGTATGAGCCATGTCTTCCCCAGCACCCCAAGCAAAAATATACAGAAACACTTGGAATGCCCAGCTGAGGCCACTTCTACATATTTCACTTTCGCAAATACTCCTTCTATCTGAATATCTGGTTTAGTTCTTCAATCTATCTACAGACTTTTTTAAAGCAGTATTTTACAAAAACAAACACCCTCTACTGACTTAAAATGGACAGATGTTTGTTTTCAGTAGATACTGTGTTAACCCACAGTAAGTTAATTGTATATCGGTTGAATTACATTGCTTAGTAGCCACCATTTTCTTAGTTTAGCCCAAGCGTTCACTTTTATTTCATATGTTAGTCTATTTCTACCCAATCATCTTGAAATTGTATGTATCATGAAAACATAGAAACGTGAAAATTTCAGAGCTTTAAATTTATCCTTCCACTCGAGTCGGTGAACAATGAGTGAGCTCCCACAATTCAGCTGTTTACATAGTCAGTAAAGATGTGCAAGAAAGATTCTACAGTCCCTTATGATTCCTGGAAGCACAGACTTTCTTTATTCCATCTACTTTACATACCGGAACAGCTCCATGGTTTACCTAGAGATTATTTGAATTTCATGGAGGCTTTGACAGTTAACAATAATGTTGTGTCTATAGATTCTGTCGAAGTCTGACAGAAAATTTCAACTTGTGTTTGTTCAGGTTCTCACCAAATGTCACAATTATATGATATAAAACTCAAATATCTGTTTGGGCTTTGCAACACACATCAGAATCATTTTGTACCTAGAGCACTTTACTGTTCTCTCTAGTGAGTTCATCCAGTGTGTCAAACCTTACAGTGCTGCTGATGGATTCATGCTGTGACCCTGCAGCAATATCTCTGTATGTTAAAGGCAGAACCGTATGTATAAATTCTACCACTTAGCTCACTGCAAGATTATGTTTAGTTTAGAGTTTAAAATCTTTGATCAGAAAACCACTGGGGTGTGTGTGTGTGTGTGTGTGTGTGTGTGTGTGTGTGTGTGTGTGTGTGTGTGTGTGTGTGTGTGTGTGTGTGTGTGTGTGTGTGTGTGTGTGTGTGTGTGTGTGTGTGTGTGTGTGTGTGCGTGTGCGTGTGCGTGTGTGTTTAGAATAATTATTTGTGCGATTTTCATGATACTCAAGGAGCTGTTGACTTTATATGTGGCTGATAAACTGAAAAAAAGAGAAGCAATTGTAATATCTGAAACAAGGTAATTTCAGCAGGTGTTTCAAGCAGAACATATTGTTGCTCTTTCACTCTTTTCTGTACAGAAATTAAGTAATTAAAAGCAGCAAAAAGCTCAGGTTTCCCTTTCTAATGCACTCTTTGACCGCATAACATGGTCTTCAATTAAGTTCAAAAGACAAATAATTCAGATCAACCTTTATTTGTCCTTTTGCAGAGGAGAAAAAAATCAACAAAGCACAATAATTATGTGAGAATAATATATATGTATATACAGCACCAGTCAATTGTTTGGACACACTTTGCCATTCACTTTGATGTGAAAGTTTGTACAAACTTTTGACTGGTATTGTATGTAGGCCTACATGTATATTTTATAAGACAAAAATACTTTGTCTTTGCAAAAGCTGCTTGGTTGAACATTACCGTCCTCTATCGTAGGAAAATAGAACTGCAGTCTATGTTTTGTCGGCGACAACAACTGTTTATTTTGATTTAGATTTTTGTGGGGGGAAATTATGATAATCTTCGGTAAAGATAATATGTTTTTCACAGACATTTGTTGAGGTGTCACTAAGTTTCTTTTCTGGCACAGCACAAAGATGGGTCTGAAATCGCGAGACTACTAAGTTTCTGACCGACTGTGCTTGTGGTACCAATTTTGATTGCCTTGTGTCCTGTCGGCGTGATTTTTATGTTACACCAAAAACTGCTACTTTATGCCTTCATCACGTTAAATCATGGTAATGTCACCATCAGCAAATTCTGAAGTTGAGCAATTGTATGTACTTTGCGATGTAATGTAACAAGGTGATTTTTATGCAATATGACTATTTTCTGTTCTAAATCCAACCATTTGTACCGTCTCGTCTTTTTAGATGGCTATACATTTAGGTGGATTTGCTCACAAACAAGCTGTAATATCTCGCAACAGTCTCCAGACATCTTTGATGTTATTTTGGATTTAGGATTATTTTCCATCCTTTAAATATTTAGATTACATGGACGGTCTGCCATGCAGCCATAGTTGAGTGCCAAAAAATATTGAGTATTGAATGTATTTATTTTAATTCACCAGAACTTTGCTAGACAATCCCAAATGTAATGACTGAGTTAACGTTACGTTCAACTATTTTGACTACTTTGCCTCAAAGTGAAGCAGAATTTCTTCTTCAATTCAATGACAAAGTGGAGTCAAGTGTGGTGGATTTGCTCAAACGCTCCAGGAAGCAGATGTACAGTGGTAGCGCGGGCGCCATGGATGTGCTAACTCCTCAGGTCATCTTGGATATTTCATGGGAGAAACTCAACACAGGCACATGGCGTGATGTGGATAAAGATTGGAGACGTGTTTATTCATACGGTTGTCTGTTCAAAGCAGTCGGTCTCTGTCTTGAAGATCCATCCCAAGAAATTATGCAGGAGGCCATTAGGACTTGTGACATGGGCTTAATTATGGGTGCAGCGATCATGAATGATATTTTACAAATCCTTGTGAAGATCCTGCACACCGAATTAAATAAGAAAGTTTCCAAAGAAGAAGATCAAAGGGAACCGGTTTCTGTGAAGGTCAATGCAATTTGCAAATCTTTAATATTAGGGACAACTCACTCAAAATATTAATTATTTGTTGGGTGCAGGCTAGATGTGAGAAGCATAAAGCATATGCATTACCAAATTTTATGAAACATTTTTTCGAATTTTATCTTTGAATAGAGAGTGAAGATGGAGTGCCTATCCAAGCCTGTGGTCAACCCGAAGATGGCAGTTCCAAGGTTAAATAAGCCATCACTAGAAAGCTTCAAGTCCTACTATCTACTCCCTCAAAAGCCAGTCATATTAGAAGGGACTATAGACCACTGGCCAGCCTTCAAGGATCATGCATGGAGGTATCTTAAAGCGTAATACAATATTGTTGCAATACAGATTTCTAATGACTTTAAACTGCTGAATCCTATGCTATTCGGTTATCCAAAAGAAGTGGTGCCTTTGTGGTATAGTTACTGTGCAACTTAATTAACCTGATTAAAGAGGTTTATCCGTTCATGTTTTTATCTTTCTTCTTTAAAAGCATAGAATACCTTCGATCTGTTGCTGGGTGTCGGACTGTACCAGTTGAAGTGGGTTCAAGATATACGGACGAAGGATGGTCACAAACTCTCCTCACAGTCAATGAATTTGTTGATCAATACATTATTGCAAAAGTCAGTACCCTGGTCTAATCTTTTAAGTTACATTTTAGTTGTTATTGTTTTTTTATTTTGAAAGGTGATCTTGTTGTGCATTACCATGCATTGTTATGTAGTTTCTTCAAATATCATTTGGATTTTTATATCTTGTGTGCTGCACTTCTACTTACCTAGGATGGTGTACAAGGTCTGGGATATCTTGCTCAGCACCATCTTTTTGACCAGGTACAGTCATCTGTTAAACATTAAAATGTAATTTATGAACCAACAGAATAAAAGGTCAACAAGTCTTGCGTTAAAACAGACTTTAATATATAATACAAACTCTGCTTTAAATATAGCAATGTTCAGTTTTTGCACAAAATAAATAACACATTAATCATTTTGTAGGTACCAGAGCTGAAAGAAGATATCTGCATCCCTGATTACTGTTGTCTCGGTGAGGGAGATGAGGAGGATATTACAATTAATGCATGGTTTGGGCCAGGGGGTACAGTGTCCCCCCTTCACCAAGATCCCCAACAGAACTTCTTGGCACAGGTAATAAAATGAACAGATAGCTTGAAAGAGTTTGAGCGAAATCTACTCAAACTCGCCTTGACCAAGTTGGTTTTGTTTTATCATTTTGCTATGGTTGTTTCTAACTGTGTCCTATCAATATGGCACAAATGTGTTATGCGCTGTAGGTAAACTTCCTTACGGAATCCTTAAGAACATCCAGTTCTTTCATAACTGTATATCTAGAGCAGACGTATGGAAACCTTCCACTGGGCCTAGCTATTCCCCAGATCATACTGAGTAAAGTTATATATTATATAAAAGAAGGCTGTTAGCGACTGCAACATAATTAATGGCACAATGGGACATGATTAATGGCAATATCGGTTGTTCTTAAGAGACATATGTAAAATATGTTCTATTTATAACTGCAACATAAATTGTTGTTTACATTGTTTAAATTGGAAAGAATTTTTCATAGCAACACAAAGTCTGTTGTCAGTAAATTTGTGACTTAATTGTCTTAACAACCCATTGGCATGTTCTTGTGTACTGGGTCAACACTGTTAAAATTTACCTTTTTTAACAGGTGGTTGGAAGTAAATACATCCGCCTTTATTCACCTGTGGACACAGAGAATCTATACCCACACAAGTCAAAGCTCTTACACAACACTAGCCAGGTAGGAATCTGTAAGGAAACTATGCAAGGTTTGTTTTGCAAATCCGTTACTGTAATTTGACAATTGCACTTTCAATCCAGGTGGATGTGGAGTGTCCGAATGAGGCGATGTTCCCAGAGTTTGTCAAAGCTCCATATCTTGAGTGTGTTCTGTACCCTGGAGATGTACTATTCATTCCAGTCCAGTATTGGCATTATGTTAGATCGTTGGAACTTAGCTTCTCTGTGAGCTTTTGGTGGTCTTGAAGAATACATAAACAAATTGTTTTTTATATAACATTCTCAAATTTTTCTCTTATTAAGCTGTCAGAGTTGTTAGCACCAGACTTTGAAACAGTTACAACATGGTTGGACAAGTGGAAAGGCACTTAGAGGATTTGCAATTTATTTATTTATTTGCTCATTTATTTGTGCTTCAAAATATTTATATTATATTACAGATGAGGGATCATTAACAATTTATTAATAAGGAAAGACTTAACTAAATTAACAGAGGCTACAAATGTTGTAAATACATTTCTACTTAAACTGCAATGCTGACAAATTTAACTAACTCAAAAATCTGTGGTGGTGGAGGGACTTGCTTAAAATAACAAAATCAATTGTCCAAAGAAATTAAAGACTTTTTCTCAAATACAAAAGACATTATACTAAGTAAACTTGTTTAAAAAAATATGTACTTAAAAAAAAAAAGGCCAGGGTTCTTGATCCATACAGGTGAAGGTCAAGATCTTCTGGACTTCCTAGACTGAGTGGGAGCAGTGTTCTCTTTGACTGACTGGCTCTGGGAAGCCAGTGGTTGGGGTAGATTAATTTCTGAAACAAAGAACACATGAACATGTTAACACTGTACAGCATGTACATTTTTGGGATTAGTTTCACTTTGCTCATGTTATTTTTTTTTTTACTGCTATTATAAATCTGTAATATATGTCCACCCATTAAGTTTGTATTATTTACCAGGGATCTCATGTGGCCAAAAGTCGTCACAGGCAGGGCATCGTGGATCTGTTCTACCTTTAAAGTATCTTGCAACACAAGGGTTGTGGATTTTGATGCCGCACACAGGATTTTCACAAATCTGACACTGCAAGGAACAGTAAATCATTGTTAGAGCCTTTACATCTTAAATAGGATGAGTTATTCTGCTAGACTTTGAAAAGAAAAACAGCTAAAATAGGATATATATATATATATATATCGTACAAATTAACTAACTTGTAGTTTACAACTTTTTCTTTAAGAAATACAACAGCATCTGCTTGGATTAATAATTTCATGTGATGTTAATAAAGATAAAAATTACTTAAAATCACACCTGTAAGGCGATGTTATGACAAATATGGCACACTTTGACCTGGTCTTGGTACATCATTCGTATGTATGGTTCCATCTCCATAATACAGCGAGTGGAAAAGGAGTACTCGCCATGTTTCTACAGAAAAAAGCAGGGTTTAGTAAATAAGACCAAGTACGGCTTTGTTGTCAAAAAACGGCAACTAAGTCATAAACCTTGAAGAGTCCATGACGATACATTACAATATTTCCCACTGGTTAACGGCTTGACGCAAGCATACATTGATTGGAATAATGTACTTATAAACAATAGACTGGTAAGCTTACAGTTGGCAACTCTAAACACCCGGTCAACATCTTTAATAAAACAAAAATCATAGACAATAACTGCATTTCTCAATTAAACCTGTGAAATCAAAGCAGCTATTTGCATCAGTGCACCACCAGCTAGGCGGACATTGTGATTGACTGGTAATGGATTTGTTTCCAGACAAAACAACCTTTCCAATCGCGCATAGTGGAGGTAAACAAATTGTTGTTTTCAAGGAATGTCTATTGTACAAATAACATTCAACACTTTCAGTGACCAACAAAACATTTCTTAGTCTTTTATATTTTATAGTCATATCTAAAGTTCAGTCATGTCCAAGGTCTTGAAGTTCACACAAAAGTATAGGCCGATACATTCAACCACCATTTCCAGGGAAACTGAGGGGAGATAGTTTAAAATTGTACCTCATCAAGCCACCTGTCCTGGACAAGCCTGTTTAAAACCTGCTCAGTTTCCTTTTTCTTTAGCTTCTTAGTCTGAAGACAGTCTGCAGAATTCAAAATGTCTGTTGATGACGCTGTCCCACTCTCTGATTCCACAATCAGGTCCATCTAAAACAAACAGGTTGATTTAGAAATTTTTGTAAGTCATACACATTTAAAAAAAAAATTACATTGCATTCAACTTCTCACCGTTTTTCGGAACAATTCAAGTTCATTTTCAGCATAATCAGACGACATTCTGGTTATATCCGTCTCAGCCATGTTCACCTTGAAAAAAAAAGAGTAATCAAAAATAAATATAGCCTTATTTCCGCGACTTAAAGATACAGTGAGTAATAACGAACCAAGGAATAGTAATGGAGTCCATTCTCTTCTGACATCCCTTTTCTGATTTGCATGAACATGGGCTGCAGCTGAGAATTGATGACGTCGATGAATTCATCCAGTTTATCATTGGCATAGAGTACTGTACGGAAGAGGTTGAATTTTGTGTTATGCTGGAAGCAGTTCAACCTTGCATTGTATATGTACAAATAGGCTCTAGTCATCACTACTTTTTACTGGGACCTCTTTTCATAATTAAAATTAAAAGTCCATGTCCATTATACAGACTTCATTCCTACATTGTTATATTGATTCTAGAGGAGTTATTTAGCCATGTCTCACCACTGTGTGTCTCACAACAGTGTCGGTGGAGAGTCCTGGCCCCAGGACCATCGATGATCCCATTAACCATCATGGTTTGCAGGAACCTGCGATGACTTTCTCCCATTGGTCTGGCCATTAGCCCTTGCTGAAAGTACGATATATACATAAAGGACATGCAAGGTAGTAAGGAGGTTTATATAATGCAAAGATTACTAGCTCTACCGTTATGTTCATGAGTATAAATTGAACTCCAACAAGTAAGCCTACTTTTTACACTCAATCCAAAGTAATTTCATAGAAATTATAATATAGGTCAACATTCAACACACATATTTACTTGCAATAACAGATCCCTAATATTGTACACCTAGCCAACAACACACGGCCCATCAGGTGTGCAGAATTCTTGCAACAGAAAATGTTTCAAGCAGCTAACGTTATCACCGGTGTGTAAAAAATATTTACTCCAAAAAAAATCGAACCAATAGGAGTAGGTAGGGCCTAAGTCAAGAAGTATGCACGCAAACTAAACAACGTCCAGCTACATCTTTTTATGGTAAACGTAAATAAAACGTGTGCTAAAATTAAAATAAAAACTCACAAAACACCAGCGATATGATAGCTAAATCATAGTTAGCTAGCTAAATATATACAACAAGCGAAATCTGGATCAGAGCCCAAGTTACCTTGTTATCAAACGATGATTGCTACTAGTTGACTGAAAGCTATTTCGCGAATCTACTAACACGGGAAGTGAGCATTCTTTCACATGGCGCATTATTCGCGGTCAAGAAAGTCTTGCCTGTTGGTGTCACCAGAGAGGCGTGAGAATTGTTTCTTCTTTTTGACATTTTTTGGGGGGATTTGGCAGCTATTTCTGCCACAGCGCCACCTACTGAACTAGTGTGGATTGTGGTAACGCTCCACTGTCTCCCTTAATCAAACAAAACCGATACCTTACATCTCCCACATTGAATTAAGCATTGTCTCTACATCTAATACCTTGATTCCTATTTCTTGCATTCTCTCTCAGTACTTCTCTTTCGCTCTCATAAAATGTGGGCTAACTTAAAACATGCTTTACTGACACCCTCATGGGCATGCCAATTATCACATTTTCCATCTCCATGCTTGCTTATAATATGCAATGTTGTATATCCTGTATATCCCGATCTAAGCCTGCTTAATATTGTCTCTTCTTCCGCCTACTTTCCTCTGCATAGGCCTACTACAAAATGCCGTCCTATCCCGACATTTATTTTCCTTCAATTTCATGCTGAAGCATCCCTATATATCCACTCAGCACCCCAAAAAATAATCATAATAAAATCATATTATTTTCTACATCGTTTTAGCCCTTATGTTAGATTTAGCGAAATTGTCTGTAGAGACGGGGAACAATGAATTTACAGGTTAAAAAGGTTTGTTCATTCCAGGGCTTGGCAACTACTCGTTTCTGAAAAGCTGGAGAAGTGTACATTATTTCCCAGAAGCAGTGGTGGACGAAGTACACAAATATTGTACTTGAGTGAAAGTACAGATACCCTTTCTAAATTTTACTCCACTTAAAGTAGAAGTCTTTAATTTAGGGGTGTGTGTGCGTGCGTGTGTGCGTGCGTGCGTGTGCGCGCGAGCGAGCGAGCGACCCTTAATTGTGTCTCATTACCATTGTAAGCTATATCAGAATGTCTATCCTCAAGTTTTGTCTCGGCATTGTTTTCTTACTGAAGATTGGCGGTCAGGTGAAGAATGGGGCATGCAGATGACTTTTGTAGTGCTTATTCTTTCAGGCAGCTTCTTAGCCTTGCAGAATGATTATGAAATTATTTTGTGACTTGTAGGTGAGCAACAGTGCTTTAAAATTTAAAATGATCTGACACACAGAGATTGTATAAGGCATACTGAGTTGCTGATGTGGCTGTTGAAATGTAGATCTGAGACCGGTGTAATAGCCTAATAAAGATAACTGGGATCAATATGCGATAGGTATAACAAGTATTTGTTTTTTATATTTACATAAAAATAAGAATCGACCTTAAAGGGGTCCTATTATGCTCATTTTCAGGTTCATACCTTTGTTTACGAGTTCTACTAGAATAGGTTTACGCGTTTTAATGTTCAATAAACAATTTCTTTTTTTCCAAACTGCCTGGGTCTGCAGCACCTCTATTCACCCTCTGTCTGAAACGCTCTGTTTTAGCTCCTGTCTCTTAATGCCCCCCTCTCGACGAGCCCAGTATTCTCTGATTGGTCAGCTGGCCAAACAAAGGGAAAATAACCTTCGCACTGACGAAAACAGCGTTTATTCGACATGGCGAAACCATTATCCAAAATTCCCGGCCTCTGTGTCAAACTAGCCGCTAGGTGCGCATTATGCAAATGTGTGACTTAGTGACGTAGATACATTACAGAAGAAAACGCCGGACTACAAACGAGGCATTTCAGGCAGTTCAGGAGCAGTGTTTTCTGTGAGAGAGAGTAGCTCCCTTTGGCGTGAACTATGGATTTGTAACTTTTCAGACCTTTTACATGCACAAAAAGTTATATAACTTACTACAGGAAAGGGAAAAACCCTAAAAGCATAACAGGGCCCCTTTAAGTAGGCCTATCATGTGCTCTGTTTACAAAAACAGAACTAAGCCTATTTGCCAAGAAATAACGCTGCCCTCTGAAATTCAAAGATCAGCACAGATCTCCACAATTGTGTCTATTTTGGGGACCAGTGATTTGCATAACTTATTTCAAAGACTTTTAGACTTTTGTAGTTCACGTTTATTTGTTTATTTTTTTGTTTATCATACTCACACTCATACTATGATAGTCAAGCCACAACTTCGGGCTCGGGTTTTCTGTTGGTTTTGTGGAAGGTGGCCACATTCGTTACTATTGCTTTCAACCGGCAAACTTTAGGCTATTCTTTCATCCACAAATTAAGTTTAGCTTGGGTTTGTGCGCAATTCGTCCTTGTTATTTTCAACAATAGTTATTACTGTTACTCACTTTTTACCTAAGCTTGGCTAGCGAATCGGCGAAAGCTCAACTATACCGATGAAGCTATTAAAACAAGCAACTCCGCCGGACCTTTTGGCAATAATAAAAGTCTCACAAAATGTAAATACTTGAGTAAAGTACAGATACGTGGAAAAGGTACTTAGGTACAGTAATGAAGTACATGTACTTCGTTACTCCCCACCACTGGTACATGAACAGATAGGCCTAGATATTTTAAACATATGTAGCCTACAATGTGACGACCCTGTATAAAAAATTCCTTCTTTATACATGGTGCACCACTAGTACTACGATAGCCATTGTGGTTTAAAGTTAAAAAAATGTCTTATTCTTAAAGGTGCAGTATGTAAGTTCTAGAGAATTGGGGGGAAAATTTGAATCACAACACTAGTTGGCACAAAAAGGCCAACCTCCTGAGTCTTTGGTCCCCCCTATCCCTCTTGGCCCATCCCACACATGCCTGTGAGCCTGAGCAAGGCAGTGTTTTATGAATCATGTGTATGTTGTGCATATTTTTGGTTCTCACCAACAACGCAAAAAGCGATGTCTGATTCTGAGGTGAGAAACAAAATAATCCAAAATGTCTGATCGTAAATGCTCTAAAACTGAGTGTTTCACACCAAAGCAACGAGCACAGACACAAATGACCATTTCCCTAGTAATGACATACAGTGAGCTAACGTTAACAAAAACAATTTCATAATTTGATTCCCTTATTAGTATGACCTAGTGCATGACAATCGTTTTTATTTAGCTGTGATTGGCACCATAGCTACGTTGCCGAATATATCCAACATATGCATGTAAACGAATAATGCCTTTTTGACATAAATCTGTTGCGAAACTTCCTAACGTTCTAAAACTGTCTTGGCGATTTGATAAGCCAAGTCTTTTGCTACGACATGCAATGACTTCAGCCGCCTTGCAACTACTAGTTCATACGCTGCTACTTTTGTCTGCAACGCGAATTGTAACAAGCTTGGAGGGTGACGCTGTAAACAGGAAGTTTACCTAGGAGTGTGCACGCGAGGTGATTGACCAGCAGGTAGCCCTTACTCCTTGCAAAAACTCTCTTGATTGGTTAGGGATAGGCGGTCGTCTCTAGATTTTTTAAAAGCTGAATACAGGGCCCAGGGCGCGCATATATAGTGCACCTTCTCTCTGAGCATTTGGTTTACTGATATCCTCAAGGAGGTATGTAGTAAATGTAAAAAAACAAAAAAAATTAATTTATTGCTCGAAATTCAAACTTACATGCTGTAGCTTTAACTGCAGTAGCGAAGCCAAGATTTATTCTATGGACGGGCATTACGTTTACTAAAATTACCAACTAAAGTCATAATCAGTGTTGAGCAGTAACTGAGTACTAAGTAATCCATTACTGTAATGTGATTACTTTCAACAGTAACGAGTAGTGTAAGTGATTACAATTTCCAAAACAGTAATTATATTACAGTTACTAATCCAAGTAAGGAGTTACTGCATTGCAATAAAAAACATTTCTTTTTTTGGTCCTAGATAGGCTATCTTATGATGACGTTTTTACGCCCGCAGGTCAGTGTAGGTCACGTCGGCTACTAGCAAAATTGCACTTCTTACAGCTGCCAGTTGTCCGAAGTTCAAACTCCGATGGCTGAAAGATGAGGGAAGGAGAGAGCTTGAGAGGGAGCTTCTGACAGCAGTGTCACAGAAACAGCTAAACTGAATGATAAAGTTAGCACCGCTCTGAGGTGTCACTGCTTCCAAAGCGAGAACAGGCACTACGACAGGTAACATTGCGTTTTCCTAATTTTATCGAATCAATCAATATATAATTGATATTTAACTTTACCTGGCCGACACTGCGGGTGTTTAGCTAGATTTGGAGTTCACACAAGGTAATGTTAGCTTGTTCAAATTACAATGGAATGGCCTGGCATTTGCTCAAAACAGCGCGGGCATAGGGGAAAAATCTTCAATGAGACAGATGCATGAAGGCAGTGAGAATTTGAAATGCAATAATATTAATGGTTAAAACGGAAAACAACCAATGCCTTAAGACGGTAACTTTGATCTATAGGTTGTCTGCCCGAACAGAGCCAGCTATTTCGTCTTGTCTTAATTCTTCCGGGCATAATGAACAGAGATATCGTTGTAATTTACCTCGTCAATATTTTTGAAGTGATGGACTATGTGAGGTCAGGGAGGTTGGGGTTCGAGACTGAATCAGTTCTATTTCTCAAATGTTTTATTTATGTTTAAATATATAGCCTACATACTGTATACCATCAGATTTGAGAGGCTGCAGTGTTTGCAGGCAGTTTGGCTGATTGTTTCAGGGGGGCGGAGTAGGGAAAGTAATATATAACGATTAACGTAACTAATTACTTTTGATACCAAGTAAAAAGTAAAGTATTTTTTATTACTTTTTAAAGGACTAATATGTAAATAGTAACTTATCACAAATCCTGAGTAACCTGCCCAACACTACATGAGCCCAATGCCTGTCACTCAACGCAATCATCCAATTTGTTTAGTATATGAAAAAAGGCAAGGCTTGGTAAGGACAGTGTTGTGCTAGTTACTGGGAATTTGTAATTAGTTACAGTTACTCGTTACCACTTTAAAAAAGTAACTACAATACTTTACCGATTACTCCCTTAAAAAACTTTAACTTTTGCATTTCCAAATTTACTCAAACTCTTAAGTTTAGGCTTTATTTTTTATCCCACACTGCTAACTTGTGATCGTTCTGTGGTAGGCCTACTTTCTATTTGCCAATAGGCCCCGATATACATATATTTTAAAACAGCAACACAAATAATAAACTAATAAACCATAAACCACACAAAACGGGGGCAGCACCGTGGCTCAGTGGTTAGCACTGGTGCCTCACAGCAAGAAGGACCTGGTTCAAACCCCACCTGACCCAATGGCCTTTCTGTGTGGAGTTTGCATGTTCTCCTCGTGTTTGTGTGGGTTTCCTCTGGATACTTCGGTTTCCTCCCACCATCAAAAAACATGCTCCATTCTCCTACCAGTGCCCTGACCAGTCACTGCCAATTCACCTGGAGTTGGTCTGTGTGTCCTACAGTGCATCCGGAAAGTATTCATACCCCTTCACTTTTTCCACATTTTATTGTTACAGCCTAATTCCAAAATGGATTGAGTAGAAAAATGTTCTCAACATTCTACACACAATAGCGCATAATGACAAAGTGAAAAAAGTTTTAGAATTTTTTGCAAATGTATTAAAAATAAAAAATATCACATGTACATAAGTATTCTGGCTGGGCCACTCAAGGACGTTCACAGACTTGTCCCGAAGCCACTCCTTTGTTATCTTGGCTGTGTGCTTAGGGTCGTTGTCCTGTTGGAAAGTGAACCTTCGCCCGAGTCTGAGGTCCAGAGCGCTCTGGAGCAGGTTTTCATCAAGGATCTCTCTGTACATTGCTGCATTCATCTTTCCCTTGATTCTGATTAGTCTCCCAGTTCCTGCCACTGAAAAACACCTCCACAGCATGATGCTGCCACCACCATGCTTCACTGTAGGGATGGTATTGGCCAGGTGATGAGCAGTGCCTGGTTTCCATGCGGGCTGTCATGTGCCTTTTACTGAGGAGTGGCTTCCGTCTGGCCACTACGATAAAGGCCTGATTGGTGGAGTGCTGCAGAGATGGTTGTCCTTCTGGAAGGTTCTCCCATCTCCACAGAGGAACACTGGAGCTCTGTCAGAGTGACCATCGGGTTCTTGATCACCTCCCTGACCAAGGCCCTTCTCCCCCGATTGCTCAGTTTGTCCGAGCGGCCAGCTCTAGGAAGAGTCCTGGTGGTTCCAAACTTCTTCCATTTGCGAATGATGGAGACCACTGTGCTCGTTGGGACCTTCAATGCTGCAGAAATGTTTTTGTACCCTTCCCCAGATCTGTGCCTTGATACAATCCTGTCTCAGAGGTCTATAGACAATTCCTTGGACTTAATAACTTGGTTTGTGCTCTGACATGCACTGTCAACTGTTGGGACCTTAAATAAACAGGTGTGTGCCTTTCCAAATCATGTCCAATCAATTGAATTTACCACAGGTGGACTCCAATCAAGTTGTAGAAACATCTCAAGGATGATCAGTGGAAACGGGATGCACCTGAGTTCAATTTTGAGTGTCACAGCAAAGGGTGTGAATACTTATGTACATGTGATATTAATTTTTTTTATGCATTTGCAAAAAATTCTAAAAAACGTTTTTCACTTTGTCATTATGCGGTATTGTATGTAAAATGTTGAGAATTTTTTTTTATTTAATCCATTTTGGAATTAGGCTGTAACAATAAAATGTGGAAAAAGTGAAAGGGTATACTTTCCGGATGCACTGTATGTGTATAAACAAGTCTGTCGTAATATGTTGGGTGAGCAAGTCTGGCGCAAATTGGCTGCCGTGGTATCACTCAGACTGAGTGTTGTGTTTGATAGCTGTCGGTCCATTCGTTGTTCGTTCTGTGTAATTAATTGGAAACCAATTTGTGTAAAGCGCTTTGAGGCTTGAGAAAAGCGCTAAAAACGAAAAACAATACAAGTATTTATTATTATTATTATTATTATTATTATTATTTATTATTATTAATAATAATAATAATAATAATATTATTATTATTATTATTATTATTATTATTATTATTATTATTATTAATAATAATAATAATAATAATAATAATAATAATAAAATATTTTTTAAATTTATTATAGTCTCAAATGGCCAAACAACAAGCCTCAAAACTCACGGCTTGCATTTCCAGCTCAAAATAATATTCCCACATTCAAAGCGGACGAAAATAAAATGATAAAGGTTTCACAAAATGCTCAGCAATGAACGTTATTTAAGTTTAAAGTAACAATATATTTCCCATACTGTTTGTGTCCGAGCCACCCTCCAGATCAGCTGAGCAAGCAGTAAGTTTTGTTCAAGCTGGTATCGCTGCTGTGACTTTAGCTAGCCAGTATGCCAAGTTTACCTAGCTAACAAGTACAACCACTAAATTAAAGTCGAGCGCTTAGCAAATGTTCATTACCAGTTTAGTTACCACAGTTTCCTCCAGAACCAAAACGTAGGAATTTAAAATTCCAGAGGCACCCCTTAAAAAGTATTTACTTCTTTATAAAACATACTTAGGAAACGATACAGATTTAAATAACATTAGCAAACCCTAAATAGCATGTGTGTCTCGCTGTAACCTTCTTCCTCAGGCTAATGAAATAACATTGAGGGGGCAAGTAGGGGGGCTATACAGAACGGTGAGCTCCCAAACTCCACACAGAAATATAAACAGGAAAGAGTCACGTTTGAGCATAAACAGTAAGAGTGACCAGGAGGCAAAATAAAATACACATTTGTTATTAGTAAAATTAGGAAATTAACAGTAACTAGTAACGGACCCATTTACATTTTCAGTAACTGTAATTTAGTTACTCAAATGTGAATAATAACGCGTTACTTTACTAGTTACTGCGAATAGTAGTGAAATTACGGTAACGCGTTACAATCAGTTAGATCCGTTAGTCCCAACACTGATCATAACACAACTTTTAAAACACTAACATTTGATGGCATTACAAAAACTGTAATACTTTTCATGTTTCAGTTCTACCTGCATACAGTACACAGTATGAATTTCAAAGTTTTTTATAATTAAGTTTCCTTTTACTGTGAACCACTCCACATGTTTTGAGTGTTGAATGTGTGCATTTTTGGCACATAATATCTAACAGTGAATGAGTCATCTTTATTCAATAGAATGTAGGCCTACAGTGAAAAAAATGTAAGTTACAGATTTGCTACTGACAACTTTATTTGCAACATGAAATTGCTGCCTGTGATCAACAAAAAGGTTCCTTAGAGGAATAAAAATATAGATTATGTACTATCCACAAATTCATTTGCATTGAAACTGGTGTACTTCTCTGCCTGGTCCAGCTACTTCTCTCCCTGGTCATCTCCCTCATCCCGCTATTTCTCTCTGACTTAGATGTGGTTGGTTTACCTTACACAACTTTCAGTAAATCAGCTATTTTCCAATGTTTCAATGCTATGTTCACTCAAATGCTTATCATTTGTTTCAATATACACTATATGGCCAAACGTATGTGGACACCTGACCATCACACTTACATGAGCTTGTTGGACATCCCATTCCAAAACCATGGGCATTAATATGGAGTTGGCCCCCCCTTTGCGGCTATAACAGCCTCCACTCTCCCGGGAAGGCTTTCCACAAGATTTTGGAGTGTGTCTGTGGAATTCTGTGCCAATTCAGCCGAAAGAGCATTTGTGAGGTAGGACACTGATGTTGGACGAGAAGGCCTGGCTCTCAATCGGTGTTCCAATTCATCCCAAAGGTGTTCAGTGGGACTAAGGTCAGGGCTATGTGCAGGCCACTTGAGTTCCTCCACACCAAACTCGTTAAACCATGTCTTTATGGACCTTGCTTTGTGCACAAGAGCACAGTCAGGTTGGAACAGAAAAGGGCCTTCCCCAAACTGTTGCCCCAAAGTTGGATACAAACAATTGTCTAAAATGTCTTTGTATGCTGTAACATTAACATTACCCTTCACAGGAACTATGGGGCCGAGCCCAAACCCTGAAAAACAGCCCCAGACCATTATCCCTCCTCCACCAAACTTTACAGTAGGCACTATGCATTCCGGCAGGTAGCGTTCTCCTGGCATCTGCCAAACCCAGATTTGTCCATCAGACTGCCAGATAGTGAAGCGTGATTCATCACTCCAGAGAACGCGTTTCCACTGCTCCAGAGTCTAGCGGCAGTGAGCTTTACACCACTCCAACCGACGCTTGGCATTGCGCATAGTGATCTTAGGCTTGTGTGCAGCTGCTCGGCCATGGAAACCCATTGCATGAAGCTCCTGATGCACAGTTCTTGTGCTGATGTTGCTTCCAGAGGCAGTTTGGAACTCTGTAGTGAGTGATGCAACAGAGGATAGGCGATTTTTACACGCTTCACACTTCAGCACTCGGCGGCCCCGCTCTGTAAGTGTGCGTGGTCTACCGCTTTGTGGCTGAGCTGCTGCTCCTAGACGCTTCCACTTCACAACAATAGGACTTACAGTTGACCGGGGTAGATCTAGCAGGGCAGAAATTTTACTAACTGATTTATGGCAAAAGTGGCATCCTATGACAGTGCCACGTTTAAAGTCACTGAGCTCTTCAGTACGACCCATTCTACTGCCAGTGTTTGTCTATGGAGATTGCATGGCTATGTGCTTGATTTTACGCACCTGTTACCTAGCAATGGGTGTGGCTGAAACACCCGAACTCAATGATTTGTAAGGGTGTCCACATACTTTTGGCCATATAGTGTAGCTTTTGAGCTGCTGTTGCTGCAGAAGCACAGGATTTATACTCTAAGGTTTTGTACATTATGCTTTAATTTCTGGCACTTTGTGTGAAATAATTTGTAAATAAGAAAATAAAAAGATCCATTTTGGTATTTGGTCAACTTGTTTGTAAAACATTTTAGTACAACACGGATTGTGCTAATGGTATAGTCCACAAAGATGGATGTTGTGCTTATTGTGTTTACAGATTGGACAAAAGTATGTTAGCAATTGTAAAAAAAAAAACTGTAATGTCCACTACTGACGCTCCTAAATATGACCGCTCATTTGCACACGGCCCTGCAGTCTCATGTCCTTTTATGGAGATTAGCGGGGCATTTCTCTATGCTAATTAGCAGCAACTGTCACAAGCTTTCAATTTACGAAAATGGGATTCATCAATATAAGAACATAGGTGTGAACAATTCTGCGGTTTAAGAACAAGTTGTGAATCCGACGTAGACTTCTCTTAGGAAATCTCTTAAGATACACACACACACACACACACACACACACACACTTTAAAAATATCACCTGCGCCCCTGCCTGACTGACACCACAAACGATTGCCAAACTTGCGCCTTCCCCTTTGGTTAGTGTCACGTGCCGACGCCTTGAACGGTTAGTTCCTTGTTAACAACTTGCACGGGTTGGTCAAACTGTGTCACAATCGCCTAGGCCCACTGTTTCGAGTCGATAAATATAATTAGTCAAAAATTATTTTGGGTAAAATTTACTTTAGGTTCAAGATACTGCAAATTTACTAAACCATGTAACCAAGCACTGTTTGAGTGAGTATTGCACTCTTTTGTATTAATTTCCAGAAGAAGGCTCTCTAATTTCAGAAGTATGCTACGCGCACGCGCACTAAAACACTCACTCCCAAGTGATCTACAAGGAAATGGGATGAACCATCAGTACCAGAGCCATAGAGTTTGCTTTGATCAAAACGAGCGTCGTCGGGCATATGTTTACAGCGTCCATTAAACTACGTAATGATTGGATTAGTTTGCTCATTTCACTTTTAAATTGAGAAATAGCCTATATAAGAGTCATATAGGTAATACTTGAAAGGTGAGTTGGAAAAAAATGGCTTTTAAATAAATGCATTTATTAGGCTATGTAAACTAAGTGCGGAAATTCTTTTTTTTACAGGCAATTATGGCAACAATGTATTTCATAATGTTTCTTCTATTGAAAAGCATTAATGTAATACCAGGTAAGCGTCAAACAAAACTTGCTGATGCCATTTAATCTAACAACTGAAACATGTAATATAAACGTTTGTATAATCTTTTTTTCTTAGCTTTTGGGAGTGAGTCTGCTCCTCAATGTTTCAACGACTATGAGAAAGTGTTAGTTTGTGAGTTCCCATCTAGCCAGACAAACTGCTCTAGATACAGGATAAAATTACCGGAGTTAAGGTGGGCCTATTTTATAACTCAGTGTCTTTTATCGTTATGTATTTCCTTGTATTTTCTGATCTATTTTTTCAACTGAAGTATTGTATTTGCATTTTACAGGAACAAGTCATGCAACTTCAAATATGAAAACGTTTCATCTAAATGTAATTGCTATGTTGAAATGATACTTATTATTGGGCAGCAACACACAGTACAATTTTGGCAAAACGACAAGCTGCTCACATCTAGTGTCATCAATATCAGCGACACCAGTAAGTTAACCCTGCGTGTTTAAATTTAATTGTTGAAGTCTATTTTGAAAAATTTATTGAGTTTTCTATTTGCAGTAAAGCCCAAAGCCCCCAGTACATGTACTGTGAAGCCTACAGTACATGGACATTTTCTGGTCAGCTGGAAGGCTAATTATGATGACCCTCCATTCTCACAGCGACTTGCTGCCAGAGTAACTTATTGGAAGAAGGGAGAGAAGATAAATGAGGTAACGTTTATGTTACAAGCAATCAGTATCACGAAGATTTGTACAATTTCCACTTAAAATCTTAAAATCATTAATAGGCTCTGTAAATATTTCCATAGGTGTCTAATATTGCTTCAAGGCACTATGAGATTCGTGGTGATGACTTGGAGCCTAACACAAATTACACTGTATTTGTTCAAAACTTTGCTGATTTCAGTCACCTTTATAGTGACAGGAGCACAGAGTGTTTTTTTACCACCGGTAAGTAGCTTATGCTATATTATGTTGATATAAAGTATATTAACTCAAACACAATAACTTTTTTTCATTGTGATTATAGCTGGATCAACTGAAAGTCTACTGAAGGTTGTCATTATTGTAATCAGCATTGTTGTAATTGTCCTCATCAGTGTACTCTTCTGGTGTTACATTAGGTAAGTAACACTTATAAATATCATATTACGTATTTGATTGGGAATAAATTGATATTTTTAAAGTTATATATTCTTTATCCATTTTAGAGGAAAAATATGATCAACTAATTCTTAATTTAATAATCCCAAATGATTGGGAACATTATTTTCTGTCTTTAATCCAGACTTAAAGCCAAGTTGTGGGATAAAGTCCCGAAACCAACAATTCCACAAATGGGTTCAGTAGAGAAATGGGTGAGTTCCTTTAGCCCTTGTAGTTGGAACACTAAGGCTTCTTTTTGGTTCTCAAACCGCCTGACATCCAGTATCAATTTTGTTTATTTAAGATGTATTAAATAAAAGGATGTCGTGCTTGCACTTCCATCACAGGTCTTGTTGCCTTCAGAAACTTCCTGTTCTCCCATCTACGCTGAGCCTCTTAAAATGGAGGTAAATGAGGGGAAACCACGGTGAGTGTCTACTTTTTCATGTAATAAAACATGATACTCTATCTTATATGTTTTTAGTTGAGATAGTAGTTATTTTTGTGAATAAATTTGAATCGATTTTGTTTTCTACCATGTAGGACAAAACCCTATGTAACTGGGGGTAGCGGTGAGAATTTGCAAGAAGGCAGCGGAATGGGCGATGGCTCCGGTTCAATGAGTTATGCTCAAACAGTCTTCCTTGCCCATGATGATCAGGCTGTCTCTATCGGCCAGATGCAGAAAGCTGTTCAAGTCATTGACCATGTTGAAGAAGAACTCAGCAAAGTTTTTCCTAATTTAGGAAGCATGTGTGAAACTAATTTAAACCCTGCATTTTCTGGTGATTCTGCCTATTGTAATAAGCATAATGTATTGAGCAAAGAAAACTCACAAGCTCAAACATCTTTAGGTAGTGTACAATTAGGAAATAACCTACCACTAAGTTTTTCACCATCTCTTCAGACAGACTTTTCATATCATGTGTGTAATGGTGAATCTCTGAATGCTTTGTTAACTAGAGAGCTTAGTGAGCCTTCTACTGAAAATGTGAGCAATGTACAAGCATCTTTTGAGGAAAAAACCTTGGATTTTGTATATCAGAGCTTTGGTGAGTTGGTCAGCAAAGACCTGAAGGAACCAAATCTCAAAACGGATTATCTGAGTGTCCCAGATAGTCATAAGGCAACTGTGATCCACCAAATTAATCCAAGTTATTTCTACCTTAATGCAGACCATGAGTACAGCTCATGAGAAACAGTGATTATCAGTGAGTTGGTGTCAGTGTTATCTTTGCTGTTTACCATGTTATCCTCATGAATGACCACTGAGAATTGTATATCTTGAATTATCCAACTTGCACTTTTTGTCTGCATTCCATCAGTTTTTAGTCACCTATTTTGGTTCATTAAGTCATTGTGTGTATTTTCTTTTAGCCTTTTACCTTCGCCGTTTTAAATGTATTTTTCATTGATATTTTATGTTTTTACTTTGTACAGATATCTCGCAACTCCGGTTTCGAAAGGCGTTTTATAAATACAATTTACTTATACCTTACTTGCTCACTATGTTTAATTAACCAGTCATGTCGTTCTGAAAAAATAAAAATAAAAAATTCTATTACGCAACATTAGAGTCCCTTCCAAGGAAATACGTATAAGGTAGCTGATATCCGAACAACAGCCTTTTTCCAGTACATGGCTGTGTTCGGAATCGCCTACTTAAATACTTTCTACTACATACTCAATGAGTGCATACTGACTACTTAAATCGAAATCTAGAATACTGCTTTTTTCTACAAAGATTCGATTATATTGTTAGTATACTCAACAGGAACATTTTGTTCCTTTTTGTAATGCTGTCAAATCTAGACGGAAATTGCCGAATTGCATTTTGGGGCGTGAAGCATCGTCTAGTAACCTCTCTCGGGTACTCAACATTTCCCCAAATTTGAGTATGTCATCCGGGAACTTTTTCCATACTCAAATTTCACATACAATGTATTGTTGGCATATTGCTTACTCATTTTCTGTCAAATTGAATATGTTAAGTATGCATAGTAGGCGATTCCGAACACAGCCACTCACTCCAAAGAACCGGAATTTTCATATGTAGGCTACAAGGAAATGGGAGGAACTAATCTAGAAGCGAGATAAATAAGAAAATGTTTACAGCCAGGGGATCAGCCTATGTGGTGTGTAATGTTTGAGAGTTTTATAGACGCACCAATAGCTATAGTAAAATGTATCCTAAAATGCCCATCTAACATTTTTAAAGTAGGCTATAATGAGTTTACCATATTTGTATAAAACATGGAAAAGTTAATGAGTTACAAAATGTAGCTATAGGCCAATATCATTTATAGCCAACGTAGTTTCAGGGGTTAAATTAGACCCAGCCTTTATTGTGTTTATCGTTTTCGAAACCCATAAAATTGTTCATAACTAGAATATGTTGGCCGCAATTTAAAACTACTCGTATTTTGAAATGTCATGCTTAATTGGGTCATACTGCAGCCATGCAGCTGCAATATTATTCAAAGGTTGAGCTCTGTTAGGATGGAAGGACGAAGAAATCAACAGGGTTGATTATGTTGGAATGATCTCACTTTCTGTTTCCGATTTCAATTGGCTGTGACGGACTGAACGCTTTTGTCTCTGGCTTGGGATCTCCCAAGATACAACCACACACAAGAATAACGTTTGAAAGGCAAATACATCAACACTTAGACCTATTGGGCAAAATCCGTTTTTACCTATTATGAGAAAGTCATAATATTATTATTATTATTATTATAATTATTATTATTATCATTAGGCCTATTTTAGCGCGCCTATCTATGCCCGCAGTTCTGACCCAATCGATTCCATTCCAGTGCCCACATGTCTTGGGTATTGCAGTCCGTTGAAATAACTTGCAGCTAACTGATCGGTTAACGTTTTATATTTTTAATTATTAATTTTAATCGGTTTCGGCCCCATTGAAATGAATGGGGAGAGAGTTTTCACGGTCTTTTGCCGCTATCTAGCGTCGATGTTATGGAAATTGCAAGTTGTTATGTTAAGCCATACTGACTGTCTTGGCTTGCAGCAATGACTGACTCCGTCTGGTTATTATGTGATTGCCTCGTAAGACGCAATACTGTTATCCTTAAGTTTCGTAATTATTATAATAATAATATTAGCCCCATTTTCCGGCACCTAAACACCTGCATTTCGCTTCCATTGCAACGCCAAAATGTCAGTTCGAATGCCACGGACTCTGTTAATTTTGACAAGCATTTTTCATTTTGTTTTCGTCTTCGTCCGTACTGATAATTGTAGTTGCGTGTAAGTCAAATTTTGGTCATTTCATTTTGTTTCGTTATAGTTAAGATTTAGTCAGTGTTAGTAAGTTTTCGTTTTAGTCACATCTTCGTCAATGTTTAAGTCCTGACTCCTAAGGGGAATTAACATATATGGCTCTGGTTTATATGCACACTTCTACACATAATTAAGCAACCACTTGAACAGTAGGCTAAACGCTGCGCCCGGCCTACGCAACTAGAAGGCAGTGGCTGATGTTAACCGTAACTAGCTTATGCAATGCAGTCTAGCTAAACTGAACGATGAAGTTAGCAGCACCGCTCTGAGGTGAGTGTCACTGCTTCCAACGCGAGAGCAGGCACTGACACGTAACGTTAAGTTTTCCTAATGCTATCGAATCAATCATATAGCCTAATAATATATTTACCGTTACCTTGGCAGATTTGGAGCTCTCACAAGGTTACGCGTTAGCTTGTTCAAATTATACTGTATTTGCTACAAATTGCGCGGACATACACAGACTCAGAGCAGGAAAAAATCAACATCAAATAAGAAAGATGCAAGAAGCCAAGGGGAATTTGTATGAAGTGAATCGTTAAAAAGTAAATCAATGCCTTGAGACGGCAACTTCCATCCATCCATTAGCTATACCGCTTTTCCTCGACAGGGTCGCGGGGGGGCCGGAGCCTATCCCAGCCGACACAGGGACAGGTCGCCAGTCTATCACAGGGCTGACACAGGTACAGACAACAACTCACACTCTCGGGCAATTTACAGCTAACAATTAACCTGCATGTTTTTGTACTGTGGGAGAAAACTGGAGTACCCAGAGGAAACCCACGCAAACACGGGGAGAACATGCAAACTCCACACAGAAAAGCCCTTGGTCCAGGTGGGGATTGGACCAAGGACGTTCTTGTTGTGAGGCAATAGTGCTAACCACTGAGCCACCGTGCTGAGACGGCAACTATTATACTGTAAAAAATTGTTTGGCCTTTTAGTTGGTTCAACTTGTTTCAATAGGTTAGTTGTACTAAAATTACGAAAACATTGAGTCAACTTGTTATTTCAAGTTGGAACCTGACCAACTGATCAAGCAAAGCATATTAGTCAATGCAATTTAGACATTCAGGTTTACTCAATTGAACAATTGAATTAACATACTGAAGACGTCACCTGACTCTTGACCGCATGAAGTAATAGTCATCGTTACTGCTATCCTGATAGGCCATTGAGGTAATACATTTGCATATATCCCAGCAAGTTATAAGATGTAATATTAATGATAATACAATTTATTTGGATTGTGCTTTACTTTGCTAATCTCAAAGTGATAAAGATGTTAAAGATACATAGCAAATTATATAAGGCATATGAAAAATATATTTTTTTGCAACTCTTACTCTGAACACTGTTATCATTAATCACAAGCCTTGAAACTACTGTTCCGGAAATTGTTAACTCCACGTCGTGTGGTTACGTCAGTTCATCTTTGTTAGCCTGGGTTGCGCTAAATAATCTTAGAACATCTGTACGGATGTTGTGTTGGTACTTATGCTGTGCGGAGTTTATCTGGCATGAAGTGAAAACCGGGAACAAGAGTCGAAGTTCTCGCGGGAGGAATGTTAAGCGTATGTTACCTTCATGTTACCATTTGTGGAAAAAAAAGGTGTTCGTTGGGGGTTCCTGACAGATTTGCGTTAAAATACTGTATCGAGAAAATGTATTTATTCAACTTTCAAATATATGTCAATATCATTAAATAATCAGTTTGCTGTATGTCAATTTCGTCAAATTGACTTTTCATAGTGAGTTGCATGAACTTAAATTGAAGTGCATCAAACTAAAATAACGAATTTGCCAGAACCTATTCTTTGCTCATCTTACTCAAAATCTATTAAGGCAGCCAGGTTACTCATAATTATAAGTTGAGCCAACTTTATTTGTTTTACAGTGTAGGTGGGCTTTCCTGTAGCACATATCAAATACAACTGAAAATTGAGCCTCCCCTCCAAATGGGCTACCTCAATTGAAAAGTATGAGGTTGCCCATTTTGACAGGGAGAAATTACTGCACATGCGCTACCCTGTTCTGAACTACATGCATACTTTTTGAACACATTAAAGCATTGTCGGTGAAAGCCTGACCTAGTTGAAAATAAAATCAAATGGTAGTACTTCATCGTCATGTGTCCACCATTATATTATGATGAAGAGGCACTACCGATCTAGCGGCAGCCCCCTTGTCAACAAACAGGGTTTGGACCGCAGTCCGCTTGTGCTGCAGGGGTAGGTTCTGCACGCTAAGGCGGTCAGTCGAATAACTGCGATGCATCGCATCGCATTTGCGCAGGGAAATGCATTTCTAGTTGCTGCTGCGGTCCCCAACCGGAGAAATGACTCTGCGAGACACTGAATATAGGCTACATTTTGATGGGGAAAAGAAGGCTACGTTCAAATTGGGATGATTTCGCTGAGAGAAAAATAGCATGACGGAGAAAACGACTGCTAGGTTGGTTTCCAAAGTGCATGGCCAACAGTCACTTGGATCATTGGGCAGTCAGCCTCTCATCTCCCATTGCAATTTGACTCTTGAAAGCATAATGGATATAATATAAATAATCCATTGGGATAACCGCTGACCGTCTTGTTTTGCTTTGGGGGAGACCAGGTTGTGAAACTTTTTTTGCTACAGCGCCTATTTCTTACTTAATTATTTAGCTAGAGTTCTCAAACTTTTATACAGAGTACCCACATTTGTTTCACTACACCAATTGAAACCTCTACAAGAATATACATTGTGACTTGATGTCAAATACATGGTGTTCCTTTGTTACAACTTACCCCACTCTACCGGGATAGGTTGTAACACATACTGGGGTTGTAACAATTAAACAAAAGAAGCAAAAACAGGGGCCAAAAATTAGGTTAATTCCAATTAAAGAACAACCCAGAACAATGTCTCTCTCCGTGGGACTCACCATAACTCAAATCCACTTTGTATTTGAGTGTGTTCATGTGCATGTATGTACATAGCCTACTGGAACAAACTTATGGCATGTGTGAACATGTTGGTAAAATATCAGTCACAACAAATGAATGCTGGTAGCCCTGGAGTGCAGGATTGGTGGGCCTAGAGACTGCAGAGGGCACGTTAACACACACTTCCGTTGGCTTTGGGTGGCCAATTTAATAACAATAATAATAATAATTCATTGGATTTAGTTTTTAGCGCTTTTCTCAGGACTCAAAGGGCCTTACAAATTGGTTGCCAATTAGGTACACACAACAAACGGACAGACAGACAGCTATCACAACAATCAGTCTAGATCATGGGTCTTCAACAGGGGGTCTGCGGCCCCCAGGTGGTCCGCAGAGGTACTCCAGGGGGACCGCCAAATTGTTTCATACTTATTGATGATAGGCCCACACTCTAAGGGGCCGTGTCCACTGAACGCGTTTTTTCAACTTCCTGCGTCTCTTCCCCATTCATTACTAATGTACGCCTCGCGTCTTTTTGAGCTGCGTTTTTCCATTTTGGGCGGAGCACTCAAATTGAAAATAGTTCAACTTTTGCCAAAGCGCGGCGCTCGTCAATGTCACTTTTTGAAAGTCGGCCAATCAAAATTTATTAAAGGCGGGACTAAAAATAAAAATACATAAACAAACGCCGCCATTGAATTAAGCGAATTCAGCATCTCAGATTTCCAAAAGGTGTATGATCGTACATTAAAATGGTGCTTTATAATTGTATCAGTTGTTTTATATATTTGTAACATGTTTAAATATACGATAAATTATGTACATTCAAAGAATGTTGCTCTTTGTTAGTCCTAAAGTTGTGACCCTGGTCTAGTGACAGTGTAGTGACTACTTTGTTGATGTACTTCGTTAGGTCGGCCAGAGAATTAGTAGGCTACAAACTAACTATGACTAGGATTTGGGTTCTATAGTTGTTCATTACAATAACTAACCACCCCATTAGCGTTATGTTATGTTATAAAAGACAAAAATCTGTAACGTTAGTAGCTAGCATGCTGCGAGACTAACCACCCTAGACGCTATGACAGTTGCATAGCAACAAAAAAGGCGTCGGTGACGGTGAAGCGCGTTGGTAAAGCGCGTTGAAAGCGTAAATTTCAATGACAAGGCGCAGCGCATTGCGTTTTTGCGCGTTTAGTGGACACGGCCCCTAATGGTGTCATGAAAATAAATGCATTTAGCTAGCAAACCTACGCTCAATGACGTAACGTTACCGGTTAGCAAACTTAACTAACATTAGCTAGTTAGATAAGATAAGTAGCCTACTGTTATTAGGCATAGTTTATATTCTGATTAATACTATTGGACTTACTATGGCCATCTTATGAGCCTCAGTGGATTTTCCTCCCTCACCTACCTGAAAAACAAATACAGGTCAAGACCGCAGCCTGAGGCTGATATGGCCCTCTGCCTTACAACCTCCATCCTCCCTAGGATAGACCAGCTGTGTGCCACTCACCAGGGTCAGACATCTCACTAAGCCTCAGTGATATGAGTATGCGCCATTCACAGACAGTTAAGTTTGAGGATTCACTGTCCCTCCCATGTGTATATAAATTTATAAAAGTATAAATAAATTAATCTGATTTATTTTGAAAGCTTATTATTGTATGCCCCATAACATGTATGTTAAGTTTATGCATGGCACTATTGTTATAATCCGCTCCAGTTCAGCGACAATTCCGTGTTTTGGTCTATGTGAGTTTTTGTTCCATCCTGAAATGTTTCATTTGTGCCTTATCTACCCTCTGGGGTGGATATAGTTAGTTAGTTTTTATAGTATATAGTTTTATTGTCCCTTTCCCCTTGTTGCCAGTTCTTCTTTGCACCTACTGTATCAAGCCTTCCTAGTAAGTTTTCTAGATTTAAGAGAGAGTTACCTGTTATCAACTTTTGTCAATTTCTTTTTACCTCAGTTTGGCCTCTGGATTTGTTTGCCTACTATTTTTGCATATTCTGTGAATGATACTTCATGTAGGCTACTGGACCACGTCTATTGTCCCCTCCCTTTCGAATTTGTTTGCCTAGCAACTGATTGTTTACCTGTGTACCCAACTTTTCTGCACTTTTTTTTCAACTATAGGCCCCCTTACACATTATTGTAGGTCCCGTTAATATTCAACACAGCCTAATTTTAATCATTATGTAGTAGGGGGTCCCTGCTCCGTCTCTCTATCAGCCAGGGGGTCCCTGGCCTGAAAAACGTTGAAGACCCCTGGTCTAGATGATACCACAGTAGCCAATTCGCACCAGACTTTCTCACCCATCTGCATGTGCCTGTTCCCAGCCTTGGCAACTACCATGTGGGATCAGGAAGGAAGTGGTTAAACACATTTGACTCCTATCTTATCCATGATTGGTGGAATTGGTGGTATAACAACTCAACCCATGTTACAACCATACCGGTCTCCCCTACTTGAGAAACAGAATGTGATCTCAGGTGATTCGAATGGTCCAAAATATGGCTCCAACCAGCCTGTAAAATTTAACGTTACTAGAGGCAGTTTATCTGTAGGAGATGATTTTGGCAACCACTACCGTTGACTTAGTGTAATTATTTTTCCCTTACCGTCGCAAAGAAGACATGTAGAATGCTAGTGGTCACTGCATATTGCCAGTACGATCAACGACTATACTCCAGGTATGGGCATCTCTTCCTGATTTAGTGACGCACTTCCTTGTACCATAAAGCAATTCGTCACAGTTATGCAGGAGATCATTCCCGGTGGCAGACAAAATTAGTGTTAAATATTCAAGTACGACTTGACTTAAAGAGAACAGATCTGAACCGTGATTTTTTCATTCTCCCATAGACATTGCAATGTGTATCAGAAGAAATTTATTCATAATCGGTCAATATAAAAAGTTGCATATAGTGGCTTTAAATAATAAAAACCAATACGGTGAGCTAAGATAGACGCTGTTGGCCGCTGGACATTTGTGATTAGCTGACATAGACAACTGTGTAAAAATACTTTTATTAGCAATTGATCAAATATTTTTTCTTCCAGAAAGCCTTTTTGTTTTCGAGAGGTAGGCTAAGACACAATGGTGACCACGGACGGACCAGTGCATTTCAAATCACTAATAATGTTACCCGATCAAATACATTTTTTTATGCACAATGGTCAATTTCATAGGCATACCATAGGTTTATTTTCCCTCCAACACCATAATTGATACCGAGGGGGAGTTTAAAACACAAGTAAACCAATAACTCTAGCAATGGCTGCCACAGTTCTGCCTTGCAGGCCATAGTTCCCTAACCACACTTCTAATGTAATCTGACAATCCATTAACTATAGGTCAAGATCAATCCCAATTTTTATGTTCTACTTGTTCAGTCAGAAGCCGGTGTCCTCAGATATCAAGGCCAAGCATCATATTGGCCCATCAGCAGTGTCTTTGGATTATTGCCCTTTTTTCTTAAGATGAATCTGACAAGACACTGAAATCTGACCTTGTATTTACTTTACTTTCATATGGTGACACATTCTAAACAAAAAACGTAGACTACATTTCAAATTAATACAAGTAACTTGTTATAAGATATTCTGCCGATTAGAGTTATGTTGTAACCAATGGCAATAAAAAATAACAATGTGTAAAGTATATAATTACTTTATATGTTATGCAAAGGAGCAACGTTATGCAAATAAACAACTTACAAATAAATTGGCGCCAGCTTACTGTTATTTACTATGACATAATAGCCTATAAAAACAAGTGATTATCAGGGACTGAATGTGTTTGTTTTTGACAATGGGATAATATTTACATCTTAGTTTAATGTGTCTTTCTTTTTAAGTGGTTTAGCAGTAACACTTTTCAAGCCTTCTTTTGATGCTAAATGTTTAAAAGATAACACTCATAATTTACAAATTGTTTAAAATCTTTTCAATCAATACCCTTTTTTAGTCCCCCATATTTGAACACACAAATAAAATCAGACAGGTAACAATATTTTTTTTTACATTGTGTATAACAATTAACATATTTTCAATAATAACCCTGAGTTGAGAGCAACACTTAAAAACAGCTAAAAACAGGCAAGTGGTTATTACGCAACATACAATCTGACTAATCTGCTGTTTAAACATGATCACCTAATTGTAAAATCTCTTTATGTAGTGCAACATGGATCTTGGAACTTAAAATAGCATATGTGCTGAGCATAATTTCTTGTTATAACATATTCTGGGGGGTTGAAAATGTTGAAATGGTTGAGGGTAGTGTACTACAAACTGCTAATATTAAAATGATAAGTAGTAGCATACTAGTATTCTTGCAAATCTACAGAAAAGTTGTGCATTCTCTCCACCATGAAGAAGCACAGAGTTCCAATGAAGCAAAGAATGACCATGACCAGGAGCTGCCATGTCAACAGAAGGTAGCCACTGTAGAAGAAAGCTAATGCTGCAAAGATGGACTGTCAAAGAAAAGTACAGTAAACATTTTATTTATTTATTTTTCCTGAAATTGTGAAAATTATGACCCTGCTATTTCTCCAAAGTTCACAAACCCACACAAACATTACCACTCAGTTGCACGGAATTACAGTTACAGCTAATACCAAGAATTGTATGTATATATAGTATGTATATGTTTAACTTTGTGCCCACTTAGCATTACCTGGATGAATTTGAAGATGGCAAATGCAGGTGTGCTTTGTTCGGCATAAACATGGCCCAATATGCTGTACAATTGTGTGTTGAAACAGCTATCCCCAAGTCCAAGTAAGAAACTGCACAACAAGGCAATAGACACACTGAAAAAGGAAAAAGAACAAAAGAAGGAAAGAAGGAAAAGGTTTATGTTTTATTGAAATCATTTTACTCTTGCCAGTTGACAAGTTTATGTTGAGATGACAAAAAAAACTACCTGGGAGTCAGATATGGCATGTGTTTTGTGCTGGTTTGTAAAACAATTGGGGCATCATCTGGGATGTTGAGGAAGATCAGGTAGAAGGCAACAAAATGCACTACCATTCCAAGAAACACCACAGAGGTACGCCTAAAGCGATTGTTCTTACACAGAAGTCCAAAACAACCTCCACCTAATGGGAGAACGTCTCATTGTGAAGGTGACTAGCAAGATGATATTCACGAAATATCTATTAACAAAAGGTGAATATTAAATACTGGTTACAAAGTAACGGTCATGCAATATAGCAAGAAGCACAAAATTACCGACTATCTCTCCAACTCCCACCACAATCCCAGAGATCCCAATTAAACCTTTTGCTGTTTCTCCAAACTGTGAGGTAGCCCCAATGCATGTGCCATACACCCCACTGTAAAAGGACAACTCCAGACCTTCAATACGGATGAGAAATTACATTTTAATTAGGAATATTATTAAAATCTAAACATTTAGCTAATATGTCTTTATGCAATCTACTTACCACTATACGCCATGCAGCAGCTCAATAGCAATATAGTTCTGCTTTTAAGAAGATTTATTATTGTACCTTAAGAGGAGAAACACTAATCAGTGTTGGGATTTGGTAATCAACATTTTTGAAAACGTAAAAACATTTCTATATTTTTGAATTATTTTACTTACCGAGTTCTGACTTTAAGTCTTTAACAGCAGTTTTTGCCCTTTGTTTATACCTTAAAATCAAGATTTGTTTATTATAATATTCTCCAAGTATGAGTCTAGTTCAAAGTTCAAATCTTATATATATATATATATATATATATATATATATATATGTTTAGAGTTAATAAGAGATATATAACTTCCATATAGCTTTAAGCTATAGGAAATCTAATATGTAAAATAATTTAAACAAATTATCTAAAAGAGAGTAATAATGTTTTTACATCATATGGTTTGAAATCAAAGACTGCCCTTCCTCCTCAGAGATTATATCCTCTTGTAGACGAGTCCTTCTCAATGCAAGGAAGCAAAGTGTTCCAAGCACCGATGTTACTAGCAGACCTGTGAAGAGGATTCTTCTACTCCTATCTTGGAGGGAAACAGAAAAGTTAACCTTTGAAAAACATTAGTTAACATTAACACAATCCTGTCCTCTGTATCCAATCCAATCCAAATCCCTTTACAATACAAAATTTTTTTTTTTCTTGATTTGCCTTACCTGATATTTCGGTACTTCCATTCCAATCAAAATAAATGTAAAGATTGCCAAAAATCATGCTGCAAATTAAAACAATTGTTTAAACAGTGAACAGATCATACAAGGGGATACTGGTAAAGTATACACTAAATATTATAGCTTAGAAAAAGAGAGGCAATTTAGTGTGAATTGAGCTAATTATAGTCAGGCCACCTTGAAAATGGTGACTATGTGAGAATTTGCTTGGATTACCTGCACTGTAAGAGGGCCCAAAACATCCCCGTGTTCCTATTAATGGAGGAAGCGTCCGAATTCTCCACCAAGAAATGCCCTTGGGCTGTCCAGAGCACTTTAGTGGGAATGATCAAGCATAGAATAGTTTTTTTTTTTTTACTTAAATAAATGTGATAACCATTTGAACCTACATTTTTATTATGTGTTATTAAAATGTATTTATGTTCAGTGAACCCTGTCTTTAAAATCTATGAATGAAGATGCTACCCAGTGAGCACAAGACGTAATTTGAACGTTGATTTCTGGTTGAATACTGGTAGATATCGGGTTTGGACATTCAAGACCTCCTTTCGCCCTTTTTCAACTGGCTTGAATGCAGATACAACATGAGCGTGTTACAAAACACAAATTTGTTTATAATTTTGAAATGTATGTTTATATGTAGGTTGAAAGAAAGACGTTATTGAATACTTGAAAGGTTTTTCTCTAAATTCATAGTTCACTGGTAGGCGAAATGTGGTCTACAAGCAGATGTAATTTGAACACATTTAATGCAGTAACAGAGTAGGGAAAGATTATCTTCTTTTCAGGTGGTAAGTATCCCTGCAGAGTTGGAATTGGCCTATTTTGGCATAGGCCACCTGACAATTGAGGACCCAGTAGAGCAAATGGACACCAGCCCTCCAAAATGGAAAGAAGTGGAAAATGCAGTCAGACGTGCAAGAGCAGCATTGGCCTAACGGACCTAACGACCTAACGGAGTACCTTACAGACTGTATAAAAATGCACCTGATGTCCTACCTTTTCTTTGGAAACTACTGAGGCTAGCATGGGAAAAACAAATCATTCCCAGATCGTGGCGTCGAGCCAGAGGAGTACTAATTACAAAAGAGAAAGATTCTAGTGACATTAGCGAGTTCAGACCAATTTGCTTGCTTAATGTGGAGGGGAAAATATTTTTTAGCGTAGTAGCACAAAGACTAAGCGAATACCTTACAAAGAACAAGTTAATAGATACTTAATACCTCAGTACAGAAAGCAGAAATTTCAGGCTTCTCCGGGTGTCTGGAGCACACTAGCATGATTTGGCACCAAATTCAATTGGCAAAACGTGAGAAAAAGGACCTTCATGTCGTTTTCCTGGACTTGGCAAACGCATTTGGATCTGTGCCCCACAAGCTTTTGTGGTCTGCATTTGAGTTTTTTAGGTATGTTATGTAAAATGTCAGAAATTTGGAGTTTCAACCTCTTTTCAATCATAAAATGCTCACTGGGTTATTGTAATTTGTAGCTTGAAAGAAAGACAATATTGATTATTTTGAAGTCTTTTTCCCTAAACTTAGGAAGGCGAAATGTGGTCTACACGAAGATATAATGTGAACGCATTTAATGCTACATTTTACATGAGAGAAATGTACAGCTAAAGGCTTTGTTTTGCCAACAAGACCCAAGACGCAATAGCAAGTTCACATAGCATCTCAATCTCCGATAGTGCGTTCTCCGTCCTCACGATCTTGCGAGACCGTTCTCGTCAAGGACACTTGGCAGGAACGTTCTTCTCAAGAACAGGAGTACGTTCTTAGCATTCTTGGTATTGATAAACAGTCAAGATATTGGAGAAGGGTACTTTATTAGATATTGTGCTGACTGATGACACGCACATGCACCGCAGTACTGCTTGACAGAGATTGACATAATTTAAAGTTCGACGACGGTGAATCAGAACAGAACAGGGACTGCGTAAGGGTTTCATGGCATGCATCTTTGCAACCACATACTTTGTAAGTACTTACACTGATGTATTTCCATAAAGCAGAACAGGAATTTGCACCATTTGTTTTATTTAATGTTGCTAACTATGCGGGCTGGTTTGGCTTAACTACATGGTAGCTTGTGTTAGCATTCTTCTAGCTTCTTGTGTGGCCTTAGCATGCTACATGCTGCCAAACTTTTCACTGCACGATATATATTCAATGAGTGGTTGTACTGTCAGAGCGGGAGTTTATGGTGTAATGTAATCGATTTTGGTATCCCCCCTTTTATTCCAGAGGCTGTAATGAGGTCCAACTCCAGAGCTACTGGCAGACCATTTAAAACAGGCTCCGGTGAGGTCTGGTGGGGGTGGGTTTGAAAAAACAAAAAAGATGTGAAGGAACATTTGTGAAGTGTTTCCACTTTCAATTGTTGGTTTGCTGTAAAAAATGTATGTTTACAATTTTATTTGGAAGGGTGTTGGTGTTACATAAACTTTAAGAACAAAGAAAACCATGTGACAGCAGTTTAAATAAAAAATGTTTTTTAATAAGCCTAAATTTAAGTGAAAACTGATTTTGTTTGCAATTTAGTGTTTTCGGTTGTACAATTCTCATCGTATAGCCGCAACTACTTTTACTGTATTGTCCAGTTGAAAAGGCGTTTATTAAATGGTTAATTGTCAACCGTCAAAATAAGTTCAAAAATAGGTAAAAAGTGAACATTTTTTCAATGTTCAAATGGAGACCTAATTTTGCCAGGTGAAACGTCGGCTGAATGTGAACGTTGAATCAACCTCTCCAAAGAGCCGGTAAAAAAACTTTCACTTCTAGCCCATTTTTGAACGTCAATTCAACGTTGGTGTAGTTGTTCTTACGTCTTTTAAACCTCTATTCAACCAAAAAATGCTCATGTAGACTTCAGTTTATCATCAACGCAGGCATAAATAGCAGCTAGTCTGGTGTAAAAAAAATAAATGATTACCTTTTATTTTAATCAATTTCAACAAATCCCTTTAGCTTTTTTTGAATGTAAAAATTTGTAAATCTAGCTTAAACCTTGTTACAATGAAATATGGTTGTTTTACTAATATTCACAAATGGGCTATTCACAGTATTGCCTCTCCAGCTTTTCACAGTGAGATTATGGAGGACGATTTGTGCCAATATTAAATAATTAAATAAATAAAAAGTGAAATGTTGACAGAAATAATTAAATGTACTAAGCACCAACTACCATGAAATAAATAAATGTGACAATAAATACACAAATGTAGAAATAAATAATTAAATACTGAAATATATAGTTTAATAAATAAATGAATGAATGAATGAATGAATGAATGAATAATGAAATATGTACATAAAACATTAACTGTGTTACATTTAATTATTTCAGTCAACATTTCACTTTTTATTTATTTAATTATAAAAAAAAATAATATTGGCACAAATAGTCCTCCATATAAGATTGGCCTACTAGATATTGTTAAAGGTCACAATCAACAGTTTAAATGGTTTCCAGGCTGATTACTTTAAAACAATCATTGGTACAGTTATAAAATCACCCAGTAGCCTATTTGGGTTTAAACAACTTATTTGATAAATATGAGAAAATTTGTATCGCTGTCCCTAGCAGTGGTGCTTTGAAAACATAAACAGGCTCCTGTTACACACTGAAAAATCAGTGTAATAAACGACTTCCTGATAACAGACCATAGTAGTGTTCACAACCCATGTCAGTGGACATTGTACTTACTGGCTGCTCCTATGCCGATTAGTACTGAAGTCAAGTAAAAGGGCCATGTAGATGGGTTGAGGAACACAGCTATGTAGCCACTAAGAGAAAAATCAATGCTGTAATCAATAAAAACATTTTATTCAAATTTTAATATTAATGGCAAGTGCATGTGAATACTAGGCTGCTCACCTGTAAAGAATTCCACTAAAAAACATTGTCATCTGTGGTCCTACTATTGTAACAATAGTGGGAGCAAGTAAATTAGAAAAGGAAAAAACTCCATAGATGATCCCAAGACTGTTTTGGAGGGAAAATGAAAGAGTTGATTTACAGTACCAGTTCGTCAAGTTGATATTATTCTCGTCCAAATTCGCTATCTACTTCAGTGACACATTTAAAGCCACTTAATGTGAAAAACGAAATATAAAATATACAAAAATCTTAAAAAAGCTATAGAAAATGTGAGGTTAGATTGAAAGCCAACTTGCCTGTGGTAACCACTTCCAATGAAAGTATCATTTTGCAAGCTTTTAACCACAGTTTGCTGTAGATGAAATTGACATGTGTAAGTTATTTGCAATATTCGCACAAAAGGTACTTGCTAAAATACTCTTCTTAGCCACTAATTTAACTAAGCCGTGACCTTCCCATATTTTTAACTAATAATAGAGCATGAGTTGTCTACCAGAAAATGGGAATCACGAGAAGTGCCTAACCCAGCATTCCAACTCAAAAACAATCATACAGAACCCCCAAAGAATAGCATGTGATAGAACAAGAGTAAATAGCACATTATTCAGTCTATAGGCCTATAGACAAATAAATGTATTTGAACACATTGATACAAAAATAATTACAGGGCATCAAGATTAGTACGAACTATACAGTTTCTGAACTTACTTCAATGTTTCCACAAGTAGTGAAAGCAGTGAAAATTAGCAGGAATCCTACACCCAGAATGACAACATTGAATGTCCTGAAGTCTGCCATATTGTCGTAGACGTCAAACCAGCTAATGTTGCTAAACAAATTAATATAATTCTTTGTCGTCCCACTTCATCGTATGTAAACAATGCACCAACAGCAACAAATCCTGTAATATCAGCTGGTTCGATGGTAACGCACGATTTTGTTTTAATAAGATCCAGCACAGTCACACACAAATAAAAATAAGTTGTGTAGCCAAATTCAAGGCTCAAAGTTACAGTCTGGTTCAGGACTGGGAACTCTGTTAGCGGACCACATTGATATGCTGTGTCCTCCCCGTAACCACCTTATGATCTCCATTAGGGAGATAGTTAAGTGCCACCAGTCCATTCAGAGTTTTAAGCCCATTTTTATTACGCCAGCTACTGATTCGCCAATACCAAGTCAGTGCTTTAAGTTTAGACTGTGTATCCTATCCTGTGCAAAATGTTTATTTTTTTTAAATATAACAACATAACATGCCTTTGTCATGACCCAATTATTCTACATACGACCATAATCTGTTCCCGACACAAAAACAATGCTTCTATACAATAAAACGTGTATAGGCAACATATTAAACCATTTCGCGTAGTAAACATACGATTTTGGACTTCGCAAAGTTGAAAAAGCTCGTCAAAAAAAAAAGAACCACTGCCAAGTGGCATGACTTGGTACTACGGAAGCTCTACAGTTCAATCAACAGCGTAGCACTCGTTTTACGCTGAGACTCATAATTGTACACAATCATCATGGCGACCCATGAGGGTGAGTATTGAAAAAATAAAGTATATTTTGTCTAATATTTGTGTAGTGCTCCTTTGTCTCGAATGGCTAATCTGATAGGCTTTTAATTGACGTGCTGATATACATGCAATCATAGCTTGCCATCAATTAGATACAATAATGTTTACCCTAACGTAAACGTGAAAAAGCTAGCTAGCGAGCTAACGCGTTGATCGTTGAAACACACAGTAAACATAAATTTAGCTACGCTAAATTAGCCAGCTAGATCTAGCCAATGAATGCAGCGTTGAGCTGGTTGGATTTATGTTGTGGCTTTTAGCGGTCTTCGTATTTATCAGTAATATATCAGAAACACTGTTCAGCTGTAACATGACATTAATATGTAACCTTACAGGAAATGTATCCTATAACTAGTAGTAGTAGGTTAGACACTAGCTAATTTAAGTTACCTAGCTAACTGCTAGCTAGCTACCTAAATGCCGAGTTATGGGTCGCTAGCTTGCTTAGCTGGCAGATAAAACTAACTAGAGTTACGTTAACAAGTTATTTAAATAAACCGATTCTCTTGCATGGTTGGCTGCAGTGTCAGTCAAGGCAAAGCAATTACTGTTAAGTAACGTCAGTTAGCTTGCTAGCAAGATAACTATGACTCATCATTGATTCCACTATATTACCAGTTCACACAATGTTTGCGACGACTGAACACTTGTCAACTGATTAACAACAATGAACATTCATGTTTCTGTGGTGGATTAATTTAAAGGTCTCAAATTAAACTCAATAATAGGTTAACAATTTCACTTAACTGCCTTATTATGTAATGAATGTGCAGCTACAACTCAAAGTTAACTCGTTTAACTCAAAGGTTTTGTACAATTGAAACTTAGTTGTGGATTCTGACTATTTGGATTCCACTGGTTCAAATGATATCCATAAGCGGTTTAGCCCAAATAATGTTGGGATGTTTTCAACAACTTAATTCAGATGAAATCTACATTGAAATAATGATCCTAATAAATCATTATTTTATACTGTAGAATGTATAATGTTTGTTGCATAGTAGCATTTTTAAAGTTGAAATAGTCTACAAATGCAGTTGAAGTTTTGTCCAGGATGGAGGATTTGCATCAGGCTTCACATCCATCAATGGTTGTGCATTTTTTTGTTGTTGGAAATAGCAATTATTTTCTCTTTTTATTCAGGAAACGATGGAGTAATAATGGAAACTGAAGTCAATTTAAAAGAGACAGAACCACTATGTGACAATGCTGGAAAAGGAGATGCAGTGAATCCTGAACAGGTGTCTCGGATAGATGGTCACAACTCTTCAACTCAGGACCCTAGTGTAAGCAACGGAGAGGATAGTGATGATGGTAAAGAAATGGTGGATTTAAAGATCATCTGGAACAAAAATAAATATGATCTAAAAATCCCTGTTGATAGCACCGGAGCCAAACTTAAGGAACGAATCCATTCACTCACAGGTATGATCGTTTCATAAATCTTTATTAGGCTTCAAACAAGTCCACAGCTCACACTTAATATTTTCTTCATGAGACAAATCTATTAATAGCTTGGGTCGGAGCTTTAATTATCAATCATACTCTATTTATAAATGCAGCACTGTGAGGGAAGTGTCAGGTCACGAACCTTGAGCTAACATTAGAATATGTGTCTAAAATGTGTCTTTTAGGTCTTCCGCCTGCCATGCAGAAAGTGATGTACAAGGGGTTACTCCCTGAAGAGAAGACACTAAGAGAAATAAAAGTTACAAATGGTGCAAAGATAATGGTTGTAGGATCTACAATAAATGACGTACTAGCTGTGAACACTCCAAAAGAGGTCATACAGCAAGAAGTCAAAGCCGAAGAAAACAAAAAAGAGCCACTGTGTAGTCAAAAGGTTAGACCATATAAATGTCTGAGTATAAGTATTTGGGATAGATTCTATGCTTTAGTGCCACTCAGTACTTTACAGTTTAAGCTTAAGTTTGAGTTAAAGGCACTAGATGGTGGAACTGACTGGTTGACCAAGAAATCTGTTTAATTTCAGCAACACAGAAAGGTGTTGGATAAAGGTAAACCAGATGACATAATGCCATCAGTGAAAGGAGTAAAGGTGAGTAAGAACATGTTAAATAGGATTGTTTATTTATCTGTCTTTTGGAAAGGATAAATATTTCAGTCAAACATTGCAGCTGTAGTGTTGCACAGTAGCAGTGAGAGAGAAGTCAACAGCAGGCACAATGAATGACTTTCTTGTTTCTCCTCTAATTACAAGCCAGCCATCTCTCATTTGTTTAACAGGAACGATTACCAACAGTGCCTTTATCCGGAATGTACAACAAATCCGGTGGAAAACTTAGACTAACCTTCAAACTGGAACAAGACCAGCTATGGATTGGAACTAAGGGTAAGCTTATGACCTTAGTATTTTGAAAGTTGAGTTGAGCAAAAAATGGCAGATCAAACCTTCTCTTTTTCCTCATATACAGAAAGAACAGAGAAGATCCCTATGGGCTCCATAAAAAATGTGGTGACTGAACCTATTGAAGGCCATGAGGGCTATCATATGATGGTAGGTGGTGCTAAGACTTCATAGCTTTAGTTGTGTTTGTATGTAAAGTCAAAACACAATGCAACAAATGCATACACTTTCAGATAAGCTGTTTGAGACTAAAATCAAACAGTCTCCTTTTCCTAAGGTCTATAGTCTGCCTTAGGGCAATGTTTTAAGTTTTTTGGTGAGGCCATAAAAGGCATAATATGCAGAATATGTAATGCAATCCAGAATTATTTACAGCTTCCATAATAATTAACAAAAATGCTGTAATAAAAACACCCATTGTTCAGCTTGATCTTACTTAAACTAGGCCTGCCTCTAACAACTATTTCTCTTTCAATTAATCTATTGACTATGATCGATTATTCAAAACGATTATTCTTTCTAAAAAAAAGAGCAGAGAAAAAGGGGAAAACACATACATAATGTAATAATGAAGTCAAATTCACACTTTTATTTATATTGATAACAGTTGTTCAAACATTATCTATTGCATTTATGACATTCCCTACCTAAGGAATAAGAAATGTCCTTAAAAAAATGTCAGAAACAAAAATAATTAGATACGACATATGTCCCAGCCCATTGCGCGCAGACACATACTGAAACCTTCAATCAACGTGGAATAAGCCTAGATTCTAGCCTAAACATTTTATCATACACTTATTCAATAGAAGTTCTAAGGTAGTGGACAAACATCTTCATGACTTACACATAATGTGTGTATTTAGCTGTTACACAATATTAAAAAAGCTCTCCCTACTAACGGCAATTTAAAGCAACTATAGGCAACCTTTTTATATTAATGGATTATCAATACATCTCTTTGACAGCACATTGTCATGTCTATGGGAGAATGACAAAATCACGGTTCAGATCAGTCCTCTTGAAGTTTCAATATTTAACACTGATTTTGTCTGCCACTGGGCATGATCTCCCGCAAAAATGTGACTTATTGCTTTATGACACAAGGAATTGCGTCACTAAATCAAGAAGACATCCCCATACTTGGAGTATATTAGTTGATCGTGCTCGCATATGCAGTGACCACGAGCATTCTGCATGTCTTCTGTGTGACGGTTAGGGAAAATAATTACACCAAGCAAACGGTAGGGATTGCCAAAATCATCTCCTACAGATAAGCCTCTAGTAATAGACAACACTCAGGGGTGTATGGTAGCGAATTACAAGTACTCACGCTGCTGCACTTGAGTAGTGTTTTTGAAGATTTGTAATTTTTTTAAGTATAAAAAAATTTGACACTTTTACTTGAGTTAATATAAAAATATTTATTCTACTTCACTTTTAATATGCATTCCGTTACTGATTATTTTTAAATACTATTTTTTGCACGCTTCACTCTAAAAACAGCAAGATGCAGTATTTTTTGTCAAACCGCAGAAATTGAGAAGCCTACAACGTGCAGTCTAGCGTGAGTCTATTGGGAGTTTAAGGGGTCATATTATGCTTTTTGGGGTTTCCCCTTTCCTTTAGTAAGTTATACAGCTTTTTGTGCATGTAAAAGGTCTGAAAAGTTACAAAGCCCATAGTCCACACCAAAGGGAGCTACTCTCTCTCACAGAAAATACTGCTCCTGAACTGCCTGAAACGCCTCGTTTGTAGTCCAGCGTTTTCTTCCGTAACTTAACTACGTCACTAAGTCACACGTTTGAATAATGTTTGGCACGCCCTCAACCAGAGCCAGTCAGAGTGGAGGCTGTGCGGTTTCGCCATGTCGAGAAAAAGCTGTTTTTGTCAGAGCGGAGGCAAATTCCCTTTGTTTGGCCAGCTGACCAATCAGAGCAGACTGGGCTCGTCGGGAAGGGGGGCCTTAACGAGACAGGAGCTAAAACAGAGCGTGTCAGACAGAGGGTGAATAGAGGTGCTGCAGACCCAGGCAGTTTGGAAAAAATAAATAGTTTATTGAACATTAAAACGCGTAAACCTATTCGAGTAAAACTCCTAAATAAAGGTATGAACCTGAAAATTAGATAGTAAAAAGTAAAAATTTCTCCTGACCTGTCGGCACTTTATTTATTTATTTATTTATTTATTTATTTATTTTTCTGATTCAACACGCACTACGGACTATTATCATCACCTGCATCCGAATCTTCCTACCCTCAGGACCTACTGTCTCCCCGTCGGTTATCTACTCTGGCCTGGCGTAGATTACTCTGTGCACCCCCCTTTCCCGTGTTTACTGACTGGGTGTATGGTATTGCTCTGTTCACTGTCCTCTTCCTGGCTCAAGTTTGGTAAGTTAGCCTCAACTAATTTGCTAGGCTGTGAGCCCCTGGTCGCAATCGCTCTGGTTTAAGTAACCACTTTCTCAGGGTTTGATTTTCTGGGTTGGAAAAGGCTGTGTATTGGGGTTTCTTGCCTGCCCTAGCTTGGCTCACGGCTGGCGGGTAGCGTCAGTGTTCGCTAGTTCGCTAGTCATTGGATGTCATGTGTTGGTCCGTCGGTAGCACCTTGCTCCTCCTGTTGGCTTTTCCACCTCCATTAATACTTCTACAGCTCCAGTTATCATCTCTACTCAACCTCCAGAATATAAAATACTATTCATTTGAACATTGTGGACTACTTTTCGCCCCTCTGTTCTCACACACCATCACCGCCCTATTAGTTTCGGCTGCCTGCGGACATTTCCCTCTACAGACTTGTCTGAGACTGCATCGTCAAAATATTGCTTTGCCCTGTTAAATACCCGGTCTCTTAGCAATAAAGCCCTACCCCTTTGTCAATTCATACTGGACAATCACCTTGATTTTCTGGTTTTATGTGAAACCTTGCAACAGCCTGGGGAATTTTTTGTCCTTAACCAGGTTGCCCCCCCTAATTACCATTACATCTGTAAACCTCGCCTATCTGGTCGAGGGGGTGGTCTTGCTGTCATTTACAATACTAATGTTACTGTTACTCCCATCAACCTGATCTCTGTCAAATCATTTGAATATACTGCATTTAAAGCCTGCTATTCAACTGTCATAATTGTTGTTTATCGTCCACCCAAACCTAATGTCTCATTTCTGTCTGAATTTTCTGACTTGCTCACTGTTGCTTCATCTCTCTCCTCACGTTCATTAGTGCTTGGAGATTTCAATATTCACATGGACTCACCAAACTCAAAACAGTCCTCTGATTTATCTGATGTATTAGACTGTTTTAATAATACCCAGCATTTCACATTCCCAACCCATACCAAAGGGCATATCCTTGACCTGGTCTGCTCTACCGGTCTAACTATTTCTCAAGTTTTCCCCTCCAGCTTTCCCTTGTCTGACCATAGCATTATTCAGTTCACCCTTCACTCTAAGTCTGTCAGAATTTCCCACACAAGATCAATCTCTTTCCGTAATATCAAAGCTGTTAACCCCCTTTTTCTGTCTGATGTAATTGGTGCTGCCCTTAGCCCAGAACTTGCCACTATCTCCCCAGATCAGTTGCCTGACCTGCTTAATACCACTCTGTCTACCTCACTAAACACCTTGGCTCCCTTAAAAACAAAAACTGTCTCAGTTAATTCTTCATCCCCCTGGTTCACTTCAGAACTTCGAACAATGAAGCAGGCTGGCCGCCGCCTTGAACGACTGTGCTCAAAGACGGGACTCACTGTTCACTTACAATCTCTTCATCATCACATGTGTTCTTACAAAGATGCACTCACTGCTGCACGTTCATCTTACTTTTCTGCCATCATTAATGCTCCAAATTCCAATGCTCGGACCCTCTTTTCCACTGTGAGCAAACTCATTCAACCCCGCAAGGACACCGTGTCTACTTCCTCCACCCAGCACGCCAATTCCTTCCTTCAGTGTTTCAATGACAAAATACTTAACATTTACTCCTCCTTGAACTCCAAACCTCCCTATGGCGCAGTGTCCCCTGGTATGGGTGACGTTCTACTGCCTACCTCTGACAACCATTTCTCCTCATTTACCCTAGTTGACTCTGCACATGTCTCAAAAGTAATCATGGCATCTAATCATACTACCAGTCTTCTTGACCCTCTTCCTACTGTCCTCTGCATATCATGTTTACCTACTTTACTTCCGCACCTAACTAACTTGTTCAATTCATCACGCACCCAAGGGGTTTTTACATCAGTCTTTAAAACTGCTTCTGTTACTCCAATCCTAAAGAAATCTGGCCTTGACACAACCATTCTTGAAAACTACTGCCCTATATCTAATTTACCCTTTTTTGCAAAAACCTTGGAACGCATTATTGCATCTCAATTACAACAGTTTCTATCTGCCAATAATTTGTTTGAGCCCCTTCAGTCTGGTTTTCACACACTCCACAGCACAGAAACAGCACTCATTAAGGTTACCAACGATCTCCTCACCTCTGCTGATGCTGGGGCCCTCAACATCCTCATACTGTTAGACCTTAGTGCAGCCTTTGACACAGTGTGTTACACACGACTTATTTCTAGGCTGAAATTATTGGGTGTTGAGGGCACCGCACTCTCTTAAGTCATATCTCACAAACAGACATCAATTCCTATCACTTAATGGATTCACTTCGGATACATCCCCAGTCACACAGGGTGTTCCTCAGGGCTCAGTCCTGGGGCCCCTCCTGTTCATAATCTATATCCTTCCTCATGGTCAAATTATCAGACATTTCAACTTCAATTTCCACTGCTATGCCGATGACACACAGATCTACATCAGCACAACTTCACTCAATAATCCTCCACTTCCCTATATTGAACACTGCTTATCTACAATCAACCACTGGATGCAGGAAAACTATCTCAAACTGAACAGCAATAAAACTGAGCTCCTCTTAATTGGCACCAAACACACCCTAACTAAAGTTGGCAATATCTCAATCTCCATTGATGGTCTTACAGTCTCCCCCTCCACTTTAGCGCGCAATCTTGGCGTATTAATGGATTCCACACTTTCGTTTAACGCTCATATCAATAACATGGTCAAAATATCCTTCTTCCATCTTAGAAACATTGCTAAAATCCGACCATCCCTTTCCCAGAGTGCAGCTGCCAAACTCATTCACTCATTCATCTTCTCCCGCCTTGATTACTGCAACTCACTTCTTTTCGGCATCGGCGCAACCTCTCTCCATAAACTCCAACTGGTTCAAAACTCTGCTGCTCGGCTTCTCACTTCCACAAAATCTTCTGAGCACATAACCCCCATACTTTTTAACCTTCACTGGCTTCCGGTCAGCCAGCGCATCATCTACAAAATCCTTCTCACCTACAAAGCTTTAGACAATTTGGCCCCTCCCTACCTCACTGAACTGCTGCAACCATACCATCCTACTTGGACACTACGTTCCGCTGCAGACAGGCAATTGGTCATTCCAAAAGAAAAACTAAAGCATTTTGGGAAGCGTGCATTTTCTAGGGCAGCGCCTAAACTTTGGAACTCTCCCTCCTCTAATTCATAATTCCAACTCTCTGTCAATCTTTCAAACCCACCTTAAAACATATCTTTTCACCCTAGCATACGCTAGTTAACTCTGTTTAGAATCCGGTCCCTTTCTTTTACTGATACTATCCTTGTGCTTACATGTAGTTAGAAATGTTGTTGCTGTCTGTCGGTTTAACTATTTCAGTCTAATTGTTTATTTGTGTCATGTTATCTATGTTGATGCTGTGAAGCGACTTTGGGTTTTTTGAAAAGCGCTATATAAATAAAATGAATTATTATTATTATTATTATTACCTAGTCAAGTAAGTAGCCTACCTAGTAAGTTACAAGACAACTATTTTCTGAATTTCCATGTATGCCTTTTACGAACACAGAGAAAACAATTGAATTTAAAACAACCAGTGTGTTGTTGATTGTGAGTTTGTGTGCCTTCAACATATTCATTTTGTAGAATCATTTTTAACGGCTAGATTTCGTAAATTGGCTTGAGTTTCTGCTTCACATGCCTGAAACTTGGATTCAGTCACTTTAAAAGACAATTCAAAGTCTCTGCCCTCTCTGGTGTATACAAAAACATTTATCAAAATGTCGATATTTGAGGTTGAAATGACAAGCGTTTTCTAAAATGTTATTGGAACTTTTTTTTTTTTTTTCAACATTCTCTTAGGCAAAACAATAAGTCAACGTAAAATGCTAAAGAGGTCAAAGTTCAGCGCCACCAATTTCGCCGGTTTCAAAATTAAGCTGAGAACTGGACATGTTTATGTTTATTTGGGGAAAATCTCGTAGTATACATTTTGAAAGAATTACATTTTAGTAATTAGTAGTACTTTTACTTGATTACTTTTAAATAAGCATTTTTTTATCTTTACTTGAGTAATATCATTGACTTGTACTTTAGTCAGTTTTAACTAAAGTAACGCTACTTGTACTTGAGTAGGATTTTTCAGTACTCTTCACACCTCCTGACAAAATTTTTCTGGCGATCCATCATCCTGAATAGCGCCGGTGTGTTTTCTCTTCAGTTGCTTGATCGTCCATAGCGCTAATGCTGCTGTGGTATGCCATCGAAACTATGCGCCTTACTGTTTTGTGATACTTTGAAGTAGGCTATCTTCATACTTTCAAAGCCTTGGGGTCTTTGGAAACTTTTACAGCGAACTGAACCGCTGTCGCAGATAATATTGACCGAGTCAGACTCACTGCTTCAGCCGCCATGATTTAGCAAAATTGTAAGATTGACTGGAGCTGACCAATGACTGGAGCCAAAAACGACTGACGTCATGCACACAGAAATGACATGATGATTTTGAAGAAACACATAATGTTATAATGAAATGAAGTGTTTTAGAAATCAAAGGTCATCATCATCATCATCTTCATCCGCTTTGTCCGGGGTCGGGTCGCGGAGGTAGCAGTTCCAGCAGGGCATCCCAAACTTCCCTTTCCCAGGCCACATTAACCAGCTCTGACTGGGGGATTCCAAGGCGTTCCCAGGCCAGTGTGGAGATATAATCCCTCCACCTGGTCCTAGGTCTGCCCCGCGGCCTCCGCCCAGCTGGACTTGCCTGGAACACCTCCCTAGGGAGGCGGCCAGGTGGCATCCTTACTAGATTCTTGAACCACCTCAACGGGCTCCTTTCTACGCAAAGAAGCAGCAATCAAAGGTGCATTCCGAAAATCAAAATACGATGCGTCGGTTTAAATATTGATGGCGACGTATTTTCAGTGTCATCGCCATCTATTATGTCGACTGTAGTGATGGGAATTCCTGCTCTTTTTAATGAGCCGGATTGTTTGGCTCATCTCAACAAACAATAAGAGTCTGCTCTTGCGGCTCCCAAACGGTTCTACATTTAGTTCCACTTCTGGCTTTTGTAATTCAACCACATTTAGCGATGTTTTGACCTATGATTGGTATGTAACTTATATCATGTAAATTATTCAATGTAATTATACCAAACCTTATCATTTACAGCATACCATAATTTTAAATTGCTTTTTACAAAAACTTAATTTATGTAAAAACATCAAACACTAGGTCTAATAAACGTGTATTGATTGAACATTTTATTTCAATCACTATCCAAAACACAAACCATTCAAAAAAAATATCACTCAAATCAGAACACTTTGTGCCATATAACAAATAAATCGCAATGTGCAAACATCAGCATCCAACAGTTGTTAGTTGTACCGGTATATTAACAGTGAAACATTGTCTATAGGGTAGATTGGCATTAAGGAAAACTAAACTTTGAGGAGCTGATCCTGTTTCTTCTCTCTGTTATTATCTGACCTGTTTTTGAGACGATTCGTTCTGATAGAACTGATGTTGCCTTGATGCACAGTCTCCCTGCCTTCACCTTCACAAGTCGTGGAGGTGCACTAATTGAATAATTTGATTAGAATTCAGACAATTTTGTCTATCAAATGTGAGTAAAATAAAATCTTGACTGAAAATGATTTGCGTAATGTGTGTTACTGCTAGTTTCTGTTCGTCTTAAATTTATGTATTTTAAAAAAAAGAAAATATGGCTCTCAGATGGGAACCGGCTCCTATCGTTCTCTTAAAAGAGCTGGCTCATAGAGCCGACTCGTTCACAAATGACACATCACTAAATCCCTAACTTATAACCTTTAACTAAAGTAAATGGGAGATGTACAGTATTTCCATTTAATTTGCACTTTTCATCTGCATTATATTGTTATTGACCAGTCAAACAAACATGATATGTGTTTTTAACAAGCTCATCATGCTTTTTTGTTTGACTTTTTCAGGCGTTTCAGTTGGGTCCAACAGAAGCTTCTCAATATTGGATTTACTGGGTGCCTTCACAGTTTGTTGATGCAATCAAAGACACAGTCCTTGGAAAGTGGCAGTATTTCTAATGTGCCTATTTGTGACTATGAGAAACTGGGATTGACAAGAGGATCATAAGGAAATTTGAACAGGATAAACCAACAAAGTTAGAGGAACTTCACCATGAAACATGAAGCATACTATAAAAAAACTGAAGGATGCCTACAGACTAATCATTTTCTTATGGGTTTAAGTGCACTAAGTGGTAGCATTGTATTTCTCAGCCCAATTCATTGTTCAAGGTTTTGTGCAAGCCCAAGGGAAAACGGTGAAACAATTGTACAGAATTGCTAATACTTTGACTCAGTTATTCTTAAAGAAATAAAACGTATTTAAGGAAAATAACGTACCAGGATATTTTTTTTATTTTTTTAATCTATAATCTTAATCTATAAAATGTGTATGCTATACAAATTTACAATACTAATGTTTGAACAAGACATTGCCTTTTTGGGGGAAATACAATTGTTTTTGAGGACTAATTTTTGCGTGTAACAGCTCTAACACAATTGAAATAATAAATTGATAATCGTGTTAAGAGCAGTTACTGAAAGCTGTGCTTACAAATAACAATAACGCTGTCTTTCTTGGGATTAACGCCCTACAGTTAAGGGTAGAATACAGAAAAACCTTCTCTAAATAATTTAAATCACATTGCACAGTGATCAACCACTTTTTTTTATAAAAATGGACATGGAAGATTATGTAATAACCTATTTAAATTAGGATGATTTAAAAAAAAATATATTTGTAACAGTTTCCTTGGTCTCCATGTAAATACTTGGCAAGTTGTGAGTGCACTTTGTCTTGATTTTCTTTATTGATGGAAAATTCAAGTGTACCACTCAACATATTCACAGCACATGGGGGATGCTAGGCGTAAAATAACCAGAATTATCTTTTGAACCCTGAGTCATTCGACAATCACTAGCCTATAATAATCTAAAGTTATTATTTCTTTACATTTTAAGAGCTCTACAGTCCTGCCGTGAACGGTTATGAATTGGCCCGCCAAGGTCTTCCGGGAACTCTCTGACATCTACATGTATCACATGACAATCAAGCATTTGAACAGAGCTTCCGTTGGCGCTACTCATGAAAAGTAATATAGTGGTTCCTTCCCTTATTATAAAAAAAAATAAAACACTTTGTTAATAGTTTTATTAATACATTAATCAAAAAATATTAAATGAACTTTTTGTAAGTTCGATTTTAAATTCACCCATTTAAACGTGACTTTATAAACTGCTTTTTAAATGTGTCATTCGAATTAATAATGAGAGAAGGAACCATTACTTTTTCACTTGACACTCTGTGTCCTCCATACTCTGGCTCTGATTTGAACGACGTCACTAGCATTTAATTTTTTAATACATGTGTGTATATATATATTTACTTGGCAAAATATCGGGTTCAAACATACTGGCCATGATTGTAGACGTTAACCTTACCGATCACATTTTTTGTTAAAAAATAATGAACACGTTCACCAAAAAGAAGCTAGAAGGCGAAATATTGCAATATTCTTTTTCCGGTCTGCACTTAATCGTCCGCGTGCTCATCTTTACTCACTACTAAAGTTAATGGGGTTTTTTTCTTGGAAGAGCAATGTAAGAATGATACACACCTTTTGTTGTTTTGTGTCTTCGATCACGATAAGTTATGAATAATTAATATGCGTTGACCACTCCGTCCAACACGACAGTCAGTACCTCGAAGCTGAAGGGAACAAGTTTGATGGATACTAAAAAGAAAATTGCCGTCGATAAAAGCCGACCCCCGCCTATTAAACTTCTTTCCAGTCAACTTAGGGAATGCAGTGATTGTAGTAGTGGACCAAATGGCAAAGTTGAATGTAAAATTAAAAGACTGGGGGACTGTAACCCTACCTCATTGGGAGTTTCAATGGTTTGGATGCAAGGAACAGTGCTGGAAGTTCACTTAGATCGTAGCACTGTGCTACTTCTAGACGAGACAGGTACTTTTGAGGTTAATGCAATCAACACTATCCCTAAAGGAAAACCATGTTTGTCTCAGGGTAAGACAATTTTTTTTTGTCATTTTGATTTAGCTCCATAACGATTTTTTTTACGTTAACCATTTTCCACTTACAGCCTACTGTCTGTGCGTTTAATGCGAAGTAGCAAGTACGCTGACCAAATTTGGGACATGCAAACGAGGAATGAATACAAGATATAATAGAACAAACACGTATGAGATAACATTAGGTTGAAAGCCAGGCTGAGAAGCAAAGCGTACCGTGACTAAATTGTGTTAATGTTGTTTTCTTAGGAAAGTACGTCATGGTTATGGGTGTAATCCAAGCTCATTCTCCAGAACCCATCATCCGAGCGGTAAAGATGGCAGACCTTTCTGAGCATGTTGAAATTCATAGAAGCACGTGGAAGTTTGAAGTCGAGGAACTCCAGCAAATTTTACCATGACTCGAAAACATGCATGATTTAAAAGTGAGGGCTTGGTTTGAAGAGCATATCTACTGCATAATAATTGTAATTATTTGCTACGCATTGTAATTATTTTAAAATTACAATCTTGACGAATCTAGCTAGTTGATATGCCCACCAGTTTTAGTCATGGTTGTGAGCCAGGGGAAATTATATCCAATAACAGGGAAGAGCAAATGACAGAATGACTGTTCAATGGGTTTATTGCATTTCTGAGCCACTTTTTACCAGTTGCTGATGTTGCTGATGTTATTTGTAATGCCATACAGGCAACTTCCAAAAATAGGTGAAAGCCTTCTTTTGATTCACCTGTTAATGCCTACTACGCTAATAATACAACTAGGCTAAACCTTTTTTTGTAAATTCTGTATTTCATCTATACATTCAATACAATAAACAACTCGGGAGCCACATGGATACATACATAAAACCAATAATGTCAACTTAAGGAGGCAGAAAATCAATTGAATACAATCAGGGAGACCTAAGCTACGCCTGCTACTTAGCCACATTTTCGTCAGTGCTTGCTTTTGTAACTACACAACATAAAGTATTATATCAGTATGAGGTTTGCCTATTACTAGATAATTTAAGAAGGCTTACAGTGTGTATAGGCTAGCGTCAGTTCCCATTGAAAGATAAGCTTAATTACAAGACTATTCGACAAGACATGCAAGCCAGACATCATAAAACGTCTGCATGAGTAAAATCAAATGATAACAGTTAAAGGTACAATATTATGGCTTGGTTTATTGAGTTGCTAATATTACAAGCTAACACGCCATAACTTTGTTTTAACAGGGAATCATCATAATATAAAATATATTATAAATGGCTACAGTCTGATTATCCAAAGAAACAATGTTACTGTATAGATTCATTTATGATTATGCATGCATAATTTGCCAATAGCTCCTGCTTTACAAGCATATTTGATTGTGCCCAATGCCACACACTAAATGGGAAGATCCTGAAGTTTGGCAAGTTGGCCATCTTGACTAGGCCTGTTATAACCTTCTGTAGGTCCCAACAATGTTGCTGCAATTTGGACAACGATGTGTCACATCCTTCAAGCTCTTCACACAGAAAGGAAGGAAGCAGCATCCATAGGGCCCACTACAAAAACAAGACGTAGCCCATGTGAAATGAGATGTCAGTGTTACATAATATGCTTATTAAGAGCTACAGGGGTCATTAAGGAGGTGTTTATTATGGATATGTGTAATCCTACCAAATAATGAACAGGCCAGCACAAGCAAGCCATGTCATTGTTCCATATGTATGTTCAAGATGAGTGACAATGGACTGGGCACAGGCAGGACAGTATGTCTGCACTGGCAGACTTCCAAACACCACCCTTGGCTGCACATAAATGGTTTGAACTGACACTGCAAAATGGATAATTTTAAACATTAATATGCAAAAGTATTTGGAGAAATGCACTGACCAAAGCTTTATGAAAACCTCCCAACCCAGCTACAGTATAGCCCACTAAAATAAAGGGAACAGAGCTCTTGATAATTATGTAACAGTTCATAAAGTAATTAAGGGTTTGTACAAAATAAAGTAGGCTACTTAACGAGGGTCAAATGGGAACATTTCTATCTATGCCCCTTCCCACAATACACAACACCTGGAATGGATATATAGGACTATACACGAAACGTTTGTTGCATGTTTGAAATCAAAGGTTTTTACCTATCGGATTGTTTGCTTGTGGTAGAGAATATACTGCTTGTGTCGGATATGGTTGCTGTGTTGTCTTGATGTTTGCTGGAGGGAGGCCAGGGCCGTGTGAGTACTGAGGACTCAAATCACATATAGCCTCTTCATATGAGGGTGGCTGAAGAAGATCTTGAAATATAGTCGACTCATATGGAGGGGCACTAGCCATACCAATTAGCTATGAGAGGGAGAGAAAAGCCTGGTCATTTACCAAAGTTGTTATACCACCATATTTGACCAACATAAGATGCGGCACATCTCGACCACAGCAGTATACCTAAGACAATGTAATGCTTGTGTTGGTATTAGGCATACTACTACACCAAATTGAGAAAACATATACTTTTGCTTGATTTACATTATTGTAATAGCTTATGGAATTAACATGTTTAGTTTAATGTCTCACTGCAGCAGAAAAGTCGCAGCTGGTTATTTTGAATAACAAAGGTGCGCTGTCCCGAAGTAAAAAAAAAAAAAAGAAAAAGCAATCGGCAGCACCTGGGGGGGGGGGGGGTGCAATGATTGGCATTTAGATACAGATTGCAACTGCTAGTTTTTAATGTCGCCAAGTTTATAACTAAAATGTTTATATGTTACTGGTTTTCTGATTAACTAAATCAAATCTAACTTAAATTAAGCCTTATAAAACATTTCTTAAATTCACTTTCACAGTAATAAACATGTTATTATCGTTACTGTTACGGTTCTCAAGAATTGGCCAAAGGTGATAAAGCTCAAGCTGGCGACAACAGAAAAGCGTAGTTTGATAGCCTTACAAGGAAGTGATTGTTTGGTAAGCCTTCTGCACCGGTCTCCACAACAATATCATTTCAAAACATGTTAGTATAGTTCCTACCTTGGAGAGTCCACCGACAGTCCACTAGTCCAACAACTGGTGCTGCATTTCAATAGCCGTTCAACATGCCCTCGTTGACTTCCCGCGGCAATTGCCCTCGGGGGAATCCCCGCCGCCATCTTAAGTGTCGTTCCATTAGTCTGAAAATCTAAAGTGAACTTGGTGAGATCGACCCTCGGAGGGCTGAGGGAGCGAGTGAACAACGATGGTCACTCCCGAGGTGTATATCACCCACAATGCATTGCTTTTGTTCGTTTGTTGCAAGAGAACAGGCTACATTAATGGTTAGGTGGCAGTAATGCACGTAAAACTCCCGTTGCTCACCACCGAAGGAGAATAAATAGAGGAAGGTATCATAAACCTAGCAATAATAGTTAAGATAATCATGATACATATCACAAACAGAAAAAAATATTCATTTTAATTTATTAGAAACTGACATAGCTGATTGCACAAGCCTCATTTAAAGGAGTATGCAGGTATTTCCGATGATTTGTAAAAAGCACTATGGCGCCAAGCCCACAACTGGCGGTTGATCGATGACAGCTTGTTCCATTTAAATCCCCAGACCACTTTCCCTCTGTTCTCCAAGTGGCCTCGGCGCGACGTATGCTGTTACGTCATACTTTGGGCTGAGGGTCAGACCCCGTCCACACGTAGCCGGGTATTTTTGAAAACGAAGGTTATTCCTCCCTCGTTTTAAAAAAAATCTCTGTCCACATAAGCACGGATAAAAAAAATCTCTGTCCACACGAAAACGCTAAAAAAAAAAAAACGCTGTCAAGAGAACGCCAAACCATGTTGGCCAATCATAAGCTTGAAAAAAAAGGGTGTGTAAGGGGTTACCAAGTCAACCGTCGACAGCTGACAGTTTGGCTACATTTAAACAAATGACATCTAAGGACCTAAATCCGCACTCTGAGCTGTAACAAAGGAAAAACCTTCGGCTATGATCGTTTTTGGTGACCACACGTAAACACTGAAAACGGCGTTTTTAAAAAAATCCACGCTTTCGAAAAACTCCGTTTTCAGTGACGAAAAACGCCGTCTATGTGTGGACGAAAGGCCAAAACGGATTAAAAAACCTCCGTTTTCAAAAATACCCGGCTACGTGTGGACGGGGTCTAAGTGAATGAGGGGAAGTGGAACTACTATTGAAACGCAGCTTGTGTTTTGAGTTGTCAGTCGGCGATATACCCTCCTTTTCGGCTTCAGGGAGTTTAGTCCATCGGGTTAACCGATTCAGGTTATCTGTTCTTTCAACAAACTGATGAGTTAAACTTGCGGTTATCATTTCAAAACAAAGGTTCGAATGTTAATTTATATTTATAGATACATAAAGGATAGTGGCCTACTGATGGTTTGCTTTGCATGTGTTAATTTTTTCGATTGCCTGTACTACACGGAGTAAACACTGAGTATCCTTTGTAAATGCCCTAGTCAAATTACTATTGTGCGTTAGGTTTACCTAATGTCAGATTGTTTGGCACCATCCTACCCATTCAACCACCGCCTGACCAGTCATCTTGTAGTTTAACTGATAGACCAAGGCCTTACCACTGTGGTTGTGACAACTTGTCGTCCCTGTTACAGCTGCTGCTCTTAGTGCTCTCATTTGCAGGATGTTACACACACCTCCAACGTTATCTGCAGGATAAGGAGAGTGCTAAGGTTGCATACTAAAGACTGATGTGTTCGGAATTGACTGATTAAAAAGTAACAACTTATTTATAGGAACACTGTAGGTCTTACTTACGTTTACGATTTCTGTAAATAATCAATGCCTAGATATGTTTCCAGACTGCAAAGTGACAATACATCCAACTTTTACATGGGCATATTTTTTTAAATAAATGCACTCAACAGGGGTAGCCATTTGGCTTTTAATTTTATATTGAACGTGTTCATGCATCAACTTTTGGTAATGTGACAGTCAGGTTTCTAAGTGGGGAAAAAAAACTTTTTTATGTCTAATTTACATATGAAACCAATAAATTACTAGATGTTAAGGACCACATACAACTTTCCAGTTTATTGTAGAACTGTGTAAAGACGTTGGTCCACTACTCCACAAATAACGATATTGATTGATGGCTGTTCATCTGTTAACAAGTTTCACATCATGTCATAATCAAAATAAACTCTTAAATAACAAAAAATAAAATAAAAATGTCTATAAGACCCACAAAGCCAGTTCTGAGGCTCTCTGAATTGGCCAGTTACTGTCAGAGCAATGCTGTCCAAACACAGAATGATTTCTTCAATACTGAATGTAGTAGTGGTAATCCTTGCAAAATTACTGAAATACAACATTGTCAAGGAAGTTACAGATAACTCACATTTATATATCTGCATGGCTTTTTTGCAGGTGTCATAGTACGTTTAAATTAATCCATCATCAGAAAGACACTAGGTAAAACTGAGTCTGAAGCAGCCAGGCAGAAAACATAAATCACAAAATTAATCTTAGTGTCAGTTTGCTTGATTATCCTCAAGAGTTCTAAAACTATCCGAGATTGTTTGTCCTATATACTGACAATCAGCAAATAAAAGATCATATTCACAAAATGCTATTTCACCCATAATTACAAAGCAATATACCACAAAATAAATTGTAATGTCACGCAACAATTTTATTAGGTATTTTCATGTACTACAATATTTTCTGCTCAAGTTACTAGTCTACCTTTCTGCCATCTAGTGGCAAATACATTTTATTGCAACAGAGTTAACCATGACTGATCTGTTAATCTAGAGGTGACAAAAGCAATCAGATGAAAAATACAAAGGTATTGTACAAACTTAGTCCCTTTAGAAAAAAAATAAAGCTATTATGAAATTAAAATCTAATTTCTACCAATTATGTTTAACAGGAGGCATAAGTTGACCTTTTAGAGCAGTGTCAAATTGTAGAACCCAGGAAATGTATGCTAGACAAACTTCCTGCCTTTCCTCACGTAATGGTTCCACAACTTACAGTGTATACCAAATGACTTTCGCAGCATGTTTATATTGATATGTTTTGTATATATCATCACTAAACATGCAAATTATTAACAATATGTACAAAATCCTTTTATTCAGTTTTGGTGCCATAACTTTTCTAAACACCGGTTTAAAAAAAACAAAAAAAAAAACATTTAAATGGGAGAAAAATATGAAATTACCTGTTGTCTGAATGAGTTAAGGATATTAAAATGACCCATTTCAAACCGTTAAGATATAATTCAACCCGAATCCATGCCTTTTCTCATGTTACTTTCCAACTCCCTCATTATCTGTCAAGCAATCTTTCTGACATCTGTTTATGCAGCACAATTCAAATTTGCTGCAAACCAAAAAGTAGCATTTTTGACGTATCACAATAGCACCACCAACGTGCTTACATCCGACTGTCTAGTGACCCCAAAGCTGTGATCAGATTTCCTCTCTTTAGCTCTACAGAGAACCCCAAAGCAGACAGAGTTTACAGCATTTTGTCATAGATTGTACTTATACAGTTACAATATTCCACCGATTATTTAATATCTTTAAGAAGAAAACTGTATTTGCCAAAGTCATTATCATTTGGAGCTATAAGGTGGTCTTTTCTTGCCTTTGCGAGTTTCATCAGAAGGAATTCCCTGCGTTCTATCCATTCTTTCAGTTCATCATCTCCATGAGCCAGCTTACAGGGAATGCTACAGGTGCCTACAAGGTACCTGTGGAAAATGTGTGGCATTAACCATCAGCAATCAAACATTCTCAGGAATCAACTGGTCAGCTTTTTAAATAGCACACTTACCTCTCACAAACTTTAAAAGTTCCTGTAGGGAAGCGATACTGCCAGCAGTTCTGATCCTCTTCTGAGTTGAACACTTTCTCTTTGTGTTTTTCTGAAGTGATGTGTTGCTGCCACTGCTTGTCACTGTTGCAGTTTTTACCACACAACCAACAGTGACTACCAGCCTAAAAAAATTATTAATCAAAACATTTTGTATTAGTGAATGTAGTTCATTGGCATAACATATGGATATAGAAAAGAAGCCTTCCAGGACTTAAAGGTGCAGTACGTAGTTCTAGAGAATCGGGGAAAAAATTGCAAGAATTTGAATCACAACACTCAAAAAAGCCAATCCCAAACGTCTGATCGAAAACGCTGTAAAACTGAGGGGTTCACACCAAAGCGACGAGCGGAGACACAAATCACCGTTTCCATAGTAACATACAGTTAGCTAATGTTAACAAAAACAATTTCATAATTGTATTCCCCTGTTAGTATGAGCAAGTGCATGACAATCGTTTTTATTTAGCTGTGATTGGCACCATAGCTACAGAGTATATCCAACATATGCATGTAAACAAATAATGCCTTTTTGACAAATCTGGCGCGATACTTCCTAACGTTCTTAAACTGCACTTGGCGATTTGACATGCAAAGTTTTTTGCGACGATATTCATTCAGCTGCCTTGCAACTAGTTCACACAGCTGCTACTTTTGTCTGGGACGCGAATTATTAGTGTCCCCACTGAAAGTGGCACACTTTTGTACTTTCACATACTTATTATATTTTTTTCCGTACGTTTTTCCGGCATCCGTACCTCAATAACCATACATGCCACACATACGGTTCATACATCAAAACGTGCGTCCTGATCTGTAGGTGTGTGCTTTTTATACTGTGACGTCATAATATGTAACATATTAATATGATATTTAATAAACAGCAAAAAATGACTTTTCACACTTTTTCGGTTGCTCACTCAGAGCTCAGCAACCGTACATGCCACACATACGGTTCATTTATCCACGCCTGCGTCTTGGTACGCAGATTTATGCTTTTTCAAAATTACTCATTTATAGTTTATACATTTTTAATTAGTCTTAATTAACGTACTTTTTTTAGGTCTCAGCTGAAACGCTACTCTTCCTACAAATTTTATTTTAAGAATACGGTTCCTATGTACTAATGTTCAGTTCATCATGGTACATACGATTAACATCTAACTTTTGGATATAATTAATACTTTTTTAATTATGCAAATATAAAAATGTGTCTCATTTGTATATGTCACTAAAACTGGATTATCTCGCTGAGTTTTCATGCGAGACACACGGTTCAAACATCAAAATGCTCAGCTCCACATGCTGGATCATGCAATGTAAACAATTTCAGAAAGATATTATGGGATGTATGAGGTACAATAGAAAATGCTTAACGGAGCATATTTTTTAGCTTTTATGTTACAAACACCGTTCCAACTGCATATCGCTCATCTTGGCCAGCTTAGTCAACGTACTAAAAATCATATTGATACATCCCATAATTATGAGTTTTTTACAGTTTAAGTGCCTCTCCCATAGACTTAGTCAAGTTGTAGCTCAGTGACCGTTTACAGTACAGACATGGTTGAGGTATGTACATACTCAGGAGAGCATACTGATCAAAGTTGCAAAGTTTCATCTTGATATCATTTATAAGTTTTGATTTCAGAAATGCATGGTGCTCTATGGAGCCTCATTGATTTCCATTCAAATTGTAGCTCAATGACTGTTAATGGTAGACTTAAGATCAAGGTATCTAAATACCGAGTACAGCATACAGATTAAAGTTGTTCAGTCATTGAAAAACAATGTGCGTGTATGTTTGTATACACACACACACACACACACACACACATCATTAACGTTAATATATTATAAAAATGTATCATATTTATATACATATAAAATATATATAATATATATATTTTTATGACGTTTAAAATACGTTATTGTATATAATTGACTTCCAGTCTAATTGCATACGGTTTCATACAGTTACATACTGTATATTACATGAAACATACAGAATACACATATTTTATTGTTTTAAGTAATTTACATTCATACAGTATTAAATGTAACATCATAAGTCAATCCTTATAGCATACAGCACATGCGTTGTGGGCACACACATTTTCTTCAGGAAATGTCTTTCTATCTAGTTATTATTTTTATTATGATGAAGAAGAAGAAGGACTTTTTTTCCGTTTTTAGCGCATTTCTAGATACTCAAAGCGCTTTACACAAATTGGTCGCCAATTAATAACACAGAACAAACTACGAATGGACTGACAGCTATCAAACAACACTCAGTCTGAGTGATACCACGGCAGCCAATTTGCGCCAGACTTGCTCACCCAACATATTACGACAGACTTGCTTACACACATAGGACACACAGACTGACTCCAGTTGAATTGGCAGTGACTGGTCATGGCACTGGTAGGAGGATGAGGCATGTTTTTTTTGTTTTTGTTTTTAATTGTAACAACAAGCTTGTTTGGAGCGTGATGCTGTAAGCAGACCTGTATTTTACCTAGGAGTGTGCACGCCAGGTGATTGACAGGCAGGTAGCCCTTACTCCTTGCAAAAAACTCCCTTGATTGGTTGGGGATAGGCGGGCGTCCCTAGATTTTTAAAAAGCTGAATACAGAGCCCAGGGCGCTCATATATAGCGCACCTCCTCTCTGAGCGTTTGGTTTAATGAGGAGGTATGTAATAAACGTAAAAAAACATAAAAAATGTAATTTAGTGCTAGAAATTGAAACTTACATACTGCACCTTTAAGAGAAAAAAAGAAATCCTCCTTGCTCGAAAACGCTAAACAGATACCTAAAGGTTACTTACTACTTCTTCAGCATAGTCTGTTGGCATGTGAATCTGCTTCCCATTCTCTCTTCTGGCAATGGTAGAAGTCTGCTTACTCCAGCCAGGCTTCTGAGACTGAAGCCATTCATCATACAACTGTTCCATGTCTAGAACTAAATAACAAACAAGACAAAAACAGTGTGAAATTCTTATTGTCTGATTCGGTGTGTCAGTGATCATATACAGTACATCGTAGCATTAAATGTGTTTTTAAGTTAATAAAGAGCCTCTGTTTTAAAAAAACTCACTGCTGTTATCCTTCATGTACGTCCATAGGTCCCGTTCCTCTGTACTGTGAGCAAAAGAACAGTTCCCAATGTACTGGCACTTTTTGCCAGCTGTAATATGAATGCAAACCTAGAAAGGTGCAAAAAAATAGTCCCAGAAGCATGAAGCATTTTTGTCACAAAATACAAAAAGATTACAGTTTGTCGAAGTAAAGATTTGCTGCATAGTATGTGTTAGAAAATGGCCATGCACATACGTCAAACTGAGATGGGAGGGGCTTCTTGGTTGGAACTGAACGAACCGTAGTCCACTTTTTACGTTCATTCGAACTAACTAGTACCACTCGCCTCTCTTTAGACCACCTGAGAAAGAGCAGTCACAAAAGAAAAATAGTTTTTATGTTTGTAGAATCTTTGAACATTTTTGTACACACGTTTTTGAGAGAAGTAGATAAGACACCTACGCATGTCTGGCCTTGGCAGTGCAATACTTCTTGGTCTTGTCTGCCTCAGAAAGTTGACCATTTCTCCAACATTGACCACACACAAAGAGCATCTTCAGATTTTGGGGTCCAAAACTTCTCTGGATAGTGGGCAATTGCTGTACACCAGAATTTATTCTTTTCAGTTAGCCACGAGGCATATACTCAAGTAGAATAACACTAGAGCAACGCATACCACAAGGGACTTACTACAAAACATTACAATACAATTAAAGGCAAACCCTCTATTGGAGTTTTCATTTCACAGTGTAACCGTCAGTTACAAAGTTATAACATACACAGTGCATGTGACTGAGGTTTGACTTTTTTTCATTATGCATTTGTAGCAGTTAAAACACTAATATATTATACCTGTGTACTAAGCCAGCTTGTCTCAATGCTCCAAAACTTCTTGGCCTCTTCAGCAATAATCTCATGAGTGCTTCCTAATAAATAAAAAACATAGTAGGTTATTCTTAAAATCATCCTGGTAAGCCAGGACACAATTGCTTATTGGTTCTTTCAAAAGTACCCTTACCACGCTCATGCTGGAGCATCCAGACTTTCAACTCTATGAGGCTGTGTGCAAAGAGGCAGTCATCCTCACGAACACAGCCATAGCGCACCTCATGGCGACAGAGGTCCAGCTGACACTCCGGACTGTAGGATCGAATTTTTGAGTATCTCATTGTGTTGTCCTTCAAAATGTGAACCAGGCACCTTACAGCACAACAAAGGAGAGATTAGGCCCGTATATGTATGATTTACACTCCACTTATGAATTCAGGATGTGGTTAAAATGAAGATATTACCCTTTAGAATTTGCCAAAATGAATGCAAGTTAATGTATTATACTGTAGTAGAGTAATATTAAACATGCATTGTTGCAACAACAAAAAAAAGGATTCGGAACATGTTTATTTCCAAATAGTATAAAATAGAAATCATTGGATTTTCACCCAGGGTGTTTCACATTAAATATCAGAGTGCTTACCTATGTTTTTCAAAGTCATGCTTTGTCACTGGGTGAGAGCAAAGAGAGGGACTGTCCTTATTGGGTTTGCTGATTATTCTGGGCTTGTGATCAAAACACACCTAGGATTAGATCATACGTATTAGAAATATTATCAACCTTATGGGGTAACCAAACACAAACATCACTTATTGTCCTGCTGAACGACACGGTATTTGGACTAAATACAAAGCAACTATCCATCTTCCATTGAAGATAGCTTAGCTGGAACATATCAGTTCATGTGACCTTTTCACTTCAAAAGGTTGGAAATGTACAATGCCCAGACAGCCCATTCTGCCACACCCGCACAATTGCTGCTGCCACCTAATCTTAGCGTTTTGCCAAAAATCTTAAAGAGGCTGCTACTAGGCCTATACGGGACATCTTGCTGCTCTTTAAACACAGTATGCAGGCAAGCATTTTTCAAAACCTTTCACAACGAAGACATTGTAGATATGTTGAAACTTAAATAGCACAATAAGAAAACTGTTGAAGAGGAATATGTATGTCAAATATTGGCTCTAAGTTTTCAATTTAGTATTGCCAGATTAAACCTTACATTGTCCTTATTGTGCCACATGTTTCATTTACTATAATGCTGTGTTATGACTAGACCAAATTGTAAGCTGAGTTAAATGTCTTGTTATATGGTTTGTGTGCAAGACAATGATACTGTATATTGCGAACAACACAATACAACATGGCATTAAGAAAACAAACAGTCAATGCATCACTCACTCCACAGAGGAACATGAATATTCCATGGTGTTCCTGGAGGATGTTGGAGACCGTCATGTTGACCTTACAGTTGGCCCCGAATGGATCAAAGAGTAGATCCCTGGATATAAAACCTTTTCGCTCCATGGTCCAAACATCGATCTCTTCTTGGCAATACGCAAATGTACAGTGACCAGGGTACAGACACTCCTCTCCAACAGCAACTTCTACAAAATAAAAGTTATACAAAAATATTTATCAAACCAATAGATTACGAAAGGCAAGAGAGCTGTAAACCTCATTTTAGGTTACCTTTGCAAATGTAATACGGTCCAACATATTGGTTTTTTGTTGGTCTGGGTCGAATAAGTTTCCATGATTGATCTGGAAGGTGCTTAATTCTTCCAAGCAATGCATCCTTCTTGCACATGTGATCTTTAATGTGTAGCGTGTAGTCCATTACACCAGGGCCTGTTGAAGAATTAAAAACAAATTACATCTCAAATACATTTAAATGTTCAACCCTAATTTCACCTTTTTCATTAGCCTAAACACCCATGGCTATGATTTGTTTAGAAATACAATTTGTAAACAATATTAAAAACTTGCAAACATCAAAACCACATTTGCATAACTACATCCTTGCATGAAGCTTTTAACTTGGGGAGATATTAATTTACCCTGATAGTCTCTTTTAAGCATACATGCATGCCACGACAATAAACAGGGTCTAACCATGGCTCAATTATTTACACTTAATTCACACACCTAAGCTAATTTTCTACTCTATTAATAAAAAACGTTTTAAATGTTTGGCAAGTTAAAAAAATGGGTAGTTATGTAAAAGATTTACATGATCAGTTCGCTTATAGATTAACCAAATTAAATTCATTGCAACAAAACTCTCACCATTTTTGAGAAAGCAGAATGAGCATGCTTGTTTGAACTCATGAGTTTCAGCCAGGGGATTTTGGGCCAAATCCACAGATGAAAGGGTTATCCTATCAGGCATACCAACTGGCATTCCCATAAGCTTGTCATTGTTTAACTAAAAGATATAAATAACCAAAAATGTTAGGTATACACACACAACGCATTGAGGAAGTACTCAGACCCCTTAAATCTTTCCACATTTTGTTACATTACAGTCTTATTCTAAAAGGGATCAAATATTTTTTCTTCTCATCAATTCACACACACAATACCCCATAATACTGGCCCTGAAAGGCAACGTAAGAAAACACATACAAACAGACAAAAACACAAGCAAATTAAGAAAACATCTACATAAATTTAACAACACATGCGCGGCTGTTCAGAAACGCTGTGTAAATTCAGACAACATGTTACAGAAACAGGCAACAAATACAGACTAAAGTTACATTTTCTAAATGCTGTGAATGTGTTGCCAAATTGATGTGGTGTTTGCTTAATTTGCTTGTGTTTCATCTATTTGCATGTTTTGTTCTCTGTATTTGCAGTGTGTTTTTTAAGTGCAGAACATTTTCTAAATGCATGTGTGCCAAATTGATGTTTTTAGGTTTCCTCATGTGTGTTTTTTAAGTTCAGGGCCACCGTAACGTAATTTACAAAGCGAAAACAGGATTGTAGAAATGTGTGCAAATATATTGAAAAAAGAAAACTGAAACAGCTATTCCCAAGAAATTGGATCAGGTTTAAGTCCAGGCTCTGGTTAGGCTACTCAAGGACATTCACAGACTTGTCACGAAGCCACTCCTGCGTTGTCTTGGTTGTGTGCTTAGGGTTGCTGTCCTGTTGGAAGGTGAACGTTTGCCCAAACATTACACATGGTATTTAGGCAAAAGAGTTCCATCTCGGTTTTATTAAACCAGAGAATCTTGTTTCTCAGTCTGAGAGTCCTTTTGGCAAACCCCAAAGGCTGTCACGTGCCTTTTCCTAAGAGTGGCTTCCGACTGGCCACTCTACCAAAAAGGCCTGATTGGTGGATTGCTGCAAAGATGGTTGTCCTTTTAGAAGGATCTCACAGGAACTCTGTCAGAGTGACCCTCGGGTTCTTAGTCACCTGCCTGACCAAGCCCCTTATCCCCTGATTGCCCTGTTGTGCCAAGCAGTCAGCTCGAGAAAGAGTCCTGGTGGTGCCGAACTTCCTCCATTTAAAAATATTGGAGGCCACCGTGTCCTTCGGGACCTTCGATGCTGCAGAATCAATTTCAAGGCTTCGGTTTTGCTTTGACATACATGGTCTACTGTGGGACTTTAGACAGGTGTGACAATCCAAATCACGTCCAAACGATTAAATTTACCTTCGATGAAATTCAATCAAGTTGTAGAAACATCTCAAGAATGATCAATGTAAACAGGATGCAACTGAGCTCAACTTGGAGTCATAGCAAAGGGTTTGAATACTCATGTAAATGTGATATTTTTTATAAATTTGCACACATTTCCACAACTCTGTTTTCACTTTGTCTTTACAAGGTCTTGTGTGTTGATTAATGAGATTTTTTTACATTACCTATTTTTGAATTAGGCTGAAACATATCAATTATTTCTTTTTTCTTTTTTTAAAGTTAAGGGGTCTGAATACTTTCTGAATGCACTGTAAAACATGTAATACTCGGTAAAGAACCAATTTTTCTAAAATAATAAAAGCCCACATGTACCTGTCGTATGAATGAATGCTGGCCATACCCTGAAAGAAAATAAGTTATTAAAGCAACACATTTTGAGATCAACCTATGTTGAGCCTACAAATGCATAAACAAGAGTACAATAAATGTAATGCAATCTAGATATTTCCCATTTCCTTCAATAGATATCTTGCTTTTTTTGAGGACACAATTCCCCAAACACCCAATTTCATAGGGTCTGTGATGTTCATACAGACAAGCTCAAAAACGCTTTTTCTTAACTTTGGGCTCAGACTGTAAAATTAGAAAGGAAAAACGTGCATCTGTCCTTGAAAAAATTCCAGACCCATACCTGTCTGAGATAATGATATGGAAAGACTATCCAGTGAATCCAGTGTTGAGTCAAAGGAGTCAAGACTTGAAGGGTATCCACTTGATTCTGGCTTGTGATAAGGGGGTGGCAAATTCACCGTGCATGTCTGTTTCATAAACTGGCTGATGATGGATGGCATATTCACAGTGCTATCCAAAACAATATTAGGCAAAGAAATAGGTCTGTTCATTGTGGGTATGACCTGAAAAAAGAGAGCAAAATGAGAAAAAGAAAATATGTGCATTATTATTATCAGAGTTTCAGTAGAAAATGGTCAAGATGTTAAAAAAACATTTATAATTATCATTCATCATTAATAATTATAATATTTTATATCTGTATTTACCAAAGAAGAATCGGAAGGAGCTGCCTGGTCCAGCAGGTCATCCAAGTCATCCCCAATGATTTCTGGATCGTAGTCCAGCTGCGATTCTAGCACTGGGTAGGACTCACCAGATCTAACACCATTTACAAATTGGGGCAACAAAGGCATAGCCACAGACACAGGAACAGGTGTTGCAGGTACTGGTGTAAATTCAGGCCTTTCCACATGGTTTGACGAGACAGAGGGGATGTTAAAATTGGGAGTTGCTTCGACCACACATGTGTTATTTGGAAGTGTGTGCACTTCAGTGTCTGGCACGGGCCCTCTAGCTGTGACAGGGCCTGAGCCACTGCTTTCCTGAGTGAACCGGGGTGATTCTGAAATATATGAGTGTCAAATAATAATTCATAATTCATGTATCGTTCGTATATCAATAATGCTCGTGTTTTCCATAGAAAATCCATAACATACCTGTTTCGATATCTTCCACCGAAGGTGATCCTTGAGAAAGCTGAATAAACCAAACAGAAAAATGTTAATGACATTATAGCTGCTACAATGCTTAAAATATATTAAGTATAATCAGTATGACAAAGGCTCATTACTTGGTCACCAGATGTACTTGAATTATGTGATCCCTGTAGCACATTTGAAGCAGGCTAGGAAAATAAGTTGGTCCATTATATTAAATAATTTTATCATTTTTGGCACAAAACTGAATTAAAATTTATATTACTCTTGGGAAAATAACCTACCTTACTCCGGATATATGCTTTTCGGATTTTCAATCCCAACATTTTGACAAGGTCCTGAGTCAACTGTATGACATGGGGATCCTGGGAAACAAAATCCACAAACAATAAACGAAAGTCCCAATCCATCAGATTTAACCCTAGACGCATAATTTAGAGTCCCTGTAGATATGCTGGTGGAATAAATTGGCAGTTGAAATTCCCAAAAAATGTAAAAATGCATTATTTGACCTTGCAGGCAAATCTAACACTTACTAGTATTAGAAAAATACTTGAAGTGCCATTGGTTCCTACTAAGGATTGTTACCGGAAGTAAAATTAACTGCTCTGAGATATGTTAAGGGTATATGTAGCCGAGATAGGAGACACATATAAACCATATCCATAACTTTTCAGTTGCTAGTTACAAATGCACATATAATCACTTATGACAAGGCATGAGAAATTATTGGTTTGTGCTTACCTGAGGCACTACTAAGGAACACTTTGCAATTGCTTCATAGGCGTCCTGGTGCCTTCCCATTTCCTTCAAGGATTTAGCTTTCCTGTACCAAGCCCTATAGTTTTCCTCATTTAACTGAAGTGCTTTCTCACAATCCTCTAATGCTTGTTCATAGAGTCCCTACAATCAATTGAAAATAAAAACACCATTTCAAATAGATGTTCAATCAATCCCATGTAGTGTGAGAAAGGGGGCTGCAATGCGCGCGCGCACACACACACACACACACACACACACACACACACACTTTACTTACTGGAACAGCTTTTAAGTAAGCTGCTGCACGATTGGCATGTAGTTTCCCCAACAACCCTGTAGGAACACTGATGTCTTCAGAGTCGGCATATTCTGCTATACTCAAGGCCTCAGTGTACATTTCGGTAGATTTTGCCAGATTACACTCTTGAAAAGCATAATTTCCTTCTTCAAAAAGATTCTTTACAAGATCTTTAATGAACACCTACAAGAACAAACACATCAAAACCACAAAAAGTATCTTTAAATATGAATAGAAGATCATGGAGTTCTTGTTGATTGTAAATGACAGTACATGACATGTATACTCACTTCATATTGATCCTGAGTTCCAGGAAAGGGTAGAGTTGACCTAAACAGTACAAAAGGAATTGGTAGAGTGAGAACAGTAAGGAGAGCGAGAACAGTATGGAGATGAACAGTACAAATATAGCACCATAAGGGTTATCCAAAAAATGTGTACTTTGTATTTGTACAATTCTTAGAATTAACGGTGGCATATTGGAAGAGTGACACCCAAACCTTTCTGACTGTTTGTCTTAGCCCTCTAACAGTGCTCTTCTTAGTTACACTTTTTCAGTCCTTGGAGTAGTCCTTGTTACCCTAGCAATTGCCATCTAATTGGCCCTTTTCCATTTACTGGGCGTTAACAGTTGCAGCACAACCATTTTTTCATCAATAATATTCTTACAATATTTTTGGAAAAGCACCATATAGCCAATGTCAGGCACTGTAAGAACTAAGAAGAGAACTAGTATTACCATGCACTATTTACCCCAAAAAATAAAATAGATTGCTAGTCTTTTCCTAGGTGGAAAACAATTGGGCACTCACTGGAGAAACTGCAGGCCATTTTGGATTTCTTGCCAGAGGATGCTTCTGTCCTGACACCCCACAGACATGTTTGAAGTTATCAGGTCCTAATTTCAGCCAGCAGCTGAAACAGACCAACCATATTGAGTTAACTATACGTAGTATTGAAAGCTAAATATATGGCTAGCTTGTTAGCTACAATAACTAACGTTAACTAAAGTTTGCAACAGACGAGTACGCAAATCTTGCTAACATCAACCATGTCATGATCACAACGAGCATAACTAGCGAAAACCCTTGTAGTAGGTCACAATTTTGGTTACACCGCCGAGGTGGTGTCGCACTTCCGTATACGGTAGACAAAGCTTTTCCTCCTTATTAATTCCATTGGTATCGTATTTTCTTTCTTTGTATGCAAAAACATTTCCATAACTTATGAGTAAAATGACAGTTCAGACTACAGTAACAATTTTACAGGCACATAAAGAGAAAAAAGCACGAGTTTAGATTTGGAATTACGACTTAGCTACTTGGCCTTTTCTAGCATACATTAGGTTGGTTGGTTGGTTGGTTGGTTTTGTTGCACTGTTACTAACAACAGTGATAGCCACAGCATCTGTATACTAAACATAGTTTGATGATGACTAATGCCCGCCCAACCGAGCTACCCTGGCAAGAAATGCCAAAAATGCAATTCGTGGACTCACAAGTAATTCACACACTGACTGGCTCGTGGAGGAGAAAGACAGCAGCTGGTTAGTTTAGCGACCACACGCGATCCCGCGAAGAGGGGCAGACTTCATTTACGGAACCTTAAATCAGCATTTGTCACAATAAAAGCTGTTATTAACATTTCATCCACAATAAATGGTTTAGTTAAATGGCCCCACAGTTTACAAATTGAGACTAACGAACTTGAAAAGCCTTACGAACAAAAAGCATTACAAGCAACATTAACGTGTGTATGTTGTTCCTACTTGAACATTTTCACCACAAAATAATGGACAGTACGTCATTACCCAACAGCCTCAAGATAAATCAAAAAAATTAAAACTTACAGTGAGTTTTGTAATGTAGCTTTCGCTTTACGTTCCGTCCGACCATAGTTTGAGTTACCTTGATCGTCTCATTGTGGCCAGTCACAGTTTTGGAAAACAATTGTAATATCGCCCCCTGTTGATTTTCTTTAGACAGTAACCAACCAAAGGCATTAATACCATTTCTGATTAGGAAAACACGTATTAATTAGTCCTCATAAAACTAAAGTATAAAGTTGCAACAAATCGAATGTTATTGAAATGATTGAATTGATCCCGACAGGCGACGAGTAATTGTAGAACATAGCGTCAATTTAAGTCATGGCCAAGGGAGGCGTGATGCGCTGGAGATTATTCAAGAGGAGAGTGTCTAAAATAAGCTCTTTACAGAAGGACTAGCTGGTTCAGTAGTGTAAATACAGCACTCATTCAGTAGCTGCATGTTGCATAACATGATTGGGATATATCGGATACTACTGCTCTTTTCCGGTAGGTTCCGTTAAACTTTGCGCAAGTTCATAATTTAGGTATAGGCTAATTTACATTATTATGATAATATGTAGTTGGTTAAAGAGAAGTCCGTGAGTAGGATTTATTGATTAATCATCAAAGGCCACTTAGAATCTATGTATTGTTTACCTAATCCATGTCCTTTTTTAAAACCTATTATTGAAGGATTAGTCGACAATTAAATGTGTAGCCTATATATGCCTATTGCGTTGACGTGAGATTTATAATTTTTTTTATTTATGTGTCAATATCAGATGTAAAGAGACTGACTAACCTTAACATCTCTTGAAATTCTCAATACCAGGACATATCTTATGCTCTAGTGAGTCCAATGGTTTCCATATAACCTAAAAAAACAGAATGTGTCCTCATTTAATGTTGTTTTGCAGTGGGTTTAGCCTGCATGGCGCTCCATAGGTCCCAACGGACTAAAAGGGGTCTGCTGGAGCTGGCAGGAGTCATCAAGTGCAGTACAGGGAGATCTGCATTGGCATATATGATGTACGGCTGCTATTGTGGACTAGGTGGTCAAGGCTGGCCAAGAGACAAGGCAGATTGGTGAGACAACATGATTGGTGTCATCTTTCTCTCCTTGGAGAAAAATATGTATTTAATTTTACCAACTTAATCTAAAAAAGTACATTATCATTCAACATGCTAACAACATGAAATCGAGTAGTCTACAAAAGCAACCTCTGAATTTGAGGCAGTTTCATGATGTGTAATTTTGCATACATTTTGAGCCTTTACTCCCCATTTAAGTTTCTGAAAATAGAGCAGTTCCAAACCCACATCCCAACCATTGCTTCCGTCCTTTCCTAACCACAGACAGGAACTCCCATAAACCATTTAATTACAAACTATGTAATTCCAATTCTGCTTGATTACTCCTTGACCTTCTCCTATATGATGTATAATCTGTGGGTGACAGAGTTATTCCGACCAGTTTTCTTTTATTTACTTTTCTTTTGAGCATAACATTTGGTCCCTATTCTGTAGGTGTTGTCACAAACATGATTGCTGCTATGGCGATGCAGAAATTGCTGGTTGCCAAACAAAGACAGATCAGTATCAATGGACATGTGAGGACAAGACTGCTGAATGTGGTAATGCGTGTGATATATCTTTTCAATATGCATTCAGGAACAAATCAGATGAAATCAGATTGACATCCAACAATAATTAATTAATTAAGTTGATGTCATTATCCGTCTCAAAATCTAATCATCCCTGTTGGTATGTGTTTTTGGGCAGTGTGAGGATTTTTGAACTATAATCTACGTTTAGATATTTTTCAAGCTCAGAGAAGTTATTGTCAAATCAAAGAGTAAGCACCACCCTTGATGGTGTTTACGCTCCTCAATGGCATGGACTAATGTTTGTAAAGTTCAGTAAAATGTTTACTTCATTTGTTACGTTTTCTTCAGTGTCACTAAAGAAAACCTCTTATCCTGTTTTTTTAAACATGTTAGATGAACTAGAAGACAAATGTGAGAAACGTCTCTGCAAATGTGACAGAGAAGCTGCCAAATGCTTGAGAAAGGCACCTTTCATACGTAAATATGCCATGTGGCCAGATTTCCTCTGTGGGTGTGAGCATCCAACATGTAATATTTACTGACTCAATAAATGCACACATGTAGGCATATAGGAGGAGAGTTGTGTGTTGTCTGTGATGTAAATCATTGTGTAGTAAATATTCCTAATAAAAACATATAAAATGGAATTGTGAGCATTTCTTTCAGTTACATATTGTTTTATACTGCCGTGGACAAAATGTCCTGTCATTAAGTTTACACGTATTTGTATTGGTGCAAAAAATAAAATAATTTCAATGAACAGAACAGACCGTCATCGTACGGAGAGCATGAATTATACACATTTTCGATGAGATAGAATTGGCCAGGCAGAAGAAGACACAATAGTCTTTCTTTTTTTAATACAGAGACAACATCTTTACTATAATCACATTTTTTGTATGGAAAATTCACATTGAGCAGACCAGTGCAAGAGTAAAAAGGATTATTATGGGCATTGTTATTGGGAAGCTGAAACAAAAGTGCTCCCAAAATCCCATCATTTTACTGGCACCAGGCTGGAATATACATCCTTCTTTTCCTAAATTATACCATCACAACATCATTCAGCTTTAAGATGAATGGGCAAGTGCCAGCAGTAGGACTTTGTAGGCCAATTGGATGCTGATAAAACTCTTCTGGTCCCAAAGGTCTTGTGACTGACATCACGCCTTATCTATAAGAAAAGTTGCACCTACACTGCACATTCATGAGCATTATAAAAAAAAAAAAGTCAAATCTTAAATTTGTTGAAGACAACGGTTTTGTTTATATCTCAATATGTCCAAATTAAAACATTTTCTCATCAAACTCTGGTAAGGGATAAAATAATACTATACTGAAATTACGTAAAATACTTTATTTATTTTTTAAACATATTATGACACTAAATAAACAATCCTTATGTAACCTATTTAAATAACATACTTTAACCTATCACCTATTGAAATAATGAATCATAATGTGTGCAATAGTAAAATGTATTATCATTACATATCATTATCATTGTAACCATCAAGGCCTTATAGGCCTTGGCACAGTTCTTTGAGGACCAATGTTGTGATGTTGTTTAGAAAATATTATTATAAGAGAAATTCAGTAGTCTGCAATGTCTAGGGCTAAACCATATCTTGTTTAAATGTTCACATTGCGTTGCATAACAATAACTTTGGAGACACATACACAGGAGAGCACTTTAGAAACAGTGTGTTCAACTAGGTAAGGAAAACAATAAATCAAGTAATCAAAATGGTGCATCCCTAAGAAAATTTCTTAACGAAAAGCTGAGAAGTTATTTACTTATTTTTACTCAAAGTTTGGTCTGGAGAGGTGTTTTAAATCAGTGATGAAGGCATGGCAGCAATTTAGCTCATGGATAGATGGTTTCTACGTTTAAGGGCCAGACAAAGAATGATTGTGAACAGGTTGACAGACGGCTAGAGGGGACGGTGATTTTGGATCGTCCAGCATTTATTAGTTCTGAGGCATTGTTTAAGACTGCCTAGCTTGGTGAATTCATTGGGATTTCCAAGAAAATACACAAGTTTTGGTAGCATTGCCATGAAATTTTGCTTTGTGTTTCGAATGAAAGTACCAAGAAAGAGCCCCAAACTTTGAGAACAAAATATAAAATAGAATCCACCATTGAGGCAAAGGAAAGTTAATGTCCTAACACTTGCCTATTAGATTGAAATAATCAAATCCATTGAGAGCACCGTGTACTGGATAATTTCAATCTATGACAGAAAATAACCAATTAATAAGAGGGAGAAACCGTGAAATGATCAAGTACAATTTTATTGATGACTAAAGCGTCTGAGTCAGCGTCTGTACACAGAGAAATTACTACAGTCAGATCAGTCTAATGACATAGCAATTTCTGATTAGTTGACAAGGTTGAAACGAGTATATTGGTCTAAGATTAACAATCATCCCATTGGTCAAGGTGAAGGGGAGTGGACGTAATCAGCATTAATAAGGACACGTACATAGGACACGTAGACATCATTTTATGTTATGTCTAAGACACAAAACTTTAGCCTTCAGTGTCTCCAAAAGGCACATACTGTCTCTTTCATGACCTGGTCTTTACTCATTTCCTTCCCTCACATTGGAACAACAGCTTAGGCTTAAACACCCGTGAGGATGCCAAAATTTCCCTTACAACCGTCAGTTCTGTATTACATAAATTGTATTATTAAGATCTTCAGGAATAACGACTCTGGCCATAATAAATTATTGGATATCAGATAACTCTTTTTTTGTAGTTTACTGGTTGCCACTACATTAGAAAGAAAAATAATGTGTTGCTTGATGATGGATTCAAGTTGTAAAATGTAATTGTACAGTTCCACAACCAGATATGACTTGGGATGATAAAGCCAGGATAAATCTTTTGATTTGGCCTCAATTAGAATAGCAATATCATTTTTTTATTTAGTTATGTTTCGGCCATCATAAATTGTTGGAAAATAAGAAATCTTAGACAGATAGACACAGCATTCAAATTGCAAATATAATATTGCAAATAATTATTTGCAAATGTAAATCATAGTCTCTGGTTGGGGTATAACTTTAATTTTAAAACTCCCTGACAAATTGAAGTGTCAAGGTGAAAACCTCATGATGGATGAGTTGCCAAAGTCTTTATATAGCATATTGTTTAACCCTTTCTGGTGTTTGTGTTTTTGTTTCTCACCCAATGTTCACAAGTCTGATGTACCCACAACATTAATGGGTTTTAAAAACTATAGACATAATAATTTATGTAAAAATACTTCACAGATGTTGACTTCATCTCAATAACAAGCAATATAGACAGGTACATGTACGCCATTTACCTCTGCTAGATCACATTAATCATTAGAAGTGATATTCGTGGTTTGTGAAAGATGTGGCGTTCATGTTTTTGTTACACACCCAACATTATTGGGTTTTTAAAACAATACAGCCATAGTCCTGTATAATATGTTATTTACCTCAGTCTGTCTGCTGGTCACAGTTATGACAGCTACTCCGTCGGTTCTAAGGGGGATAGGATGTTAAGTTCCAATCTTGGCCAATCATGCTATACTGCATAGAAATGCTGGATTAGACTTTATTTTACCCTGTTATAACCTGCTTCTAAGGAGACTTAGACTACCCAAGGGGGTCTGACCTTTCTATCTAGGCAACACAGTGCTACATAGGCTTACAACTATATCAAACCAGAACAAAACACTTAATTTAGTAAATGTATTTCACTAGAACTACATAGTGGAGGTGGATCCTACCTTTACCTCCCGGGAGGGTGTGGGATGAATGAAGGATCAACAACGTCCAGCTTTTAATGGAGTAAAGTGACTCCTTTTATTATAATAACTCATTTTATTATAATAAAGGTTCAGTGCAGGTTATTCCCTATTCTGAATAAAATAATAAAAAGCAATTTTAAGCAAGGGTTTTACATGAATAAAGGTATTCTCCAATATAAGAGTGCAAGCAAGATTCTCCTTGTTTTTCCAGTGAGCCCCTTGGACAAGAGAACGGAGAGTGGGGTGACTGGAAGTCGGCGGTGGCTGAGACAAGTGTGTAAAATCTTGTCAAAAGATCTACCTCATGTGCTGAGGAGGTAAGCTTTATATAGGCAACTTCCCACACAGGGATCATGGCCCCATCCTATCTGATCGCCTCTGTTTAACATGTTTCCTGCCTCTTCAATCACAACACAGTTGTTTCGCAGAACAACTACAAAATTCAGAACACATTGTTTCGAATACGGCTGTTGCTTCGCAGAGCAACCACAAAATACTTAAACATGAGGTTTTCTATTTTGCAGTGCAAGCAAATGCATTTTAATTCTATCATGCCATGTGGTTTCAACACACCTAAACCTTATCTCCTTGTGGGGTCAAAGGCTGATCATGCAACACCCTGAACACTACCCGTGTAATCTTCTTGTTCTTTAACATGTTCTTCACAGGAAATAAGCCGAGGCCAATGAGTTTCAGGTTGAAACAATTATTAATTGCATAATTTATCTTTTAGTAAACACTGAAAACGAGCCCCAGATCCCATAGACCAGTGGCTTCCAATACAGTCCTCAAGTACCCCCACCCCCTCCCTGCCGCCGCCATTCCAGGTATTTAACCTTCCCAGATGCTAGCACACCTGTAATAAATCACCTACAGCAAGACATTGAACTCTAATTGAATTGAACCAGGTGTGCTGGCACTTGGGAAGATTCAATTCCTGGCATGGTTGGGGGTACTTGAGGACTGGATTGGGAATCACTGTGGCATAGAAGACAGTTTGACTTTAAACTGTAGGCTTCATTTCTGACACACAAGTCTAGATTAAGTTAGCAAAGCCATACCTTTATCACTGGCATCGTAATATTTGGTTTAGCACAGCGGTAGAGATGGCAGACAATATTAAATGAAATGGTCCCATCAGAGTTCAGGTGGTCACTATGGTGGCCACACCCCTTATCAGATAGTCAAATACACAAAGGCCTATCCCTAATTGGGCATTTAAAAATGTAAGATGTTGACACCTTGTGAACCAGGGAACACGCCTAGGCTCATCATAAATTCAACTCCACATAATTATTTTAGCTTACTCTGATAATCATAAGAAAGTTGTCTCTCTGTAAGCCTATAGGCTATGTGCGTGTTCCTTTCTGTAAAATCAGTAACCAATCATACAATCTGTCAAATGTTTTGCTGAATAGGCAGCAAGTAAGCAAGACATTATTGACGAAACTTCAAACAAGTCGTAATATTGTCCACAAATTGATTTTGTAGTTTACAATGGTAACATTATGTAGGCTTTTGTTCCAGGGCAGAGATAATTTTTATAACATGCATTAGGAATGTATCAACAGGAACTTGACACTGATACAGATTTGCAAACCTTATCAGCTTTAGAAAGCAGCGCAAAGGTATTATGCTGTAAGAATCATCGCTTCTGACATTTGTGAACGCCAAAGTACACGGACAAAAGGCACGGACGGGGTTCGAACCCGCGATCTTCGGTTTACGAGACCGACGCCTTACCACTTGGCCACCGCGCCTGCGCTCGTGCAAGCTTATCGTAATGATTTGTAGGATCTTTTCAGATCAGACATGAAACTTCGTTAGTCAAGACAAGTACTGGCTGTATTTGTTATTGGTACTTCATTGTGTTTAGTGGCCATTGTGTGCCTTTTTCTTAACATTTTAAGCAGATCTGGTTAGTAGTAGTACGTATTTTGGGGGGGGGGGGGGCATGTTGTTTGTCATTTTGGTGTTTTAGTCATGTAGGCCTAGTCTTAAATTATCCGGGGTTAAAATATTTACTGCAGCAGTTTGAGTAAGAGTAGGGTTTGTGATGTAGGCCTACTTTGTATTTAATGCCATGGGGAAATCCAAAGGAAAGTAAAATACATAATAGATAATGTGCTTTAACTAGAGCCTATACATTTTTTTACCCAATTCCCCTCCTGATATTTGGCATGATGCCTGTATGTCATTTTGAAGAAAGGTCATATTTTTAAACTTTAGCACCATTAAATACGAAACCGTTTGCAATTTTAAGACTTGTCTTGCTCAATAAATTATTAGCGTTTTTCCTTCAATAACAGCTACTGAATGTTTGTACCAACCAGTCAGTTTGAACGGTCTATATGAAGGCATGTTATGGCATGTTAAAACGTGGTTAGTTTGGGCAGATGTTTGCTATGCAGTATATAGTCAAATACGTAATCAGTAAATTTTAAAAAGCGTCACAGTTGAGTGTTCTGAAACGTTGTTACACTGTAATTACACTTGTTTATGTGTATAAAGTTGTATTATACTGTTCAGTAGGCATTCAGAAACAGTTGTATGGTTACATTTTAAATAGAAATTAGAAATATCTCCACATGTCAAAAGCAATTTTTCTTTAGTTGAGTTTTAGAAAGTAGCATACACTTGCAAAAAGTTCATGGGCTGTCAAAAAACAGTGCCATCTAGTGTTATTTTAAATTTTTTTTACACATTGACCAAGTGGTAGAGACGGCTTTCTCAGGCGGATCTATAAGCAAATATTGTGACTCAAAATGTGCTCTACCAAAGGATTATATTATAGTTTCAATTATGGTACAATATGTATTGTAGAATAAGAAATGTACATTGTAAACATATCAATTGTACACATGCAAACAAATCCATCCCATAACAGTGGCTAATGGCCACAGATTGTGTGATTTCCTGTGTTCTCTAATTAGTAAAGAGTTAATCTACTACTGTTTTGAACAACTAGTTTTATCATCAACATTTGTTTCAGGGCATTGCAATTAAGACTAATCCAAGTGGCAGCTGACACTATAGATCAACACTTGTGTGATGAGAGTAGACAATTGGCTATTGTGAGAGGGTTTTGCTGGTTCTGACCCTGGTTACAGCTAGAGAAGCAAGTGTGAAATCCAGTTGAAAGGCAAGCAGCTGATATAGCTACACAACAAAGGCAATATCATCTCCCCCTCTTTCCAGAAAATTTATTTTCACTGCCACTCCATCTTCAACACTTTCTGAATACTAACTCACTGAAGTATTTCCAATTTTAATTTCCATTCGGCCATTGTTTGAACACTGTCAAATCATATTCACTTATAGTATGTGGACTTAGCCTAATGTTTGAGCAATTAAGACCAAATCAATCATGCCTTGGCGTGTGTTGCCATAGATAGTGTCCTCAAAAAGCAGGACGCAAAGAGATTGCTAAAAGGTGTAGTGAGGATTATCTTTCAGGAACACCATAGTAAGAAAGAAAAAGGGGTTAATGGGTAGAAAGTGTTTTAGAATGGCAAGCATTGGGACTGTGCCCAGGCATGACGGACCAAAGAAATCGGATGCAACAAAACACACAACACAAGAGACAGGTGAGAGCACCTACCAATCTGAGACTTGACTCTGGTTATTGTTTAATGAAAGCATTTTCTGAGACATAAACGGTGACAGCAAACACGACAAGCGTCAAATTCCGTCTCTGACCATAACAAGCTAAGCAAAAAGCAGCGGCCAGTGTAAATAAAATGCATTCCATCAGGG